>CM070787.1:20000-717500 GCA_036346955.1 Dipus sagitta
TAACCCTAAACCCTAACCCTGACCCTTCCCCATCCACACTGACATTGATCTTTGATCCCTGCCCCCTAAACCTAGCCCTAACTCCTACTCCTAAACTACTACCCCCTAAACCCTAATCTCTACCTCCTACCCCCTATCCCCAATCTCTAAGCCTACTATCCTAAACCTGGATATTACCTAACATAAACCCTATCAAAACCCATTCCTACTAACCCCTATGCATTTGTGGGCGTGTACTTGGCAATTGCTGGCACTGATTAATTTGTTCCTGGGACCTAGTCCATCGCAGAGACTTCACTGCCATCCAGCACATTCTTCACAGTTCCATGGATCCTGGCATTTGAAAGAGACATTATATGTTGTTACATGTTCCTCTTAAAACCCTCAACATTTTAACAAATCCTAGTTCTTGCAAACAATGTAAGCTTTGCTTGCTGGATATTAAATAAAACATATGACATCTGTAAGAGATAATAATGAATTAACAGATAAAGTACAAACTAAACCAGGGGCTGGAGAGATGACTTAGTGGTTAAGGCACTTGCCTCTAAAGCCAAAGGTCACAGATTTGACTATCCAGTACCCACTTAAAGCCAGAAGTAAATGGTAGTGCATGTGTCTGGAAGTCTTTTGCAGTGGCTGGAGGCACTGACAAGCCCATTCTCTGTCTCTGTTCTCTCTCTCTGTCTCTTTGCAAATTGGCGGTGGCCAAATGGTAGCAATGGTCAGCTCTGGATCTGGATTGTGACGCTGATGGGACACCATTTAACAGGGCTGCAGCATCCAAGACATTCTTTGTCAGGGCCAAGAAGTCTTTCAGCGACCTCCTTGGAGTGCCTGTTGCCTGACAGTTTGCACTAGTGCTATCTTTTCCTTGGAATTTTTGGAATTACTATAAGTTTATTATTGCTTATTTTTGCTTTCATTTTCCCCTTCTGAGTAGTAATAGGGGAACCTAATTCAGATGAGTTTATACAATCACTAATGATTGAACAGGAAATGGTTAAACAGATCAACAGATTATGGATCCTGAAACTATGACTAGTTTGAATGAACAAAGTTTCTCAACACCACAAATGTATATTTCACCTAATGAGACATGTTCCTCACAATGCTACATGCCTTACCAATTGTTCCCAAGAAACATTACTTACAAGAAAATTCTTGTTGTCAGGATGATTACAGGAACTAATGGGCACATTTCCTGAACCTACAGATGACTTACTAGAAAAGGAGCCTGAAATACTAGGGAGCAAAAGTAAACATCTTACAAATAATCGGGTTGGGCCCACACAGGAAATAAAATAGAATATGTAACTTTCAGAATTAACAATAGTTTGGTGCACTCCTAAAGGAAAGACATCAATACAAAACACTGGTTGGATAGATCAACCTTTACCATATACAGGGGCATACATTAATGGAATAAGGATGGTCTGGAAAGATGGGAAAAGAGTTAAATATCAAAATATTTCCTTTTATGGAGACACTTGCAAAGTCAGGACCAAACTGTAAAATGGAACAACAAAGAAAGGTTACAGAGTGACAATTACTGGATTAGCAATAGAGAAATGTACTATTATTCAGGCCACAAGATAATATTATGTAGAGAGTGGCTAACACAGCCCTTTCTGAGGTCAAAAATGTCTATCACCTTATAACCGCAAGAGCTACCTGCCAGGGCTCTTGGCTAGTTTCTATGAGCCTGGGTAAGATATTAACCAGCTTGCAATCTTTGACTTTCTGATTTAAGATGTTATCAGAATGTCTATGGGGTAAGAGTTTCATGACTTAATTAAGCGGAAGCAGGGGAAACCAAGGACAACACTGTGCAAGATTTCTTAGAGAATAGATGCCACATGAATAAGTTGCTATGTCTTGCTTGCAAAATATATAATGCATTGTAAAAATATAAATAAAGAAGCAGAGTTTTGCTCTGTGTCCAGTATCCTTTACCTGAACTACTGGTCCAAATCATTTTCTCACAACGCCGAATCCATACATTCCCCTCAAGTTCTACAACCATGCTGAGGCTGGACTATGGCAGCAAATTAATAAGAAAATTATTTTTAAAAATAGAATTAAGGCAGTTTGAATCACAGTGCAACGTGGGAGTAGGTGTTGAGAATCTCGCCATTTCACTGACTTAGCCTCTTCTCTCCCTTGCTTGTGTGAGCTTCAGCACACTTGGAGATGGCTGGTGGCAAGGCTGGAAAGGACTCTGGAAAGGCCAAGAAAAAGGCGGTTTCCCTCTCACAGCAAGCCGGCTTGCAGTTCCCTGTGGGCCGCATCCATTGGCACCTGAAATCTAGGACAACCAGCCATGGACATGTCAGCACAACTGCTGCTATGTACAGTGCGACCATCCTGGAGTACCTCACTGCAGAGGTAATTGGCAAGAAATGCTTCAAAAGAATTGAAGGTACCTCAAAAGACTTGAAGGTAAAACATATCACCCCACATCAATTGCAACTTGCTATTCATGGAGATAAAGAATTGGACTATCTGGTCAAGGCTACAATTGCTGGTGGTTTTGTCATTTATACATCCACAAATCTCTCATTGGGAAGGAAGGACAACAGAAGACTGTCTAAAGGATGCCTGGATTCCTCATTATCTCAGGATTCAAAATACTATTAACAGCTGTCCAGTGTTGGTGATTCCTTTGAATATTACCTGTGAAAAACACAATTTTGCCTTTTTGTAATTCTATTTGAACAAGTTGCAAGCTTAATTAGCTGTTCAACCAACCAGATTTCTATATTTGAGTATTAACCGTATTTAAATGTTACTGAGACTCCAAAGAAGCTATTGATTCTGAAGTAGTGGGTTTTGATTGAGTGGACTATTTTTTAAAAACTGTTTGGATTTTAATTGTGATGCAGAAGTTGTAGTAATAAACATTTGGTTTTTTGTACAGACATTATTTCCACTCTGGCGGATAAGCTCAATAAAGGTCATATCCCAAATGAAAAAAAAAATAGAGTTAAGCAAAGTGTGTTGGCAGATGCCTTTAGTCACAGCACTTCGGAGGTAGGAGGACAATCAACACAAGCTCGAGGCTACCCTTAGATTACATAGTGAATTCCAGGTCAGCATGGGCTAAAGTGATACCCTAACTCAAAAAGCCAAAGAGGGCCAGGCGTGTTGGCACACACCTTTAATTTAAGCACTAGGGAGGCAGAGGTACAAGGATAGTCATGAGTTCAACACCACCCTGAGACTACACAGGGAATTCCAGGTCAGCCTGGGCTAGAGCGAGACCCTAACTGGAAAAACAAACAAAAACAAACAAAAATGTAGTATATTTGGACATACAAATCAAGTTACAATGTTGCATGCATTGTCATTTGCCAGTTTATGTCTATTATAAAAGATTGACTGACTATCAGGGAAATGCAAATTAAAACTACTTTGAGATTCCACCTCACTACTGTCAGAATGGTTATCATCAACAAAACAAATGACTATAAATGCTGGTGAGGATGAGGAAAAAAAAAAAACTTTCTATGCTGTTTATGGAAATGTTACCTGGTACAGCCATTGTGCAAATCAGTGTGAAGATTGCTGCTCTATTCACAATAGCTAGGAAATGGAACCAGCATAGAGGCCCCTCAAGTAATGAATGGGTAATGAAGATGAGGTATATTTATAAAGTGGAATTCTAGTCAGTGGTAAAGGAAAACAAAATTATGAAATTTGCAGGAGATGGATGGATCTTGAAAAATTATACTTACTGAGGTAACCCAAGCCAAGAGCTGTATGTTCTCTCTCGTATGTGGATCTCAGCTAGAAATGTTTAGGCTTTTATGTGAGTTGGAGTAAAAATTAGTATCAGAGGCCAGTCAGATAGAAAAGGGCTATAAGAGAAGGAGAGGGGAGGACTTAAGGGGATGGTACTATATATATGTAATTAGATGAACACATTACTGGGGTTACAATGCCTAAAATTCAAGATGTTGTGAATAAGCAACATGGAAGTCTATTCTTTTGGATAACAGCATACCCAGAAGCCAGAGACTGTTAGTAGAAAATTTTCAGTGCCAAGGGTAGGGTACCTTCCAGTGAGTTGTTAAACAGTGAGGTCCCTGAGGCCCCAAAAACCTTACAGGAAATTGCCAATGCTATTGGTTTTGCATCAGAAATAGATGGTAAGATCCTGTTATTGAAGACTCCACATGCCTGGGCTGCAAGGTCATTGACAAATCAAGTTAGAGATGAGCTGAAAACCTCCTTCCTGTAGAACAGCTTACAGAAAGCTGGAAAAGGCTGCACTGCACGCAGCCCTATGGGAAACAGAAGTCATCAGTGGGTGAAAACAGTGGGCACTGCAAGTGTCAAATTTGGCCAGCCAGGACAAATGACTGCATAGGTGCAATAGTGGCATGTATGTTATGGGGAAAACCAACTGCTCTCTAATTGGACTAGAGGCCTGCTCCACAGGAGGGAATATATACCTGTTACTGAAAACCTAATCAAGAGCCTATGATGGGGGAGGTCATAAGCACAAGGAGTGTAATATCTGCTCTTGCCTGGCTAAATGTATATATTATGCTCAACAAACTGCCCTGTAAGCACTTTATATAATGTTCATACCCTTATATTAATGCTACTTTCACTTTGGGTTAGAGAAGCTTCACTTTTCAGATGGTGGTGGCCACTGGGATGACCCAACAGGCACCACAGCGCTGACAGAGTAGTATTAACACTGAAATATCTCTACCATATCTTCCAAAGTTTAGGGTCCATTGAGGAAGAGGTAGCAGAAATAATGTAAGAGCCAAAGAAAGGGTAGGTCTGCTTACAATGCAATGGTTCAGACAGAAATTGGCTACAATATCCATGACCTCACAGTGACTGGCAGTACCTTCACAAGACCCTCATAATAGGAGGAAAGGATGATATCAAAATAAAAGAAAGGCTAATGGAGAGAGTGAGGGGCTATGATGGAGAATGGATTTGTGAGGGGGAAAGTGGGAGATAGGAGGGAATTATCATAGTTCATTGCCTGTAATTATGGAAGTTGTCAATAAAAAATTTTAAAAAGAGGATCAATTGGGCTGATGAGATGGCTCAACAGATAACACTCTTGCCTGCCAAGCCTAATGACCTAGGCTCCATTCCCCAGTATCCACATAAAGCCAGATGTACAAAGAGGCAGCATGTGGAGTTTGTTTGCTGCTCCTGGAAGCCCTGTCATGCCAATTCTCCCCACCCCCCACCCCACTCTGCTTGCATAATAGTTTTAAAAGGGTCAAATTTTCATTGTTTATACTATCACAGTCACTCAGGAAGAGTCCTAAACTGACACAAATGCTTATCTCTAGGGGATAATAGGGAAGAATGGGATGTATAGGCACAGAGGAAGAGAGGAGAGCTATATCTCTGTACCTCTCTTCAATGTTTGAATCACATGAGTTCTTAGAAATTTTAAAAATGTGGCTGATGCCGGGCGTGGTGGTGCATGCCTTTAATCCCAGCACTCAGGAGGCAGAGGTAGGAGGATTGCTGTGAGTTCGAGGCCACCCTGAGACTACATAGTGAATTCCAGATCAGCCTGGGCCAGACTGAAACCCTACCTTGAAAAAAAAATGTGGCTGATGTTGCCAGGCATAGTGGCACTTAATCCCTGCACTTTGGAGGCAGAGGTAGGAGGATCACCGTGAGTTTGAGGCTACCCTGAGACTACATAGTGAATTACAGGTCAGCCTGAGCTAGAGCAAGACTGCACCTCAAAAAAAATTTTTGGCTGAGTCTTGGGATATAGCTCTATGGTACAGAACTTGACTAGCACATATGAAATGCTGGGTTTTATCATCAACACAAAATAAAATGAGGTTGGATATGTTAAGTGATGGAATATGTGCTTAGCAAAACACTACAAAATGGTTTATTTGTTTTCAAGTTTATGTATTTTATTAATCCCATGGTTTTACAAATACATTCAGGTCATCTAATAGCATTGCAGTGACTCCTATTTACTCCTCTATTTCACAAATGGGGAAACTGCTTTAGCAATACACTTCTTTTGGGTAAATCAAATTTTCTAACTAGAGAAAAAAAAAAGATGGCTGATATTGTTTTATATTTTCTTATTATTATTTTGTTTTTCAAGGTAGAGACTCTCTCTAGCCCAGGATGACATGGAATTCACTATGCAGTTTCAGAGTGGCCTTGAACTCACAGAGATCTTCCTACCTCTGCCCCCTGAGTGTTGGGACTAAAGGCACGAACCACCAAGCCAGGCTCTTGTTTTATATTTTCAACTACATGTACCTGAAGTATGTAGTATGCCTTCATCAGAACCTTGAAATTCTACATTTCCTTAATTCCCTCTGAGATTTGATAATGATTATTTCATTTATTTATTCTCAAACCTCCCACATTCTACATCCAATCCTTAACCTTACTTAATGATACTTCCTCCTAGTTTCACTGGAAAGGAAAAGAAAATTCCACCATGTTCCAAATCTTTATTGGGAATTTCATTCAGGTACACATACACACACACACACACAGGACGGAGGGAGGGAGGGAGGGATGGAGGGAAGTAAAATAAAAGAGAAAAGATTTCTACAGCTGTACAGAATGCTTCCTTTTCTCCATGAAGGTGAAATCCAGGGCATCCATTAGCCATGATAATTCATCCCCCCCCCCTCACTTTCCCCTTCGCAATTCTACTCTCCATCATATCTCCTCCCCTTAGTAATATCTATTAACAATGTTGACAATTAAAGACATTTATAAACATTTATTGACCTCATGAGATGACTATGGAATGTACATAGCACTATACCAAGCTTTTCCCAGAAATGTTTTGTTACAAATTAGTCAGGCATACCAGACATAAATATGGAGAAATAAGGTTAATGCATTCAGGAACGAATATGTGACATCAGGAATGTATATCAATACTTCATACTTAAGACTAAAGTTGAGAGATTGTGAATTGCTTAACCTAATAAGTCATCACTATAAAACAGTATCCATAACAACCATGAAAGGAGCATGAGAAGCTGACTCGGGGCTGCTCTCTACACCCCTGCTTTAGGGAGGCAGCCACTAGACCAGCTTTATTGTGCACAATTAAAAGGTTGTTGCTTCAATTTAGCCATAATTTGTGGTCGGTGGTCTTTATTCTCACGAATTCCGGGTTAATAAATACATGACATGGCATCATGCACTCTGGACTCACTATTTGTGGAAATCTTTTAATAGAAATGAAATATCACTCATATTGAAGTTTCCTAACAAGATATGAAGAGATGCCAAGGAGTTTCAACCAGCAGATCAATTATATGTGACCTTAGCCTCAATATTTTTTCAACTTGTAGATCCCAGAACTTTAATCCAAGTTTCTTCCTGTGTTCTCTATTTCTACATATCTCAAATGATTAAATTATATTATTTCATAGGTAATCTGATTTAGAAAGAATAACAATGAAAACATTCAGCTATTAACTACCACAATATACTTAAAGTATTCAGAACATACAGCTTTCTTGAGGGGTGTTTTCTAGGTCAGGGAATGGACGGGCTAATTTGCATTAACTTTAAAGGAGAGGATAATAGTATATCTTTGTTCTTTAATAGAAAGCCTACTACTAGATAGTAATTTTATGATCTTCCTGGAAGTTTAGAAAGCCATGCTTCCATTCAGATCCAGAAATGCAACTATTGTATGACTTTTCCTGGGAAGAGATAGATGAAAAATATCTATTCATTAAAGATAGGACACTAATGATAGACCAAAGAGACAATTCCATCCAAGTCTACCTTAGTAAACCAGGGAGTTTGTTGGGATAATTTACAAAATTATGGATAAGGGGTTACACATAGGAACATGGGTGATCCAAATGCAGTTGCATCATCAGAATCCATGCTCCAGTATGGGTGATGATTCCCTTAAGCTGAAAGCCTGGAGCTGCCGAAACTATCTGGAGATAACTCTTGCTGGGTGGAAAGTCTCTTCCACAGATATCATTACTACTTATATAAATCAAGAATGAAATAAAAAATTCATAGAATAAAATGATAATGAGAATACAACACACCATACTTTGGGACACAATGAAGGCAGTACTAAGAGGGAAATTTATAACTTTGAGTGCCTATATTAAGAAATTAGAAAGGTTGTAAGTAAGCAATTTAATGCTTCACCTTAAGGCCTTGGAAAAAGAATAAGGCAAACCAAAAAACAGCAGATAGGAAGAAATGGTAAAGATTAGGGTGGAATTTAATGAAATAGAAACCAAAAAAATAGTACAAAGAATCAATGAAACAAAGAATTGGTTCTTTGAAAGGATAAACAAGATTGATAAACCTTTAGCAAATATGACCAATAAAAGGAGAGAAGAGACACAAATCAATACAATTGGAGATGAAAAAGGCACCATTACAACAGATACTAAGGAAATTCAGAAAATCAGAAGGACATACTTTAAGAATATATACTCCACTAAGTTTGAAAATTTGAAAGAAATGGATGATTTTCTTGATATGTATGACCTACACAAATTGAATCAAGATGAGATTAACCACTTAAATACACCTATACCAAGTACGGAGATCCAAGCAATTACAAAAAAATCTCCCAACTAAAAAACGTACAGGTCCAGATGGATTCACCAACAAATTTTACCAGACCTTCAAGGAAGAACTAAGACCAATGCTTCTCAAATTTTTTTCCATAAAAGATAAAAGGAAAGAGTTCTACTAAATAATCTACAAAGCCAGCATCACCCTGATACCCAAACCAGACAGGAAGAAAAAAATTGCAGACCTCATGAACACAGATACAAAAATTCCCAACAAAATATTGGCAAACAGAATACAGGAATATATCAAAAAGATCATTCACCTTGACCAAGTAGGCTTTATCCCAGAGATGCAGGGTTGGTTCAATATATGCAAATCAATAAATGTAATTCACTAGATAAATGTACTGAAGGTCCAAAGTCACATGATCATCTCAACAAATGCAGAAAAAGCATTTGACAAAATGCTTCATGATAAAAGTAAAATTTTACAAGTAGGGTCTCACTCTAGCCCAGGCTGACTTGGAACTCACTATGTAATCTCATGCTGACCTCTAACTCATATTGAACCTCTTACTTCTGCCTCCCAAGTGCTGGGATTAAAAGTGCATGCCACCACATCAAGCTCAATTGGTTTATTTGTAATCATCACTTGTAATGATTGAAAATCACAGATAAAATAAAAGTGTTGGATAATAGGTCACAATTTTACAAACAGATTTAAACATTTCTAATTTAGCAGGGATGACCTACGTAGGAGGAACTATTTGCAATATATTTCTCCATAATGTTAATGCTATAGTTATCTGGCAAGTAAAGGTGTTAGACCAATAAAAAATATTAAAAGTCTTTCTATAAAATCTAATCACTGTTGGAAATGATTTATGGAAAAAGCATACATCACAAGCTCAATAAAAAGGACTCTCAGTTGGCTTTAATTCTCTCCCATGGACTCTAACACTTGAATTTCTGATCTTCTTACCCTCGTCTCCCAAATTTACAGGCACTCAGGATGTAGAGGTAGGAAGGTCACCACGAGTTTGAGGGCACCCTGAGACTACATAGTGAATTCCAGTCAGCCGAAGACACACAAAAAATTTTTATTTATTTGCAAACAGAGGGATACAGAGAGAGTACAGGCATGCCAAGACCTCTAGTCACTGTAAATAAACTCTGGATTCATGTACCACTTTGTGTATCTAGCTTGACATGGGTGTGGAGAATTGAACCAGGGTTGTTAGGCTTTGCAAGCAAATGCCTTAACTGTTGAGCCATCTTTCCAACCCCTAATTTGTATTTCTTAATAACAATTAAAGACAACCCATGTCATACTATTAGTAGTTTTTCCTACCCCCCTTATTCTCTCTATACTTCCCTTCATTCATAATGGACTGAGCCTCACAGAATGTCTCCCATGCTAAGCCAGAACTCAACTAAACTAAATCCCCAACCCTCATTTTTTTTTTTTATTTAGAGATGGGTATTTTGCTACATTGTCCAGGAAGACTTTGAGCTCCTAAGTCTATAATCCTCCTGTCTCTGCTTCCTGAGTTGTTCAGAGTAAAAATATGTGCTGCCACTCTAACCTTGGTTAATTTTTAAAATATTTATTTGAGAGAGAAGGAAAGAGACAGAATGAGATGGACACACCAGGACCCTCTGCCACTGCAAACCAACTCCAGACACATGTGCCACTTTGTGCATCTAACTCTATGTGGGTACTGGGGAATCAAACCCAGGCCTCAGACTTTGTAAGCAAGTGCCTGTAACCACTGAGCAATCTCTCCAGCCCAGCGTGATTATTTTATTTTATCTTATTTTTATTTGTTTGGCTTTTTGAGATAGAATCTCACTCTAGTCCAGGCTGACCTGAAATTCACTATGTAGTCTCAGGGTGGCCTAACCCTCCTACCTCTGCCTTCCAAATTCTGGGATTAAAGGCGTGCACCACCATGCCCGGCAGCTTGATAACTTTTAAATTCGTTATACGGTTATAATGGATCTTCTGTTCTGGCATAAGTATTTCTGATAGAGGTGGACACAAGGGGTTCACCTCACTTCCTTTGGCTTCCTTTACCTTCATTCCAGTGTTTTAATGTTATACTCATCCATTCTTTCTTTGGACCTCTGTCGGTGGCCAAATGGCAGCAGCGGTCAGCTCTGGAGTGTGACACTGATGGGACACGGTTCAGCAGAGCTGCGGCATCTGAGACTTTCTTTGGCAGAGCCAAGAAGTCCTTCAGCAACCTCCTGGGGTGCCTGTTGTTTGACAGTTTGTGCTATTGCTATCTTTTCTTTGAAATTTTTTGGAATTATTATAAGTTTATTACTGCTTATTTTTGCTTTCATTTCTCCCTTCTCAGTAGTAATAGGGGAATCCAATTCAGATGTGTTTATACAGTCACCAATGATTAAATAGGAAAATAATGTTTTTACAGAAATTTCTGAGGCCTTAATGTTTAAACAGGTAAACAGATAATGGATCCTGACACTATAACTAGCTTGAATGTACAAAGTTTCTTAACACCACAAATGTATATTTCACCACCCAAGGAAGTAAAACAATATGTAACTTTCAGAATTAACAATAGAGTTTAGTGGTCTCCTAAAGGAAAGACATCAATGAAAAACACTGGTTGGATAGATCAACCTTTACCATATAAAGGAGCATACATTAACGGAGTCAAGATGGTCTGGAAAGATGGAAAGGAGTTAAATATCAAAATCTTCCTTTTATGGAAAGACTTGCAAAGTGAGGACCAAACTGTAAAAGGAAGCAACAAAATAAGGTCATAGAGAGACAATTAAATCAGTACTGGATTAGAAACGGAGAAACATACTGTTATTCAGGCCTCAAGATAATATGTAGAGTGGCTAGCACAGCCCTTTCTGAAGTCCAAAAATGTCTATCACCTTATAACCACAAGAGCTACCTGCCAGGGCTCTTGGCTAGTTTCCATGAGCCTGGGTAAGATATTAACCAGCTTGCAATGCTTGACTTTTTTGTTTAAGATGTTTTCAGAATGTCTGTGGGGTAAGAGTTTCATGAGTTAAGCAGAAGCAGGGGAAACCAAGGAGAATATTGTGCAAGATTGCTTAGAGAACAGAAGCCACATGAATAAGTTGCTATGTCTTGCTTCCAAAAACAAATAATGTATTGTAAATGTATAAATAAAGAAACAGAATTTTGCTCTGCGTCCAGTATGCTTCACCTGAACTACTGGTCCACATCATTTCCTCACAACGCTGACTGTGGAGAGCGGGTGTGGCGGCACTGGCGGCCATCCCAAAATGGCCACTTGGGCTTCCTGCCAAGTCTCCGTGGTGTGGCGGCCATTCCAAAATGGCCTGGGCTGGCTGCCAAGTCTCATGACTAAGCACCATTTCCTGTTTCCCCTTCTGAGTAAACACGTACACACTGCAAAGTGCACATGTACAAGCGTTACGTAAGATCAGACCACCATCAGGAGGTTGGCTGCGCCCTGTTGTCTACGCCCAAGTGGCAGCTGCTGATTGGATCAGGCTGGCTATATATAGGGTGGAGGGTTTGGTATCAGGGCCCCACCTAGATGTCAAGGATTCCTGAATAAACTGCTTCGAGAAGAGTTCCGATTGCCGTTGCCTTATTCCGCTGGACGGGAAGGGTAGCGACAGCTGACTCCACACATCCCCTTCGAGTTCTACAACCCTGCTGAGGATGGACCTCAGCACACCTCCAAGGGGAGGAGGTAATGGTCAATTGACCAATAGTAATATGAAGTAATAAACCAGAACTATGAGGACATGATGGCTCCCCAGACATTGTTATGTGACATCAAGCCAAAAGCTCAGAGAGGGGAGAATTGGCTACCCATAAGATCCAATATAAATCATGATAGGTGAATATTCATTAAAAATAAAATTGATGAGTCCCTCAATGAAACTGGATCTAAATCAGGCTATATCAAGTGGACAACATTCTTCTGTTGGGGAATATAGTATATTTCAGACATTTGGACTCCATCTGCTGAAACTCACAGGCACCTGTCATGGCCTTCAATCAGGCTGAGCATTTATTAGTCACTGCTACATACAGAATCCCCCAAACCCAGGGTTTGTGTGTTTGTTTGTTTGTTTTTATTTTTTCGAGGTGGGGTCTTGCTCTAGCCTAAGCTGGCCTGGAATTCACTACATAGTCTCAGGCTGGCCTTTAACTTATGGCAATACTCTTACCTCTACTTCTAGAGTGGCGGGATTAAAGGTGTGTGCCACCACGCCCAGCTCCAGTGGTTGTTTTAAGTCATTGCACTTATCATCCCCACAAGTCTGGGGGTAATGTAGTGGTAGCTGGTTGATCATCACTGGTATTAGTAATGCTGAGAGTTCCCTAGAGCCTCTACTATAGCTTAGCTTAGCTGGCACAACTCACTGGGGACAGACATGCTTCCTATGTCACAGAAACTAGCAGGCTACATGTAATAATACAGCATGCATGAAAAAAAATTCCACAATATACAAATGTGGGATACAGTGGATATTATGGAAATAACCTATAAAGGGTCAGAACTCTTGGCATGGGACTTTTTGAATCATAGTCCTGTCCAGCTCATCATCCCACTTCCATTCTAAGGAGCGCCTTTCTCTTTCTTAATAAACTGTCTGTTGCTATCACTGTCAATGAGTCACTGTTCCAACTATCATTATGGGACACAAGAGCTTGGCAATCTTAGCTGGTGCCCTCCAAACTCCAATTCACCCCATAGCATCTTTAAAATGTTTTATTTATTTGTTTCCAAGGAAGGGGGGGGGAGAGGGAGAAAGAGAGAATAAATATGGACATACCAAGGTCTGCAGCCATTGCAAACTCCATATGCATGCACCACTTTGTGCATCTGGCTTTTATGCAGGTATTAAGGAATTCAACCTGGGCCATTAGGCTTTGTAGGCAAGCACCTTAACCACTGAGCCATTTCTCCAGTTGCCCCATGACCTCTTTAAACATGAGTTTGGGAGGTTGCTTCCAGAAGCGGTCAGCATTTGCTTTGGTAAACTAAGTAAAGCAGGTTGCTCTGTCCTACTCCCTTTAACATGAGTAGACTCCAGCCAATTCACTGAGGATCTGAACAGAAGAAAAGGCAGGGCAAGGCTCAATTTTCACTTGGCATGATTCTGTAGCTGGAGCATCAACCTTCTGACTTGGGCACTCCTGGTTCACAGGCCTTCAGACTCCAGCAGGATCTACATCAGGGGCTTTTGGAATCCAAGGTCCTTGACCACCCTGCTGGCTTTCCTGGGTCTTGTAAGCAGCACATGGCCAGAGCATTGCTACATAAAACTCCTACCTAGACACTGTCCAAAATATGGTTCTACATCCTCTGAGGCAGTATTCGGTTCACTTCTTGACAGCCTCCCCAAAAGAGAATTCTAAAATAACTGCATGGCATTTACCAAGCAAATAAATGGAAAAGAAAATTGCATGAAGAGAAACTGCAATGCCTAGTAAAGGCTATCAATTCAATCCAAGGCAAAGACAGCAGTGAGTAGGGTGTGGAAGGACCTAGTGACAAGGAATCTCCATGACTATTGAAGCCAACTTCACTTAGAAGCATGTTTAGGAAATAAGGCTAAAATTTTGTTATAAGGCATAGACAGTTACATGTAAAAAGATATAGAGGTGGACTGGAGAGATGGCTTAGTAGTGAAGGCACTTGCCTGCAAAGCCAAAGGACCCAGGTTCGATTCCCCAGTGCCCACAGAAAGCCAGATACACAAGCTGGCACATGCATCTGAAGTTCATTTGCAGTGGCTAGAGGCCCTGGTGTGCCCATTCTCCCTCTCTCAAATAAGTAAAAAATAAATAAATAAATAAATAAAATAAAATAAAATAAAAAAGATACGAAGGAGGGCTAACAGCTGGCTTAACCATTAAAGACGCTTGCTTGCAAAGACTGCTGGCCATGGTCCCATTCCCCAGTACCTACATAAAGCCAGATGCACAAAAGTAGTGCATGCATCTGGAGTTCACTTGTAGTGGCAAGAGGTCCTGGCGCACCCACTCCTTCTCTTTCTTTCTGCTTGAAAATACATTTTAAAATATTTTTAAAAGATACAAATGAAATGCCAAAATTCAATTCACTCTTTCCTTCCTTCCTTCCTTTTAATAATGAACTCCAGACATATGTGCATCTGGTTTAAGTGGGTTCTGGGATATATGAACCTGGGTTCTTTGGTTTTACAGACAAGTGCCTTAACTGCTAAGCCATCTCTCCAGCCCCACTCTTCAGTAATTATACACAATAAACCACGATAATTCTTTCCCTTCTCCTACTTTCTCCTTCACAAATCCACTCTCCATCCTACCCTCTACCCTCTTGCTTAGTCTTTCTTTTAATCCAGTCTTTCTTGATGAATGTTGCTGGGTTTCAGAGGAAAAGCTTTAAAATGATTGTTTGATAGAAAAATGATGTTTAGATGTATAGTCCTTGTTTTATTTGCCATCATTGGAAGTTTGGATGCCTTTCCCTGGGTGCAGTAACTGAATGGAATATCTGGTTATTCATGGAGGGTAATTACCATCAGACTAAGTTGTAGTGTAGTTAGTGCTATTTAGAAGTATTTTGTGGGGATTTTCTTTTCTTTTTTAAAATAGCTTTGGAGCTGGGCTTGGTGGCACATGCCTTTAATCCTAGCACTTGGGAGCCTGAGGTAGGAGGATCACCATGAGTTTTAGGCCACCCTGAGACCACATAGTGAATTCCAGGTCAGCCTGGGCTAGAGTGAGACACTATCTCGAAAAAAGTTTTTTTCATTTTAAAGCAGAGAGAGAGAGAGAGAGAGGGAGGGAGGGAGGGCAGGCGAGAATGTGCACGCCAAGGCCTCCAGCTGCTACAAATGGACTCCAGATGCATGCACCACTTTGTGCATCTGGCTTCATGTTTGGGTACTGGGGAATCAAACATGGGTCATTAGGCTCTGCAGGCAAGTGCCTTAACCACTGAGCAATCTCTCCAGCCAGGGATATATATATAAATTTTGAGGCCTAATATGACCTGAAACTCACTGTATAGGCAAGGTTGGCCTTGAATTCACGGCAGTTCTCACACCCCAGCCTCCCAAGTGCTTGGATTAGAGATGTGAGACATCATTTCAGGATTGGATTTATTTAAATCAATATTTTTAAAAAGATTTTTGTTGTTTTTTTTAACTTTTAATTATTTGACAGAGAAAGAGAAAGAAACAGAGAGAATGGGCATGCCAGGGTCTCCAGATACTGTACACAAACTTCAGATGCATGTGCCTCCTTGTGCATCTTGCTAACATGGGGCCTGGGGAATGGAACCTGAGTCCACCACTAACATCTCTCCAGCTCTTTAATTAATATTTTAAATACTTGTGAGGAGAGAGAAAATGAGCATGCCTGGGCCTTTTGACACTACAGAGGCATGCACCACTTTCATTCATCTGGTTTTGCATGGGTACTGGGGAATCACACCAGGACCAGCAGGTTTTACAAGCAAGAGCCTTTAACTGCTGAGCCATCTCCCCAGCCCTGGATGTTATTTCTTCATTATGTGTTTTTTGTTTGCTTGTTTAGACAAGGTCTTGGGTAGCTCAGGCTGGCCTTGAACTTGCTTATGTAGCCAAGGCTGATCTTAAACTCCTAACCTTCTTGCTTCCACCTCCCAATTGTTCAGATTACAGATGTGTGGTGCCACCATGTCCAGCTTCCTATGTCTTTAAGAATTTAATCCTAAAATGACAAATTCGCCGGGCGTGGTGGCGCACGCCTTTAATCCCAGCACTCGGGAGGCAGAGGTAGGAGGATCACTGTGTGTTCGAGGCCACCCTGAGACTACATAGTGAATTCCAGGTCAGCCTGAGCTAGTGTGAAACCCTACTTCGAAAAAACAACAACAACAACAAAAAACTAAAATGATAAATTCCAGGATAGGCCTATTGTTTAAAGAAATGTTTTGTGAGCTGACCTCACCGTTTACAATGTATAGCCTTTATTATTATGTTCTAATGTATCACAGCAGCAGGTGTGACTGTACCTATTATAATTGTATGCATGAAATGAGATGAATGATGGCCTTTTTTCTTTCTTTCTTCTTTGTTTCTTTTCTTTCTTCCATGAAAATGGAAGGTAAAAAGTACACATTTGCTTAAGAGTGGTCTTGCAAAGGTAAGTTGGCCTCTAAAGTGTTTTGTGTACATGTGTGTGTGACTTTATGAGCCATTCATTGGCCCCTTGTATGTAGTATTCCTGGGCATCAAACTCAGGACCTTGCATATGCTCTACAAACACCAAGCCCCATTCTCCAATTACAAATTTTTTTTTTTTTTTATTTGCAAGAAGGAGAGCGGAGAGTGTACACTTGGGCCTCTTTCCACTGCAAATGAACTTCAGAACCATGGGCCACTTTGTGCATCTGGCTTTACATGAGTACTGGGGAATCAAACCCTGGCCATCAGGCTTTGCAAGCAAGTGCCTTTAATCACTAAGTTATCTCCTCAGAAACCCCCTGACCCCAAATTCCCCAGTTCTTTATATCTTTCTGTTGTTATTTTGAGGCTGTATTGCCTAGTTTGGGCAGGAACTAAAGGCTTACTTGAGGACTGGTATCACAGACATAAAGCACCACCGTCTGCTATGGACACCTGTTCAAACAGGCACTAGGTTGGGCCATAGAAAAACAGTAAGGCACCAGTGACGATCTCCACAAATCTCAGCCCAGCATTCAGAGCTCAGAATCTAAGTGTAATTTACCTTAGGAAGAGAGGAGTGCGTAAAGAAACTCACAAGTTTCACAGGTGAACCATTACAGATAGGATTAAAGGGTTCATGAAGTCTGAAGATTAAATAAACCCATTAAACCTTGTTTTAATTTTTTTCCTTTCCTGTTGTTCTACAAAATGCTGTCTCTTACTTTCCCCCTAGAGATTTTCTACTTTGTAACTAGGACCTAACGGCCTTAAGGGGATAAGGATGCAAGGATCTAAATTTTCTTCTTCTTTTTGAGGTAGGGTTTTGCTCTAGCCCAGGCTGACCTGGAATTCACTATGGAGTCTCAGGGTGGCCTCGAACTCACAGAGATCCTCTTACCTCTGCCTCCCGAGTGCTGGGATTAAAGGTGTGCGCCACCACGGCCGGTTCATTGCGCTAAATTCGAATCGTGGTTTATCATTATTTCTACAAACAGTAGTAAATCATGCTCTTGGCTGGAAAACAAGGAGATAGTAATTGCGCTTCGTACAATAGTCTTCTCAAAAAGGACTTTCAAAAATAAATGCCTGAGACCAGAAGATCCGGCTCTCTATCACTCCACGGATCCTAAAACTTCCGTAGTGACCCCTTCGCCCCGCCCCCACATCTCCACGCCCCTCGTAGGCTGGAGGAGGCACGTACTACTAGGCCCTCTGGTTTCCCGTCTCTTCCTTTTTCCGCCTTGGCCCCGCCCACTACTGGCACATCGTTTCCGGTGGATCCCGGAACCAGTCGAGCGCTTGTGGGGTTTTTTTCTTTCTCTGGTCAG
Source organism: Dipus sagitta (assembly GCA_036346955.1). Classification (NCBI taxonomy): domain Eukaryota; kingdom Metazoa; phylum Chordata; class Mammalia; order Rodentia; family Dipodidae; genus Dipus; species Dipus sagitta. The sequence continues at coordinate 38,053 of CM070787.1, forward strand.
CCTACTACTCCAATGCTGTCTGTAGGAAGATAGCTGCCCACAAAGCGCTCTGGTTTCGAGGCCGCGCAGGGCGGGCGGGGTTTGTCCTTCGTCCCCTAGCCCACTGCCCGCACCCCCGTTCGCTCTGCGACGAGCTTCTGAGCGTCATGGCTAGGGCCCGCCGCGGCCAGTCGGGGGTGAGGTTGTCCTTTGCAACCCGCGCGCTCCCGTGGCCTCTGGGACCGCCGGTGCCCTTGTGGCAGTGAGCGCAGCCCCTCCGCGTCCGCGGGTGCCCACGCGCCCGACCTCATGGCCTCCGAGGCGCCGTCCCCGCCGCCGTCGCCTGGCTTGTCGCCGCCCGCTTCCCCCGAACCTGAACTGGCTCAGCTGAGGCGGAAGGTGGAGAAGTTGGAGCACGAGCTGCGGAGCTGCAAGCGGCAGGTGCGGGAGATCGAGAAGCTGCTGCATCACACGGAGCGGCTGTACCAGAGCGCCGAGAGCAACAACCAGGAACTCCGCACGCAGGTGCGCGGCCGCCTCCGCCCCGCCGGTCCCGGGAGTAGCCAGAGCTACCCTATACAGTGCTGGAAATAAAGCCCGGAGTAGTTACAAGTCCCAAATGCATTTGGAACAAGCTTAAGAATTCAGCTTACTTGGGACAGGTGTCTCCTGCCTGGCATGAATTGGGCTACATTGTCTTCATTCTGGCTTGTCACAACGTCCTGTTGGCAATAAGAGCATTTGTGATTTTTTTCCCCCACTAGGTCATGTTTGAGGAGTTTGTCAAGAGTAACCCAGGCTGGCTTCGAACTTGAATTTATGATTCTCCTGCCTCTGCCTCCCAAGTGTTGGCAGTACAGGGGAGCAGCAGGCCTTCTCATTCTGTAGCTCAGGCTGGTTTACATCTCAGTGTGTATCCCAGGTTGGCTCAAACCAAGGGCGATCCTCCTGGCTCAAGTTTCCTCAGTGCTGGAATTACAAGCATGAGTCACCATACCTTCTTTCTGTTTGAGACTCATTTCTGCCATTAACAAGCTTTGAATTTTTACTGAACCCCAGTTGCTTATAAAATCAGGATGATCGCACACAGCAGTGAAGGTTATATAAAATTAAGCAAGAACAATGTAAGTATGAAAATATTAAAAAATCATATATCATTAAGCAAGAACACAATTTTACAAACCATTGAGCACACTTCTTGTGTAAGATTTTTATTTTGGGCGAGTATCATCTTGATTTTGCTTGTGAAAAATGGGGTTCTCATCTTTCTTACAGATCTAGCAGTAATTTCATTTTCATAATAGGCAGTAAGATTAAAGAGTTACAGTGACACTAAAACTTGTTTCTTTCTTTTTTTTTCCTGCTGGGATAATCCCAGCACTCAGGAGGTAGAAGCAGAAGGATTGCTGTGAGTTTGAGACCAGCCTGGGACTAGAGTGAGATCGAAGTCAATCTTGGCTAGAGTGAGACTACCTTGAGGGGGGGGGCAATAATTTTTTTGTGTGATCATTTGTACATTCTCTTGATGTTGTTTCAAGATAATTTCAATTTAACTATTTTGTTTATTTTTATCAATTATTAATACATTTCCTAAAACTACATCTAGGCTGGATACTAAAATGTCACCAGACTTTGTCATACTATTCCTAAATGAGCTATGAAAATTAGTTGTTGTGTTGAAATGAACTCTGTGCCCATTGTAGAGTTATGGTTATTTTTTATTTACTAGAAAGAGAGAGGGGGAATGAATGGGCATGTCAGGGCCTCCTACCACTGGAAACAAATTCCAGATACATGCACCACTTTGTGTGTCTGTATTTTTATGGGCCTTGGGGACTCAAACTTGGATGGTTAGACTTTGCAACCAGGTGCCTTTAACTGCTGAGCCATATTTCCAGCCCCATATTGTGGTTTTTTGTTGTTGTTGTTGTTTATTCAACCACTAATTTTTGTTGTTTCTATTTTGAGACAGATTCTCACTGTATCCCAGGCTGATATGAAATTCCCTCTTTAAGCAGGCTGCCCTCAAACTCAGCCATCCTTCTACCTCAGCTTTCCAAGAGCTGAAATTAAAGGCATGAGCCACCATGACTTACTTAATTTCTTTCTTTTTTTTCGTTTTTCAAGGTAGGGTCTCACTCTAGCCCAGGCTGACCTGGAATTCACAATGGAGTCTCAGCACCATGACTTTCTTAACCACTAGTACTTAAACATCTACAATGTGTAGGAATTGTACTAAGAGAAAACGAAAATGGTAAGAAGGGAGCAGAGCATGGCAGTCATAAATACAATGCTTTTACAATTCTAAATTATTAAAGTACTGCCTGCCTTGTTGATTCTAAAACAAGTGTTTTCTGAATCTTCCTTGAGCTAGTGTGTTTTTTTATTATTAGTGTTTTCTTTATTCATTATTGCTGTTAACTTATTAGTGACCCAACTTCAATTATGGAAATGCAATTTGGGCCAGTAGTCCTAGCTACTGGGGAGATTGAGGCAGGAGGATCCCTTAAGTCTAGAAATATGAGGCCAGCCTGGGCATTGTAGAGAGACCTTGTCTTTATAAAAAATATGTTTATAGTAGCTTTTAAAAAATTTAATTTTATTTATTTAGTTGAGAGAGTGAAAGAGGTAGAGAGTGAGAGTGAAAGTGAGAGAATGGGCATGCCAGGGCCTTTAGTCACTGCAAATGAACTCCAGACACACGCACCACCTTGTGCAACCTTATGTGGGTCCTGGGGAATTGAACCTGGGTCCTTTGGCTTTGCAGGCAAGTGTCTTAACCACTAAGCCATCTCTCCAGCCCAAGAGACCTCATCTTAAACAAAAGGAAGTCTTTATTTACTGTCATGCTGTTGGTAATAACTATCTTCTGTCTTGTGTGCTTGGAGGATGCAATTTGGTTAGCTTTCATCTCCCATTTCTCAGTGTTTCATTTAGAGCAGTAAAATATGGACTTAAGTATACAAGGATGGCCTCGTGGAAAAACTGTAATATGTGCAGAGTTTGGTCAACAAGACTTGTGAAGTTTGTCTCTTCAGATATTTCATGTGTAAAAGTGGCATTGGAACAACTACTTTCTAAGGTGGCTGTGTGACTAAAAGATGTTATTTAAAATACCAGTGCAATGCCTAGCATGTAATTCAGTTCATAGTGATAGTGGTAGCAGCCTGAATCATCTCTAAGGTAAGGCAACAGGTCTCCTAGGACAGAGAAGTTTAGAGGGCACTTACTCTGACATACGAATTTGAGAGTGAGGGTCTTCTTTTTCACTGTCTGTAGGTAATTCGCTTACTTTACTCTAGTTCTAGTCCTGGCAGTGGTAGCAAACCTCGTAATTCATTTAGTGCCCAGATAATTTGTTTTCAATTAGCCTTGTTGCCTTTTCTATTTAAGCTTGTCATTAAGGAAATACTAAGAAACTTAGTTGGTTTCATGTATATAGTAGACATTGTCTGACATTGAAATCCTATTAGACTGAGGAAGCTTATCAACTGCTTATGAGTATGCCTGCATTGCATAGGTCTAGGTCTATGCAACATCCTTTCAGGAGTGTTTCAATGGGTGAGGTACATGGAAGACAGAAACTCTTCAGACAGTCATGCTCTCTCTTCTACATTTAGACATATGACCAAACCAAAAATGCATTAAAGAAGATAAAAGGCATTAATTTTTTTTGTTTTGTTTTGGTTTTTCGAGGTAGGGTCTCACTCTGGTCCAGGCTGGCCTGGAATTAACTATGTAGTCTCAGGGTGGCCTCGCACTCATAGTGATCCTCCTACCTCTGCTTCCCAAGTGCTGGGATTAAAGGCATGCGCCACTATGCTGGCTAAGGCATTAAATATTTAAGTGAATAATTAATTCCAGGTGGAAATCACTGAATGATAGATAATTCTGTAAGGATGGAAACTTATAGAATCTTTTTTTTTTTGAGACAGGGTCTCATGTAGCCCAGGCTAGCCTCAAACTCACTATGTAGCTGAGGATGGCCTTATACTCCTGATCCTCTTGAGCATTAGTATTACCGGTGTGTACCATGCACACTAGGCAAGCACTCTGCCAACTAAGCTATATCTCCAACCTGGAAACATAGTTTATGCTTTCTCTTTAGAGAGAATTGCTGACCTTTTACTAGAATAAAAAGTTTTGCTTTTGTACTGTTTTCAGTAGTGCTTGGAGTAGAATGTAGGGCCTCTTGCCTTCCATTGAGCTATATTTCCAGCTGCAGACATTCCTGCTTGTTAGAAGTGAAGGATGCTGAATGCATGTAATCCCACACTTGAGAGTGGAGGTGGGGAGATCTGAAATGCCAGGTTTCCCACAGCTACATTGAGTTCATGGGATACATGAGACACAAAAAAAAATCTACGGGGCTAGAGAGATAGCTTAGTGGTTAAGGCGCTTGCCTGCGAAGCCTAAGAACCCATGTTTGACTCTCCAGATCCCATGTAAGCCAAGTATAAGCATCTGGAGTTCAATTTCAGTAGCTGAGGCCCTGGTGTACCAATTCTCTGTCTCTCTCTCTAAAATAAAATAAATTTAAATTTTTTTTAAAAAGAAGAAAATCTGAAATCAGAATCTGAAATCAGCTGTAATAGTTGTGAGTTGTTTTAATTTTTATGAAAAGAAAACTAGTTGCTCTTGGCACATATCTAAAAGTTTTACAAAGAAAAATGTCTTAGCCAGGTATGGTGGTGTACACCTTTAATTATAGCACTCCCGGAGGCAGAGGTAGGAGGATCTCTGAGTTCAAGGCCAGCCTGAAGACTACCTAGTGAATTCCAGGTCAGCCTGGGCTAGAGCAAGACCCTACTTTGAAAAACCAATAATAATAATAATAATGTCTTATAGTACAAGCATTTGGATGTATTGTTAGATTGTTTTATGGTTTGTTTCTTTTCAGGTGGAAGAACTCAGTAAAATACTCCATTGTGGGAAAAATGAAGATAGTAAGTCTGATGTAGAAGTACAAACTGAGAACCATGTTCCTTGGTCAATTTCAGGTATTCACCATATAATGAGATGCCTAGTAGGATTACATCCATGTTGTACCAATGTAATGTTTCCTTTAAAATTAATAGACAAAGATCTGCATAAAAATGAGGGGTGTTATAACATTGACTAGCCTCCATATAATTTGGTGTCTTCGTATTGTAATTTCTTTAGTGTTCTAGTATATATTTTTCTAGTAGCATATTGAGTAATTTTCTTTTTTTAAATTTTTTTGTTTATTTTTATTTATTTGAGAGTGACAGACAGAGAGGAGGAGGGGGGAGAGAGAGAGAGAGAATGGGCGTACCAGGTCCTCCAGCCGCTGCAAACAAACTCCAGATGCATGCCTAACCCTTGTGCATCCGGCTAACGTGGGTTCTGGGGAATCGAGCCTCGAACCGGGGTCCTTAGGCTTCACAGGCAAGTGCTTAACCGCTAAGCCATCTCTCCAGCCCTGAGTAATTTTCTTTTGCTTTTGTTTTGTTTTGTTTTGTTTGAGGCAGGGTCTCACTCTAGCCTGGGTTGACCTGGAACTCTGTAGACCCAGGCTGACCTCAAATTCACAGTAATCCTCCTACATCAGCCTTTCCAGCACTGGAACTAAACTGCTACTGTGCTCCACTGTTTTTGTTGTTGTTGTTTTGAGACATATTTTTCCTAGTATGTGGCCAAGGGTGGCCTGGATTTTGATAGCTATATACATGGCCCAGATTAGCCTTCATCTTGCAATCATCCTGCCTTAGTCTCCCAAACAGTGGGATTACCACCACCATGCCCAGGCTGGTCTCAGTCTCCTGTACTCCAGCGATCTCAACCTCAGTGTCCTGAGTGCCTGAGAGAGACTACAGGTACATACTATCAGACCTAATGGCAGTACGCCATCCTCTTTCTGTTTTTTTTTTTTTTATTTTAATTTTAATTTTTTTTTTTGAGGGAGGGTGTCACTCTAGCCCAAGCTGACCTGAAAATCACTCTGTTGGCTCTGAACTCACAGTAATCCTCCTACCTCAGCCTCCCCCCTCCAAGTGCTGAGATTAAAGGTGTGTGCCACCACATGGGGTCTTTCTTTAAAAAAAAAAAAAAAAAGTCTTTTTTGGGCTAGAGAGATGGTTTAGCAGTTAAGGCACTTGCCTGTGAAGCCTAAGGACCCAGGTTTGATTCCCCAGTACCCATGTAAGCTACATGCACATGGTGGCGCATGCGTCTGGATTTCCTTTGCAGTGGCTACAGGCCCTGGTGCACCCATTGTCTCTCTGTCTGTCAATTATAAATAAAAATTTACAAAAAATATTTTTATTTATTTGAGTGTGAGAGAGAAATACCTACTTTTGGTAGCCATATCTGTACTATTGGTCTTTTCAAATATATATAATTATAAAAATCATTTTTTGTTGTTGTTATTTTTTGAGGTAGGATCTCACTAGCCCAGGCTGACCTGGAATTCACTGAGTAATCTCAGGGTGTCCTTCAACTCAGGATGATCCTCCTACCTCTGCCTCCTGAGTGCTGGGATCATAAAGCCGTGTGCCACCACACTTGGCAAATCATTTGTATTAAATGTGCGCTGTTTGGTGCTTAGTGCAAATGTTTCAGAATTAAGCTCTTTTATGTATACTAATTTAATTTGTTTTTGCTACAGATTATTATTATCAGACATATTATAATGATGAAAGTCTTCCCAATAAAGAGACTGAACTTTCTGGTCACCAAAGTCAGTATGTTCAAACTCCTTTTAATTCTAAAGATGAGACACGTATAGAAGATGATGCTTATACTGGTACTGATGTAATGGAAAATGTTAAGTTTGGACAAGAGGATCATTTCACCTCAACTTCACAGGTAATCAAATGTCGGTCATGAAACTTGATGCCCAAGAACTTGTCCTTAGTTATTATCATGCAGAGAGATAGAGATATAGATAGATTTCTCTAGATCATCACAATGTATATGAGGGTTATAGACAGTCTTGCTTATGATTGTGCAAAGCATATTGTTTGTGTTTTTGAGATGGAATCTTGCTTTGTTGCTTGGGCTAGTCTTGAATTTCTGGGCTCCAGTTGTCCTCCTACCTAAGTCTCCTGAGTAGCTGAGACTATAGGTTTGTATCACTATACCCAGCTATATTTGTTAAAAAATGAAAAATTAAGCCTGATGTGGTGACTTACACCTTTAATCCCAGTGCTTGGGAGGCTGAGATAGGAGGATTTCTGTGAGTTTGAGACCAACCTGAGCTAGAGTGAGACTGCCTTAAAAAAAAAAAAATTTAGAACTTATTTATATGTTTATTTTCCTATTTATGATGTACTTGAAATAAAGGAAAATTTGTCAGTGTATTTTCACTCAACTAAAATTTAGATACAATACTATGTTTTACCATATTTATACTTAAAATCATTAGTTTTTTACCTAAGTTTTATTTATTTATTTATTTAGAGGTAAGGCCTCACTCTAGCCTAGACTGATCTGGAACTCACTTTGTAGTCCCAGGCTGGCCTTGAACTCACAGCAATCCTCCTACCTCTGCCTTTTGAAGGTGTGTGCCACCATGACTGGCTTTATTTTCTTTTTCACAAGGATCTCTCTCTCTCTCTCTCTTTTTTTTTTCTTTCAGTTTTTCTAGGTAGGGTCTCACTGTAGCCCAGGCTGACCTGGAATTCTGGAATTCGCTGTGCATTCCTAGGGTGGCCTCCAACTCTCTGTGATCCTCCTTCCTCTGCCTCCTGAGTGCTGGGATTAAGGGTGTGTGCCAACATGCCTGGCCTGATAGTTTGTCTTATAGAATGTTTCATAAGTCTGTATATTATAGATTGCTTCCTTATAGTATCGTACATTCTTTATTTTGTTTTGTTAATTTTTTAAATTTATCTGAGAGAGGTAGATATATATGTATCGTTCGAGAAAGACTGAGTGTGTCAGGGCCTCCAACCACTGCAAACAAATTCCAGATGCATGTGCCACCTTGATGTGGGTCCTGGGGAATTGAACCTGGGTCCTTTGGTTTTGCAGGCAAGTACCTTAATGCTAAACCAGCTCTCCAGCCCTTATTTTATTTTATTTTATTTTTGGTTTTTGTTTTTCAAGGTAAGGTCTCACTCTAGCCCAGGCTGACCTGGAATTCACAATGAAGTCTCAGGATGGCCTTGAACTCAAGGCGATCCTCTTACCTCTGCCTCCCAAATGCTGGGATTAAAGGTGTGTGCCAACATGCCTGGCCTAATAGTTTGTCTTATAGAATGTTTCATAAGTCTGTATATTTTAGATTGCTTCCTTATAGTATCGTACATTTTTTATTTTGTTTTGTTAACTTTTGAAATTTATTTGAGAGAGGCAGATATATATATATATATATATATATATATATATACACACATACATATATATATACATATATATATGTATGTGTGTATACACACACACACACACACACACAGAGAGAGGGAGAGAGAGAGGGAGGGAGGAAGAGATTGAGCGCGTCAGGGCCTCCAGCCACTGCAAACAAATTCCAGATGCATGTGCCACCTTGATGTGGGTCCTGGGGAATTAAACCTGGCTCCTTTGGTTTTATAGGCAAGTACCTTAATGCTAAGTCAACTCTCCAGCCCTTTTTTAAATTTTTTTTTTTTATTTTTATTTTTCAAGGTAGGGTCTCACTCTAGCCCAGGCTGGCCTGGAATTCACTACAAAGTCTCAGGGTGGCCTTTTAACTCAAGGTGATCCTTCTACCTCTGCCTCCCAAGTGCTGGGATTAAAGGTGTGCTCTACCATGCCTGGCTTCCTTATTTTGTTTTCTTTTTAAAAGTTTTTTTTTTGTTTATTTTAATTTATTTATTTGAGAGTGACAGAGAGAGGCAGATAGAAAGAGAGAGAGAATAGGCGCGCCAGGGCCTCCAGCTGCTGCAGATGAACTCCAGATGCCTGTGCCCCCTTGTACCTCTGGCTAATGTGAGTCCTGGGGAATGGAGCCTCAAACCGGGGTCCGTAGGCTTCATAGGCAAGAACTTAACCGCTAAGCCATTTCTCCAGCCCATATTTTGTTTTTTTTAAGGTAGGGTTTCATTCTAGCCCAGGGTGGCCTTGAACTCAATGCAATCTTCCTACCTCTGATCTCACTCTAGTTCAGGCTGACCTGGCATTCACTCTGTAGTTCCAGGCTGTCCTGGAACTCACAGCAATCCTACCTCTGCCTCCCAAGTGCTGAGATTAAGGGTATACACCACCACACCCAGCAAAATTAAGCACATCTTTTTTTCTTAAGGTTTAGAGTTACTTTGTTAGATTAAGACAGGGAGGTGTAGAACCATGTAGAAGGTGGGAGGGTGTAAAGCCACTCTTCTATTTTTAAAATATATATTCATTTATGTAAATACTTTATTTTATTAGAAAGAGGAAGACTGTAGCAGATGGCTTCAGGATCGCTGAGATGAACTTCCAGACCAGGCACAGTCATGGAGGAAGGGATATTTATTGACGCTTACAGATTTAGGGGAAGTTCCATAATGAGTGACACTATCTCCAGCCAAGTGGCTGCAGATGCAAACTACAAACTAATAAAACACTGAATGTATTGGGGGTACAGAACCATGTAGAAGGTGGGAGGGTATAAAGCTACTCTTCTATTTTGAAAATATTAACTTACTTATTTAAACATTTTATTTCATTAGAAAGTGGCAGATAGAGAGAGAATGGGCACACGAGGGCCTCTAGCCACTGAAAATGAACTCCAGGTGCATGTGCCATCTTGTGCATCTGGCTAACGTGGGTACTGGGGATTGAACCTGGAAATCCGTAGGCTTTGTAGGCAAGCACCTTAACCACTAAGCCATCTCTCCAACCCTAAATTATATATTTATATATATTCTCTTTCTTTCTCTCAGCTATATATGTGTGTGTGTGTATGTGTATGTGTGTATATGTATATATATTTAAGGGAAAGTGAGTGAGGAAGACAAAGTGCATATGGGCACCCTAGGGCCTCCTGTCACTGCAAATGAACTTTAGACACATGTGCCACTTTGTGCATCTGGCTTTACTGGGTACCTGGGAGTTGAATCTGGGCCAGCAGGCTTTGCAAACAGGGCCCTTAACCTCTGAGCCATCTTCCTAGCCCTGAAGTCATTACTTAAACATAGCTTCAGTCTTTTAAATTCTGCCAACTTTTAAGTTGAAGAGCAGTTTGTCATTTTCTCTTATCTGACATGATTGATTGTATCTCCTGTAGGAGGCAGAGTCTTCATTAGCAGCAGAAGGAACCTCCTTGGAAGGTTCATCACTAGCCGAGAGTTTGAGAGCGGCAGCAGAAGCCGCTGTGTCACAGACTGGTTTTAGTTATGATGAGAATACTGGACTATATTTTGACCACGGCACTGGTTTCTATTATGATTCTGTAAGTATCTTGGATCATTTAGATACTGTATCTTTTTTATATTTTATTTATTTTTTTGAGAGAAAGAAAAAAAGAAGCAGAGCGAAAGAGTGATAGAATGGGTGTAACTCCACTCTTCCATTTTTTAAAAATATATATATTTATTTTTTTCTTTTTTTTCAAATTTTAATTAACAACTTCCATGATTATAAAAAATGTTAATAAAAATTGGGAAAAAAATAAATAAAAAATATCCCATGAGAATACACTCCCTCCCCTCACTTTCTCCTTTGAAACTCCATTCTCTATCATATCCCCTCCTCATCTCAATCAGTCTCTTTTATTTTGATGTCATGATATTTTCCTCCTCTTATGATGGTCTTGTGTAGGTAGTGTCAGGCACTGTGAGGTTATGGATATCCAGGCCATTTTGTGTCTGGGGGGAGCACGTTGTAAGGAGTCCTACCCTTCCTTTGGCTCTTACGTTCTTTCTACCATCTCTTCCACATTAGACCCTGAGCCTTGGAAGGTGTAGTAGAAATATTACAGTACTGAGCACTCTGGCCACATCTTTCCAGCACCATGATGCCTTATGAGTCATCCCAAGGTCACTGCCATCTGAAAAGAGAAGATTCTCTACGAAAAGTGAGAGTAGCATTAATATAAGGGTATGAACATTAAGAGAAGTGCTTACTGGGCAGTTTGATAAGCACAGTATATACATTTAGCCAGACAGCAGCAGATGTTACACCCCTAGGGCTCATGACGACCCCTGTTTTAAGTTTTCAGTATCAGGGATGTATTCCCTCCCATGGAGCGGGCCTCCAGTCCAATTAGAAGGCAGTTGGTTTCCGCCATGACAGACGTGCCACTATCGCACCTGTTGTCTCATGTGGCCTGGGTGGTAAAATATAAGGCTTGCAGTGTCCACTGTTGAGTATCTTCACTGGTGATTTCTCTTCCTCCCATTGAACTGCATGCAGAATGGCTTCTTCCAGCTTTCTGTCAGCTGGTCTACATGGAGGAGGTTATCAGCTCAGTTCCAGCAGGATTTCTCAGTGGCCCTGCAGCCCAAGTATGTGGAGTCTTCAGCAGTAGGGTCTTACCATCTATTCCTGGTGGGAAACCAAGGGCCTCGGCAATGGCCTGTCATGTTTTGGGGGCATCAGGGACCTCCCTGGCCAACAACTCACTGGAAGGTATCCCATCCAGGGCACTGAAAATTTTCTAGTAACAATGTATGGCTCCTGAGTGTTCCATTGTCCAAAAAAGTAGGTTTCCATATGATTTATTTATATCCTTTTAGATTTTGATTAGCCCTCCTTCCACCTTTCCTTTACTCAGTCTCTTCCCCTGACCTCACTTTGGGCCTTTTCACTCCCATTAATCTATTCTTCTACTTACATATATATAATACCATCCTATTAAGAACCCCCTCCCTTCCTTTCTCTTCCCTTTATATCTCTTTTCTAGTTTACTGGCCTTTGCTACTGAGTTTTCTTTCTACTCACACAGAAGTATTTATTTATTTAAATATTTAATTTTATTAGAAAGAGGCAGATAGAGAATGGGCACACAAGGGCCTCTAGCCACTGCAAATGAACTCCAGATGCATGTGCCACCTTGTGTATCTGGCTTACGTGGGTACTGTGGAATGGAGCCTGGGTCCTTAAGATTCACAGGCAAGCACCTTAACCCCTAAGCCATCTCTCTAGTGCCTGTATGGTTTTATATTTAGTTGTCTGATAGCAAATATTAAACCTGGATGAAGTAAGAAAAGCAAGAAGTGGCATTTAAAAATTGTATCTGATTCAGAGCTATTTGACAAATAATTATAAAAATAGCTTATGATGGCTTATGGCATATATACTTCTAGGTTTATAATTAGTTAACTATGACTATTATAAGTAATTTTAGGGAGGCCTCATAAACTTTACTATATAAAGTAACATACTGAAATGGTAAATCTGATTAATAAAACATTATTATAAAATGGTTAAGAATCTAATATTTTATCATAGAATTTATAAGGAAGTTAGACTGATAATTCTAGGCTCAGGGAGGGAATTTTAAAAATTATTTAAAGTACTTTATGAGTTCAGTTTAGTACACAGAGGGAGATCTTTTTTTTTTCTTTCCCTTCCCCTTCCCCTTTCCCTTCCCTTTCTCCTTTCCCTCCTTCCTCCTTTTTCTGAGGCAGCATCTCACTTCATCTGAGTCTTTTTTTCTTTTTTGTTTTTCAAGGTAGGGTTTCACTGTAGCCCAGGCTGACCTGGAATTCACTATATAGTCTCAGGGTGGCCTCGAACTCACAGCGATCCTCCTACCTCTGCCTCCCTAGTGCTGGGATTAAAGGCATGTGCCACACACCCAGCAATCTTTTTATTTTTATTATAGGATATTGGCAGCCCAGGCTGACTTTAAATGTCTGGGCTAAAGTTATTCTACCCCAGCTTTCAAAGTAGCTGGGACTACAGGCACATACATACATCTTCACTCAGCCGGGGGGAATTTTCTTGAATTCTCAGTAGCATGTTTATTATTTTTTAAAATACAATTTGATGTATTCAGTAGGAAAGGGGTGGGAGACAGAGCCTCTTTTGCTGTGACTGAACTCCAGACGCATGCACTTTGTGCATCTGGCTTTATGTGGGTACTGAGGAATTGAACCGTGGCCAACTCAGGCCAGCAGGCTTTATAAGCAAGCACCTTTAGCCACTAAGCCATCTCTCTAGCCCACATGCTTATTGTTAGTCAGCATTTTATATTTTGTGGCTTTTACTCATTCCATATTACAGAATCAGTTTTAGACTGGAGATAAAGATATAGCTAGTGGTAGAGCAGGAAGTGGACCAGTTACTGAGTTTGATCCACAGCAGTGCAAAAGAATCAATCAATAAAAATTAAAATTAAAAACCAATTTAGGGGCTGGGAAGATGGCTTAGTGGTTCAAGGCACTTGCTTGCAATGCCTGATGGCCCAGGTTCAATTCCCAAGCCAGCCATATAAAGCTGGATGCAAAAAATGGTGCAAGTGTCTACTATTCATTTGAAGCAACAAGAGGCCTTGAACACAAATAAATAAAATTTTTTGTTTGTTTTTACCAAGGTAAGGTCTCACTCTAGTCCAGGCTGACCTGGAATTCATTAGCTCCAGGCTAGCCTTGAATTTATGGCACTCCTTTTACCTCTGCTTTTACCCAGGAGTGCTGGATTAAAGGCATCAGCCACCTCACCTGGTTCAATTTTTTTTTTAAAAAGATTAAAAAAGCCAGGTATGTTGGCACATGTCTTTAATCTCAGCACTTGGGAGGCAGAGGTAGGAGGATTGCTGTGAGTTTGAGGCCACCCTGAGACTACATGTTCTAGTCCAGACTGACCTGGAATTTACTGAGACACTCCCTCAAAAAATAAAACAAAACAAAACAAAACAGGGGCTGGAAGGATGGCTTGCAAAGCCAAAGGATCCAGGTTTGATTCTCTATAACCACATTAGCCTGATGCACAAGGGGGTGCAAGCACCCGGAGTTTGTCTGCAGTGGCTGGAAGCCGTGGGGCGCTCATTCTCTCTCTCTCTCCCCACTCCTTCTCTCCCTCCCTCCCTCTTTCTCTGTCAAATAAATAAATAAAAATAAATATTTTAAAAATACACATGAAAACAATTAAAAGTGAAATTGAAGATATTAATGTGGAATCAAATACATAATGTATCACTGGTTAGAACAGAACTGGAAAATAATTGATTTCTAGTACAGTGATACATGGCTGTTGAAGTCTGCTACTTAATTGGATTTCGTTTAAGGTTTGATGACAGTGGTGATGAAATTTATCCACATAACTCAGCCTAAAGAATCTAGGAATGTGATTTGGTACTTGTGGAAATTACAGAATGTGTGTGCCCCCAAAATGGACCAGGTGTCCATCATTCCACCTATTGGAACTACTGTTAACTAATGTAGGCCACATAAGACTGATGTGTTGCTTAAGAGACTTCAATCAATTTCCCATCTGCATGTGGTGGACTTTTTAAACCTTTTTTGAAAAGAGGTATTCTGTCATTGGGAGTATGCTAATCAACAATGCTAACTAATAGCCAGAAATTTAATGTTTAAACTTTTACCCAAAGCTGTTACTTACTTGATTTCTTGGAAAGCACAGATTTTGTATAGACATTATTCTTTGGCAGCCCTTTCTGTGTCTTTCTTTCTGATGTCTAGTCTATAAATTTTTCTGTAATTTTGCAAGTTATATTTATAAGTAGATAAGGGATTTCACTATTTTGCCACTTTTAATTTTTTTGTTGTTGTTGTTTGAGGTAGGGTTTCACACTAGCCCAGGCTGACCTGGAATTCACTATGTAGTCTCAGGGTGGCCTTGGACTCACGGTGATCCTTCTACCTCTGCTTCCTAAATGCTGGGATTAAAGGCATGTGCCACTACCGTTGGCAGCAATTTAATATTTATATTTATTTTCACACTAGGAAAATTAAAGTACATACTAAGTAATAAAATATTTTGTAAAAGTAAAGTATTTTCATTCTGTTATGTTAATTCATTATCTTCTGAAAGTACTATAATTGTAAAACAAACGGATATTTACTATATTTGAGTATGTTGAATTTCTGTTATTTTTCTATTGTATTTCACTATATGTCAATACAGTTTACTGTTTTCTTGACTTTGAAAGGAAAATCAACTATATTATGATCCTTCTACTGGAATTTATTATTACTGTGATGTGGAAAGTGGTCGATATCAATTTCATTCTCGAGTAGAGTTACAGCCCTATCAGACTTCTAGTACCAAACAAAGTAAAGATAAAAAATTGAAGAAGAAAAGAAAAGATCCAGATTGTTTTACAACAAATGAGGAAAAGGTAATTCCATCTTAATTTTTAAATTTATATTGACTTTAATGACATATTTAAGCTAAAACTTTCTTATGAAACTGAAAATCATTCTGTATTTGTATTTCAAATGTAACCATTAAGATAATGGAATCTAACAACCATGGAAAGTTCAGGTGGAGTAAACACGGGCTTTTTGTTTTAAAACAAATTCTTAGTTACTAGAAATAGAAGGTATTTCATAACGTTGAAGGAAGTAGATTTAAGTACATAAAATAATCTTTTTGTTGTTGTTTTTTCCAAGGTAGAGTCTCACTGTAGCCCAGGCTGACCTGGAACTCACTCTAGTCCCAGGCTGGCCTCGAATTCATAGCGATTTTCTTACCTTTGCCTCCCTAGTGTTGGGATTAAAGGCATGCACCACCAAGCTTGGCTAGAGTATATAAAATATCTTGCATTGTTTAATTCAGAAGGATAGCACTCAGACCCTCAGTTGGTGAGTTGATGTACAGTTCACAAAATAAAAGCACAGTTGTAGTTGACATGTATACAGATTCAACTTTCCTCATTATGTTGAGTAATTTCTTTCCTACCTATTAAATTACAAACTTAATCTATCCTTAGCAAATATGGAATGAGGTACATATTTATTAGGATTGTAAGGTGTTTTTTTTTTGTGTGTGTGTGTATGTTTTTTTCAGTCTACTGTTTATTTATTTGATAGAGACAGAGGAGCATGGGTGCTCTAGGACCTTTTGCCTCCACAAATTACCTCCAGAAAGCTGGCTTCACTTTATGTGTCTGGCTTTATTATGGGTACTGGGGAATTGAACCTGGACTATTAGGCTTTGTAAGCAAGTGCCACCTCTCCAGTTCTGTGAGTTGTTTTATTTTATTTTTTTAAAGTAGACTGACTATATGTATCAATAATCATAATGACATTTTATATTCATTAGTGGCACAGTCTCATAGTATCTCTGTTGTGTGCTGACTTTGATTCTGTAGCAGACAGCCTCACGTTGCTGGGATGAACTTCCAAACTAGGCACAGTTATGGAGGAAGGGATTTATTGAAGATAGAGGGGAAGTTCCATAATGGCAGAAGAAGCTGGCCTGCTTTCAGGTTCAAGCAGAGAGAGAGAAAATCCGTAAGCCACTACAGGCCAGCAAGAACACTTCTGGAACTCCAAGCAAAGCTCCCATACTTTACATACATATCTTTAGACAGGAATTCCAATCCACCCCACACCTTAGGACCCTAAAGATCCACCCACAATGACACCTCTTCCAGCCAGGTGGCTACAGATGTAACTTACAAACTTTAATAAAATCCTAAATATATTGGGAGCTACCCATTCAAACTACCACAGATTCCTTCAGGTATATACCCCAGAATGGTACAAGTAGGTCATATGGTAGTTTTACTTTTGGCTATTTAAAGGAACTTCCTTAATGACTACAATAATCTGCATTCTGACCAACAGTGTATAAAATGTGATTTTTTGCTGAATCTTCAACAGCATTTGTTTGTCTTTTATTTTCTTGATGGTGGACATTCTGAGTGGGGTGAGGTAGAAATCTCATATTTTAAAAAAATGAAAGAAAATTTCCTTGGGTAGCTATATAGTCATATTTATAATAATAGAAAAAGAGTATTTCATGGGCTTGGGATGTGGTTCAGTGAAAAGCTTTCATAGCATGTGCAAAAGCCCCAGGGTTTTATCTTTAGCAGTATAAAAAACCATGTCATTTGTACAAGAAAACATTGAGTCTAACTGACCTGTATAAAGACAGTGATGGGGCTGGAGAGATGGCTCAGTGGTTAAAAGAGGTACTTTCTTACCAAGATTTATGTGAGGTTTGTGGATCTGAATTCAGGTCCTCACACTTGTGTGGCAAGTACGTGACCTTGTTGAGTTGTCTCCCAAGCACAATAATTTATATTTAAACTTATTTATTTATTTGAAGAGAGAGAATGGGCATGCCAGGGCCTCTAGCTAATGCAAATGAACTCCATATGCATGTATCACCTTGTACATCTGGCTTGCGTGGGTCCTGGGGAATCAAACCTGGGTCCTTAGGGCCGCTAAGCCACCTGCAGCCATATGTTTAAATTTTTTCTTGTTTTTTTTTTGTTGTTGTTTTGGTTTTTGGTTTTTGCAAGGTAGGGTCTCACTCTAGCACAGGCTGACCTGGAATTCACTCTGTATTCTCAGGTGGCCTTGAACTCATGGTGGTCCTCCTACCTCTGCCTCCCGAGTGCTGGGATTAAAGGCGTGCACCGCCACACCCAGCCTGTTTAATATTTTTTATATTGTCAAGCTAACTCTTTTTTTGGGAAAATTTTTTCTACTTTGGTTATGTTTGGATCTTTAATTTTTTTTAGCTCCTTCTTAAATATTTATTTATTTGAGAGAGAGTGTGTGTGTGTATGAGAGTGGGTGTACGAGGGCCACTAGCCACTGCAAATGAACTCCAGATGCATGTGCTACCTTGTATATCTGGCTTTACATGGGTACTGGGGAATCCAGCCTGGGTCCTTTGGCTTTTCAGGCAGGGCTTTAACCACTAAGCCATCTCTCCAGCCCTGGATTTTTAAATTTATATATTATGTGAAAACAGTTTTTGGGGCTGAGAAAATGGCTCAGCAATTAAAAGGCCCTTTCTTGCAAAGCTTGTTGGTGCAAGTTCAATTCCAAAGTCTTCCACATAAGCCAGACATGAAAAATGGAAAAAGTGGCATTTATTTGCAGCAGCAAGAGACCCTAGTACACATATGTGCACATGCACATGCACACACACATGCACATACACACAAAACTAATTTTTAAAAGTGAAGAACCAAAAAAAAGCTCTGTATTTTATTTACATGAACTTATTAAAAATTCAGTGTGAACTTTAGAAGCACTATTGTTAGTTCTGCATTGTGTAATAAGGTGGCCACAGCTACATGTGACTGTGGACTGAGGTATATATTAAGATATGCCATATGTGTAAAATATACTATGAATTTTGAAGTCAATACAGAAACAAATGAATATAAACTATTGAATTTGTTTTTTAACTATGGCTACCAGATTAATTAAAAGTAAAAATAGGGCTTACGTCGTATTTGGATGTTTGGGTTTTTTGTTGTTGTTGTTGTTTGTTTTGAAGCAACATTTCCCTCTAGCCCAGGCTGACCTGGAACTCACTCTGTACCCCAGACTGGCCTCAGACTCATGGCGATCCTCCTACCTCAGCCTCTCAAATGCTGGGATTAAAACTATGCACCACCACATCCTGCAATTATATATTTATTGGATAGTTTTGTTATAGGCTCACATGGTTCAGGTAATTAATACATGATGAAGGCCTAGACTGTAAATATTAGGACCTTGAGAATAAATGGAGGGAGACGTGCTATAATTGTTAGTGGAGTCTCTTGCACTTGGGTATAGCATATGGGATGTCAACAATCACTGTAACATTCTTTTTAATGAATTGGCATACCAGGGCTTCTTAAAAGTGAACTCCAGATGCACACACCACTTTGTGCATCTGCCTTTATGTGAGAACTAGGGATTTGAACCAGAGCCTACAGGTTTTGCAAGCAAGGAACTTTACCACAAAGCCTTCTCCCCTGACCCATAATACCATTCTTTTTAAAAAATATTTTATTTTTATTTATTTATTTGACAGAGAAAGAAGAGAGTGAGAGAATGGGCACACCAGGGCCTCCTGTGTCCTTTGGCTTTACAGGCAAATGCCCTAACTACTAAGTTATCCCTCCAGCCCTCTTTTTTTTTTTTTTTTTTAATTAAAGGAGAGAGAGAGAGGCAGAGAGAGAGAGAATATGGACATGCCAGATCCTCTGGTCACTGCAGATGAACTCCAGACGCATGTACTACCTTGTGCATCTGCCTTTAAATGGGTACCAGGGAATTGAACTTGGGTCCTTAGGTTTTGTAGGCATCTTAACTGCTGAACTATCTTTCCAGCCCCCACAATAACATTCTTAATTTGTATTCTAAGAGGACGATAATGTCATTAAAAAGGGATTGTGAGTGGAAATTCCATTTTTCAGTTTGTATGGCTGTTCACTAAATCATTGACACTTTACATAATGGTATAAAAAGTAGTGATGAAAGAATTCTTTCCTGTTCTCTTTCCAGGATTTAAGTACAGTGGATCAAAAAGTCTACAGTGTTGATTACATAAATTGTAGTGAGGGAGAACATTTTGCAAATGTGAAAAAGAAGGCCAGAATAGACATTCATCACAAAAATAGCCCTCCCCAATTCATCATTCCATTTAGTGAAAACACTACAGAGTCCCTTAGTGAGAACACCTCTAATTCAGTCAAAGATGAGAAAATCCTAGAGAGTGATAGTGAGCCGGAAGAAGGTGAAATCACAGACTCTCAGAGTGATGGGAGTTCCAGTGAAGATACTGCTGTTGAAGACAGTATGACTGCAGAAGATACAGAGGATGAAGGTGAGTACATAAGTATTGTTTTATTTTAAATAAATATCTGGCCTGGTCAGTGTAAAGGAGGAAGACTGATGAAAGTTTCACGATTACTATAGGTTATCTGTCAAAAGGCACACAGGGCTTTGGAGATGGATCAGTGGATAAACTTTCACAGTTCAAGCCAGAGTATCTAAGTTTGATCCCTAGGCCCCACATAAAAAATGGGAAGGAAACCAGGTGAGGTGGTGCATGCCTTTAATCTCAGTACTTGGGAGGCTGAGATAGGAGAATCACTGTGAGTTTGAAGCCACCCTGAGACTACATAGTGAATTCCAGGTCAGCCTGGGTCAAAGCTAGACTCTACCTTGAAAAATGAAAAGAAAAAAGGAGGCGGGGAGACATGGAGGGCTTCTGTAATCCCAGTGTGATGATGCTGAGATGGGAGGTGGAGGATGGGTGGTGGTGACAGGAGAATTTCCCTAAGCTCTTGGCAAGCACAGAAAAGGACAGCAGAGCTAGAATCCAGAGTGAGAAATCCTGCCTCGAATGAGGTGGGCAGGCAAGGACTAACCTGAAAGTTGTCATCTGACCTCTACATGTGTGTACCTGCACTGACACATATACAAGTAATAAAATAATTTAAAAAATAATCATTGTTTGTTGGAGAACTGTTGTTAAGTACCTACCTTATATCAGATTTTGTTCTTCCAATAAGGATACAGCAGTCAAAGCAAAGTGAAGAGTAATACATATCAAATTCACATACTGAATGACAAGATTTTGCTGTTTTCATTACCTGTTGTTATTCCTTTTATTTATTTATTTATTTATTTTATTTTATTTTTTTGAGGCAGGGTCTCACTCTAGCTCAGGCTGACCTGGAATTCACTATGTAGTCTCAGGTTGGCCTAGAGCTAAAAGTACACTGATTATTTTGATGACTCAGAACATTTTGTGAGGATCAGTTGGTAATTTTTAGATGACAAATCTTTAATAAATGACCAGTACTTTGACCAGAAGTTTCATTGTATTGAATAGTCTCTATTGAACATAAACCTAAGCTTCTTACATTCTAGAGTGTGTATTAAAGCTACAGAGTGGGTTAGGTATTTGTGGTCTCCTGTTTTAGTTGATGAGGCAAGTTGCCTGTACAAAGTATAACTCATGGAGCTTGAGAGGGGCTCACTTTAGTGTTTACCTAGCATGCTGAAGCTCCTGAGTTCAGTCCCAGACACACTGTATAGACTTGGTGTGGTGGCACACACCCACAATCTCAGCAGTGGGGAGGGTGAGTGTGAATTAGGTGTCTCCCATAAACTCATGTGTTTTGAATGCTTGATCCACAGCTGATGGCAGTTTGGGAAGTAGGACCTTGCTGGAGGAGGTGTGTTGCTGTGGGTGAACCTTGATGGTTACTAGTCCTAGCCTGTCAGCTCACTTTCCTGTTGCTGTTTCCACCTACTACTATGTCAGTAGTGATGTCCAGCCTCCCATGCCATTCTTTCCCCTGCCATCATGGAGCTTCCCCTCAAGTCTGTAATCCAAAATAAACCCTTCCTTTCCATAAGATGCTTCAGGTCAGGTGTTTTTCTTGGCATTGAAAAAAATCACTGCAACAATAAAGTAGAAGGCTCACAAGTTCAAGGTCATCTTCAGCTACATATCTAATATGAGATGAGCTTGAGGCCAGCCTGAGCTATGTGAAGACCTGATCAGACCTGATCTCATTAAAAATTCAGTTGCAGGGCTGGAGAGATGGCTTAGCAGTTAAGGCACTTGCCTATGAAGCCTAAGGTCCCAGGTTCTATTCCCCAGTACCCATGTCAGCCAGATGGCACAAGGTGGCACATGTATCTGGAGTTCATTTGTAGTGGCTAGAGGACCTGGTGCACCAATTCTGTCTCTCTGTGACTAATAAATAAATGAAATATTTTTTTAAAAATTCAGTTGCATAGGTATTATGATTAATCTAACATTTCTTGGTTGATATAAGGACATAAACAGAGTATTTCATATTAATAATGAATTAATTTTGTTCTCAATAGAATTTCTCTTATTTCTGAAGAGACTCAATTTTTCTGACTTAAAATAATTCATAAAGTATTTGTTCAGGATCTTTTAAATTTTTTTAAAAAGTTGATTTACACAACAGTTCCTGCTAGGTGTGGTGGCACATGCCTTTAATCTCAGCACAAGGGAGACAGAGGTAGGAGGATCACTGCTGAGTGTGAGTTCAAGGCCAGTCTGGGACTACAGAGTGAGTTCAAGGTCAGCCTAGGCTAGAGTGAGACCTTACTTCAGAAAAAAAAACAAAACAAAATTCCTGTGATGGAAGCTAAGTCTGTTGTGTACTTTATGTTGGCTGCTTAGCATAGGGTAGAATTTAAGAAGTTAATGTTTTTGCTAGGTCAGGGATTGAACCCAGGGCCTCACACATGCTATGCAATCACTATCACAGAGCTACACCTCTATCTTGGAGCAATACTTTTTTTTGTCGAGGTAGGGTTTCATTCTATCCCAGGCTGACCAGGAATTCCCTATGTAGTCTCAGGGTGGCCTTGAACTCAAGGCAATCCTCCTACCTCTGCTACCATGCCTGGCAACCAATATATCTTTATTTTACAGATACTTCCTAATTATCCATTTGAAAATTGTTTTCTATAGCATTTGAATTAATTTTATCCTTTTCTTTCCTTGGCAGATGAAAAAATTTGGCCCCCATGCATTAGAGTAATTGTTATTAGATCACCAGTGTTGCAAACAGGATCACTTTTTATTATTACAGCTGTAAACCCTGCTACAATTGGAAGGTAAGAATGGCTAGTACTGTTATATTACTCTTTTATTTCAAAAGGCTATTGAGCATATATTGTCTTTCAAGCATTGTTCTCTGTGCCTTGAATACTAGAAGACCAAAGCCACATCTCAAAGGGAAGTTTGAAGAGGAAAAAAGACATGTAAACACATTAATTACTATTCTGTGGGGCAGGGAACTCCGAAGTAACAGTAAAGATAATCTATCCTCAGGAGGCCTACTGTGACAGTCTTGCATTTTGTTTTTATCTTTTTTTATTTTTTGGTGGTTTATGTGTTGTATGGTTATGTTGTGTGCTATGTGTGGTGTGTGTGGCATGTGCATCTGTGTGTCCAGGTGCTGGTGCATGAATGCACATACATGTGGAGACCAGAGAGAACTTGGTGTCCTCATTTCATTCGTCCACCATATTTCCTTGAGGCAGTTTCTCACAGAACCTGTAACTCACTTTTTGGATAGCTTGGCTAACCAGGGACCGCTAGCAGTCCTCCTATCTCTGGCTTCTTAGCACTGAGGTTGCAGGCGTGTATAACACTTGGCTTTTTATGTGGGTGCCAGGAATTAAACAAGTGTTCTTATAATTGCACAGCAGGCTCTCTTACCCACAGAGTCATTTTCCTTAGCCCCTAGACTTGCATTTCAACATCCATTAGAAAAATTTTAAAATATTTTATTTTTATTTTTTTATTCATTTGACGAGAGAGAGAATGAATGGGCATGCCAGGGCCTCCAGTCACTACAAATGAAATCTAGATGCATATGCCCCCTTGTGCGTCTGGCTAATGTGGGTCCTGGGGAATCAAACCTGGGTCCCTTGGCTTTGCAGTCAAACACCTTAACCGCTAAGCCATCCCTCCAGCCCCCCAAAATTTTTTTTGTTGTGTCACTGTAAGTGCATTTTCACTTGCTTTAAAAAATATTAAAGAAATTTCACTTTCCTGCAGGGAAAAAGATATGGAGCATACTCTTCGAATTCCTGAAGTTGGTGTTAGTAAGGTAAGAGTTTTGTTTTCCTCTTGTTGTTCCCCTGTACTGGGGGTTAACAGACACTCATTAAATTAAAAAATAAATAAATAAAACTCCCCTGCATGGTATTCTAAGCATGTAATCCCAGCACTCCATATGCAGAGGCAGGAAGATCAAGAGTTTGAGGACATTCTTGGCTACATAGTGAGTTCAGCCCAGTTTGTGTCACCGTAGCCCAATGAGACCCTAATCTCAAAACAAAGAAACAAACAAACATCCTCCCCTCCCCACAAAAAAAACAACAAAAACAAATGTAAAGAAAAGCAAAAATAACATAGAATTTATAGTAGAAATATGCTGGAAAACTTAAGGTTTTTCCGTCTAATGGAAAGGTTAATATTCAACATAGTAATGGTGATAAAGGCAGTACAGATTTGTTTCTTTCAGTATTTGAGAAAACAAATTATCACTATTTGAATAAATTGTGATTTGTTGTTGTTTTGTTTTGAAGACAGGATCTCATGTATCCCAGGCCGTCCTCAGGCTCACTGTGTAGCTGATGGTAGCCTTAAACTACTAATCCTCTTTCTTCCGCTTAACCAAGTGCTGGGATTACTGGTGTGTGCCAGTATACCTGGCTTAGGGTTTTTTCTTTTCTTTTTCATTTTTATAAATATATATATTTTTTCTTTGTTAGTTAAGTACATATTCAGTTTGTAAAGAGCCACATTGGTACCATCATTAGCCTCCTCCCCCCTCCGAAGGGACCCTCCTCGCTGGGGATTGAGGGTCATACATTGTGGGGGTGGGCATCAGTTATGGGGAAGAGGCAGTGTCTTTGTGCATAATCTGTGCTCTAACAATCTTTCTGCCCCCCTCTTCTGCAAATTTCCCTGAGCCATGTTGGGTTCGTTTTAGGTCTACTTCAGTAATGAGGTCTTGGGAACTTCTGTATCTCTGGATATCTGGTTTGGTAGGAGTTCAGTGTTCTCTGTGTCTGTCTCCTTCACCCTTGTGCTCAGGGCTATGTTTTGTGTTTTTAAGATGATGACTTCCTATGGTTTCATGATATCCAAGTGATCCTCCTGCCTCAGCATCCTGAATTAGTAGGACCATAGGTATACACCACTAATGCTTAGCTAATTATGTCTATTTTTCTTTTCTTTTCTTTTTGTTTTTTTCAAGGTAAGGACTTGCTCTAGCCAAGGCTAACTTGAAATTCACTCTGTAGTCTCAGGGTGACTTCGAACTCATGGCAATCCTCCTACCTCAGCCTCCCAAGTGCTGGGATTAAAGGTATGCACTACCACACCTGGCCCCTAACTATGTCTTTTTTTTTTTTTTAATTTTTGAAGCATACCTTTATTGAATGTAATAAATATACTACATTTTTTTTCTTTCTTTCTTTTTTGTTTTTCTTTTTTTGCTAGGAATGGTGGCACACTTCTTAATCTCAGCACTTGGGAGACAGAAAGGTAGGAGGATCCCTTATGAGTTTGAGGAGAGCCTGGGAGTACAGAGAGAGTTCCAGGACAGCCTGGGCTAGAATGAGATGCTACCTGGAAAAAAAAAATCAAAAAAAAAAGGACAAAGAAAAACCCCTAAATCAAATTTGAGTGGGCATTCATTGTTTTTAGCTTAGGCATTTTAAAATGAATAATATCTCCTCTATCGCCTTAAGATCTTTTCCCAGTTTTTCTCAATTGAACTTCCACTGGCTTCAGGCAAAACAGTTGAGTTCTCAAAACAGTAAAATTGTAACTTAAAAAAGAAGAAAAAACAGTTATTGAGGCTCTTTATACTTTACTTTTGTTTTTGCACTTTTTCTATTATTTTCCTTTTCACTTTTATGGTTGTGGGCTGTTTTTTTTTTTTTTTTTTTTTTTGTTTATTTTTTTCATTGCTGAGGTTTGAATTTTGGGCCTTGTACATAGCAGGCAGGCACTTTAACCAAAACTCTATTTAACTTTTCTTTTAAAACATTTTTGTGAGTAGAGATAGCTGGGGATGGGGGGAGAAAGAAAGAGTATGGGTATACCAGGGCCTTTAGCGACTCAGCGCAAATGAGATGCATTTACCATTGCAGGTTTTTCATTCAAGGACCTTTAACCACCGAGCCATATCTCCAGCCCCCATATTGTTTTACTTAGTGGAATACAATATGAACCTAAAATATATTTATATTATTTTTGTCTATTTGGAATAAAATTTTAATTTGGGTGTATTTATTTGGAATGGGGGAAATTCTCATATTTTTAAATATAACCAAATTATCTGCCTGTTTATTTACTGTGACCCTTGATTCTCTTATCTCCAACAAAAATTCAGTCTCTTTCTTTAGTAGCTAAAAAAAAAAAAGTCCTTTCAGTTAAAGGTGCTTGCTTGTAAAGCCGGCTGGCCTATTCCCCAATAAGTTTCTTTGTTTGAAAATAATCTACTTCATCTGCCTGGATACATGTTATATATGCTGTCAAACTGACTTTACCAACAAATTCTCTACTGGGTGTCAGTTTAAAAGAAAAAGTTATAGGCTGTAGAGATGGCTCAGTGGTTAAGACTCTTGCCTGCAGAGCGTAGTGACCCAAGTTCAATTCCCCAGTACCCACATAAAGTCATATGCACAAAGTGGCACATGCATCTGGAGTTCATTTGCAGCAGCAAAAGGCTCTGATACTCCCATTCTGTCCTCTGATACTCCCATTCTGTCCCTCCATCCTTTCTCTCTTTCTATGGTTTCAGATAAATTAAAAAATAATTTTTTAAGAAAGGCCTTTCTCATCTCCAGTCTAAAATATGAATAATTCTATGGGGATGTCCAGTGTTTTTTTGTGTAATTTTTTAATTATTTATTTATTTGCAAGGAAAGCGAGAAAGGGAATGGGTATGACAAGGGCCTCTCTAGCCACTGCAAACCAACTCCATATGTATGCACCCACTTTGTGCATCTGGCTTTAGTGGGTACTGGGGAATTGAATCCAGGACGTTAGGTTTTGTATTGAGGATTTTTAATGATATGGACAGTTAAAAAAAGTTAAAATGATATGTACAATATAATCTTATATTTTAAAAGTGGAAAAGGCAGGATGTATACAGAATCATTAGTGACATTTACAGGTGGAATTATAGATGACTTTTCCTTCTGTAGCCTCTAAATTTCTGTCAGGAGCTTATAATAATTTGTATTCTGAAAAATATTTAAAATAAAATTTTAAATTATATCATATTAGGGCTGGAGAGATGGCTTAGCGGTTAAGCACTTGCCTGTGAAGCCTAAGGACCTCGGTTGGAGGCTTGATTCCCCAGGACCCATGTTAGCCAGATGCACAAGGGGGCGCACGCGTCTGGAGTTCGTTTGCAGTGGCTGGAGGCCCTGGCGCGCCATTCTCTCTCTCTCTCTCTCTCTCTCTCTGCCTCTTTCTCTCTGTCTGTCACTCTCAAATAAATAAATAAAAATGAATTTAAAAATTAAAAAAAATATCATATTATAGAGACATTGTTATCTATGATTTTAAAAAGGTATGATATTGCATAATTGCCTAATTTCTTTTTTCCAAGTTTCATGCTGAAATTTATTTTGACCATGACTTGCAAAGTTATGTCCTTGTGGATCAGGGCAGTCAAAATGGCACTATTGTCAATGGAAAACAGATTCTTCAGGTGAGTAAATATTAGTTATCTATTATAAAATGTTTTCTTGTTGTATTTTTATTTATTTATATATGAAAGAGAGAGAAAGAATGAGAATGGGCACACCAGAACCTCTAGACACTGCAAATGAACTCCAGACGCATGGCTCCCTTGTGCATTTGGCTTACATAGATCCTGGGGAATTAAACCTGGATCCTTTAGCTTTGTAGGTAAATGCCTTAACCACTAAGCCATCTCTTCAGCCCTTTTCTTGTTCTTTAAAAGTGTTCAGCGCTTAGTTTTAAATCAAGTTGCATGCCTTTCATCAGTCTGACATCTCTTACCATGTCAGACTGGGTTCAGCTAGCTATATTCATTAAACACAAAAGAAAAAAAATGTTTTAATTTTGGAAAAAAAAAAAAAACAGCTTTGATGGGCATGGTGGCAACACACCTTTAATCCCAGTGAGTCGAGGCCAGCCTGAGACTACAGAATGAGGGTCAGGTCAGCCTAGTCTAGAGTGAGGCCCTACCTTGAAACAACAACAAAAAAAACAATTCTGAGAACAATAAGCATTAATCTAATTTAAAACAAAATGTAGCTGTTTCATATTTCTTTACACACCTATCTCCTAACTCTGACAGGCATTAATACTGATGGACACTGTGTGCATGCACATGCACACGCACAAACAAAATTTAGAGTATGTCAGATGGAAAAGACTTTGTTGGTTTTTGGATTGATCAAAATCCCTGGAGCCAACAGTTACCTAAACTTAAAGGGTTAGATGTTTTCATCTTGAGTAATTACTTTTTTTATTTTATTATTAGAGTAAATGAAATTATTCTTTTTTTTTTTTTTTTTTTTTTGGTTTTTCGAGGTAGGGTGTCACTCTGGCCCAGGCTGACCTGGAATTAACTATGTAGTCTCAGGGTGGCCTTGAACTCACGGCAATCCTCCTACCTCTGCCTCCCGAGTACTGGGATTAAAGGCATGCACCACCATGCCCGGCTGAAATTATTCTTAAAACTACTGTTTGTTTGTTTGTTTATTTTTTGAGGTAGGGTCTCACTCTAGCCCAGGCTGACCTGGAATTCACTATGAAATCTCAGGGTGGCCTCGAACTCATGGAAATCCACCTACCTGTGCCTCCCAAGTATTGGGATTAAAGGCGTGTGCCACCACGCCCAGCTCTGACTTTTTTATTACTTGATATCACAATCATTACAGCTGTTATTTGGTTCAGATCAAAGTTTAAGCCCAAATGTGTTACCAGGATGGAAGTTTCTAAAAAGGGCTAGAGAAACATATACATAGTAGGTATTTGGAATTTGGTCTTCTGATTATCTCTGTGTTACTTTTACTTTTATGCATAATGAATACTAAAGCAATTTAGAGTAAATCCTCTTATAAGAAACTTTAGGAGCCCTCCCTGCTTTTCTTGTGGTGCTGAGAATTTAACTCAGGGCTTTCTTTCTGCTCTCTCACTGAGCCGCCCACACCCATAGCACATACACACCCCTTTAAATTATCTCATCCAAATGTTGCTGCACTGGAAATTCCTGGAAAACAAACACTGTCTGTATCCAGCTATACATAGAAAAGCCCTTGGGATATAAAAGAAAATATGGGAAAGGAGTGGGCTGAGGGATGAAGGGGACCTTATTCTTAATCTTTTAGAATGAAAAAGCAGATTGTGCAGATAACACAGTGGTGCTCCAGTTCAGATCCCCAGCACCCATGTAAAGCCAGTCAAAGTGAAAGGGCACCCAGGGCAATGGAGAAGTCTGGAGGATCTGGAAGCTCACCAAGACTGCCAGTCAGACCTTACCAGCTTCAAAACAAGACTTTGTCTAAAAAAGGTAGAAGAAGAGGACCAAGAGCCTGAGGGTGTCTGTCTGACTTCCATATGCATATTCAGCATGTGTACATCTATACATACACAGTAATTTAAAAATGAACAAAGAAGACAGAGGAAAGAGGAAAATAGAGATGTGTGATGGTGTGTACTTTATATTTCCTTGATTATGATATGTTTTGCTGGTAGATTGTTTTCAAGTCCAGAGATGAGCGTGGAGATAAGTAAATTGCCTATTACAAGTTGCTCAATTCAGCTATCTTCTCCACTAGTAGAATTCCTGTACCACCCTGCTGGGACTGTGCCCAGTGCTATGTGTTTGGTAAGCACATGTTCTACCACTAAGCTACTCCCCCTGCCCTAGTAGAATACTTTACATGGGTCATCCATCATGTTGTGGAAATGTATGCACGTGAAGTGTTTTTCTTGTTAGAGAACCATTTCAGATTTTTTTTATTATAATCAGACATTACTTGTAGTAGACATAATACAACCATATGTGACTTACATGTTTCTTTTTTTTATTAAAAATTTCCCCTACAGCCAAAAACTAAATGTGATCCTTATGTCCTTGAGCATGGTGATGAAGTGAAAATTGGGGAGACTGTGCTGTCTTTTCACATTCACCCTGGCAGTGAGACCTGTGATGGCTGTGAACCAGGACAGGTTAGAGCCCACCTTCGCCTTGATAAGAAAGATGAATCTTTTGGTATGTGAAACAAATTGTTAGTGTGGGTGTAATTGAATCTGTTTAGAGTACTTTAATTCACACATTCTTTAAAATGGTTTCAGTGGCTTGTTCTTATATCATTGATCCCTGCCTTCCACTCTTCATATCTTGTTCATAAGATGTGAATTGAAGTACATGAAGCTATCGGCCTTGCATCTACTTGATGTAGTAGTAGAATAAGATCCATGTACTTCATGACTTATCACAAGACTAAGAAATGACTTGCATTTGGAATTTGAGATCTAGCATAACAGATTACAATTGTAATTGATTTTTCTTTTTCTTTCTTGTTTTCAAGGTAAGGTCTCACTCTGTAGTCCCAGGCTGGCCTCAAACTCAGTGATCCTCCTGCCTCTGCCTCCCGAGTGCTGAGATTAAAGGTGTGCACCACTATGCTTGGCATAATTGATTTTTCTTTTTTTTAAATATATTTTATTTATTTATTTGAAAGAGAAAGAGGTAGGGAGTGAGAGAGACAGAGAATGGGCACGCCAGGTCCTCAAGCCACTGCAAATGAACTCCAGATGCATGCGCCCCTTTGTGTATCTGGCTTATGTGCATCCTAGAAAATCGAACCCAGATCCTTTGGCTTTGCAGGCAAGTGACTGCCTTAATTGCTAAGCCATCTCCATCCCCATAATTGATTTTTGTATACAATATTTTAGTCATGTGATAATGCAGCAAAAGATTGTTTTCTGACTAAAGAAATGTTACTGATTAGCTATTTGTGCTAATCTGGTTTAGTGGACCTTTGAAGTAGACTACAGAGGTGGTTAAATGTCCAAGACTACTGTGCTTGAAAATAGCTAAGAGTGAAGTTTTTGTTTTTATTTATGGTAATAAGAGATTGAACCCAGAACTAGGCAAGTGCTCTACTATTTTGAGCTATCCTCCTAAAGCCCTAAGAGAGTAGATTTTAAGTGTTCTTACCACAAAAAAATATTGGCAAGTACGTGAGGTAATGTGAATATTAACTAGTTGATTCGACCATTTCACATTGTGTGTATACATATATCTAATATCAAATGTCATGTTTTATGGGGTGTGTGTGTGTGTGTGTTTATTGTCAACTAAAATAAATCATTTTGAATGTTTGCAAAACAATTTTAATAACTTTTATTGTGGTAGGGATCAATACAAGGGCCTCACACAATCTAATCATGCACTCTGTCACTGAGGTACATCCTTAGCTTGGCCTTGTTGTATCATGTTAACATAGAATGTTGAAGGTCAAGGCTTCAAAGGTTGTTAAGTGATAACATTTTCTGTCCTGTTAGTAGTAGATGTAGGTATATTAACTACATATTCTAATATTTTTTATAATAGATAGCACTGTAAGACATTGTTATCTTAAAATTTAGGCAGATTGGGCTGGAGAGATAGTTTAGCAGTTAAGGCACTTGTTTGTGAAGCCTAAGGACCCAGGTTTGATTCCATAGATCTCATGTAAGCTAGATGTACATGGTGCATGCATCTGGAGTTCATCTGCAATGGCTAGAGGCCCTGACATAAATAAATGAAAATAAAAATAAATACTAAAACTTAGGCAGATACTGAACTAGGATGAGGCAGTCTTCTGTTTTTGTTTGTTTGTTTATTTGGGGGGGGTTGAGGTAGGGTCTCACACTAACCGAGGCTGACCTGGAATTCACTATGTTGTCTCAGGGTGGCCTGGAACTCATGGCCATCTTCCTACCTCTGCCTCCCAAGTGCTGAGACTAAAGGCATATTCCACTATACCCAGCTAGCAATGATTTTTGATCCCAGGTTTTCCTATAAACACCAGGTATGCATATTTAGTGCTTACTTTTTATTTTCTGATACCAATTTGAAAGTGAGTCTGTCCCATTGCATGATAAAATGAATTCTGAGTTTTATGGCTTTTTTTTGTTGTTGTTGTTTTTGTTTTTTTTCAAGGAAGTCTCACTGTAGCTCAGGCTGACCTGTAATTCACTACGTAGACTTTGGGTGGCCTCAAACTCACAGTGATCCTCCTACCTCTGCCTCCCAAGGGCTGGGATTAAGGTGTGCACCACCACGCCCGGCTTATGGCTTATTTTTATTTTATTATTTTTAATTTTTAAATATTTTTATTTGAGAAGAGAGAGAAAAAGGCAGACAAAGAGTGAGTATGAACACACCACTGAAAATGAACTCCAGACACATGCACCACTTTTTGCATCTGGCTTTATGTGGATACTAGGGATTCATACCTTCAGCTTTTATAAGCAAGCACCTTCAACCACTGGGTCATCTCTCCAGCACCTTGTTTTTATTTTTGACCCAATGTCTTATTCTAGCCCAAGCTGACCTGGAACTCACTCTGTAGCTGAGGCTGGCTTCAAACTCATGGCAACCCTTCTACCTCAGCCTCTGAAGTTCTGGGATTATAGACATGAGTCACCATACCTACTTTCCCATAATTTTGGTTTGGTTTTTAGATTGCTTTTTATTTAGACTTAGCTACTAAAACTGCTAAAAGAATAGCATCATAACCTAAGATTTTTTTATATTATGCTTATTTTAGCTTCTGGTTAATTTGAAGTAATATTGTTTTTAAAATTAAATTAGTATTAATTTTCTGCAAAATATCACATTCAGTGGATTGTTTTGTTTGTTTGTTTGTTTGTTTTGTTTTGTTTTTTGAGGTAGGGTTTCACTCTAGTCCAGGCTGACCTGGAATTCACTCTGTATTCTCAGGATGGCCTCAAACTCACGGCGATCCTCTTACCTCTGCTTCCTGAGTGCTGGGATTAAAGGCGTGTGCCACCATGCTTGGCTCAGTGGATTTCTTTTTAAACTAGATTTTTTTTTCAGTTGGCCCAGCATTAAGTAAGGAGGAAAAGGAGTTGGAAAGAAGAAAAGAATTAAAAAAAATACGAATAAAGTATGGTTTGCAGGTAAGGGTGTTAAATATTATTTCATATATTCAACTGTATATGTGATTTTGAATAAAAATACCTTTTGGAAGCCGGGCGTGGTGGTGCATGCCTTTAATCCCAGCACTCAGTTTGTTTGCAGTGGCAAGAAACCATGACAATGAGGAAGGGAAGCCTTTTGGATTCCTGCCAGACCGATTGCCCCTTTGTGCCACCACTACACTTGCATGTACCTTTGTTCTTGACCTAGTCGTTATTGCATCAGGATAAAAAAATGCTGTGTTTTCCTTGTGAAATTATAAATTTATGCATTTTAGCACCTCACACGGAACTTAACTCACTCTTTACTCAGTGAATAATTGTTAAATGGTGAGTTAGTCATATAATTTGAGCTATATTAAAGTAAAAGACTGTTATCCACAGGGTGAACTGTTTTCTCACTTTCAAAAGACTATATATTTTTTTGTCCTTTCCAAGAAACAATATCAAGCTATGTTAGATACTTTGCAACATTTAGATACTTAGAGAAAAAAGGAATAGGGTGTATTAGTTACTTTCTAATTTCTGGGAGAGAATACCCAACTGGAAGCAGCTTAAGGAAGGAAAGGGTTTATTTTCATCCTATAGTTTTGAAGAGAATCCCATCATGGCTGGGAAAACATGACAGGAGCTGGAAATCAGTGTCATCATATCATTATATCACTAGGGAAAGAAAGAGAGAACACCAGGTGGGCTGGATTATAAAACTTCAAGGCCTGTCCACAATGACACTTCTTCCAGCAAGGCTCTACCTTATAAAGGTTGCACAACTTTCACAAACAGTGCCACTAGCTGGGAGATAAGTATTGAAACACATAAGTCTATAATACATTTGATATTCAAACCACCACATAGGGCTTCCCCCATCCCAATAATAGGGGTTCTTTATAATTTTTAAATACTGCAGTTTATATGACAACATTAAACCACAATATTGGGTGCTAGGGAGATGCCTCAGCAGTTTAAGGTGCTTGCCTGTAAAGCCTGTTGTTCCTGATTCAGTTCCCCAGCCACCCATATAAACTGAATGCAAAAAATGATGCAAACATCTGGCATTAGTTTGTAACAGCAAGAGTCCATGGTGTGTCCATATACACACATATGTAAATAAATAAAAATGTTTAGAAAAAAACCAAGCCACAATATTAAATGAAAATAAAATGTATTGTATTTTAACATTTTATATTTACTTTGTGGAACAACTTGAAATAATACAAACATTTAAAGGAGAATAGAGGGGCTGAAGAAATGGCTTAGCAGTTAAGGTGTTTGCCTGCAAAGCCTAAGGACCCAGGCTTGATTTCCCTAGTACCCCCGTAAGCCAGATGCACAAGGTGCCAGCACATGCATCTGGTGCCTTGGTGTGCTTTTTTCTTTCCCTCTGCTCTCTTCTTCTCTCTTCTCCTCTCCTGTCTTTTCTTCCCTCCTCTCCTCTGTCTCACAAATAAATATTTTTAAAGGAGAATAGATTAAAAATAGCATGTCTAGTAACGTAAGTCCTAAACCACAGCTTATTTTATTGCATGATTGAAGAGGCTACATTGAATTGTATTGCTAAGTAAAAACAGAGGTACAGATACTACATTTTGATATGCTTTCTTTTCTTAAAAATGTTTTATGGTTATGAAGAATACAGATTATGAAGATGAAAAAGCATTGAAAAATCCAAAATATAAAGACAGAGCTGGGAAGCGCAGGGAGCAGATTGGAAGTGAAGGGACTTTCCAAAGAGATGATGCGCCTGCGTCTGTTCATTCGTGAGTATTGACTGGTGGTGCTTGATTCATAACTGCATTCATAGGGTAGTCCAGCTTGCAGTGTATTCTTTTAGGGAACCTTGAGGAAACAGTCAGAAATAAACGGAAGCATTAAGTCTACTCTAGGTCTGGACTGGTGAAATATTTTAATACTGAAATACTTTTCTTTTTTTCCATCTGAAATATTATTTTGCTTACTTTTCTTTGATTTAGTTCTTTTCTCTTGGCAAAGTAGCTTTGATGAACATGAAAAGTATAGTTTAAGGCCTGTGGCTAACACATTAAATTAGCCACACTTTTTTTCATTTTAGGTTGGGTCAAAATTTAATTTTTTTATGCAGAAATGATAAATAATGATACAATTTAAAGTGTACAATTTTAACTAAGTACTATATTTTGTTCCCAGCTATATTCTACCTGTACTAGTTTTACTTTGATAATTACAAGTGGCAGCAATTTTTTAATGCTGCCAGGCATCTTAGAATGCATGGAGTTAGATTTGTTGAAATAAAGTGTTACAAGTTAGATACAGCAAGTATTATAAAAAAATTTTTTTAATGAATGGGCACACCAGGGCCTCTTGCCACTGCAAACAAACTCCAGATGCATGCACTGCTTTGTGCATCTGGTCTTATGTGGATACTAGGAATTGAACCCAGGCCAACAGGCTTTGCAAGCAAATGGTTTTAACCACTAATCCATCTCTCCAGCCCAAAATATTTAAAAAATTGAGCATCTTCTAAAAGTTGTCACATAGGGCTGGGGAGATTACTTGTTAAAGTGCCTGTGCAAGTGTGAGGATCTGAATTTGGATTCCTTGTACTTTCATAAAATGTCAGGTGTGGTGGTATACACCTGTAATCTCAGCACTAGGGAGGTGGAGATAAAGACTTCTCTGTGGCTCAATGGATAGCTGGTGTGTTGAATTAGTAAGCTATAGATTCAGAGAGAGTCCCTATCTCAAAGAATAAAATGGAGAGTGATTGAGAAAAATGTCTGATGTCGACCTCTGACCTTCCACATGCATACGTATCTGCACACACATATGAACACACATAATATACAGAGCACACACATGCAAAATTGCTCTAGAAAAGTTTGCAGAGAATATAAAGATCACATTGGATTTAAGTTAGAAGTACAAAAGACATTTTTGCACACATGTCATTTGGTGTACTTATACATCAATTTAAAAAAATATTTATTTCGGGCTGGAGAGATGGCTTAGTCATTAAGGCATTTGCCTTCAAAGCCAAAGGACCCAGGTTTGATTCACCAGGACCCACATAAGCCAGATGCACAAGGTGGTACATGCGTCTGGAGGCCCTGGCACACCCATTTTCTCTCTCTTTTAAACAAATAAATAAGCAGAGAGAATGGGCATGCCAGGGCCTCTAGCCATTGCAAAGAAACTCGATATGCATGTGCTTCTGGCTTTACGTAGGCACGAGGGACTAGAACCCAGTTTGTTAGGCTTTGCAGGCAAGCACTTAACCACTGAGACATCTCTCTAGTCCTTCATCATTTTTAAGCAGCATATATGATATTAAACAGTTTTGTAAAGTTGCTATAGCAACTTTTTCTTTTTTTTTTTTTATTTTGTTGTGTGGTGGTGGGGTAGTCCTATTGGTGAGCAATTATTTTTAACTCATGAATTTATCATAAATGTGGCCTAAAAAGATCTTTTATCAGTTGTCATCCTAATTTTCCTTAAAGTGAAATTATGGTTAGTAACAAAGGTCGGAAGATGTTGGAGAAGATGGGTTGGAGAAAAGGAGAGGGCCTGGGGAAGGATGGTGGAGGAATGAAAACACCGGTAAGACTTGTTTCTTTCATTCTTTATTCTCAGAGCAGCCACTGACTGTATATAGTAATGTTCCAGGCATTGCCTTAAGTACTGTGGATATTGTAGCAAGCCAGAACAGATATAATCTTTGCCTTTGTGGCACTCACAGTCAGTAAATGTAGGTTTTGTTTGTTGGGAATTAATTTTAAGATTTGGGAAAACTTTGTTTAGAATTTTTTCTTATATCAAGACTATGATAGTAAGTGCCATTTCATGAACCAGTGATTCCATGTGTTTTAGTTCGTAGCTTTTTTTTGGTTTTTAATTGGTTTTGCTTTGTTGGGAGCTAAACCTAGCACCTTGTACATACCAGGCAAGCACTCTAATGCTAAGCATTGCAGGAACACTTAGTGTTAGTTTGCAAATGGGCAGATTCTATGTTAGCTGGATAACCTATGATGTTCAAGAATCAGCAGTTTTTATACAACTCAGAATAACATCCACAAAACAATGCAGTGAGTGGTCATGTTATATAGCCTGCCAAGGTTCATGATAGGTAACAGTTATCTTTCCCAGAAAAACCTTATAAAGTAATCGCACGCAAATACAACTTTCTTAATATTTGTTATGAAATTTTATGGACCATTTTGACAAAATTCAAATTTTCTGATTTTTATTGAAGTATAATGGAAAGAACCATGGTTTTATAGTTAACCCTAAGTTAGAATATGAATGTGAGTATATCTTTGATCATGTTTGAAGGTAAATGCTTATATAAAAGTAGAGATAAGGATTGCTTTTCAAGGGTATGCTGAAGATAAAGCCCCTGAGCGTAAGTACCTTGCACTCATTCACTGAAGGCTTCTGAAAAGAATGAGAAGCCTTCACCTCTTGTTAGAGGGAAAAAAAAAAAAATGTTTTGTTTATGATCATGTGTATGTGACACTGGGACTGAAACCCAGGGCTTTGCACATACTAGGCAGTTCTTCTACTGCTGAGTGACTTGCCTTTCTTGGTCATTCCTAATGCTTAACCTTCTTGTCCACTTACTTAGCTAAGTGAGGCTGGGACAAGAGGTTTGAACATGTCCATGGACATTACTTGTGTTATAATGTGCTCACCTACTCTGCCTCCTGTAAATGAAGCTTGACAATTGCAATTTAAGGAGATTTCTGTTTTCTGTAGAGTTGCAGGACCCTGTAAAAAAGTGAGATTAAATTCTATGAAAAATAGTGTCTATATCCCTGTATGTATTGGTATATTTGACACTTCCCCTTGGGTCAGTCTTTAATAAGTCAGGGAATTATAGTCAGAATAGAAAGTTGGACACAACAGATTTTGAGGTGTGTAGATTCTGAAATAAGTCCTCTCTGTTGTTTTTGGTAACAGATCCAGCCTCAGCTTCGACGAACACATGCAGGCTTGGGGACAGGCACCCCATTCTCAATTGAAGATGTTCACCTTCTCCAGAATAAAAGCAAAAAAAACTGGGACAAAGCACGAGAGAGGTTTGCTGAAAACTTCACAGAAACTAAACCTCCAAAAGATACACCAGGGACCATGCCTTGGGTAAAAGGGACTGTAGAGTAAAGGCTAGTCATAGGAAGAAACTGAACCTTTAAAAAAAAAGTGTGAAAACTTATTTTATTACAAAAACTTTTGTCCCTAAAACAATCATTCACAGGAGGGAATTATATCATAAATTACCCTTGTGATTCAGAAATGTATAATAAAGTGTGATTTGTAGCTGTCAAAACCCATTTTTTAAGCTAATAAGCAGCAACTGAATCAAGTTACGCAGTGATATTCTGAAATCAAGAGGACACAGATGTAGCTTAAGAAACTTGTTATATTTATCTTGTCACAGCCCCTGTAGAAGACAACTAGCCATGTCAACAAGGTTCAGATAACCACTAATGATTTAGAAGTACATTTATCCTTGTCTCTATATATTCATCATTATATGTGCAGAAACAGAAAGAAACATCATGTTTATAAAAGTAATTCTATGTATGTCCTTGTTTACACCCTTCAGAACTTGGATTTAAAAAAAAAGTTGAGAAAACATGAGTAGTGTTGATCAGTGGTGTAGATTTTATTTTTGAAACAACTGGAATCATAATACTGATGGATGAACAGGTGACATGTAGCAAATTAGTGCTGTATGTTTTTCTTCTGTGAAGAATCTGTTGATTTGTACTATATATTCAGCACTTGCATTTGGTTGATTTTCTAGCTGATAAACTTTAGATATGGACAACTGGGTAGGTACAGTATTAACATATTCAGTGTGCTGGCATTTGTAATTTTTATAAATACCATTGCAGGCAATGGAGTTGTGCCAGAGAACTCTGACAGCTAGGGCAAGTAGATTATCTAACCAGGGCCTCAAACTAAAGATATTTATTGACAGTGTCCTCAAATGCAATAAAAAAAATAACTTTTTAACGTTTAAAAGATGTAATTTGTTTAACCAGTGATTTAAACCTGTTTATTTCCTTTGAATTTGCAACCATCCAAAACCTTTGAACTGGAAGAGCAGGAGCCACTGTCAGTTACCACTGCCCCTTTCCCTTCTGACAGTGTTCATTGAAAATTCACCCCAGAATTGGCTTTGCTAACAGTAAAAATGATTCCCCATTTCCTATAAAGAAATGTCTTTAAAATTTAGAAAGAAGGGAAAGAAAATTCTGAAATGGAAGATAATTCAGAAAATATTACCTATTGGTTTGTGACCTACAGACATCTAGAGAGAAAAGGAGGTGGGCCTGAGAAATCAGTTAAGATGAAAAGTGACAGCTATAACCAAGTCCTCCTACAGGATTAGAGTGAATTAGCTCTGTAACCCCTAAATTGGATGAAGTGTTTCCTTGCATCCTTTCTACACATATATACCCATTTTACTTGGAGGCAGCATTATTTTTTTCTAAGTAGAAAAAAAAAAAGAAACCACACACATTTAAATAAGTGTTTTGGTGCTAGTGTCCTGATCAGCTAACAGTACAGGACCTTCTGAATAGGTTTTGTTTTTAGTGGTCTCCCTCACTGTGTTAGTATAATGACTGAAATATTTCCCACTTTCAATCTACATTTGGGATAAGATTTTTCACAGACCTTTTTTTTTGCCTAAAAAAATGGAAAATTAGATAATCATGGTAAAAATTGAAATATAAGTAATATTTGCATTATTCATCCCCTTTGCAGATCTAAAGTCTCAGGGCTATAATATATAGTGTTAATGTCGTGAATAATGTTTAGATCTGTTTCCATCTGTAAAATAAGAACTTTATCTGTCTTGTCAAATAACAAAAGAGAAAACATGCATTTAACCACTTTGTAACCTGTAAAACTAAGCAGTATGTCTGTGAGCTTCTCCTTGTTCTGAAGCATAATATGAGTGATGTACTATTTGGATTATGCATAAATGTTTTACATGTAACAGCTAAAATAGTAGTTTGTATTGTATAAATTTGCTAATTTGTAGCTTTTTAAAAATTATTTGAGAGCAAGAGAGAGGAGGGAGAATCGGTACTCCAGGGCATCCTGTCACTCCAAACGAGCTCCAAACATATGTGCCACTTTGTGCATCTGGCTTTACGTGGGTACTGGAGAGTCAAACCCTGGCTGGAAGGCTTTGCAAGAAAGCAGCTTTAACTGCTTGTGTTTGGTGTCCCATTAACTCTGAGGACAGAAAACAAACTCCTGACCCCTAGGGCCCTGCATGATTGGGTTACTTGCAGCTTTCTCATCTTGATCATTCTTGAAGCCGGGCGTGGTGGTACACACCTTTAATCCCAGCATTTAGGAGGCAGAGGTAGGAGGATTGCCATGAGTTCCAGGCCACCCTAAGACTAGAGTGAATTCCAGGTCAGCCTGGGCTAGAGTGAAACCCTACCTTGAAAAAAAAAGAAAAAGTACATTCTTGAGACTATGTCAGAACAGTTGGAGTTAAGCCAAACAGACTAATAACCAGCTCTAAAAAAAGCTTTGTTAACTAAAGAACTTCCAGAACTCATTGCTACTTTTATTTAGGCTATTTTTTCTGTTAGGAATTCTACTCAAAGAATCAAAGGCAAATGGAGAATTATATTACTAATTACAAAGTAACAAAAAAAACACTAGATTTGATGTCTTAGCTATTAATTGAACAGCCATTATTTACAATGCATTGTGGGAGTTGAAGGATAAGAAAACTACTCAAGGGCTCAGGTCTGGTGGAGTGGGGTAATGCAAGTGGCCAAATAACCATATGGTCCTAGATGGTCTATTCTTAGGCCTCAGGATCATGAGATATAAAATGCTAGAAGTCCGTGGGGGGCGGGAGGGAGCCTGTAAACAGGGAAAACCCAAGAATAGCTAAATTTATGGCCTAAGAAAATGGGTGGGGATTCCTCTGTCTCTCTCACTAGTGGTGGGAATCCAACCTAAGACTTCATTTATGTTAAGCAAGTGCTGTCATAGCTGTACTCCAGCTTAGTAGAAGGCAGAGAGCTAGGGTACAGAGCCAAGATAGAGCTGGGGCTGAGTTGTTGGGTGAAGTGGACAAAGACAGTAATGGGAAGATAAAAAACCAGATGAATGATAAATGGGTCTTGAAGATTGACATAGGAAGTACACTATTTTGTAGAAATGAGGGGAAGAAAAATGTAAATAAATAAAAATATTCAAAATATTGCAGCCTGTTTTCATTGTATTATTTTTTCACTTCTGGATGCTTGGCATTTAAAAAAAGAATTTGAGAACAAAGGCCTAAGAAAAAACTACTTGGGAGGGACTGAAAAGGAAGAGGAAGTAAACTAAATGCTGAAAAACTCCTGTTTGGTCTTTGGGAGAGGCCAGTGCTCAGAGCTGTATGGAAATGGCCTGTACTGAGTAAGTGAACCCTGGGAAGGAAGTACAGGCCAGGAGGAACTACTTGATCTTCCTTCAGGGCTGAAAGGCCATTCAGGACTGGAATCAGCGTTGCTGGGGAGAGAGAGGGAATGAGACCAAGTAGAAGAGTGATGGAGTGAGGGAACACCGGGTACTATAGTAGAGGAATGGCATGAGCACGAAAAACATGGTTGGAGGCCTCAGATTTCTTTGGTTCCCCGAAATTTGTGACGATGTGGGGAAGGAATGAACTGCTCTTCCTAGTGACAGTAGATGGGTCATGCCTTGCTAGTCAGGTGGCAGTTAATGTAAGACAGTTAAGGGAAAACCATCCCACTCTGAAGCAGGGGAAAAAAGATGACCTAAGTAAAACTGCACATGGCCTTGGGTAAGCAATGTGGGATGAGGGGAGCAAAAAGGGGGTGAGGCCCATCATCTAAAGATGAGGGGAAAGAAGAATCATCATAGAAACTAAAAGTCCTCTTTTTCCAAACTTGGTGTTGAGCAAAGATTAACCATTAGAAAACGTGTAAAACTTTTCGTGTGTAAAACAAAACAAGTAACAGACTCCTCAGTTCTATGCCCTTCTCCCTTGAGCTGGCATGTATATAGACACTAATGAGTCTGTGGCGTGTAGAGACCAGTGCTTTCAAAGCCATCGCCTTAAATGGCATGGCATGAGTTGATGAAGCTCTTTGGTTCCTCCTGGTGTCACCCATAAGTTGAACGGACCATCATAGGCCTACAGCATAGAACCAGGGGAACTTCTGAGGCACTGGGGAGGAGGTGGTTCCTTCTGTTCTGCTCAGGCAGGGCATGGAAGGCCTCGCAGTTGGTGAACAGTGGGCCATGATTCTGCCCTGGTCGCTGCCCCATACTTGAAGGGCCTTCCACCTCCTTGGCTGATGGAAGCATCCTTCCACCTATAGCAAGATCTTTGTGACGATACAGTCATAGCTGTCCTCGGGGTCTTCTTTGAGAGGTGGTGGTTGGGGAGAGGATGGCGCAATGGGCCCGACTCGGGAGCCCTCCAGTAGGTTCAGCTCCTGCAGCCGCACCTGCAGTGCCTCGCGCTCTGCGCGCAGCTCGCGACGCTCCTGGGCCACAGCGCACTCCTCCTGCTGCAGAGCCCGGCGTCGGCGTTCCAGGGCGCGCTCGCCCTGCTCCAGGGCCGCCTCACGCCGCTCCAGCTCCTGCTCCCTTTGGCTGCCACGTACCGCCAGGGCACTCATCTGCTCCAGCAAGTGCGCCCAGTCGCCCTCTGGGGCCGCCACGGGGCTGGGCGCTGGCAGGCAGGGCACAGCGGGCGGTGAGCGCTTGGCACCACTCTTCTCCAGCTCCGGCCCATGCACGCTGCTCAGGTGCATCCACAGAGCTAAGGTCCATGCCTGGAAGCCCCGGGAACGGGCCACCCGCTCCCCGCATAGCCGGCAGGTGGCCCAGGTGCCGGACGGGTGCCCTGCGCGTGCTGGAGCCAGATGGAAGTACCCCCAGGCCTCCGAGTACTGCGCCGCCACCGACAGCCCCGCAGCCTCCTCAGGCCTCATGCTTCTTTCCATGGTCACGGTCTCTTCACTCCTCATTTCTTCTGCAGTGTCTGAATCCAGAGGGGAGAGCAGGAATAATAATTACTATTATATACACACAACTCCTACACATGTTGTTGAATACAAAATGGCCTCCCACGGAATACAAATCCTATGGAGATGTGAGTTTCTTTCTCAATATTCAACATTAAGTGCAGATTAAGAATTCTCTTCTGAAGCAAAAAGAATCCAATTATATAACATGTTTACCAAGTAAACTAAGCTTTCTTGGGCTGCAGAGATGGCTCAGCGGTTAAAGACACTTGCTTGCAAACCCAGGTTAAATTAATTCCTCACGGTTAGGTCAGGACAAAAATGGAGTCACAGCAGGATGGCGACAGAGACATAAGGAAGTGGGTCATCCACATTAGTCAAGGAACCAGCCATTACCCCTTCCTTGCCTAAAGCAATGCCCCAGGTCTAGGTTTTCTGCCCCCTTATCTCTCAGGTCATCTAGTCACTGTTCTGGTCTCACACCCTACCTAAGTGAAATGTCAAATGTAAAGAACAAAGGAGTTCCTTCCCTTCTTCACCTTCCCCCAACTGAAGAGCTCTATATAGCCTACTATCTGTAATCTCAAAGTTGGTGCTCCTGTGTTTTTCCTGAATAAAAGCTTCCATCTTTGCCTTAGAGTGGTCTCTGTGGTCTTGGTCACTCCCAAACCTTACACCCATCAGCAGCAAGTATCTGGTATTCCACTGCAGCTGCAAGACACCCAGGCACGCCCATACACACATGTACAAATTTATGTATTTATTTTGGGTTTTCGAGGTAGGATCTCACTCTAGACCAGGCAGACCTGGGATTCACTATGCAGTCTCAGGGTGGCCTCGAACTCACTGCGATCCTCCTACCTCTGCCTCCTGAGTGCTGGGATTAAAGGCGTGCGCCACCACGCCTGGATCAAGTTTATTTATTTATATTAAAGAATTAAAGCATAAGAAACTAAGTTTTTGTTTTGTTTTTAATCTAAGACAGAGAATGGATGTGCCAGGGCTTCTGGTCATTGCAAACAAACTCCAAACTCATGTGCCACCTTGTGTATCGGCCTATGTGGGTCCTGGGGAATTGAACCTGGGTCTTTTGACTTTGCGAGCAAGTGCCTTAACTGCTAAGCCATCTCCCCAGCCCAAACTAAGATTTCTTAAGGGGAAAAAACTAGCTTAAAAATAAATGCTGGTCTGGAGTGATAGCTCAAAGATTAAAGGTGCTTGCTTGCAAAGCCTGATGGCACAGGTTTGATTCTCCAGTACCACATAAAGCCAGATGCACAATGTGGCCCATGTGTCTAGAGTTCCTCTGCAGTGGCAGAAGGCCATAGTGGTTAATTCTCCCTCTCTCCCTCCTCTCTGTCTGCCTCTTTCTGTCAAATAAATATTAAAAAAAAAAAAAAGCACTGAATCTGTTCTGCCAAGTACCCTGACCAGGAGCCAAGACCCCCGGTCACCCAGGAGTCACCCAGAGAACCGCCACAGAAGCCGAGACATGTAAAAGCAACAGGTTTCTTTATTGCAAGCCTAGGCCTGGGCTCCATCTCTACAGTCAGGCACAGCGATAGTGAGGGAGAGAGCCCCTTCCTTTTGGGGGAAGGGGTTCATATAGGAATTCGAACAAAGTAGTAGGGGATAGATACATGATTGGTTGATTTAAACAGTTCTGATTGGCTTGGGGTTTCAGCGGGCAAAGTTGGGGGCAGGAGCTAGGGGCACTCCAGGCAGATGAGGTAATCTCCATTGTGATGGGCTAAGTAAACAGTGGTACTTTACAACTTCTAAGCAGGTGGTCGGAGGCCAGAGGCCCCCCCGCAATGGAGTGTTTCTGGAAGGTCCTTGAAGTGGAGATTCCTCAAAAACTTTAGGGAGAAAGGCAACAATTGAGCAAACAAGCAAAGTTTACAGAAGCAGAGGTCAGCACATTAGCCAGCTAGTTCTCTAAGTCAGGCCTGGGCCTTTTTACTTAAAATGGTTATATTTGGTCTTTCATTTCCCCCTCTCTATGTACCTGGGGAGCCAATCTTGGATCCCAATTGAGTTAGTGAGTGGAGTCTAATGGTATATACTGTGATCTTAAAACCATAAACTGTACTGTATTAATGTGTTTCCTAACAGAAGCAACTAATCTATTAATAATGCAAGGTCCTATTGTGATTAGCAACAAAAATAAAAGTAATGGCCCTGCTAAAGCAGACAGCAGAGT
Source organism: Dipus sagitta (assembly GCA_036346955.1). Taxonomy (NCBI): domain Eukaryota; kingdom Metazoa; phylum Chordata; class Mammalia; order Rodentia; family Dipodidae; genus Dipus; species Dipus sagitta. The sequence goes on from CM070787.1 coordinate 82,792, forward strand.
TGTTAACCGTGGGGAGTGACTGAACCATGACTTAAACCATCCTCTATTAGTTTTTTTTTTTCCCAAATTTTCTCATATCTTTGCCATTGAGTCTCTAATTATACCTGATTGGTTGATATAAAAACAACATTCTTTTTTAAGGCCACATATAGTCCACCTTAGTAGGTAGGTGTGATGAATCCAAGTGGCAATTCCGTCAATCTTCACAGCAGTCGGTGTGGTCAAGATGAAGACTTAGGGTCCCTTCCAGCAGGGTTCCAGTGTCTCGCGGCGATGGCGACACCCAGTCTCCCATATTATTTACATAGTTTAGGTTTGAAAATAACCCTTTGAACATCTTTTTTCTTAATTATAGAATTAAAACTTTGGGGAAAAGATGACTTACTGTTTGTTTCCCCTCTTGGAAAGTGTTTGTGTTACTTAATAGGCCATTCATATGTGTAAGGTATTTTTTATCTTGGGCTATACATTTCTCTCTGAGTGTTTAAGACCATGCAGATAGCCAAATTTAATTAAGGATTAATTTTGGAGGTCATTAATGGCTCTCCAAAGAGACTTTAGGGACCCAGGAGCAGCCCCATAGCTTACTGGTGTCTTCTGTCTGTTAGGATGAGTCTGGGCCGTGCTGGCCAAGTAGTTTTCCCTTCTTTGGGAAGTCAGGAGGACTGATTGCTCCTCAATTGTGACTCTCCTGTTTCAGACTGTACACCAATTTTGTTTGGGTCTCCATATCCTCCCTGCTCAGGAAGACAGGTGACTTACCAGGGGGCCAGGTAGAAGTATCCCATTATCTCCAGTGGCCTCATGACCTGGGAGCACAGGCCAAAATATTGGCGCCTCTTGCTCTGATGATTCCAATTGGCTTTTGGCTTCTACGTAGGTAATTAACACACTTAGAAAGGAAGTTACACCAGCCTGGATGTATGTACATATAGAGCACATTTGAATACTGAAATAGACTTAAAGAATGGCACAAGGGCTTCTAAAATCATTTTGTCCTATCTTTAAAATTTTAGTTGTACTATGGCAGCATAAGCCTTATATATGAGGTATAGAAAGTAGACACATCTTATATTTTAAATGTCTAATATTTATAAATATCTCATATTTTAAATATCTAATATTTATAAATATAGGCAGAACCTGTTACCAGTCTTGAAAACAGTACCAATTGATTTATAGACTAACTCATTTAACTTAGAAATTGTCAGAAAAGGACAAGTAAGACAGTATAAAGTCTTAGCACCTGTGTTTGTTAACATGTTTGATTAGTTCAGATACCTGTGTTGGTACAAATTTCCCAGAGAACATTGGAAACAGAACTGCAGAGCTTGAAAAACTTTTTAAATCAAAACACCTAGCTAAATTCTAATACAACCCTTGATAAATCTTTTTGAAAGAAAAAAACATTATTTGACAACCAATGATTTTGCCTTAAACTTGATAGCTATTGATTTTATGTACCACAGAAATTTTTATTAACATAAAACAATTTTGTGTTCTACCCATGACTTAAATTTGATAAAGCTTAAGCAATCTGTCCCAACATATCCCAGGAAGATGAAGGTTATCATTACTGAAATTAAATCACTTAAATCTAAGTGATTAAACCTAGTTATGACCATTCAATAGAATTAGCATAAATAAGACAGAAGCTATCTTTAAAGTTACAATGTCTTTAGGTACGAGTAGTTCACCTTTGGAAATTAACCACTTCTATGTGAGTCTTTATTTTAAGGATAGTTAAAACCTTCATGAAAAGAGGAACCTAATTTACTTTACTGAGAGGGTCTTAAAGCCAGTTTTATAACCCTTAAATCATAACAAATTAGCATCAGTGACCTGTTAATGAGTGAGGCCTTATCATAAGACTCAGTTTCTCCACTGATTAAAACCTTGGCATCAGGTAAACATTAGATTTAATCCAATTAAATGTTTCAGTGAAGGGGCCCTTACCCTGATATACACATTAGATAAGCCTGATGCTTGTCTTATGTAAGGAGTTTGTAACCTGATCAAATACCTTGACTCAGTTTACTTAACATTTTGTCTAGTGAGAAACTTTATCTTAACAGATGTGACTTTAGGTGTTCAAAAGAGAAGAACTAAAGAGAACCACAGTTATATGCTGTACTCCTTTTTCTTTGTCAGAGACAATTGGCCATTGTCTCTAGTCAGAGTCTGGGGACAAATGGCTTAAACTTGCATGGGGTCTGAGATAAAGGGGGTTCCATCCATTTTTTCAGAGTCCAGCTTTCCATGAATTTAAGTAGCATACGTTGAAAAGCAAGGACAAAATGAAATTACAGAGCAGAAAGATAAGTATCCTGACATTTCTTATCCTATTCTGAAGTCATTTTTACATAGCAAATTTACCCATTTGCAAAACACAAGGTGATAGATTCTTGTCTATGTTTAACCTGGTTAGACCTCCAATTACATCTGTACTTATGACTTTGTGACCCACCTAGCATAGGCATCACCTGTGTCTAATGTAAGATGAACTTAGATTAAGACTATGTCCCTATATAAAACTTTTAGAGTATCCTTTAAGAGTCTGTAACCAGTTGAAAAATCTCTAACTTTAGGCATGGTGTTTAGGTTTAGCCTGAAAATTTTTTTTCTATATACGCACATCTTTATTCACACACTGTAACATTTTTATCTAAGTACCACTCAAAAGGCATTCATAACGAGCATTCTATGTCCCAACATGGAAAAATTCCTTCCCAGTTTCTTCAATCAATTCATCTTATCCCATTATTAACCACCTTTCTTATAAGGCTATTATGAAACACTACACCAAATTAATTAATCCCATTACTCACTAACACGTGAGTAGTCTAAAGACAATTTTATGTCATTAATACCAATAAGACAGTAAACTAAGGCAAATATTGTTGTTATCTTGAGGCAGGCTGGCCTAGAAGTCAGGTCAGTTGCCTCCTCCTTTTAAGTACATTACAAAAATATTTTTAATATTTTTAATACCTGATAAATTACAAGTTACCACTTTAGAGAGAATTCTGTTGTTTTTAATAATCCTATAATCATAAAGTTGAAGTTGACCTAGAACATAAATTCAGTAATTATATTTATGGTATCATATAACAAAGTTGACACACTTTTTTTATGTAAAACTTTAGTTCTTTATAGGCTACAGTTAAATGTGACCCCCTCTTTTTGTTTTTCTCTCTCTCTCTCTCTCGCTCGCTCGCTCGCTCGCTCGCTCGCCGCTTTTTGGTGAGCTGTTGCGGCTGGGCGGGGCTTGTATACACCTTAGAGCAGCCTTGCCTTATTCCCTGCACTCACCAGGGGTCCGCTCTAGTACACGTGGAGGTAATGGCCAAGAAGACTGCCAGGAGGCCAAGGATTCTGACTACCTGAAGGGGAAAGGGGGGGCTTCCAGGACTGCCAGCAGGCCTCTGAAGAAGGCGGCCCACTGGGAGGCTGCTGAAGAAGGAGTGGGCCCCTCAGGGACCACTGGGAGAGGAGGCGGAGACATGCCACCTGCATGGGCAGAGGGGCTGTTGTCTGTCTGCCACCTGACTCTGACCCAAGCCGCTTTGGAGTGCTGGCAAAGCTGGCTTGTAGATTTGCTGCTTAAAGGGAGTGAGGGGAAATTTCCTTCCTGAACTTTTTATTTCCTAGCCAGATAAGCTATGCGGGTCCACATGGATGCCCAGAAATGACCTGGACGACTTCTTCCCAAAAAGAGTCTGCCTCCCTCTGGGAGAGCACTCACCCACCCTGTCCATCTCATCAGTGCCCCCGCGAGAATTGGGGCTGAGGCTTCAGCAGTGGGCTTGGTGTCTCTTTTGGGTGTAACTGCCAGCACCTGTAAAGGAGGGGGGAGGAAGGGAGGAAAAACACCCAGGGGAGAGGCTCTTCTATCAGGTTCCTCCAGGTCACAATATAAGGGATTTGATCAGGATGTCCAGTCCTAGGGTGAAAAACAATTTTTTTCTTAACCTCAAGTATAGTATTTAGATGAAAGGTCCCCTCTGGTGGCCATCCTACATTGAAGGTAGGCCATTCAGAGGAACAAAATGTAATCCATCTGTCTTTTTAACATTTACCCCATTGCTATGGGCAACTGCTTTGACGTCCTTTCAGTGCGCGAGGCAGAGTCCTAAACAGGAGGAAGGAATCTGTCCCATGTTATTGAGTCAGGGGAGGAACGTCCGTAGGATTATAGCAATGACAAGACACACAAGTATTACACAGACACACAGGGACCCCCCCAAAAAAAACAGATGGGCGCTACAGATTAGCAGGTTTGCTCTGTCCCAGAGGACAGAGCCCCGGCTAGTTCTCTATCTAAGTCAGGCCTGGGCCTTTTTACTTAAAATGGTTATATTTGGTCTTTCAAATCATGTATTAGTTTTTTTGGGGGGGGTTTCGAGGTACGATCTCATTCTAGCCCAGGCTGACCTGGAATTCACTATGGAGTCTCAGGGTTGCTCCGAACTCACAACGATCCTCCTACCTCTGCCTCCCGAGTGCTGGGATTAAAGGCGTGCGCCACCACGCCCGGCTCAAATCATGTATTAGGTTTTTTTTTTTTAATTTTTTTTTTGTTTATTTATTTGAGAGCGACAGAGAGTAAACGAACTCCAGATGTGTGCGCCCCCCTGTGCATCTGGCTAACGTGGGTCCTGGGGAATTGAGCCTCAAACCAGGGTCCTTAGGCTTCACAGGCAAGCACTTAACTGCTAAGCCATCTCTCCAGCCCCATGTATTAGTTTTAAATAGTCCTTGTCTTCTTTGTAAAAAAAAAAGAAAGAAAGAAAGAAAGAAAGAAAGTACTATTTTTCCTTTTCAGAATAATAATGAGGCTTGCTTCTATATTTTTGTCTGAGTGTTTCAGAGCAATCTTTAGAAATCTTCATTTTAGTAGAAAATAAAGCTTTGCCAATGTAAATTCAGTTTTCAACCTTTAGTAGTAGAAGTGCCAACAGGGAACAGTGAACAGCCTTTTTAAAAACTTTTGATGACTGGATCCTTTGCAAGATAAAAATACCTGTTTTGGGGCTGGAGAGATGGCTTAGTGGTTAAGCGCTTGCCTGTGAAGCCTGAGGACCCCGGTTCGAGGCTCGATTCTCCAGGACCCACGTTAGCCAGATGCACAAGGGGGCGCACGCGTCTGGAGTTCGTTTGCAGTGGCCCCAGGAGGCCCTGGCGCGCCTATTCTCTCTCTCTCTGTATCTGCCTCTCTCTCTCTCTCTGTTGCTCTCAACTAAATAAATAAAAATAAACAAAAAATTTTTAAATACCTGTTTTAGGGCTGGAGAGATGGTTGAGCAGTTAAGGCGACTGCCTGCAAAGCCAAAGGACCAGGGTTCAATTCCCCAGTATCCACGTAAAGCCAGATGCACAAGGTGGTGCGTGTGTCTGGTGTTCATTTGCAGTGGCTAAAGGCCCTGGCATGTCCATCCCCCCCCCTTACTCTTTCCTCTCTCTCTCTCAAATAAATAAATATTTAAAAATATTTCTGTTTTCGTGATTATAACAACAATGTACTTACAGGAAAATTGACAGTACTTAAAGACATAGTGCTTTCAAAATATGCACATTTAGGAAACACTAAATTATAAAGTAGTGTACTAAATGTATGCCTTCACATTAGATGGTCTGTCATTACTCCAAGTTTCCACCCATCCTGGGTTCCACAGTGGAGTGTAAGTAAGTTCACAGGACAGACACCTCAATAAAGAAATCCAATGGGACATGCTTAGATAGACAACAGGAACAGTGGTGACTCTACTTGAAGTAACTAGTGAATTCCCTTCTGGGGTGTGTGTGTGTGTTTTCTTTCTTTCGAGGTACAGTCTCACTCTAGCCCAGGCTGACCTGGAATTCACTATGTAGTCTCAGGCTGGCCTCAAACTCACAGTGATCCTCCTACCTCTACCTCCCAAGTGCTGGGTGCAAAACCATGCCCAGCTCTGGTGTTCTTTTTGTCTCAGCCCTTTAGAGAAGCCCAAGACATATGCAAATAAAATTAGTGTTTTTTTTATTGATCATTCTAACTAAATGACTGCTGTGTATATTTGGAAGACAGAAAGCTTGCCCAGTACTTCCAATTAAGGGAGAAAGAGAAAACAAATAGTGTGTCTCTTTGTCTAACAAAGTACCCATGTTAAAAGAATTCAAATGTAGTAGCTGGCTGAAGTGGTGCACGCCTTTAATCCCACCACTAGGGAGGCAGAGGAAGGAGAATCGCTGTGAATTCAAGGACAGTCTAGGACTACACAGTTTGAGTGTCATGTCAACCTGGGCTAGAGTGAGACCCTAACCTCAAAAAAAAAAAAAAAAAAGAAAAGAAAAGAAAAGAAAAAAGAAAACAATTCAAATGTAATGTGACAACTATCATTGCCTAGTTTTTACTAGGAAGACAGCTAACTACTACAATTACCTGCCCAAACAGGGGTATAAAGAAGGTGGCATTTGGGCTGCAGGGATGGCTTAGCAGTTAAGGTGTTTGCCTGCAAAGCCATAGGACCCAGGTTCAATTCCCCACAACCCATGTAAGCCAGATGCACAAGGTGGTGCATCCATCTGAAGTTTGTTTGCAGTGGCTGGATGCCCTGGCGTGCCCACTCTCTCTCTCTCTGCCTCTTTCTTTCTCAAATAAGTAAATAAAAATAAAATATTTTTGAAGAAGGTGGCATTTGCCCTTGAGCAAATAAGTTTACAAACGACTAAATGCATGAATATAGACAAACTTTCTTTGAATTTTTAAAAAGAATGAGTACATTTGGCGACTCCCAGAGCTCTTCTGAGGAATCAGGGAGCATCAAGACCCTGGTGAGCAAACCAGTGCCACCAAGCTAGCCAGTGACTGCTAACTGCCAGGATCAAGTTCCAGACTCTCAAGTAAAAGTGGGGATGCCTAGAGACAAAGATGAGCCCAGAAGAAGAAGCTGCTATAAGAACACTTAGTGTATGCTTTCAATTCTGTTGCTAAGTCTTGCTATAGATGCATTATAGTTTTCTGAACCTATTTTTACTTTAAAATTCTTTTTTGTTTTTTCAATGTAGGGTCTTACTAGAGCCCAGGCTGACCTGGAACTCTCTGTAGCCCCAAACTCAATGTGATCCTCCTACCTCAGCTTCTTGAGTGCTGGGATTAAAGAAGGCATGTATCACCACACCCAGATATATATATATATATATTTATCTGATTTTGTTGGCATTTTATTATTGAGCAAACCTTCATTCTTTTCTGGCTCCCTTTTCCTTTTCTCTTTTCTTTTACTAGTACGTATTGTTTAAACAAAAATCTAATGATTAAGCTAGGCATGGAGGCACATGCCTTTAGTCCCAGCACTTGGGAAGCTGAGGTAGGAGGATCTATGTGAGTTCGAGGCCACCTGAGACTATATAGTGAATTCCAAGTGTTGCAGTCAGGTTTGCATTGCTGGTAGAAATCACCCAACCAAGAGCAGCTTGTGGGCAAAGGAGGTTTATTTTGATTACAGGCTTGAGGGGAAGCTCGATGGCAGGGAAAACAATAGCATAAGTAGAGGGTGGACATCACCCCCTGGCCCACATAAGGTGGACAACAGGAAAAGGACAGTGTGCTAAATACTAGCATGGGGAAACTGGCTATTACACCCATAAGCCCACCGCCAACAATATACTGCCTCCTGGAGATGTCAATTCCCAAATCTCCATCAGCTGGTAACCTAGCATTCAGAACACCTAAGTTTATGGGGGGGGACACCTGAATCAAACCACCACATTCCACCCCTGGCCTCCATAAACTGATATCCATAAGTGATGTAAAATACAATGCATTCAGTCCAACTTTAAAAGTCCCCATAGTTTTTATCAATCCCAATGATGTTCAAACATCCACATAGTCCAAGATCTTTTAACTGGGCCCTAATACCAAAAAAAATCAAGACCATAATGGCACAGAATAAACATTCACACTGCAAAAGATGGCATTAGGCATAGCAAAGAAACATTCAAACACCACAAGATATAAACAGGGAAAATATCAAACTCTGTAGCTCCAAGTCCAATAACTCTAGCCAGTAACAAATATCCAAGTCCAATAATTCTAACCATCAAGTCTGTGGAATTCCAATTCTGCCCCTCCAGCTAAGCTACTCACAGTCCTGGAAAACTTCATCTCGGCAGCTCTCATTGGCAGCCATCTCATCGTCCCAGCATCTCCACAGGGTCTCCACTACAACCCACAGTTCAACCTCATGGCTCCATGGGGTATCCATGCAGGCATCCAGCAAACCTGCTTCACACTGCCCATGGTCATTTCCAAAACACAAGACCATGTTGCAAACTCAATGACCCTCTCTCCTGCATTTCTTAAACTCCATAATAACCAGGTAGGGTGTCAATGTGTTAATCCAGGTGGTGGGAATAAAGCAGACTTTGAAGAACAGGACACTCCTTGAGCACTCAGGCCCCTTTAAAAGAGTCTACACACTTCCTGTTGCCCAGTGCAGGTCAGCTGGCCCAATCTCAAAGGTTGTAATCTCTCAATTGCAGCTGAACGGGCAGCAGTTCACCCAAAGATTTTTTTTTTTTCCCTGTGCCATATCCCTCTACTCATACTAGCTCATTTCTACGCAAAGCAACCCTGCACAACTTCTCAGGACACGGGCATAACAGCAAGCTTCTCATACAAACTGCTAGCCCAGTCCTAGCAAATCTTTTTCTCACCCTCATAATCCAAACGTCATAGTCATTACTTCTTACTACATTCAGGTCTTTCAACTCTGACCAGAATAGTCCATCAAGCAGTACTTACAGCTCTACAAGGGATCTCTTAGGCCAAGGTTTCAAATCCTTCCACATTCTTCTTGAAAATCAGCTCCAAAAGGCCAAAGCCACACAGTCAGGTGACTAGCAGCAATCCCACTCCTTGGTACCACTTTACTATTGCAGTCAGGTTTGCATTGCTGGTAGAAATCACCCAACCAAGAGCAGCTTGTGGGCAAAAGAGGTTTATTTTGGCTTACAGGCTCAAGGGGATGCTCCACAATGGCAGGGGAAATGATGGCATAAGCAGAGGGTGGACATCACACCCTGACCCACATAAGGTGGACAACAGGAACAGGAGAGTGTGCCAAATACTAGCATGGGGAAACTGGCTATAACACCCATAAGCCCACCGCCAACAATACACTCCCTCCAGGAGGCATTATTTCCAAAATCTCTGTCAGCTGGTAACCTAGCATTCATGACACTTAAGTTTATGGGGGACACCTGAATCAAACCACCACACCAGGTAAACCTGGGTTAAAGTGAGACTCTACCTTGAAATCTCCCCAACCCTCACAAAAAACCCAAGATTTCTTTTATTCCTATTCTTATATTTATTCAGTGTTAACTACATATTTTCTCATTATTGGAAAACCTTGTTCCATTTTCTAAAATTTTGATCTTTCCTCTGCCCCTTCCAAAGCATTATCTACTCTTCTTCTTTTTCTTTCATTTATCTACACTGACTTCTTCCTCCATATTCCCTATCCCTGCCCTCTCCTTTACTCATCCACTTACTATCTCTCATTTACCCTATGTAAATTTTTTAAAAATATATTTTTAATCTATGAGCAGAGAGACACTATGGGCAGATGCTTGTGCCACTTTGTGCATCTGGCTTCATGTGGGTACTGGGGAATTGAACCCATGTGGACACACTTTGCAAGCAAGTGCCTTTAATTGCTGAGCCATCTCCAGCCAACCGTAAATCATTTTCATGCCACAGCGCACATTATATTAGCTTTGTCCTTCTCTGTTTTGTGGTAATTGGTGATATACCAGTAAGCTTTAATTGATTTTAAAAATTTTATGTATTTGCACACCCATGTGTATGAGTCTGTATGGGCATGCCAACATCTCTTGCAACTGCAAACAAATGGCCACCTGGCTTTATGTAGGTACTGGGGAATTGAACCCAGGCTGTAAGGCATTGCAAACAAGAACCTTTAATCACTGAGCTACTTAACTCCAGCTACTTAACTGATTTTTGTGTGTATTTATATAGCTGGTATGGTTTGGTGTTGCTGCTGTTACAGCAGTTTGTTTTCTTCTCAGTCTTGAGGATTTAGCCCTCATGTTGTTCATTGAGAAGATTCCCAAGTAAAACTGGAAGAGATATCCAAGGCAACAGGTGTGAAACTGTAACATATAACATGAGACATGAAAAACAAGACAACCTGTTTCTTCCAAAGGTCTTAACTTCTCAAGTACTGGATTAAAAGACACCAGACAAACATCTCAAAAGTACAGTAAAAATGATCAATGACCTCAGAGAGGATACAAACAAGCAGATGAATAAAATAAGGAATTCAATCCATGACTAGGAGAGGAAAACTAGCAAGATACATAAGTCAACAAAAAGATAACATATATGAAAAGTTGGTAAAATGAAAGAGAAATTTAACAAAAATCTGAAGTTAAAAAATATAGGGCTGGAGTGATGACTCAGGGCTTGAGTAAGGCCCCAACTCGAGTAAAACAAAAAAGAACAACAACAAAAATGCCAGTAGAAAGCATCATCAATAGTCATGACCAAGCAGAAACAGGGCTATCAAGAATGAAGGACAAATTGAGGAAATAATACATTCAAAAATCAATAAAGAAAAAGTAAATAAATAAATGAGCATGACAATATCCCAAAACTCTGGGATATGATCAAGAAAACAAATATAAGTAGCTATTCCAGGCTGATCTGGAATTCACTATGTTGTCTCAGGCTGGCCTTGAACTCACAGCGATCCTCCTACTTTGGCCTCCCAAGTGCTGGGATTAAATGTCTATGCCACTACACTTGGCTCATAAAAAATATATAGGGCTGGAGAGATAGCTTAGCAGTTAAGGTGCTTGCCTGCAAAGCCTAAGGACCCATGTTGGACTCTCCAGCTCCCACGTAAGCCAGATACACAAAGGTAAGGCAAGCGAAAGGACACACATGCCCACTAGGTGGCACAAGCGTCTGGAGTTCAAGTACAGTGGCTGAAACCCTGGCACACCAATTCTCATTCTCTCTCTCTCACTCTCGCTCTCTCTAAATACACACACACACACACACACACACACACACACACATTATAATCATCAAAAAAGAGAAGTATCAGGCCTTCTCTAACATTAAAAAATGGCTACATACATTCTAAGTAGGGTTATTCAAGAGGTTTATAAAAATTATATTCTACATTTCCTTCAAGAGATTTATTTTATTAAATGATTGAAATCTCAAAAATGGGAGTATATGAAGAGGGTTATAGAATACTTTTAAGGAAGATTTTTACGGTCTATACATATGGTTAGTAAATACAAGGGGGCCTTCTAGTTAAGATGGGCCAAAGGACAAAAACTTGCTTCTTCCTCAATAAAACAAAGAGTCTTCCTAAAATGGGTAGACAATAATGCAAAAAAGCCAACGAAAGTCAGAAAACTAAGAGATCTCCACCAAGGATGCCTAGTTCTACAATGGATGCCTCCAATGAAATCATAGAGAAATCAACAGAAATTCATTCCCAAAATGAAAACATAACAACCAATGAGACTCTGATTTAAAAAAAAAAATCACTGAACTGGAAGCAAACCATCAAAGAACCAACAATCATATCAATGAAATTGAACAGATTTGTCTCCTAGAGTGTTCAGCTTTTGACAGTAGGCTTGGCTGAAGAAAATATTAGAACCCTCCCAAGAGATATGAATAAATTGAAGGTAAGTCAAGAAATGGAAGATCTCAACAACTGATTTATTAAGCTTAATGAAGACTTGATCAAATGGAAGAATGAACTCCAGGAAGCATCAAGAAAATCAGAACTCGAACTGAAATCGTACCTCAAAAAAGAGATGGACACAATGCAAAATAAGACAACAGAAAACAAAAGTCAAATAGAAATAATAAAAACCTCTCTGGAACCCTTCACCAACAGAGTTACTCATGTGGAAGACGGAACCTCTGACCTGGAAGATAAGACAGAAGAAATTTATCAAGAGGCCAAAAACTTTGCCAAGTTCGCAAAATCAAGTGAACAGGATACGAGGAAACTGTGGGACACCCTAAAACGACCAAATATCTGGATCATCGGTATACCAGAAGGAGAGGAAATCCAGGCCAGAGGCATAGAGAATATATTTAACAAAATTATTCAAGAAAATTTTCCAAATCTCTCAAAAGAGAGGCCCATCCAGATACAAGAAGCCCACAGAACACCAAACAGACAGGACCAAAGAAGAAACTCTCCAAGACATATCGTAGTTAAAACTCTTAACAATGAAAACAAAGAGAGAGTGTTAAAAGTAGCAAGAGAAAAACAACTCACAATATACAAAGGCATTCCCATTAGAATTACATCAGATTTCTCAATGGAAACTGGAATGAAACACTTCAAAGACTGAAAAACTATGACCTGAGTTGCTGACATACCTGAATAGTATCTCAAGGTTTGAACATTAGGGAAAGTAGGGCTTGGGGGAAGGGAAAAGGCGGGGACACACAAAATTGAACCCAAATCAAACTGGTACCATAGAATCCTATATACTGGAAGTCAGACTGAAAGGTGGACTCCTTAGGGGGAAGCACCTGAATCAAAGGGCCCTGGAGAGAGTGAGAAAAAACAAACCTCAAATTTCTCCTGTTTCTCTTTCTTTTCTGTCTTTTTCTTTTTCTTTTTTTCCCCTTGGCGCTGGCCTGTAATTCCCTATCCCAGGATGTGGTCTACATCCACAATGAGCTGTTGATCAGAGACCTACAAATGTTGGCCAGCACAGTGCTGCCCCCCCACCAAAGGTGGCAGAGGGAGGGACATCCTCCGCCTGGGAAGTCCTTTGCTATTGGAGGTCTTAACCAGTGGAAGACAGCATGGTACAAAGCTGCCCCACCTTCTCAATCCTCCACCCTAGATTGTGTTCTGGCTCAATACAATCTTCTGCTCAGACTCTACATCCAGAGTGACACCATGCAGCCAAGAGCCATAGTCCTAACTGCCTTTGCAGCTCTAGAAGACAACTCCTGAGCATATTTCAGTTGCCTCTGGAGTATAGACAAAAAAAAAAAAAAAAAAACCCTGGGCTCAACCATCTGGCTTGGAGACTCTTCACAACAAAGAATACCAAGAGCTCTTGCAAGCTGATATGAAAAAGACATAAAAGGAAAATGGGCAAAGAATGTGAGTAGGCAAATGATCTAAGAGCAAATTCACATGGCCAGGAAATTTTGAAAATACACACAGCTGGGCTGGAGAGATGGCTTAGCGGTTAAGTGCTTGCCTGTGAAGCCTGAGGACCCCGGTTCGAGGCTCAACTCCCCAGGACCCACGTTAGCCAGATGCACAAGGGGGCGTACGCGTCTGGAGTTTCTTTGCAGTGGCTGGAGGCCCTGGTGCGCCCATTCTCGCTCTCGCTCTCTGCCTTTCTCGCTCTGTCTGTTGCTCTCAAATAAATAAACAAACAAACAAACCAAAAAAAAAAAAAGAAAGAAAGAAAGAAAGAAAGAAAGAAAGCAGAGGGGAAGACTGACTCACTGCTTTAAAAAAAAAAAAAAGAAAATACACACAGCTATTTTGTTCAGGGAAATGTTATAAGAGCAACAGCAAGGTGTCATTTTATATCCATCACAGTAACAAAGCCAACAGGTCTAATTATCAAAGCTAGAAAATAGAGATACAGAGATGGCTCAGCAGTTAAGGCACTTACCTATGAAGCCTAACGACCCAGGCTCAAATGCCCAGTACCCATATAAATCAGGTGCATAAGGTGGTACATGCATCTGGAGTTCATTTGCAGTGGCTATGAGAGACCAAATATAACCATTTTAAGTAAAAAGGCCCAGGCCTGACTTAGAGAACTAGCTGGCTAATGTGCTGAACTTTTGCTTCTGTAAACTTTGCTTGCTTGCTCCATTGCTGCCTTTTCCCCTAAAGTTTCTGAGGAATCTCCACTTCAAGGACATTGCAGAAACACTCCACTGCAGGGGGGCCTCCGGCCTCTGACCACCTGCTCAGATAAGAAACTGAGGAACCTCCACTTCAAGGACAATGGAGATTACTTCATCTGCCTGGAGTGCCCCTAGCTCCTGCCCCCAACTTTGCCCGCTGAAACCCCAAGCCAATCAGAACTGTTTAAATCAACCAATCATGTATCTATCCCCTACTTCTTTGTTCGAATTCCTATATGAACCCCTTTCCCCAAAAGAAAGGCGCTCTCTCCCTCACTATCGCTGTGCCGGACTGTAGGGATGGAGCCCAGGCCTAGGCTTGCAATAAAGAAACCTGTTGCTTTTATATTCGAGTGTTTCGGCTTCTGTGGCGGTTCTCTGGGTGACTCCTGGGTGACCCAGGGGATGTGGCTCCTGGTCAGGGGTCTTGGCACAACAGCTAGAGTCCCTGGCATACCCATTCTCTCTCTCTCTCTCTTTCCCTCTCTTTGTAAATAAATAAATAAATATTTTTTTTAAAGAATGGAAATATCTTCTAGCGATACTAAAGAGTTCTGAGAGAAATTGTTCAAGGAAAAAGGCAAGATGAAATAAACTGTGTATATCACATCATTATTATTAAATGGTACCAGAACTTTATAAGAGTTAGGGTTAGGATTAGGGTTAAAAATACAGGGCTGGAGAGATGGCTTAGTGATTAAGGCATTTGTTGGCAAAGCCAAATGACCCAGCAGCAGATACAGATATTCATTTACTTATGATGGGGCTACATCCCAATAAGCCCATCATAAACTTAAAATACTATGAGCAGAAAATGCGTTTAATACAGTTAACCTACCCAACATCCTAGCTGAGGAACACTGTGCCACATGACTGACAGGATGCTCCTGTCCAGCACTGCAAGGGCATTACCCCACATACTGCTAGCCAGGAAAAGACCAAAATCAAAAATTCAAAGTATAATTTCTACTGAATGCATCATTTTCACACCATGAAAAAGCCCCAAAATCCTATGCTGAATCATCTATAGGTCAGAGACTATCTATACAGATTTTTTTGTTGCTGCTTTTTCAAGGTAGGTTTCACTCTAGCCCAGGCTGACCTCGAATTCACTCTGTAGTCCCAGGCAGGCCTCAAACTCACAGTGATCCTCTTACCTCTCTACCTCCCAAGTGCTAGGATTAAGGTGTGCACCACCATGCCTGGCCATCCATACAGATTTTTAAAAATATATGTATTTTATTTTCATTTATTTGAGAAGGAGAGGAGACAGCATGGGCAAGGCCAGGGCCTCCAGCCACTGCAAATGAACTCCAGATACATGTGCCACCATGTGCATCTGGCTTACATGGGTACTGGGAAATCAAACCTGGGTCCTTAGGCTTTGCAGGCTAATGTCTTAACTGCTAAGCCATCTCTCCAACCCGATCTATACAGATTTATGTGAAGTGATATAAGGAAGGAGACACTATAGATCAAAGCAGTGACAGGAAATCTGAAAAGAGGGAGAGGGGAAGAATTAACAATAAAAGGCAAGGAAAAAGCTACTAGGAGAGCATGTATATAGTATCTTAATGTATTTACAGAGGGTACATATGTGGCAAGATGTATACAGATAAAAATAACTTTATAAAACAGTCCTTGACTCTCAGGCATATGAGCTCAGGCAGGGTCAGACCAGTCATATCTATGGGAGCTGGAGGGGAGAGTCCCAAGGGGAAGCCCATCACTGAACCACCTGGGAGATTTGCATGCTTAGTATCCTGCCTCTGGTTGGGAGGAAATGCAAGTGTGAGGTCGTTCAGTGTCACATGGTCCCTGCCCAAGCAAAAGATTGTATACCCATAGGAAGTAGAAGATGTGAGGGAATAGAGCTCAACTTATTCATCTCCTTGGCACAGGACAGACACGTGGAGATATTGCATCCAAGGAAATGAGCTTGGTGCATGTTTTGTAGTTACAACTCCTTGATTCCCAAGCTCCCCATCTGTCAAGAGAAATGGTAAGATTATGTGCCTCTAAAAGTAGCTGAAATGAGATGATGCAAATGATCTGACTGTTAGACTCCCAAGGGCTATGGAAACTTAAGGCATGAACTGCAAAGGAACTACCCATACTTACTGCTCAGACAGGCCCACATGGAGATTTTGGTGGTAAAATACAAATAAAAGAAAATTCAAGGGGCTAGCAAGATGGATCAGTGGTTAACGTGCTTGCCTGAAATACTTAATGACTAGGGTTTGATTTCCCATTACCTATAAAAAGCCAGATGCTTTACAATTATGGAAGTTGTCACTAAAAATAATTTAAAAAAATTTAAAAGGCAGATGCACAAAGTGGTGCAAGCATCTGGAATTCGTTTGCAGTGGCTACAGGCCCTGGTGTGCCCTGCCCATTCTCATTCTCTCTATCTCCCCCCCCCCACCCCTTTTGCAAATAAATAATTAATTCAATACAGCAGACAGTCTACCTTTGAAGAATCCCCTCGGGGACTTCTTAATACAAAAATCAAAAAAGAGAATAACAGATCCAAGACCCTCACTCCCCAAATTCATTTTCACTTCCTAAATTGACCTTTACGCAAAATAGACTGCTGATCACTGAGGTCCAGTCTTTCCTTTGTATATAGTTCAACGGAGGAGTGGACATGGGGACTCGGGTCGGCAGGGTTTGTCCCTCCACGGTGGAAACAGTACCAAGACTCAGTCTGAGGACGAATCCTGTAGGGCGCCCGGAAGTTTGGCTGCCAAGGAAGAACGGGAGGTGGCGGCGGCTTCCTTCTTACAGCGAATCCATGAAAAGCGCGCACCGGGCCTGGCCTCCGGAGCCCGGGCCGAAGCTCTCCCTGGGGCGGGAGGCCTGGTCTACAGCCTCCAGGGCCTCACGGTCCTGCCCCGGCGCGCCGCACCCGCTCTCACTCACCGCGAGGGGCGCCTCCGAAGCCAGAGGGTCGCCGGTCCGCGAAGCCGCGTCGCCTCCGGGCTCCCAGCAGACGTGTTGTCCGGGCGGAAGCCCCAGCTGCCCGCCTGAAGACGCAGCGCCCTCCGAGCCTCTGGGCGCCGCGGGGCGGGGCGGGGCGGGGCGTGCGCTGGGCGGCGGGCGGCGGGCGGCGGGCGGCGGAGCCTCGCTCTCACTGTGGGCCTATGGGCACGCGCTGGTGTGCCAAGGGCCTTTGTAAGGTGCAGTAGCGTCGCGCTGTTTAGGACGCAGCTGCATTTTGTATTGGCGTCCACGTTCCAAGGCCTGGATTTCTGGTCCTCACCTCAGTTCCCATCCTCTCCGGTACAAGGCTTGAGATGTCTGCCACAAGTTAGAAGACATTCTGCAACGTAGGTCAGCACAGTTACCTGTAGCTACCTGTAGGTAGCGCGCAATAATGTTCACCAGTGGACGTGGGTGTACCCGTTTTGATGAAGCTCCTGTAACAAGCCACCTCTGCAACTTGGTTTTCAATAACCGAGGCCCATTTCTCAGAGAGATGACGTCAGCTGTAGGTAACTTGGCTTGGGCTCTAAACCGGTTTTCTTTTTCTTTCTTACTTTTTTTTGTGTGTTTGTTTTTGTTTTTGTTTTTTTGAGGTAGGGTTTCACTCTAGTGCAGGCTGACCGGAAATTCACTATGTAGACTCAGGGTGGCCTCGAACTGACGGTGACCCTCCTACCTCTGCCTCCAGAGTGCTGGGAATAAAGGTGTGCGCCATTATGCCCAGCTAAGCCGGTTTTCTTTATTGCATGCTCCAGGTTGAAGACTAACCTTTCAAAACATGCTCACTGAAGTGCTGGAAATCGTTTTAACGAGAACCCTCATTTATTTACTTACTTCCAGTGCTAGTGCCTGAACCATAGCTCATCTGCTGTAGGTGCTCTACCACTGAACTACACCCCTAGCCCCAAAGACTTAATAATCCATTTGGTGGCTAGGGAGATGGTTCAATGGTTAAAGGTGCTTGCTTGCAAAGCCTGCCCAACCAGGGTTTGATTCCCTAGCACCCATGTAAAGCTGGATGCAAAGTGGTGCATATATCTGTGATCCCAATGTTGTTATGACAATGGGAGGCTGAGTCAGTAGGATCTAAAGCTTGCAGGCCAGCTAGACCGGCATTGGTTTGCAGTGTCAGGAGACCTTCTCTTAAATAAGATGGAAGAGCACAGACACCTCACTGTCCTCTGACCTTTACATGCATGTGGCATGTGTGCCACCCATTCATACACATATAAATTTTAAAAGTCCACTTGGCAGCACAGAGCAGTGGCATATCTGTTACCAACATCCAAAGGCTGGCCCTATTGGTCAATGGTAAAGCACTTGTTTCAATGGTAAAGCACTTGTTTGCTTAGTGTGCACTGGGTTCAATCATTTGGTTATAAACTGACCATGTAATGAGGTATATGATACTTTCCATTAGTTTAAGAACAGTTTTCAGGCTCTTGTACAGATCCACTGCATTGGTGAAGTTGAGACCAAGCTTAAGCCCAATAAAAAGCTTCTTGCCCTTGAAAAAAAAAAAAAAAAAAAAGAACAGTTTTCAGTAAGCGTGTTTGTTATGGGCATGTATTTTTTTAGAATGGGTCTTGCTATGCAATCCAGGCTGGCTTAGAACTCATGACTTATGGTTGGAATTACAGATGTGTGCCACTATACCTGACTATGTCTTTTTCACTGTTACTGTTTTGAGATGAGTCTCACCATATTACTCAGGCTGAGCTCAAAATTGGAATTTGCCTGCTTTGACCTTCCAAGTAGATGACATTATAGGCACATCCCACCACATCTAGCTTACAAGCAGTATCTGAGGCCCCAGTAGAAGTCCAGCATTTCAAAAGACCATTCCTGCCCTCAAGATTACAGTCTAGGGTTGGGGAGATGACTCAGCAGTTAAAGTCACTTGCTTGCAAAGCTTGTCAGTCAGGGTTTGAGTCCACAGTACCCATATAAAGTCAGATGCAGAAAGTGGAGCATGTGTCTGGAGTTCATTTGCAGTGGCAAGAGGTACGCCCATTCATTCATTCATTCTTTTTCTCATAAATAATATATATTGGTTTTTCAAAGTGGGGTCTCGCTCTAGCCCAGGCTAACTCACAAATAAGATATTTAAAAAGATAAGAGTCCAATGAGGTGGAAAATTAAATACAACTCCAGGAAGAAAATGACAATGATATAGGAGGAAGCATTCAAGTGCCTTGTAAAATTGAGAACTACATATTTTTTGAAAGTAATCAAGAGTTGAAAATGGTGGGATTTGGTTGCCTGGAATTATATATGTTTGCCCAATAGATGTGTTTGGGATTTCTTTTTAAGTCCAGACAACAAGAACCTGTCCTTTCTGCACTGGTCTTGGTGCTGATGCTTTCTGTAATCAGAAGTCTCTTCCTTATAATTTTAAATCAAATTATAAAATATGTCTCAAACATCTAGTAACTCTTCTTTTCCTTACATTCTTTGTTCACATTTCAGCAGGTTAAATGCTCTCCAGTTCTTACGAGTGGTATTTCCCCTAACTTTCATCATTTACTTAACAAATAAACAGCATCTAATTTTCATCAAATAACCTCACTACATCCTCTGTGCTGGAATTTGGCAAAGAGTAAAGATATACATTTCACTGATAAAACAGAATATTTATATTCCAAATGCTTTCCAGAAATAGCCTTGAAATCTGCTATGTAATCCTTGTCACAAACCCACCTTAATAAAAGTATTTATGGATATTGCCTCACAGGTCTGAAATTATTTAGCTATGTACTTGGGCCACACTCTTGATACAGCCTAGACATGTTTTGGTCTATAATTCTTTCTTTGCTTGTGCTATTTTATCTGGTTTTGGTACCAGGATAATACTGGCCTCAGAAAACGAATTGAGAAATGTTCCTCTTCTATTTTTGTTTTGTTTTGTTTTTCAAGGTAGAATCTTGCTCTAGCCCAGGCTGACCTGGAATTCGCTATGTAGTCTCAGGCTGGCCTATAACTCACAGCAATCCTCCTGCCTCTGACTCCCGAGTGCTGGGATTAAAGGCATGTTCCACTATGCCCTGCTCAAGAAAGCACCTTTAAATTGAGCGTGGTGGTGCACGCCTTTAATCCCAGCACTCGGGAGGCAGAGGTAGGAGGATCGCTGAGAGTTCAAGGCCACCCTGAGACTACATAGTGGGTTCCAGGGCAGTCTGAGCTAGAGTGAGACCCTACCTTGGAAAACAAAAACAAACAAACAAACAAAAAGTGCCTTTAACCACTGATGCATCTCTCCCCAATGAGAATTCATTCTTGCACTCCAGTGTGGGTCCAAGACTATAGGTGTACTCTTACATGTAACTAACCCCCTGGAAAGCACCAGTTGGTGGCTGGAGCAAGGGTAGGGGACAGTGTGTCAAAGCTGTTCCTCCTAGATTGACTGTCCCTAATCTCCCTGAAACAAGCTGCTGGGCTCACATGTCCACGTCTGTGCTCCTTTCTGTGGATCAAGTTTGAGAACTCATGGGAAAGGCCTGAAAAGCCCAGCAAGGATGGCTTTCTCACTTTGGTGGTGCAGATGCCACATGGGCATGGTTGGAGAGGGTTTCCCAGTGAAGAGGACTACTGAAAAACAGGAGTGTGGGCAGAGAAAAGTGAAGTGTGCATCACACATTGAACTGTGGTCTCTGGGCAAGCCAAGGAGATGGTAGCCCTAGGCAACTCAAAGGTCTTGTTCTTTATTGATAACTACCTGTACACCCTGATATCTGTTTTCAAAGACCAGATTTCTTCTTTCAAAGACTGATGAGCATGTTGACTTTAAGCTCTTTCAAGTTGTCATCTAAAATTATTTTTACCTTGGTTTAATATTGGGAAATGTATCAGGTGTTGAAAGTGAAAATTCTTAATAAAAATACTTGAAATAAATTCAAGGCTGCATTAACATTTAATTTACATCTTCAAACCAAAGCTATTTTTATACTCCTATTTACTAGTATGATAGACTATAGTTATTTTCTTCTGTGACTCAATGCAATGGGATATTTTCCCCTCTTTATTACATCCAAATATAGCTTGGAGACTTGGCAAGTTTATTGGGAGCACAGATGACTCATGTAGCTACATCATTGAAATGCTCCACCCCTCTCATCAAAGCTACAGTTCTTGAGTAACTGTTGCAGTCAGGTTTGCATTGCTGGTAGAAATCACTCAACCAAGAGCAGCTTGTGGGGAAAAAGAGGTTTATTTTGGCTTACAGACTCGAGGGGAAGTCCATAATTGCAGGGGAAAATGATGACATGAGCAGAGGATGGACATCACTTCCTGGCCAACATCAGGTGGACAACAGGAACAGGACAGTATGCCAAACACTAGCAAGGGGGAGCTGGCTATAACATCCATAAGGGTTAGGGTTTTTATCAATTCAAATGTTGTTCATACATCCCCATAATCCAAGGTCTTTTAACTGAGCCACAATACAAAAAAAAAAAAAAAAAAAAAAAAAAAAACCTCAAGAAACCCATAATGGCACAGAATAAACATTCACACTGCAAAACTTGTCATTGGGTATAGCAAAGAAATATTCAGTTAATAGAAGATTTAAAACAACCAGGACAAACATCAAACTCTGTAGCTTCAAGTCCAACAACTCTAGCCAGTGACAAATCTCCAAGTCTGATAATTCCAACCAGCAACAAGTCTCTGGAGTTCCAATTCCACCCCTCCAGTTAGGCTACTCACAGTCCTGGAAAACTTAATCTGGGGCCAGCAGTTTTCCTTAGCAGCCATCTTGTGGTCCCGGCATCTCCACTGGGTCTCCACTGCAATCCACTGTTCATCCTCAGGGATCCATTGGGTCTCCATGCAGGCAATCCAGCAAACCTGCTACACACTGCCCATGGCTATTTTCAAAACACAAGACCGTGTTGAAAACTCAATGACTCTCTCTTTCCTGCATTTCTTATACTCCACAATACCAAGTAGGGTGTCAATTTGTTAATCCAGGAGGGAGTAAAGCAGACTTTGAAGAATGGGGACACTCCTTGAGCACTCAGACCCATTCAAAAGAGTCTTCCTTTTGCCCTAGTGTTGGTCAGCTGGCCCAAGCTCAAAGGTTGTAATCTCTCAATTGCAGCTGAATGGGCAGCAATTTTGGCCTAAAGATTTCTTTCTGTGCCATATCCCTCTGCACACAACAGCCCATTTCTACACAAACCAACCCTGCACAATTTCTCAGGACACAGCCATAACAGCAAGCCTCTCCAGAAATTGTTTCTAGCCCAGTCCAGGCAAAGCTCTTTCTCACCCTCATAAGCAAACCTCACAGTCCTCAGTTCTTACTGCATTCAGGTCTTCAACTCTGTCCAGAATAGTCCACCAAGCTGTACTTACAGCATTTCAAGGCATCTCTTAGGCCAAGGTTTCAAATCCTTCCACATTCCTCTTAAAAATCAGCTCCAAAAGGCCAAAGCCACATGATCAGGTGTCTCACAGCAAATGACCCCGCTCTTGGTACCAACATTACTGTTGTAGTCAGGTTCACATTGCTGGTAGAAATCACCCAACCAAGAGCAATTTGTGGGGAAAAGAGGTTTGTTTTGGCTTACAGGCTCTAGGAGAAGCTCCATAATGGCAGGGGAAAATGATGGCATGAGCAGGAAATGGACATTACTTCCTGGCCAACCTCAGGTAGACAATACAAACAGGAGAGTGTACCAAACACTGGCAAGGGGGAGTTGGCTATAACACTCATAAGCCCACCCCCAACAATACACTGCCTCTTGGAGGTGTTAATTCCCAAATCTCCATCAACTAGGAACCTAGCATTCAGAACACCTAAGTTTATGGGGGACACCTGAACCAAACCACCACAGTAACTTATGGATAGTTTTTCCCTAACAGTTGTTCACCACTCATAGGACCTAAGGAAGAGCCTCACAGGTCCTGTGAGCCTCATGAACCTGGGGAGTTTCTTGAGTGTTAATCTCTTTGAAAGGATGTAAATAGACCAGATCCTGTGGGGTGTAGGTGACAGCAGCTCTGATTCAAGATGGCAGTGATCATGTCCGACCTGGGGAAACAGCTACACAACAGTGTTCTTTGCTTTTCCCCTTCTGCATATTACACAACAGAAGGGGGTTACACTTTGGGTTATTATGAGAGTTGAATTAGACAACACGTGGAAACACCTACCACAGTGTTTGACATAAACATAGTCATTGATAAACAATTCTCCTTGATCCAGAAAGAGTTATGAAGTAGAAGGTGTTTTGCATTCTGCATACATCTTTCCCCTCTAGCTTGTCCTTCTGGAAGTCTCATGTCTAAGGATAGCTCAGCTCTCTACTTGGGAGCAGATACCCTTTATCCTTCTCAGAAAACTGCATGGGAACTTTCCAGGGTGTGGGGAGTAAAGGCTGTTCCGGGCCTGGTTCTCTTCACCACACAGAGGAACCACAGGACTTCTTGAGATTAGAGGACTTTGCCTGGTTGTCCTCAGCATAGTAGATGCTTCCTTTATAATCTTACACCCTGGGTGGCAGACACTGCACTGCAGTTTAGATGTTGGTGTTCCTCTAACATTCATACTGAAATCTAATTCCCAAAGCAGTAATGTTAACTAGGTCCTTTAGGAGGTGATAGGTCACAAGGGCTTCTCCCTGGTGAGTGGGATTAAGATCTTTATAAAAGAGGACTCACAAAGAATTCAGCCCTTTTGCCCTTCTGTTTTCTACCATCACCATGTGAGGACATAGCATCCTTGGGAGGAAAGAACAGAAAGCAACCCTCACCAGACACTGAATGCATGCCTGTGCCTTATCTTAGACTTTCCAGCCTCCATAACTGTGACAAATAAATTATCATGGGTTGGGGATATATCCCAGTGGTGGAGCATTTGCCTTGCAAGCACATGGCCCTGGGTTCAGTCCCAAACACTAAAAAAAAAAAAAAAAAGAAGTCAATTAATAAATTATCCAGTTTTTTGGTTGTATTAGCTTTTCATCACTATAATGAAACGCCCGAGACATATGATGTATGAAGAAGGGGTTTTATTAACTCACTGTCCAAATGGTACTTGACAGAGGTGAATGATGGAAGCCTATGTGGAGAGCAACCAAATGATTACATCTCAAACCAGAGGCAGAGAGAGAGTTTGTGATACCAACCTCAGGCTTTTTATAACAATGGTCTGGGAAGAACTTCCCAGAAATCCCAGGAAAACTACCTTCTGAGAACATCTTTCAATGACATAAGGACTCATCACTAGGCTCTACCTCTCAAAGTTCCTCTACCTCCCAGCAGCACCATCTTGTGGGCTAAGGCTTCACTCACAACAGACCCTTGGGAACACACTTAAGCCACATCCAAATTATGGGCAATGGTATTTGTTACAGTAGGAGGGACAGACTATAAGATGGGCATCTAGTTGAGAAATCAGGCACTTGAGTGTATTTTTGTTTTTGTGTTATAAAACATGGCTTTTGGTGATTTTTGGCTCCTTTTTAAATGTACAATGATAGGTTTTTTAAATTTTATGTAGCCTTTATAAATACCACAGAATATTTTCATTACCTTCTGAAGCTCCCTTGTATCCTTTCAATTAACATCCTGTTCTCACCACCCTTAGGTAGCCACTGATCTACTTATATTTATTTATTTATTAGAGACAGAGAGAGGGGGAGAGAGAGAGAAAGAGAGGGGAAGAATCGGTGCACCAGGGCCTCTAGCCACTGCAAAGGAACTGCATATATGCACCATCTTCACCTGGCTTCTGGCTTCTGGCTTCTGGCTTGCCTGAGACCTGGAGAATCAAACCTTAATTAATTGTCCTTCGGCTTTGTAGGCAAGCACCTTAACTGCTAAGCCATCTCTCTAGCCCTGATCTACTTTTTGTCACTGCAAAAAGTTTGCATTCTCTAGAATTTCATACAATTGCAATATGTTGGTCTTCTTTCATTTATCGCAATGATTTTTAGATTTATCCATATTGTCACCTATAGCAGTGATGCATCTTTCTTCTCACTGGGTTTTATTCCATTATATAGCTTTGTCAATATTTGTCTATTCCCTGTTGATGGGTATTTGAATAATTTCTGGTTTGGTGGTACTTTACATATATATGAATGAATATGATAAAGTTGCTGTGAACATTTGTGGGGATACATGCCTTCATTTGATTTGAATAAATACAAGGTATGGGATTGCTGGATCATATAAGTACATGTTTAAATTAACCTTTAAAAAATTATCTTGAAAAAGAAAAGCAATGACGTGAGTAGATGACCCAGTGGTTAAAAGCTATTGCTTACAAAGCCTGTCTGTCTGGGTTTAATTCCCCAGGACCCACATAAAGCCAGGGGCAAAGTGGTGCATTCATCTGTGATTCCAGAACCTAGAACAGTGGGAGGCAGAGGCAGGAGAATCTGAAACTTGCAGGGCAGATTTGTTTGCAGCAGTAAGAGATCCTGTCTCGAACAACTCCTCTGATTGCTACACACATGCTGTATCATGCATACACCCCCCCACAACACACACACTCAGACATACACACAAATAAATTTGTTTTTGTTTTTGTTTTTTGAGATAGGGTTTCACTCTAGCCCAGGCTGACCTGGAATTCACTATGTAGTCTCAGGGTGGCCTCAAACTCACAGTGATCCTCCTACCTCTGCTTCTCTAGTGCTGGGCTTAAAGGTGTGCGCCACCACTCCCGGTTAAAAATAATTTTTTTTAAAAAGCGGGTCAAAATGCTTTCCAAAGTAGCAGTGACATTTTACCTCCTAACAGCAGTTTATGAAGGTTCCAAATGTCCCATATCCTTAGTAATACTTAGTATTCTTTTTAATTTTGATCATTTTAGAAGGTATGAAGTGATAACAGATTTTGGTTTTATTTTGCATCTTCCTAATGCCTAGTGGCATTCCCCTTAGCCTAATGCAAATGGCATTAAGACATTTCTGATTTCATATTAGTCATATTTTATTTTATGAAGTGTCTTTTCAAATATTTTGTCTATGTTCCATTTATTTCTGTCTTTATGATTAAATTATATTGTTGTTTATATATTCAGTATATAAGTTGTTTGTCAGGTATATTTTCTTATAGGATTTTTTGATATATTTTAATTTTATTTTTTTTACCAATGCCAGGTATTCTGGTATAGTACCATGCAGCAGAATAAGAAAATACATCTATTAATATAGTTAAACCTATTCACATGTAAGTACATTCATTTATTGATATTTAATATGCAGGTCTTATAGATACATTGCATAATAAGTTTATAAAGGGAATAGAATAGAAAGGGAGGGAGGGGGGACTTAATAGGATGGTATTGTATATATGTAAGTAGAAGAACAGATTAATGTGGGTGAAAAGGCCTAAGAGATTGAGTAAAGAAAAGGTAGAGGGAGGGCTAATCAAAATCTAAGAGGATTGGGCTGGAGAGATGGTTTAGCGGTTAAGCGCTTGCCTGTGAAGCCTAAGGACCCCGGTTCAAAGGCTCAATTCCCCAGGACCCATGTTAGCCAGATGCACAAGGGGGCACACACATCTGGAGTTCGTTTGCAGTGGCTGGAAGCCCTGGAGTGCCCATTCTCTCTCTCTCTCTATCTGCCTCTCTCTCTCTCTCTGTCACTCTCAAATAAATAAATAAAAATGAACAAAAAAATTTTAAAAAAATCTAAGAGGATATAAATAAGTCATATGGAAACCTACTTTTTTGGACAATGGAACACTCAGGAACCATACATTGTTACTAGAAAATTTTCAGTGCCAGGGATGGGATACCTTCCAGTGAGTTGTTGGCCAGGGGAGTCCCTGATGCCCCCAAAACATTATAGGCCATTGCTGAAGCCCTTGGTCTCCCACCAGGAATAGATGGTAAAACCCTATTGCTGAAGACTCCACATATTTGGGTTGCAAGGTCACTGAGAAACCCTGCTGGAGCTGAGCTGAAAACCTCCTCCATGTAGACCAGCTGACAGAAAGCTGGAAAAAGCCATGCTATATGCAGTTCAATGGGAGAGAGAGAAATCACCTGTGAAGATACCCAACAATGGACACTGCAAGCCTTATATCTGGCCAATCAGGCCAAATGAGCCAACAGGTGCAATAGTGGCACGTCTGTTATGAGGGGAACCAACCACCCTCTAATTTGACTGGAGGCCTGCTCCATGGAAGAGAATACATCCCTGATACTGAAAACCTACAACAGGGGTAGTCTTGAGTCCTAGGGGTATAATGTCTGCTACTGTCTGGCTAAATGTATATACTGTGCTCACCAAACTTCCAAGTAAGCACTTCTCTTACTGTTCATAACCATATATTAATGCTACTCTCATTTTTGGTTAGAGAATCTTCTCTTTTCAGATGGCAGTGACCTTGGGATGACTCAGAAGGTACCATGGTGCTGAGAAGAAGTGACAGAGGAGTGCTCAGCAATGAAATATCTCAATTACACCTTCCATGGCTCAGGGTCCATTGCAGAAGAGGTGGTAGAAAGAATGTAAGAGCCAAAGGAAGTGTAGGACTCCTTACAAAGTGCTCCTCCGGACACAAAATAGCATGGATATCCCTGACTTCACAGTGCCTGATACTACCTACACAAGACCATCATAATAGGAAGAAAAAATCATGACATCAAAATAAAAGAGAGACTGATTGAGAGGGGGAGTGGATATGATGGGGAGTGGAGTTTCAAAGGGGAAAGTAGGGGGAGGGAGGGAATTACCATGGGATATTGTTTACAATTATGGAAGTTGTGAATAAAAAATGAAAAATAAATAAAAATAAAAAATAAGTTTATATAGCATAAGGTTATATAAAAGTAAATATATGTCAAATATACAAATTAGTAAAATGTAACTTAAAGAATTTAATCATAGCTTCCATAAAAATAAACAGTATATTCCAGACGTGGTGGTATATGCCTTTAATCCTAGCACTCAGGAGGCAGAGGTAGGAGGATCTCCGTGAGTTCAAGGCCACTCTGAGACTACATAGTGAATCCTAGGTCAGCCTGGGCTAGAGTAAGACCCTCCCTCAAAAAATCATAAATAAATAAATAAACAATGTACCATGATCATAATCCCCTCCCATCACTCCTCCTTTTCCCCTCTCCTAAATACTCCCTCCCCTTCTTTCTAACTAATCTGACTTCTATGTTCTCTCCCCTTCTTCTTTCTAACTAATCTCTCTTCTATGTTGATGTCATCATTTTTTCTTCCTAAATACTTTAATTTTTTTTAATAAAAACACTTTTTATTCTTGTTTATTTATTTATTTGAGAGAGAGAGAGAATGAATGGGCATGCCAGGGCCTTCAGCCACTGCAAACAAACTCCAGACACGTGCATCCCCTTGTGCATCTGGCTAACATGGGTCCTAGGGAATCAAACCTGGGTCCTTTGGCTTTTCAGGCAAACGCCTTAACCATTAAGCAATCCCTCCAGCCCCTACTTTAATTTTTTGACATAGATATCTAATTGTACCAGGACCATATGTTGAAGTATCACTTTCCCCCATTAAAAGCTTTGATTTCTTTGTTGGAAAATCTGTGTCTCCTTTTGTTTTGGTGGGGTGGGGAGGTGGTTCAAGGTAGGGTCTTGCTCTAGTCCAGGCTGACATGAAATTCACTATGTAGTCTCAGGGTGGCCTGGAACTCACAGCAACCTTCCTACGTCTGCCTTCTGAGTGCTGGGATTAAAGGTGTATACCACCATGCCTTGCTCCATTTATTATAATTTTTAAAAGTTTATTTGCACGTGTGTGTCAATAGGCATGTCAAGGCATCTTGCCACTACAAATGAACACCAGCCACTTGTGCCACTTTTTATACTTAGCTTATGTGGTAGATAGCTTAGGAATTGAACCCAGGCTGGCAAACTTTGCAAGCAAGCACCTTTAACCACTGAGCCATCTTCCCAGCCATTATCTCACAGTCTTTTTAAAAATTTTTTTAGAGTATGTCATGCTATATTTCCCAGGCTGGTCTTGAACTGACATATCTTGATTACTATAGCTTTATAGGTAGTCTTGACAATGTTCCAGTTACCTTGGGTTGTTTTCATTTCCTTACAAGGTTTAGAATCAGCTTGTCATGTTCTGAAAATGGATCTTCTAAAATTTTTATATCTTTTTCAAAATGGCTATAACTTCTGATATAATACTGAACAGAACTGATGGGAGAAGTATTTTGTCTGTACAACACCTTTGGGAGAAATATTTAGTCTTTTGCCATTAAGTAGGGTAATTTGCTATAACTTCCTTATAGGTGTCTTAAAATGTATCATACTTTTAAATATTTCTGTGTTCTGCCAGTTCTAAAACAAAAGCCAACAAAATACTCATCATCCAAAAATATCCTTTGATGCACTAAGTTCTAAACATTTGCAGAAGTTACTGTTGAATTTTATCAATATATATGTGTTTCAAATGTAAATATTTCTGTCAATTGTCCTTTAGTGATTGTGTTTTATAGGAGTCAATTAAGAGAATTCCCAGTTAGATAGCTATTTTCCTCTCCCCCTCCCTGTCTTCCCAGTGCCCCCCCCCCCACTGACCCAGCAGCATACTTTCTTTGGAGAAAATATTTGTAACAGATTGAAATCATTGCAGATTGTTTCTGGTGTGTGTTGTGCCTCCAGCTGCTGGGGTTCCCATATTCCTACATTTATATCCTGGATTCCAAATAAACAATTATAGTACATGATTGAAAGATGAAGAAACAGAACTTACATCTTTACGACCACTGGGGTTTTTTATTTGTGTTTAAAATTTGAAACAGTGTATCTATGATAATAATAATTTTTTGTTTGGTAAAGGCAAATTTTTATTTATACATTACACGTGTTAGTGATTTCAGTCATAGCTTTAAAACTGAAGTTTTTTCACTTTAGTTGCTATCCTGCTGTTTGTTGTTTAATTATAATAGTATTCATTTCTGTGTCAGGTTAATTTGTAAGTCTAAGATTTTTTTCACACTAAAATATATTAATTGAAGACTGGGGATATAGCTCATTGGTAGAGTGCTTACCTAGCTTGCATGAGGCCCTAGGTTCAATCTCTAGTACCCTCTCCCAAACAAGCAAGCAAACAAAAATAAAAATACATTAACAGGTCCTCGAGAGTGTACTTCAGCAGTAAACACTTGCCTAGCATACATGATGCCCTAGGTTCTGTTGCTAGTACCTGGAAAAAATAATATTTAAAATATATTTTATTTATTTAAGAGAGAGAGTGTGTGTGAGTGAGAGAAAGAGGCAAATAGAGAGAGAGAATGGGTGTGGCAGGGCCTCCATACACTGCAAGCAAACTCCAGATGCATGTGCCACCTTACGCATTTGGCTGACATACACTGGGGAATTGAACCTGGATCTTTAGGCTTTGTAGCCATGTGCCTTAACCACTAAGCAATCTCTCCAACCCTGGAAAAAATAATTTAATGAATGAAAACTATGTCATTATCTTTGCATGTGTTTTTTAACTGTTTTATTGCTATGCATGTATGCACAACAGTCAATCAAAGAAAAATAATTGTCAGCATTTCCTTTCTGATGATGGTGGTGCACCTCAGGTCATGGTTATTCCATGGCCTAGAAAAGGAAGTGTTGCATTAGGGACCAGGTGCTGCTTCCAGTTGCTGGGTAGAGCCTGTGAAGGGCCAGCCATCACCCCAGCCCCATGAAGCATTTCTTAATTCACAGAAAGCTGGTAAAGGAAAAGATGTGATAGAAGGAACATCTCTAGCTGTCATTGAATATGATGAAGCTAATCAAAAAAGAAACAGGAACAGGAGGCCGCTGAAAATCCAAGAGACTTTGCCAGAGGTCTGCACCCTGAGTGACAGTCACACTGGTAGCACCAAGATGGTTCCCATGAAATAGAGAGTCAGATGAGGCCAACTTGGGGCTGGCAAGATAGGCCAATATGAAGCATTCTCATGTTGTAATTGCTTTTTATGAAGAGAGACTGGCTGGACATTCTTTAAAATTTTTTTTTATTAGTTTTGTATTCAGTGAATTCAGTAAGTTGGTTAACCATTGTTAGCCTCCTCCCTGACCACCCCCCTCCTCAGGGACCCTCCTCTTTGGGGAATATGGGTCGTACATTGTGGAGTTAGCCATCAGTTATGGGTAGGAGGCAATGTCTCTGTGTATCATGACCCAACATGTGGCCCTGACATTCTTTCTGCCCCCTCTTCTGCAAATTTCCCTGAGCCATGTTGGGTTCATTTGCAATGGCCAGAGGTCCTGGCATGCCCATTCTCTCTCTCAAGACAAATAAATAAGCCCATCTCTAATGATCTTCTTTGCCACACAGGTATCACCTCCTAATGGTTCCAGAGACTCCCTTTTGGGAACACTGCCAGATGAAGAATAAGCATTTAAAATATGAGCCTTTGGGGACACAATTCAAATCATAATACCCCTTTACACATTACATTCAGGATCCTCAGCTTTTTATAGTAATCAGCTCCAATTACATGTTATTTTAAAAATATTTTTGTTTGCAAGTAGAGAGAAGAAAGAGAGAGAGAAAGATGGAGGGTGTATATGGGCAGGCCAAGGCCTCTTGCCTCTGCAAACAAACTCCAGATGCATGTGCTACTTTGTGCAACTGGCTTTATGTGGGTACTGGGGAATTGAATTCCTGGCTGGCAGGCTTTGCAAATAAGAGCCTTTAACCACAGAGTCATCTCCCCAGTCCCCAATTACTTTTTCTACTGTAGAACACCTTTGTTTCTGAGCTTGATACCATGAGGTGCCCAAATTTTATGACAGTAATTATAGCCTTAAGTTGAATGGAAACTATGCCATTTCCCTAATGGAGCTAATCTCCTACATGAATGTAGGACAATTAATTCAACAGAATCCTAATTTGTGGGAATGGAAAACATGAGCCATGAGAAATAATGCTGACATATGCCAGTCCTACTTTGGAGACATAGCACCACATATTAACTGTACTTTTAGCATAAAAATACAGTATTTTAGAGGACAGCGTTTGAACTGATGTTATCCTCATGTGACAAGAAAAGGCTTTTTCAAGGACATCTGCTTTCAGCCATGAAGGAATAAACCAGTTCTTGTAAACATCTAGAAAACTAAGCAGGAGGTAGGAAATCATTGTTCTTAGGCACTGAACAGAAGATAAACAAGACTGTAACTTCTGTGAAGACCAAAACATAAGGACAAGATGTACCATTGCTTAGGTTTCCCCCTGTGAGTATCTCTGAGGCTATTTCTTGCTCAGGAAGAAAAAACAGATTCAGTGAGTTAAGGAATAATGTCAAATCGTTTCCATGTGTATTTAATGCATCAGAAGAGAGAGAAAGTGGTCAAAGAAGTATGTCAGAAATTTCTGAATTTCTCATATCTCTTGGGATATTATTATTTCCTTAAAATGGAACATTACCAGTGTTGATAAGAATGTGAAGTTGGAGTGCTTGTGCACTACTGGTGGGGATGTGAAATTGTACAGTTGCTGTGGAAATGTTTTGTGGTTCCTCAAAAGTTAAGCACAATGTTAACATGATCCACCTATTTCATTGCTGAATATGTACCCTCAAGAATTAAAATTAGGGACTCAAACTGATGGTTACATACCAATGGCTATAGAAACATTATTTATTAAAATCAAATATCACAATAGATGTATGGAGGAACACATAAAGTGGAATGCTATTCATGTTTTGTTTGATTGCTTGTTTGTCTTCAGACAGTCTCACCTGATGGTACAAGCTGGTCTTGAACTCACTATGGATCCAAGGTTGGCCTTGAAGTTGTGGTAATCCTACTGTCTCAGTCTCCCAAGTGCTGTAGTTACAGGTGTGCACCACCACACCTGGCTGTTATTCGTCTTTTTCAAGGAATTAAATTTTAATACATGCTACAAACTAGACAAAACTTGGAAATATTATGCCAAATTAAATAAGCCAAGCACAAAGGAAAGTACTGTAAACTTAACATAAAGTTAATAGGAACATAAAGTTTGTTGGAGGCTGGGAAATGAAGATACTGGGGATTTTTTGTTTAATAGATATAATTTCAGTATAGAATGATGAGAAAATTCCAGGGATGGTTGGGTGTTGGTAATAACTGCATAACAATACGACAACAATTAGCAACAGTGAATTAATAATAAATTTTATTAATATTTTTATTACAACGAAAAATTTCTTGTGGAGTGTGGCGGCCCATGTCTTTAATCTTCAAACTCTTTAGTCAAAGATAGGAGGAGCGCCATGAGTTCCAGGTCATCCTTGGCCTGAGACCCTACCTCTTAAACAAACAAACAAACAAACAAAAATTTCTTAATCACCACTGTTCAATGATAAACTATGTTCTGTTTACCAGACTTTTGTCATTTGATGATCGCACAAAGAATTTGATGGAACTCATATTTGTAAAATTGTTTTTCTATGTTTTTCCAACCAACTTTTTTTGTTTTACTTTTATTTATTTATTTAAGAGCAACAGAGAGAGAGAGAGAGAGAGAGAGAGAGAGAATGGGTGCACCAGGGCCTCCAGCCACTGCAAACAAACTCCAGACGCATGCACCACCTTGTGCATCTGGCTAACGTGGGTCCTGGAGAATTGAGCCTTGTACCAGGGTTCTTAGGCTTATCAGGCAAGCACTTAACCACTAAGCCATCTCTCCAGCCCCCAACCAACTTTTCAAAACACAAGTGCTTGGGCTGGAGGGATCTGGCTTAGTGGTTAAGGTGCAAGTCTGCAAAGCCAAAGGACCCAAGTTCGATTCCCCAGGACCCATGTAAGCCAGAGGCACAGAGAGGCCCTTGCATCTGGAGTGCCTGTGCAGTGGCTAGAGGCCTTGGTGTGCCTGTTCTGTCTGCCTCTTTCTTTCTCAAATAAATAAATAAACTTTAAAAAACCCATGTGCTTGAAGGAATTTAAATTACATTTTCTTCTATGAATTCCTAATTAAAAATTTAAGATTCCTATCATAAATAAGAAGTTGATTGAAAAACATGAATCTATTCCCATATTTTCATGTCCCTGAGCTTTCTTCCACCTTCATTAGTGCTATGCCAGACAGCTTCCAATATCTGGACTTGATTTATTCCAGACCATTATTTTGTCAAAGCTTCAGGAAGCCATCTTTGCATTGGTTGTTCCAGTAATCTTGCCACAACACTGAAATCAAGAAAGAGTGTTCCATGTCAGTACATTCTCTGCTATACAGCTTTTCTATGTCTGTTTTTGTCCAACAGCCTCAAGACCCACTCCCACAAGCATGTCCAGGTTTCTACCTGTATACCTCCCTCCAATCCTTCTGCTCCCTTAACAACCAATTCTCCACTGGTGCAGAGATCTGATTCCCCACCTGCTTGAACCAAACCCTGACTCCTGTAAGTAGAGATGGGCAGAGTTTGAAGAAGACAAACATTACTCTGCAGGGCAACATCTAAGTGTGGGTTTCCTGGTGATTTATATTAGGAGCAAGATAGTTATGAGACTAGAAATCTGAGTCTGATCCAGTCACATCCAAGATGCTGTAAGCATCTCCTCCTAATGTTACCTTGGCAATATAAATATCTTTTTACTTCTTCCCCAATTTCGTGAGTTAAGTCCTTTCTGAGTCAGTATTTCTCCTGGGCCCAACAACCAATCAGGTTCTTCCTTACACATCTGAACCTAGTGATGAGACTTATCCTGGTTGGGTTCCTAGCTGGGCATATAGAAATGACCTGAGCCATGTATGTGAGCCCCTCCCTTCCCACAGAGGCCTTTTCCTCAGAGAAAAATTTTCCCAGTCTCTTTTCCCTTCTTTTGGGTTTCCCTGATATCCCAATTCTCCCTAAAATAAATCTAATTTACCCCTCTATGAGTCTGTGTTTTTAAAATTTTTTGATAATATGGACAAGAATTTGAGACTTGAAAACCTACTGGCTGGGGGTTCTAACTCTGCTCTGAGCTCTCTCCTGCATCAATGGAAGGTGAAGAAGTCTAGTTATGCTCTAGAAGTACTTATATTTAGACTCACTGAGTAGTGCTGTTCTCACTTTTGACCAGAGAAGCTTCTTTTGGTCGATGGTGGACTATTAGGAAGATTGAAAATTTATCAAAATGCAGACAAGTAACAGTGAAACACGTTAAATGAGACCTGCCCCTTACACCTGACAAGTCTCATAGAACACTGTGGAAGAGGTGGTAGTGGTAGAGAGAATGTACAGCCAAATGATGGGTAGGGGCACTTTGGAACATTGTATTCCAGACACAAGGTAGCCATTACATTCATGATCTCACAGTAGCTTTCATTACTGTATAATACTGGGTCCATCAACATGTCATCATGGATGATGAAGGAAGGCAAAAGATCTCAAGTAAAACCTCAAAATATAAAAGGTACGGGTTAGAGTGATGAAAGGGTTTAGTGGAAGGTGTATGGGGGAGGAGAGACAAGAGAGAGGGGACTGTGATCAAAATAGATTTTATATATATATATATATATATATATATATATATATATATATATATATATATAGTCAATTGAAAAAATATATAGAAAAACTTCACAGAATTAAAAGGAATATATATCTTCAGTATGGAAAGGAAGGACAGGTGCAATTATGAGACTATCATCATGGATATTCACTGTTCTAAAGTTATAATTGTTTGAGGCTTTCCCCAAACATTTTATTATGAAAGATTTCAAACAGAACAAGCCCTTAGGGAATATTACCAAGACACCTAAGGAATCTAGATTTCTAGTCACACTGCAGGTAGCCAAGATGCACTGCTTAAGACAGGAACATTTTTCTCACATTCTTATCAAAACTTGAATGAGTTTTGAATGGCATCACCCAGCTTGGAAATGGATTTTTCCTCCCCAGAGGTTTATTTGCTCAGGTTCTGTTTAACCAGAGGGAAGGCAGGGTCTAGCTGTGCCCACTGGAGGGAGCAGTGTCCTCCTGTTCCTAGTTAATTTTTTGTAAATTGGTGCTGGTACTTGTCAGAGTTTTATTTTGTTCTATTCTCCTTCTGTGGGCATATCAATAGTTTTTCTTGACTGTGGGATATGGTTCATGACCTTGACTCTCTCCCACATTACTGACCAGTATTTCACAGTAAATGAATTGGCATAACATCACTGACCTTCCACATGTTTGACTTTTGCATTTCCATCAATCCAGGCAGCCCAGACAGCTCACTGTTTTCCATCTTAGTTCATGGAAAACAGAAAAAAAAAAATATTGCTTTGAAATTGAATTTGTTTAGTATGTTTTTCTAATGCAACTCCTCAATGGCCTCAACTGTGTTTTTCAAATCTCCTCCCATCTCTCTTCTGTTTTCATACTGAGATATAGTTGTTTTCATAGTCTGGAGCACAGAAAAAAAAATGTGGACTGTACTCTACAATATCAGAACCCCTATGGGCCTCTGGGTTTGTTTTGGGACTGATTTAGAAAGATACATTGGCAACCTGGGGGAAACTAACAGGTTTGTCTGTGCAATACATGATGAATAATTAACAGTGGAGAAAAGAAGACTCAAGGGAGACAGAACGACTGTCTGCAAAGGCTATATTGAAATATAGGTCTAACTGGTCTAGGGAAGTGAGTTGGATGCAAATTTCCTCACACCTATAATCCTAGCTTTCAGAGAATTGAGGTAGGAGGATCACTATGAGTCCAAGAGACCTTGTCTTACTCCCTGCCAAAATAGCCACTATTTCTAATATTGACTCATACAGAAGTACATTTCTCTCTCTCTAGAAGTCAGATGAATACCAGATACTATCTCTCAGTAATATGCTGCTAGAGGGGCTTCTCCATAACAGCAAACACATCTAGAGCACTTATTTTGTAACAAGCACTGTCTTAAACACCTTTCCTATTACTAATTTAATCTTTACAGCAGCCTTATGATATAGGCACTTCAGATCCATAGTGTTTGGTTTTTCAAGGTAGGGTCTCACTCTAGCCCAAGCTGACCTGGAATTCACTATGTAGTCTCAGGGTGGTCTTGAAATTGTGGTGATCCTCCTACCTCTGCCTCCCAAGTTCTGGAATTAGATTTTTAAAAATTATTTATTTGTGTGTATGTGTGTGTGTGTGCATGCACACACACACATGCTCGTGCCAGGGCCTCTTACCACTACAAATGAATGCCAGACATTTGTGACACTTTTTTTTTTTTTTTTTTTTTTTTGCATCTGGCTACGTGAGCCATCTCACTAGCCCCCTCCATAGATTTTTTTCTTCAAAAAACTTTAGGACAAGATATTCAAAATCCTGAAATTTTTAAGTCAGGCAAGGTGGTACACATCTATAATTCAAGCATCCAAGAGACCAAGACAGGGCATGTACCACCACAACAGCCAGGCTTAGGGATGTTGGTTTTATTAGTTTGTCTGTTTGTCTTAGCCCTCATGCATGCATATATTCCATGTTAGTTTTCTTTGTGTTTATATATTGCTTAGTTGAATTTTAGATTTGTTCTATATGTTTCTCTATCCAGCTTACTATTGAAATCTCTCTACGACTTTTCCCTTGTACAACTCATTTACTTTCCCCCTCTTTCCAACCTCTTCTCCCCATTTTCTCCTCCATATCCCCTCATCTTTAATATCAATAATTACAACCTTCCTAGCCTCAATAACCTCTAAAATTGGTGGAAACTAACAGTGCCCCAACTTCCCATTCCTGGATACTTGTGCCACTTCATGTTTGTAAAGTTAATACTAGTCTTCACAGTAACATACATTGCTCCCACTTCTAAGTAACCAAACCCTAGCACATTTCATATGAACCTCTTCATTAACCCACATGCAATTATTGACATCAAAAGTAACGCTGATGTTGGGCTGGAGAGATGGCTTAGTGGTTAAGCGCTTGCCTATGAAGCCTAAGGGCCCCGGTTCAAGGCTTGATTCCCCAGGACCCACATAAGCCAGATGCACAAGGGGGCATACACATCTGGAATTTGTTTGCAGTGGCTGGAGGCCTTGGTGTACCCATTCTCTCTGTCTCTTTCTCTGTCTGTTGCTCTCAAACAAATAAATAAAAATTAAAAATTTTTTTAAAAAAGTAACACTGATGTTAATTAGCTACTAGGTATAGAAGGCATTTCCACCAGCTTGGGTCACTTTTGCTGTTTCTCTGGGAATAATACAGAAGCCACATCCAGCACCTAGAATTCCTACCCTGATGATAAAGCTTGTGATGTATATGTCTAAGAATACAGATGACAAACAGAAAATCAAGCAATGAAATAACTTGAAATGCAAAAATTTCTACCCAATGACATAAGAAACACACAAAAAAATCAGGACAACATAATTCTCTCTGAATTAGATGAAATGTGAGACAGAGAATTCAGAAGAATAATTATGAATATGCTTAAAGAAATCAAAGATGAGGTCTGGAGAGACGGCTTACTGGTTAAGGTGTTTGCTGATAAAGCCAGAAAACCCAGATTTGATTCCCCAGTAGCCACGTAATGCCAGATGCACAAGTTGGTACATGCATCTAGAGTTCATTTGCAGTGGCCAGAGACCCTGGCATGCCCATTCTCTATCTGCCCCTCTCTCTATCTCTCTGTCTTAAATAAATAAATATGATTTTTTTTTTTTTTTGGTTTTTCGAGGTAGGGTCTCACTCTGGCCCAGGCTGACCTGGAACTCACTATGGAGTCTCAGGGTGGCCTCGAACTCACGGCAATCCTCCTACCTCTGCCTCCTGAGTGCTGGGATTAAAGGCGTGCGTCACCACGCCCGGCTAGATATTTAAAAAAAAAAAAAAAGAAATCAAAGATGAAATCAATGGAATCAAAGAAGAAAGCAAACTACTGAAGGAGAACACAGGAAATCAACTTAATGAAACAAAGGGTCAATACAATATATGGGTAAAGAAATAGAAATACTGAAGAAATAATGGGAATAAAAAACACAGCAAGTCATATAAAAAGCTCTGTAGAAGCTGGGCATGGTGGCACACACCTGTAGTCCCAGCACTCGGGGGGCAGATATAGGAGAATCGCCAAGAGTTCGAGGCTCGAGGCCATCCTAGGCTACATAGTGAATTCCAGGTCAGCCTGGGCCAGAGTAAATCCCTACCTCAAAAAACCAAAAAAAAAAAAAAAAAAAAAAAAGCTCTGTAGAATTCTTCAACAATAGAAGAGAAGGGAAGGGATCAAAAAATGAGAGGACAGAATATCTGAGCTTAAAGACAAGGTGGCAGATCTACAACATTCTAACAAAGACAGACAATTAGGAGGTTATAAGTAGGAATTTCAGGACATTTGGTACACTATAGAGAGACCAAACTGAAGAATTCTAAGTCTAGAAGAAGGAGAAGAATTTCAGTGTAAAGGCATAATATTTTCAATAAAATCATAGAAGAAAATTTCCCCAAATAAGGAAAGAAATGTCAATACAGATACAAGAGGAAGTGAGAACACCAGACAAGACCAGAAAAGAACCTCTCCTCACTATATTGTAATTAAACAACCAACACAGAGACCATAGAAGATATATTGAAAACAGCAAGAGAGAAGCACCTACTCACCTAAAAAGCCACGCCCATCAGGATAATAGCAGGTTACTCAACACAGACTTTAAAAGCCATAAAAGTTTGGATGATTTCAAGTTCTAAAGACAACAAGCACCAACCCAAACTACTATATCCAGCAAATCTATCTGTCATAATTGGGGGAAAAATAAAGACTTTTCATGATTAAAAACAGGCTAAAGGAATAAATAACCACTTATCCTGCTCTACAGAAAATACCTGAATGGATTCTTCAAACTGAAAAAAAGAAAAAGCACATACATGAGACCACACGAAGGAATAAACCATGCTCAAATAATAGTTAATGCAAGAGAGGATAGAAAAACACAAACAATACAAACTCACGAAGAAGAATAGGAATTAACACACACCTGTCAATAATAATTCTTTTTTTTGGTTTTACAAGGTAGGGTCTCACTCTAGCCCAGGCTGACCTGGAATTCACTATGTAGTCTCAGGGTGGCCTTGAACTCATGGTGATCCTCCTACCTCTGCTCCCAAATGCTGAGATTAAAGGCATGTGCCAACACACCCAGCAGTAATTCTTAATTATCAGTGGTCTCAATGCCCCAACCAGGAGACACAGACTTGCAGATTGGATTAAAAGACAGGATCCTTCTGTTTGTTGCTTCTAAGAAACTTCCAATTGAAAATAGTCCAGGCCCAGATGAATTCACTGGTGAATTCTACCAAACCTTCACAGAAGAACTAACACCAGTGCTTCTCAAACTTTTCAGTGAAATAGAAGAGGAAGGGACAATACCAAACTACTTTTATGAGGCCAGTGTTACCCTGATACCAAAACCATACCTATGCTTGAGTTTTTCCACTCTTCACAATAGCATTATGTGTGGATGTGCATGTGTATGTGTGCATGTACAAAAAGATAAAAGAGAAAGCCAGCCTGGCACCAATATTCTTCACTCTCTGCTCCCGAATCTTCCTAGATCTGAGCAAGCAGCCTCACACTCTTGTTGCCACAGTTACAAGCCATTTTTGATACCATACCTTCCCCATTATAATGGACTAAGCCCTCAAACTATGAGCCAAAATAAATTGTTCCTCCCTTAAATTGCTTCGTTAGGTGTTTAGCTGCAGTGGCCAGAAAAGTAACTAATACACATTCTTAATGAGATAGGAAGATCATGTGAATTTGTGAGCTAAAGCAGTAATATTAAGGAAAATAATTAGGAAACAAGCAGAAGTTCTTATAAATTAAGATTGAATGAATTGAAATGTAAACGGTTGATAGAAAAGCTGAGTGATAAATTTTTAAAAGTTTCCTTAAAAATAGAATTGAGTGCTCATTTCAGCAGCACTAAAATTAGAATGATACAGAGAAGATTAGCATGACCCCTGTGCAAGGATGACATGCAAATTAGTGAAGTATTTCATATTTTAAAAAGTAGACTTGATAGATAAAGATATAGACAAAGATAAAATTAAAATCTTGCTTCTGGTGGTCTGATATTCAAAAAAGAGAAAATTGGAAAGTAGATTTTTCAAAAAGAAAAAAATTTCTTCTAAATAAAAGTATGGAATCCTTCAATTGATGAGGTCATCCAAATATCCAGCATAATGAGTAAAAACATACCCAACTCATTCAGTATCAATTAGCCATGTCCAAAAAAAAAAAAAAATGCAGTGGAAACTTTATATCATTAAATGCTCTGAGTAGATGTCAGGATAAGAACAGATGCATTGGGCTGGAGAGATGGCTTAGCGGTTAAGCGCTTGCCTGTGAAACCTAAGGACCCCGGTTCGAGGCTTCGATTCCCCAGGACCCACGTTAACCAGATGCACAAGGGGGCGCATCCATCTGGAGTTCCATTTGCAGTGGTGCACCCATTCCCTCTCTCTATCTGCCTCTTTCTCTGTGTCTGTCACTCTCAAATAAATAAATTAAAAATGAAGAAAAAAAAATTTTTAAAAAGAACAGATGCATAAAAACTCACTGGAAGAACTGCCTATGAAAGATAAAGGGTAGATCTGTTTGCAAAAAATAGCACAAGCATCTGGTGTTCATTTGCTGTGGCAAGAGACCTTGTCATGCCCTAACACACACACACCACATACACACACACCCACACACAAATAAATAAATATTTTTTAAACTAATTAAGAAATAAAATGCCAATGGGACATGGTGGCATACCCCTATAACTAATCCTAGCACTTGTAAGGCTGAGGAAGTAGGATCATGAATTTGAGGCTAGCCTGAGCTACTAAAAAGACCTTGTCTCAAAAAATAAAACAGTTTTGATGCTGGGCATGGTGGCACATGCCTTTAATCTCAGCACTTGGGAGGCAGACATAGGAGAATCACAAGTTCAAGGCCAGCCTGAGACTACATGGTGAATTCCAGGGCAGCCTGGGCTAGAGCAAGACCCTTCTTCAGACACCTACCCCCCCACAAAAAAAAAATGCCCTTGGTGGCAGCCATGGGATATTGTGAATAGTACTTTCATTGCACATCTTCTGTCAGAAAAAAAATGCTTTATTTGGAAAAAGAATATAATCTTGTAGAGATGAGAGTTGTTAAAACCAGAAGCACAAAGTTCTTTAGTGATCACTGGGAATGATGATTAAGTGTAGCCATTCCTGCTTCTGCCTCTTGTTCCCCAGGCCCATGTAATTTTCCTATCCAGGACAGCACTGTATACAAAGGACCCTGTTTAATGTAGAGTGCATCCTAAAAGATGGTGCCTAACTGTATTGTGCCACCTTTAGCTGCACAATAACAACCTTCCTCTTGAGCACACAAGATGTGATGTGACAATACATCTCTGGTAATGGGGCTCTCCTCACACCTCGTTTGATGTGAAGTGGATCCCCTGATGGATATTACACTCTGTGTGTTTCTGTGGCTACAGATCAGTCATTCCTGAGCACCAGAACTGGTATTTTCTAAAGGTCTATGAAGCAAAAGACAAGCCTACAACCAGAACAAGTATCCAACCCTGTGAGGATGAACTGTTGAACCTTCCAGGACAGAAGGGGTCCAATGTAGTTGACTTGCCATAGAGCAGCCACTTGGAGATGAAATTTCATTTTTCAATTCAGCAAGTACCAGAACTCCTGGATTCTGTCTAGTTAATTTGCATTTTCCTTCAAAACTGCCACTTCTGGGGCTGGAGAAATTGTGTAATTTTAGATCACTCTCAGAGAGGAAAAGTCATCATCGTATGTAAAGGATTGGGAAGGAGAATGGCAGAACCTCTCATGAGCAATGTCAGAAGTTAGATACAATGTGATATCTTCCAAATTCTCAGAGAAACGATTTTATACCTAGAATTCTATATCCATCTAAGCCATCTACCAACTGTGGACTAGAATAGAGACATTTGAGATATACAGAGTCTCAGGTCATTTCTCAGCTGTCTTGCCTCAGGAAACTACTAGAGAACAAAGTCATTAAAAATGAAAGCCTAAACCAAAAAGTGAGGAAAATAAGTTAAAAGGAAATCCATCATAAGGAAAAAATAAAGAAATTTCCAACAGGACAGTATGTGGAAGTCTCTGGTACAGAGATGGACAGTAACATGTTCTGTACAGTGGGGAACTGAATATATTCAATTTTGAAATTGAATATACATATATTTAATTTAAAAGGTCAACCCTTTGCTTGAGGCAGGGCCCCCGCCAGGCTCTGACCCTCCCTGCCTCCGGCTGTAGCCCTTACTCTCCAAAATAGGAGCCACAGAGCTGAAGCCAGATATGTTATTTTTCTAGTCACCGCAAGTAAACATCTAACAAGAAGCAATTTAAGGGAGCAAAGACATATTTTGGCTCATAGTTTGAGGGTTTAGCCCATCATAATGGGGAAGGCATGGTAGCAGAAGTGCCTTGTAACTGTGGCAGCAAGAGTGTGAGGGAGCAGAGGGTGAAGAATGTTGGTGCTAGGCTGGCTTTCTTTTTTTTGTTGTTGTTTGTTTTTGTTTTTCGAGGGCAGGGTCTCACTCTAGTCCAGGCTGACCTGGAATTCACTGGTAGTCTCAGGGTGGCCTTGAACTCATAGCAATCCTCCAAACACTGCCTCCCAACTGCTGGGATTAAAGGTGTGAGCCACCACACCCAGATCTATTCTTCCTTTCTGTTCTTTTTTTCAGTCTACTACCCCAGGCAATGAGATGGGTGCTGCTTACATTCTGGGAGGATTTTCCCCCATTCTTAGGTAATCCTCTTTGGAAATACCCTGGAGGACATGCCGTAAGGTGTGTCTTGCTAATGCCCTTGGCATTTATTTATCCAATCAAGTTGACAATCAAAATTAATCATCACAATTATATCCTTTATCAACTTGATATCCAAACCTATCACTTTAAACTATAACATTTCACTCTAGGACCCCACAGTTTCATGGCAATCTCATAATGCAGAATGCATTCAGCAAGCACACAGGAGGCAGAGGTAGGAGGATCGCCAAGAGTTCAAGGCCACTCTGACATTACATAGTGAATTATAGGTCAGCCTGGGCTAGAGTGAGACCCTATCTCAACCCCCACACACACAAAAAAGTGAGAGTAGCAAATTGCATTCAGCCCAACTTCAAAAGTCCAATAGCTTTTTATTTTTTAATATTATTTATTTATTTGAGAGACAGATAGAAAAAGTGAGTATGGGTGCACTAGGGCCTCTTGCACTGTGAACAAACTCCAGATGCATGTACTACTTTGTGCATCTGGCTTTACATGGGTACTGGGGAATTGAACCCAGGCCATCAGGCTTTGCAAGCAAGTACCTTTCCATGTCCCAAGTCCCATAGTTTATTTATTTATGAGAGAGAGAGAGAGAGAGAGAGAGAGAGGGAGAGAATGGGTGTGCCATGGTCTCCAGCTGCTGCAAATGAACTCCAGACACATGTGCCACCTTATGCTTCTGGCTTATGTCAGCCCTGGGGAATCAAACCTGGGTCCTTTGACTTTGCAGGCAAGCACCTTAACCAGTAAGCCATCCCTTCAGCCCCAAGTCCCATAGTTTTTTTTTTTTTGTTTGTTTGTTTGTTTGTTTGTTTGTTATTGTTGTTTTGGTTTTTCAAGGTACAGCCTCACTCTAGCCCAGGCTGACTTGGAATTCATTATGGAGTCTCAGGGTGGCCTGGAACTCCCCGCAATCCTTCTACCTCTGCCTCCCAAGTTGTGGGATTAAAGGAGTGCACCACCATGCCCAGCTCCCCAAGTCCCATAGTTTTAACAATATCAGTACTTGTTCAAAAATCCAAATATCTTCTGAACAGCTAAGCAATCTCTTGTGTCTCTATAAAATAAAAAATTATATACTTCTGTTGCAGGATTTTGAGATTTGAAGGGGTCTCCTAGACTTGTGAACCCTAATTTTTGGGTCCTTTCCCTATTTTTAACAAAGAATTGATAAAATGGATTTGAAAAGGATAAATTATGAATTATTGAATTTATTGTAAATTTTTTGTTTGTTTTTTGTTTGTTTGTTTTTCAAGGTAAGGTCTCACTCTAGCCCAGGCTGACCTAGAATTCACTGTCTCAGGGTGGCCTTGAACT
This sequence comes from Dipus sagitta, assembly GCA_036346955.1. Taxonomy (NCBI): domain Eukaryota; kingdom Metazoa; phylum Chordata; class Mammalia; order Rodentia; family Dipodidae; genus Dipus; species Dipus sagitta. Next base: position 127,723 of record CM070787.1, read on the forward strand.
CACTGAGATCCTCCTACCTCTGCATCCTGAGTGCTGGGATTAAAGGCATGTGCCACCACACCTGGCTGAATTATTGAATTTATTTAGGAAGAAATAATTCATGAGGTTTATTTAGGGGAAATTGATATCTAGGAAAAGCCTGGGGCAGTTCTACCCACTGTTATGCCCAGTTCTCGGCACCCCCAGTGACCACCACACTCTGGAGGCGGGGCAAGGAGCTCAAGAGAGTATAGGGGTTTGGCACTGTGGGGTGGATATCCATCACCCATTTGTTAACTTCCCTTAGGTCCTAGACTGGCCTATAATCCCCTGTATGTGGCTTCTTTACTGGTAGGAGGGGAGTATTCCATGCAGAGTGTCAGGGGACAAGCACCCCAAGGTCTTGAAGTCACCTAATATGGGGGGTGATTCCCATATAGGCTTCTCTCAACATGGGGTATTGCCTCACCCTGATGGGAGTTGCTCCGGGCTTTAATTCCACCCAAATGGGTGGGCGATGGGAGGCCAATCCCATCCCTCCTATCTCAGCCCAGGCCTCAGGGAACTTTTGTAACCATCCAGCAATGTCCATCATGGGACTTAGTTGTTGGTGGAGTCTATATTCATCTTCTAGTTGCATAGTTAATATTTGCTCCGGGTGCCCATTTCTATCAGTAAGATGAGGCCCATCCGGGTCAAAAGAAATTTGAGCTCCTATTTTGGTTAATAAATCTCTCCCCAGTAAAGGGTAGGGGCATTCAGGTATGACCATGAAAGAGTGGGATACCCGGCCTATGCCAAGGTCCACTGTTCTTCGGGTAGTCCATGAATATTGGTTCATACCAGTAGCCCCTTGCACCCAAGACTTTTTATCTGACAGTTTCCCTTGGGGCTTTGTTAGCACTGAATGTTGTACCCCAGTATCCACTAAAAAAGTAATAGGGGTCCCCTCCACTCTTAAGATTACCCTAGGTTGAGGGAGGGGAGCTGAACCCCATCTCCCTCAGTCATTAAGTCCTAATTCCAGGACATGCACTCGCTCTGAGTAGCTGGTTTTCTGAGGAGGCCTTTTAGGGCATTCTTTTATCCAATGTCCCATCTCCTTACAGTAAGCACATTGGTCATGTTGAAGTTTGGGCCTTTCTCATGGAGGTCCCCTCTTACCTCGCTGTCCTGCAAGTTTCTTGTATTGCTGGCATTGGGTATCAGGAGACTCCGCGGTGGCTGCGAGGAGAATCTTGGCCAAATTGCGGGTACTTTTTTCATTGGCTGAGGCAATGGCTTGGCCTTGGAGTTCCTCAGGACTCTCTCTGTTATTGTACACTCATTCTGCCAGTGCCACTAGCTCCTGCAAACTCTTATCTGCTAGTCTGTCCAATTTTTGAATTTTCCTCCTAATGTCTGGGGCTGCCTGGCTAACAAAACTGAGGATAACTGCCGTCTTATTTTCTGGAAGCTCTGGGTCCACAGGCGTGTATGTACAATATGCCTCCATGAGTCTTTCCAGAAAAGTGGCATCTTTACATTGCTGCACATTACTAACCTTAGCCAAATTAGTGGGATGCCTAGCAGTGGCCATGAGACTCCCCATTAGAGTCCAGCGGTACACCTGGAGTCTCTCCTTACCTGCTGCCGTGTTGAAATCCCAGTCTGGTCTAGTCAAAGGGAAGAAGGTGTCAATGATAGCCTGATTATTGGTGGGATTCCCATCCACACCTGGAACCAATTTCTGGGCTTCTGTCTGGATTCTCTCTCTTTCCTCTGTAGTGAAGAGAATCTGTAGCAATTGGTGACAATCATCCCAGATTGGTAGGTGGGTGAAAATAATAGAATCCAAAAGGTCAATAAGCCCCTGTGGTTTCTCAGAAAATTTAGGAGTTTGCATTTTCCAATTATAAAGATCACTAGTGGCAAATGACCAGTAGTGATGTGGCTGATTACCATCTTGGTCTGGGGGCCCCATAACCCGAAGGGGGAATACTGTGGCCTCCGGGGACCCTACTACAGGTGTAAGGAGGGCTTATGGGTGGAGGTTGGGCTGCTGGTGGAGGGCCTTGAGAATGAGGCCCTGCGGTTAGAGAAGGGTTTATAGGTGGGTGAGGGTAGGAAGGAGGAAGGAACAATTCTTCTTCCTGCAAGTTTGGGAGTACAGGATGTGGAGGAGCAGAGGGGGAAGAAGAGGAGGAATCATCTGGTTTATCCTTCTTCTTAATTGCCATAATAGTGGTGGTCTCCTGTGGAGGGGGAAGAAAAGGTTTAACCCAAGAGGGAGGGTCTTCCACCAGGTCCCGCCAGACCAAAATATAGGGGATTTGGTCTGGGTGGCCAGGGGGTCCCTGAAAGATATTTTCCTGGACTCGCTGTATGATCGGTAAGTGGAAGGTGCCCTTTAATGGCCAGCCCACATTGAAGGTGGGCCAATCATTCCTGCAAAGAGTGATAAGTTTATTTTTCTTTATTTCTACACTGTAGCAGACAGATTCAGGTTCGCTGAGATGAACTTCCAGACCAGACACAGTTATGGAGGAAGGGATATTTATTTTATTTTTATTTTTATTTTTCACATTTTTTTTGTTAATTTTTATTAACATTTTCCATGATTATAAAAAATATCCCATGGTGCTACCCTCCCACCCCACACTTTCCCTTTGAAATTCCATTCTCCATCATATCCCCTCCCCATCTCAATCAGTCTCTCTTTCATTTTGATGTCATGATCTTTTCCTTCTCTTATGATGGTCTTGTGTAGGTAGTGTCAGGCACTATGAGGTCATGGATATCCAGGCCATTTTATGTCTGGAGGGAGGACGTTGTAAGGAGTCCTACCCTTCCTTTGGCTCTTACATTCTTTCCGCCACCTGGAAGGGATATTTATTGAAGCTTACAGATCCAGGGGAAGTTCCATAAATGGCAGAAGAAGCTGGCCTGCCTTCACAGGCCCAAGCAGAGAGAGAGAAGCACAAGCCTAAAAGCCAAAAAGCCACAGCACACTTCAGGAACTCCTGCTAGGCACACTTTGCATATCTTTAGATTGAAATCTGAAAACCACCACCACACCTTAAGATCAACCCAGTGACATTGCCTCCAGCCAGGTGTCTGCAGATGCAAACTACAAACAAATAAACAACTGAAATATATTGGGGGCCATCTATTCTATTCAAACCACCACATACACTGAGGTTATGAGCCCTAATTTTAACGTCCTGAAAGTGGTCCGTCAGTAAAGAAAGCAGGGTAGTCTGCATCTGTCCCATCTGTTCAAGCACACAAATAGTAATTCCAACAAAGAAAAGGAAAAAGAGACAGCAGAAAAAAAAAAAAAAAAAAAAAAAAAGTTCAGCTGGCCAGAGACTACAAAACTGAAACTGAGACAATGGCTTCTCGGTTGTCTCTACAGATAGGGGAATGAAATCCCCTCCAGGCAGGCCTGGAGCACCCAGGTCCCGCTATACAACAGAGTGGCTAGCTACTACAGAACCGAATTTGAGACCACAGCTTCTGCCGGTCTGCAGACCCACGTTGTCTCTACAGATGGGGGGATGAAATCCCCTCTGGGCAGGCATGAGGCACCCAGGACCCACCATCCGAACAAAAGTGGCCTCCTGGGGGGCATCCGCCCCAACCACAATTTTCTAATGAACGAAAAAACGAAGGACAGGTTTTCAGGAAAGACAAAACACGGAAGCACAGAAGCACACTTACCAGCTGGTGTCCTGAGCTTCACGTGTTGGTGGTGCTCAGCAGTCTCTGAGGAGATCTGGGACCAGCCCCCAAATGTTATGCCCAGTTCTCGGCACCCCCAGTGACCACCAAGGAGAACCAAACATGTGTGCAAGGGCAAGGAACTTTATTTTGGGCTTAAGCTTGGTCTCTTGACTTCACCAACCCAGTGGATCCGTACAAGAGCCCCGAGTAGTGGGAGGGTAAGGTTTTTATAGGGATTTGAACATAGAAGAAGGGGATGGGTACATGATTGGTTGATTTAAACAGTGTACTCTTCTGGTTGGCTTAGGATTTTGGTGGGCAAAGTTGGCGGGCTGGGGCTAGGGGAATTGAACTTATCTATTACTACAGGAATGTCTCATGACTTCAGGAATGTATGGCATAATCAGTTTAACTGTTAAACCTACCCTTATGGCAAGGTCGGCAGGCTGGAGCTAGGGGAATTGAACTTATCTTATGACTTCAGGAATGTATGGCATAATCAGTTTCCAGTAACTGTTAAACCCACCCTTACCAGAAAATAAAAACTTAGATCTTGCCGGGAAACAGAAACTTAGGCCTACTGAGGACTCTGAAGCCATCTGGTTCCTGAGTCCTTCACCCACCAGTGGAAGATCCAACATAGAAGCCCCTTCAAATAAAGACCAAAGAGGATTGAAATAAAGGACTCAGAGATCAAAGATAAGTCATATATTTAATCAAAGTGAGAAGGTACTCTGAAGCATGACAAAAATAGGAGGCAAGCAGAAAAACACCGAGGCCAAGAAAGTACTCTCCCCTCCCCAGCCAGGCTGGTACCAACCAGATTGGGAAGGAGAATAGATTGGAGTGAATGTTCAAACCAGGTCACAGAGCAAAAGGGAAAAGAGGACTGGATCATGTGGGTAACCTCCTTTATGTGGATCAAATATCCAATCAAGGTGAGCCTGCTCATCAGCTCTGGTGTGTAAGCAGAGACCTGATTGGTTCGGACTCAAGGAAAGTGGGGGTGTCCAAGGGTAGACTCAGGGGATTGACCCAGACAGGCCAAGCTAAAGAAGCAGGAAGTTCTTGATGGGCATGACAATGACAGCCATTTTGGAGAGATAGGATCAGTCCCATGGTTCAGTTTTGCCAGCATGCACGCAGTGGCAGCTCCTTGTTCTCTCTTTGGGTTTCTGTCCCTGAGTAACTTACTGAAAAAAGCTAGCTTTCTCTTTTTTCCTTCACTTCCAATATATAGTGGCATAGGGAACATTCCTATTTCAAGACAGGACTGGGGCAAAGCAAGGCAAAAAATCAGCAGAAAAAAAATCCCCCATAGTTCCATATCTAGCATCTGGAAATCATTTTGGCATCATCTGGGCTTCAACAGGCTTAACTCTAAATTTCACTGCTCCAACTCTGTTTCTTGAAGTGCATTTGACCTCCTAAATTCCAGCCCCATTAGATGATTCAGATTTTCATGGCAACATCAATGTCTTTGCACCTCCAATATTCTGGGGTCTCTGTCACAACTTAAGTTTTATCCTCATAGCTTCGTAGGCAGCCCACTCAGAAGTTCAATATAGGGAATCTGACCTTGCCACTTTGCCTGGCGCCTGTGGCCTTCTAGAACCTTGGTGCAAGCTTCTAGTACTGCCTCACTCTTGCATCTTGCATATTTGCAAAGCAGGCACACTTGAATGATGCCAAGTTCTTTTACCAGTTATACATATATCCTGCACCATAGCTGAAGTGGTCACTGTGTGCCTTCATAGAAAGGGAAAGCACATTTCTATGTACATTTCTGTTTTCCAGCAGTACACCCTAGAGGCTTTTTTTTTTTTTTTTTTTTTAAAGGCAGTCCCTTTCAGTGAATTTTTAAAGTGTTTTGGGTTTAAATGGGATCTTGTTCTAGCCCAGGCTGACCTGGAATTCACTATGTAGTCTCAGGGTGGCCTCAAACTCATGGCAATCCCTCTACCTTTGCCTCTCCAGTGCTGGAATTAAAGGCATGTGCCACCATGCCTGGCTTTGATTTTTTTTTTTAATTTATGTTGAGAGAGAGAGCCATAAAAAGAGGGAGAGAGAAAAAGAGAGAGAATGGGTACACCAGGGCTTTAGCCACTGCCAAAGAACTCCAGCACATGTGCCCCCTTGTTCGCATGTGTGACACTGTGTGCTTGCATCACTGTGCATCTGTCTATGTGGGACCTGGAGATTCAAGCATGAGTTCTTAGGCTTCACAGGCAAGCACTTTAATTGCTAAGCCATCTCTTCAGCCCTCTAATTTCTTAATATAGGAACTTAAAGCTATAAATTTCCCTTTTAGGACTAACTGCCTCATTGTATTCTATAGATTTTGATATTTTGTGTTTTCATTATCATTTTATTCTATATTTTAAAATTTTTTTCTTCTTTATTTTATTATGATCCATTTATCCTTCAGTAGCATATTGTTTAGTTTTCATGAATTTGTTCATGTTCTATAGTCTTTCTTGGTATTGTTCTATAGTTTAATCCCATTGTGATCAGATAGAATACAAGGAATTATTTCAGTTTTCCTGTATGTGTTAAAATTTGGTTTATATCCTAGTATATGACCTATTTTAGAGATAGTTCCATGTGCTACTGAAAATAATGTGTATTTTGTAGCATTTGGATAGAATGTTCTATTGATATGCATAAACATAAATGTTTAAAGGGCAATTTGGTGGGTACAATATATGCATTTATCCAGGTAATAGCAGCAGTTTTCTCCCTAGGGCCTATGACCTCTTCAGCCATAGGCTTTTAACTAGGCTTTCAGTACCTTCATTAATTCCCTCCTGTGGAGTAGACCTTACATCCAATCTGAGAGCAATTGGTTTCCCCCAAAACAGACATGCCACCATTGCACCAGTCAGTACATTTGGCCTGGCTATCTCACTGTAAAGCTTGTAGGGTCCATTAAACCAAATGGTTAAAACCATTGATGACTTTTCTCCTCTCAAAGACTGTGTGCTACATAACTTCCCAGCATCCTGACAACTAGTCAACAGGGAGGAGTCTCCCAGTTCAGTTCCAACTTAATTTTTCAGTGACATATAGCCCAAGCATGTAGAGTCTTTAACAATAGGGTCATACCATCTAGCTGTTATGGGCAACCAAGATCCTTTGCAATAGCCTGAATGTTTGGGGGGCATCAAGAGCTTTCCTGGCCAACAATTCACTAGAAGTTATCCCATTCCTGGCACTGAAGTCTTTCTAATAACAATCTATGGCTTCTGGGTACAACATTACCTACACAAGATATTTCTGCCCAAACTCTCTCATATATATATATATATATATATATATATATATATGTTTCCATATGGCTTATTCATAAATCTTAAAGTTTGATTAACCCTCTTTCTACCCCCTACTTTCCTCCATCCCATTCCCTGAAACCACTTAGACTATTCCACTCCCAGTATTCTGTCCCTGCACTTACATATCTACTCTGCTTTCCCCTTAAGCGTTCTCCTCTCCTCCTTCCTTCATAGGCCTCTCTAGTTTCCTGGCTTTTGCTACCGACTTTTACTCCAACTCCAGTACTGATCTGAGCATCTGAAGTTAGGATCCACATATGAGAGACAATATGCAGCATTTGACTTTCTGGGCCTGACCTTCACTTTTTGGTAGAAGAGTATATTGTGTGCTGTCTTGCCCCTTTTCCCCTCCTACGTTTATTTAGTGCGGCTTCTATTCTACTATCTTATCTGGAAGTCTCCTAGTTTAGAGTTTTAATGACTAAAAGTATTTTTTTAACAAAACAACTATTTTGTTTGTTTTTCTTTTTTAAAAAAATATTTATTTATTGGGCTGGAGAGATTGCCTAGTGGTTAAGTGCTTGCCTGTGAAGCCTAAGGACACTGGTTCAAGGCTCAATTCCCCAGTACCCACATAAGCCAGATGCACAAGGTGGCACATGCATCTGGATTTCATTTGCAGTGGCTGGAGGCCCTGGTGTGCCCATTTTCTTTCTTTCTCTCTCCCTCTTTCTCTCTGTTTGTTGTTCTCAAAATAAATAATAATAAATAAAAATAAACAATTTTTTAAAAAAATATTTATTTATTTATTTAAGAGACAAGGCAGAAGGGCAAAAGAGAGAGGAGAGAGCGTAGGCACACCAGGGCCTCTTGCTGCTGCAAATAAACTCCAGCTGCATTCATTTTGTGCATCTGGCTTTATATGAGTGCTTAGGAATTGAGCCCAGGCCTGCAGGCTTTGCAAGCAAGCACATTTAAATGCTGAGCCATCTCCTCAGCCTTTTATTCTTTTCTCTGTTTTAGACACAGGTTTCACTATGCTGGCCAGGCTGGTCTTGAATTCCTGGGCTCAAGCAATCATTCTGCCTCAGTGTTCCCATGATAACAGACCCAGCTGCCTCCTTTCCACATGCTTTTTCCACCGTGTGTGTGTGTATGTATATATATATATTAGGAATTGAACCCAGGCCTGCAGGCTTTTCAAGCAAGCACATTTAAACTATATATATAGAGTTTTAACATTTAAACTGTACATATAGTTCATTTTTTCTTGCAGATCATTTAAAATACTCTTATTTTTATTTTTATTTTTTTTTTGTATTTTTCAAGGTAGGGTCTCACTCTAGCCCAGGATGACCTGGCACTCACTCTGTAGTCCCTGGCCTTGAACTCATGGTGGTTCTCTTACCTCTGCCTCCCAAGTGTTGGAATTAAAGGCATGCATCACCATGCCCAACTAAAATACTCTTATTTTGTAGTCAACTATAGATTGATGCATTTGCTTGCTTCTTGGGGTATTCACTAATTTTTTGTTTAATTTTATAATCTGACTCTGAAGATGGTGTTCTCTTGTGGTTTGGAGTTTTTATTATGAGTTTATTTTTAGCAGAGATTTCCCAGTCTGTTGCTAAAGACATCTGGCCCACCTGCTTTGTGGATCTTGAGTGCATCCAAGTCATATTTCAACTCTGCAGGCCACCAGAGTCATCCCCTGAATCACCTCCAACTCTGTAGGATGCACAGTAGAGCTTGGAGAGAGGTTCATATTCAGCTTTCACTGTTTTAGTGAGTCCATAGATCTTTGAAACAAGATATTCCAACATCTGACTCATAGAAGACTCATCTATGTACATATGTAGTGCTTTCTCCCCAGTAACTCCTATTGCCCATACCGTGAGATTTGTTTTAAAACCCTTGCAGTTTATAGTAAGATTGTCTATAATTATGAAGACCTGGAAACATGTGAAATGCCTATCAAAAGGAGAATGGATTAAAATGTAGTATATTCACATTGTCATGTCATATGAATTATCATAATATCCCATTAAATGAATTGCTATAAAGAATTTACAATGAGTGCATTGTACCTACATAAAATAATCATGAACCAGTTGTGGTAGTGTATGTAATCTCAGCACTCAGGAGATTGCGGCAGGAGGATAAAATGTTCAAAATCTTCCTCAACTATATACAGCTAGTTTAAAGCCACCTGGGCTACTGGAGACCCTGTCTTAAAACAAACAAACAAAACAAAATAATCCATATATAAAAAAGAACCCTATATAAAATATCTGTATGATATGAACATATAGCATCATGTAAGGAAAAATCAATTCGTGGACTGTCATATTTTTTTACTTTTTTGTGATGGAATTTAACTCATACTAAGCAAGTGATCTATAGCTAAGTTGCATATCTTGCCCTTTATAAAAATTTAAAATACAAAAAATGATATATCTTATTTAAAGGTATATATCTATGTACATAAAGTCATTAGCAATAGTAGTACATTATACACTAAATTCATGATAGTTGGTTCTGGTGACAAAGGAAAGGAAATTGAATGGTGGCTGGTGGTTTCATTTTTTCTGTTTGTGTTTAGTTTCTTTTATGGCTAAGTATTCTACAATACTTGAGGAAAATATGGCAAGTTAATATATGTCTCTTTGCTATTAATGTTTTCCATTTCTCATTTCACTGAAGTATGATTGATGTACAATAAACCACATATATTTAAAATGTACAATGTGATAAATTTTGACTGATGTATTTCATTAACTTTTTAAAAAAAATTTTTGTTCATTTTTTATTTATTTTTATTTGAGAGCAACAGACAGAGAGAGAAAGAGGCAGATAGAGAGATAGAGAGAGAGAATGGGAGTGCCAGGGCCTCTAGTCACTGCAAACAAACTCCAGACACCTGCGCCCCCTTGTGCATCTGGCTAATATGGGTCCTGGGGAATCGAGCCTCGAACCAGGGTCCTTAGGCTTCATAGGCAAGAGCTTAACTGCTAAGCCATCTCTCCAGTCCTCATTAACTTTTTATTACTGTAACAAAATATATGAAACTATTAACTTAAAAAGAGGACAGGTTTATTTTGGCTCACATATCTTTGGTCAGTTCCACTGCTTTTGGGCCTGTAGTGAGTCAGTACATCACATCCCTGACTGCATAGCAGAAAAAGTGTTCAATTAGTGGTAAAAAGAGATAAAAAGGAAGGGTTATGCTCTCAATATCCTCTTCAGGGACACATTGTCATACTACCAGAAAAACCAGCCAATGGGACCCACCTCTTAAAGATTCCAACCACCCCCAACAGCATCACAGACTGTAAAGGACCCTCTAACACATGAATAGGTAATACCCCAACCATCACAAGTCTACCTCGATGAAACCTTATTTGTACTGAAGGCTTCTTGGCAATCTGTTTCTCCTTCCTTTCTGACCATGGACAACCACTAACCTGCTTCACATCATTATGGATGGATTTCCTGTCTCTAGAGTTTTATGGAAGTGGAATCCTATGGTGCATACTCTTGGGGTAAAGGGTTGTATGATTCCTTTCAGTCAGACATTTCTCAAAATAAAGACAATTTTGAACATCTTGACCATCTGAGAAACAAATGAGAATACAATCTATGATTCAGTCATGAAGGAGAAGGAAGGAATCTGTGGAAAGGAGGTACCATTTGGGATAGATTGCCAAACGGAATCTCTTGTAGTTTCTGTTTTTGTTTCCTGGCTGCCGTGCACTGAGCAGATGATAAAAACAAGCAAGTTTACCTTGGTCATTTCCATGTTCCCTAAGGATGCTTCTGTCATGTTTGGAACAGAGGACTCAGAGGGTTTTCTTTTGGGCAAAGAGGTTTTATTTAATGCCAGTGACATGGTTGGGAGCAGGAGGGAACTCTGAACGTTGGCCTAAGAATAGAGGGGAAGGGAGAGAAGGGAACCCTTGGTCAGAGCTGAGACAAAAGAAGCAGGTAGAAGGAAATGCCAAAAACCAAAAACCCAGGGCAGAGGAACAAGGGGAAGAAGAGGATTGAACTTTGAGTGGAGAGAGAAGGCACTCTGAACCAAAAGGAAAAAGACAGAGTGAGAGAGAGAGGGAAGGAGGGAGAGCGCATGCAAGAGAGAGCTATGCATGCGCCTTAACCTTAGAGCAGGAGAAGCCAAGGAGAAAGAAAGCCTTTTGGAGAAAGGAGGGTGGATTCTATAATTATGGTGTGAGTATTCCATTAGAGCCTGCATTCTTTTAAGGAAGTGAGACTTTTGAAGTCTTAATTACTATAACAGGAGGTAGTTCTAGAACACAGAGCATTGAATCTCAATTACTATCACATGAGGTAGTTCAACAGCATAGAACATGGTTGGCTGGGTGAGGGAGATGGGAGGAAGGAGTACAGATATTTTTATAGTTTCCTCATGCAATTCATGTTTGTTCATTTTGTAACACTGCCTGAAGTTGCACTGATGACAGTCTTTTGTACAACTAAGGTACCCCACTAAAGCCAGAAGCATCACTGCAAACTCATTAAGATAAATGGTTCAGTGAGATGCCTCTATCCCAACACTCATCTGAAGTTGTCTGCAATAAAGTGATAGAGTTTGAGTCCTGGAAGAGAGGCACTGAGATGTGAGTTGGACTATGTAAAGAAGTCCTAGTGAGCCAACATCCTGAGAGACTTGGACATCACTGGATTAGGAAACTGGGACAATATGATAAGCACCCAAAGGGGTGGAAGAGAGCCAGAGAAGGGTGTGGAAAGACACTTGAACTTGACTCACCTATTTCCTAAAGTTCCCTGAGGGCACTCTCTTGCTAAGAAGAAATTCCCAGTCTCTATTCCTGCATATATGGAATTCTTATTCCTTAAACACAGTCAATACTGTGAATTAAACTGGTTCTTGCTGGCTGGGCTGGGAGCCTAAGTATCAGATATAAACTTGTTTCTGTGAAAAAAATGTGCCCTAAAAGCAAACTGTCTGATCTACAAAGAAAGTTTTAAAACATTACCTAGCATACTTCAGGGACTCCTATGTATGTAAATCTTTGTAAGAATGAACTGTTATAAAGGAAACATTTTCACAGATATAACTCTTAATCTATAGCCAATATCAGTCATTAAAACATGCTATTCAGTCTTGAGGCCCATAAATGGAGGATGTTATGGAGAGATTGGAATAGAGCCAGGGGAGACAAAGTAAGTGATGAAAGGTTTTGAAAAACAGCCCTTCAGGGAAAAGCCTCCATTAGTTCAGAGGAGAGAGGTGTGAGTAGACTGAATATTAGTCTTCAAACTATACTGAGATGTTACGCTACTGACATGGAGTCCTTTTTCCCTCTGTGTCTACAGAGGGCAGTACTGAAGGAAATAAGTTTCAAGTAGAACAGAAGGGATTTAGGCTGGTCATCTGCCAGATTAGAGACCTAATCTTTCTTTTTCTTTTTCTTTCTTTCTTTTTTTTTTTTTCTGAGGTAGAGTCTCACCCTAGCCTGCGATGACCTGGAATTGGAATTCACTATATAGTCTCAGGTTGGCCTCGAACTCAGAGTGATCCTCCTACCTTGGCCTCCTGAGTGCTGGGATTAAAGATGTGTGCTACCATGACCAGCAGAGACTTATTCTTAAATTTCCATGCTTCTACCTTACCAGGGAGCTGGCTCTTGCTCTTTTGATCTCTCCGATCAGCAACTGGTCGAGTTCATATAGTGCCCCCGATCATCTGCTTGTGGCTGTTTACAGACATTACATTTGTAAAGTGATGTGCTGGATGCAAGAACATAAAATGTTTCAGGGCTAAAAGGAAGGTAAAGTATGGCAAGTGTGAGTTGTCTTGGTAGTTGCAAATGTGAACCTCTTGGCAGTATGAGAAACAAGTGGGAACAATCCATTGAACGAGGAATCTCAGCCTTCACTCTATCATTTAACACAAATGCCAGAAAGAGCACAGGTTCTGGGAATAGAGTGGTTGGCAAGATTGTAGTACCAACCTTGCAACACTGTGGGACTACTGGGACTCAGCGACTGGGGGAAGGTATTTGAAGTAAGTGTGTCTTCAGGGACTATGGACAAATCAGATTAGAACAGCTGAGACAGAAGAATCTGGAACAGTTGAAGGAACTGTGCATGGTGGCCTGGACAAGATATGCCTCCAGGGAGGAGCAAAAAGCTGTTGGTAAATATTTTCAAGTGCTGTCCGGTCTCTGGAGGAGAGACTAGAACTGTGCTGAGCATCTGCATAGGGCAACTACTGGGTCAAGGCCCACAGGTTACAAGGATGGAATGTCAGCTGAAAAGGAAGCACATGGTCATTATTAAAGATTCACAAAGGAGATTAGCATGCCTAGTGATGTAGGAAGTGTTTCGGCAAAGGCTCAATATAATAACATTGGAAGAAGAATTTCTGAACTTTTTTTTGTCTTGCTAATCAGATGAAACTATGAGAGAGAGAGAGAGAGAGAGAGAGAGAGAGAGAGAGAGAGAGAGAGGTCTTATTATGTAACCCAGGGTAGCCTTAAAATTTTAACCCCTACTTCAGTCTCCCATGTACTGGAATTGCAGGTATGTACCACCATACCTGGCCCAGATGTGACTTTAGAAAGATAATTATCTAGCAAAAATAATTTTCCTTGGTGCTCTGGAGAGGCAAGACACAGTCTTAACCACTAGAGGGACTCAGGACAGCAGCTTTGCAGGGCCAATCTCTTTAGCTATACTCTTTAGCTAAATAGCAATGGATACTCAACTCTGATCTTGATCTTGTCTCCTTAGTTCTGTGGCTTCCTGTGCCTGCCCCATGAATCTTTCTGGAGTGCTTAGATTTTATTGAACTTATCAAATGTCTCAGTAGCCTTCATACATAGAGAGGTATAGTCACTGCCATCAGTTGTCTATATAATTTCCCACTTATACACAGTGTTCTAAAAATCCAAGCACTCCCTAAATAAATAAAACAAGATTAATAAAAATATAACAAATATAAAAATTTACAAACACTTAAATAATTGAATTATTTTTTTAAAGTACAGAGACATCAATTTATTTTTAAAATTTTTTTTCTTTTTTTCTTGTTGAGAGATAAAGACAGAGAGCGAGAGAGAGAGAGAGAGAGAGAGAAGCAGAAAGAGAGAGAGAATGGGCACACTAGGGCATCCAGCCACTGCAAATAAACTCCAGATGCATGTGCCCCTTGTGCATCTGGTTTATGTGGGTACTGGGGAATCAAATAGTGGGTACTGGGTCCTTACGCTTCACAGGCAAGCATTTTAACTGCTAAGCAATCTTTCCAGCCCTGAATTCTTTATTATATGTGTGTTGCATATTCTTCTATATGCAAGAATATGCATATATTCTTCTTATGCAAGAAGAATATGCGTACACATTCTTCTAAAATCACAACTATGTCTGAATATCTTTTTTAATATTTATTTATTTATTTGTGAGAGAGACAGAGAAAGAGTCATAAAGAGAGAAAGAATGGGCATGCTAGGGCCTCTAGCCACTGCAAACAAATTCCAGATGCATGTACCACCTTGTGTATCTAGCTTATGTGGGTCCTGGGGAATCACACCTGAGTCCTTAGGCTTTGCAACAAGTGCCTTAACCACTAGGCTCCCTGAATGTCTTAAAAGCTACAAATGCCCCCTCACACACAAACACACACAAAAATCATTACAATAATGCAAATATGATGTAGTGATAAATTTGATTATGTAGCTGAGAATATTTCTAAGCAAAATATTGAAGATGCCACCTGGTTTCTTCTTGAGGCTTATAATAAAATGGAAGATGACAGAGACTGAGAGAAGGGAGAACTGTTAATCAAAAAGGCACCAGGACTTGACAATTTTGAAAAATTTCCATCTTTACAGATGGCAAAATATGCTAAAATTAAGAAATTACTTTTGGGACTTCTGGGTAAGATGGACGTACAGGACACATGCCAAACCAGTGAAGGCTTACAGGTTTTTATCGGCCACAGTGGAGAAGCAGGAGAGACCAAGTTCTACCAGAAAGGAGGAAAACAGCCAGAATCCTGCTGAGGTGCTTGTGGCTCTGATCCACGTGGATTCGCGTGCCTGCCCAGCTCAGTGCCAAGCTATAGGAGCAGAGACCAAAAAAGGGGATTTTCCAACCTCATCAGCCTCCTTGCAAAGTCAAGAAACTTGAAGGGGGAGACTGCAGAGACCAGTTGAAGAGGATACAGGTGGAACCAACTGAACAGTTCCAGTACAACTCCAGGCTTCCTTCACTCTCCCATCCCCCAACTGTCAGAACTGTGAACCTCCAGAGAATGCATTCAGCCTCTAGTGGCAGTGCATCCAGCACAGCTGATTAGAACTCCAGCTCCACAGCACAACATGGAGGGACCAAGGTGGGCATTCAGCATTGGTGAGATTGGAAGCATCCCCAAAAGGTAAGGAGGCTGGCTGACACAAAAGCAGGTATATAGGCCCACACTGGAAGTGCTAATCTCTATGGGTTACATATTCGTGGTTGGCATTACTATTATCAGTTAAGATGTATGTTGGGGGTTCATTATTGTTGCCTTTGATGCTTTCAGATTCATAGGGCCTTTGTCTTTTTCTTCTGTCATTATTATTCAGACCCAGGCTGACCTGGAACCCATTTCAAAACAGAAATCTCAACCTCCCAGTTGACAGGATTAAGGGTGTAGAGCAACACACACCCTTAGGGATTTTCACTTTATAAGGTTATCTGTTTGTTCCAATTCCCACAGTTGCATACTCTGTGCTGTTTTTTTGTTTTGTTTTGTTTTGCTTTTTGATTTTTCAAGGTAGGGTCTCGCTCTAGCTCAGGCTGACCTGGAATTCATTATGTAGTCTCAGGGTGGCCTCAAACTCAAACTCATGTTGATCCACCTACCTCTGCCTCCCAAGTGCTGGGATTAAAGAAGTATGCCACCATGCCCAGTCCTCTGTGTTGGTTTTCATTGAATGTATATAATGCTCAGTTGAATTTTAGAATCTTGCCAGTAAATTGCTGCACCCACCCTACTAGAATACTCGAAAAGCACACAAACTCAACACCTAGGATTACTTCTACAGTTGGATTGGAGAATAAGAGATATACTTGGCACCTTAAACTCCTACTCTGAAGGTACATCAAGTTGGAATTCCAAGACTAAGAGCACCACAGATAATTAGAAAACCCAAGCATCAAATCAGCTCAGGATGCAAAAATCACTACATTATAATACAAGACATACAAAGAATCAAGACAATACAATCTCAGCAAAAGTTATAAAACCATCAGAGATGACCTCAAATGAGACCTTTTTAGATGAAATGCCTAACAAAGGTTCAAAAAAAAAAAAAAAAAGATTATATCTATACTCACAGAAATCAAAGAAGGAATCAAAGAAGAAAACAAACTCCTGAGGGAATTCTAAGAAAACACAGGAAACTAGCTTAATGAAATAAGGAAGTCATTATAAGGCATGAGTAAGGAAATACTGAAGAAAAATGAGACAGAATTACTAGCACTGAAAAACACAGTAAGTCAAATAAAAAACTCTGTGGAAACTTTCACCAGTAGAATGGATGAAGGAGAGAAGAGAATATTTAAACTAGAAGGCCAGGTGGCAGACCTAATACAGTCCAACAAAGAGAAAGACAAGCTAATAGGAAAGTATGAATGGGATTTCTAGATATTTGGGACACTAAGAAAAGATCAAACATAAGAATTTCAATCCAAAGGTATAGCAGGCATTTTCAACAAAATCATAGAAGAAAAAATTTTTCCAAATTGGGAAAGAAATGCCAATGCAGATACAGGAAGCCTTAAGAACCCCAAATACACAAAACCTGGAAAGAACCTCTCCTCACCAAGTTATAATTAAAGTACTAAACAGGCAAACCAAAGAAAACATATTGCAAACAGTTAGGGAGAAAAAGCAAGTCACCTATAAAGGCAAGCCCATCAGGATAACAGCAGATTACTCAACATAAATTTTAAAAGCCAGAAGGGCTTGGAATGATGTATTCTAACTTCTGAAAGATAACAACTGGCAACCAAGATTACTTTACTCTGCAAAGCTATCTACCCAAGTTGAAGGAGAAATAAGGACATTCTACAACAAAAACAGGCTAAAGGAATTTATGACAAGACAGCTCTACAGAAAATACTTTAAGGAATCCTTCACACTGAAGAGAAAGCAAAGCACACACAAGAAGAAATAGGAAAAAATAAACCATACTCCAATAACAGTTAAAACATAGAGCAAAGGGAAAACAGGAAGCACTGAGAAACAAGAAGATAGGCAAGAATAAACACATACCTTTCAATAATCATTCTTTTTAAAAATTTTTTATTTATTTTTATTTATTTATTTGAGAGTGACAGAGAGAAAGAAGCAGAGAGAGAGAGAGACAGAGAGAGAGAGAGAGAGAGAGAGAGAGAGAGAATGGGTGCCCCAGGGCCTCCAGCCACTGCAAATGAATTCCAGATGCGTGTGCCCCCTTGTGCATCTGGCTAACATGGGTCCTGGGGAAATGAGCCTTGAACCAGGGTCCTTAGGCTTCACAGGCAAGTGCTTAACTGCTAAGCCACCTCTCCAGCCCTCAATAATAATTCTTAATATCGATGGCCTCAATGTCGCAACCAAAAGACACAGGCTTGCAGACTGGATTAAAAGGCAGGATCCTGCCATTTGTTGCCTCCAGGAAACTTCTCTCTCAATAAAAGATCGGTACTGTCTTAGGGTGAAAGGATGGAAAATATTTCAAGCAAATGGGCCTAGGAAACAGCAGGGGTTGCTATCCTAATATCTGGCAGGACAGAATTCAAACCAACATTAGTGAGGAAAGATAAAGAAGGCCACTTTATACTGATTAAAGTAGGAGGTCATTACAATCATAAATGCATATGCACCTAACACGGGTGCTCCCAAATTCATCAGACAAACACTATTAGACTTAAAATCACAGATATCGCCAAACACAATTGTAGTGGGTCTTCAGTACCCCGTTCTCATCAATTGACAGGTCATCCTGGCAAAAAAAATAAACAGAGAGATATCTGGATTAAATGATGTCATGGAACAAATGGACCTAACAGATATCTATAGAATATTTTATCCCAATGCTGTAGAATATACCTTTTTCTCAGCAGTACATGGAACATTTTCCAAAATAGACCATATATTAGGACACAAAGCAAATCTTAACAGATATAAGAAAATTGAAATAATCTCTTGTACTCTGATGACAATAGGATTAAACTACAAATCAGCAATAAGAATAACTACAGAGCATACAGGAATTCATGGAGGCTAAACAGTACACTATTGAGTGATGAATGGTTCATTGAAAAAAATCAAAAAGGAAATCAATAAGTTCATAGAATCAAATGATGATGAGAATACAACATACCAAAATCTTTGGGACATAATGAAAGCAGTTCTAAGAGGGAAATTTATAGCTCTAAGTGCCTATCTTAAGAAATTAGAGACTTAACAAGTAAACAATTTAATGTTTCACCTTAAGGCCTTGGAAAAAGAAGAATAAGGCAAACCAAAAATCAGTAGATGGAAATAAATAATACATATTAGGGCAGAAATTAATGAAATAGAAACAAAAAAAATCCAAAGAATCAATGAGTTGTTTTTCTGACAGGATAAACAAGATTAGCAAAGCTGACCAGAAGAAAGAGAGAAGAAACAAAAATTAATAAAATTAAAGATGAAAAAGGCGCCATTACATCAGATACCAAAATATTCAGAAAATCATAAGGACATACTTTAAGAATATATATGCTTACAAGTTTGAAAATCTGAAAGAAATGGATGATTTCCTTGGTTCATATGACCTACCAAAATTAAATAAAGATGAGATAAACCACTTAAATAGACCTATAACAAGTATGGAGGTCCAAGCAATTATAAAAACTCTCCCAACTAAAAAACTTCCAGGTCCAGATGGATTTGCTGGTGAATTTTACCAGATCTTCATGGAAGAACTAATACCACTGCTTCTCAACTTTTCCACAAAATAGAAAAGGAAGGGATTCTACCAAACTCCTTCTACAAAGCCAGCATCACCCTGATACCAAAACCAAACAAAGACAACAAAAAAAGAAAATTACAGACCAATCTCCCTCATGAGCATAGATGCAAAAATTCTCAACAAAATGTTCACAAACAGAATACAAGAATATATCAGAAAGATTATTCACCCTGACCAAGTAGGTTTTATCCCGGAGATGCAGGAATGGTTCAATATACGCAAATCGGTAAATGTAATACACTATATAAATGGACTGAAGGACAAAAATCACATGATTGGGCTGGAGGGATGGCTTAGTGGTAAAGACAGACATGTAGATCAATGGAACAGAACAGAGGACCCAGATGTTAATCCAGGCAGCTACAGCCATCAGCTTTTTGACAAAATCACCAAAAATATCCTTTGGAGAAAAGACAGCCTCTTTAACAAGTGGTGGTGGGAAAACTGTATATCTATAGGTAGAAAGGTGAAAATAGATCCTTATCTCTCTCCATGCACAAGGATCAAGTCCAAATGGATCAGGCATCTTAATATCAGACCTGAAACTCTGAAACTACTGGAAGAAAAAGCAGGGGAAGCCCTTCAACATATTGGCATAGGCAATGACTTTCTGAATATAACCCCCATTGCTCAGGAAATAAAACCACTAATCAACCACTGGGATCTCATGAAATTACAAAGATTTTGTACAACAAAGGACACTGTGAATAGAGCAAAGAGACAACATACAGAATGGGAGAAAATCTTTGCCTGCTATACATCTGACAGAGGATTAATATCCAGAATATATGAAGAACTAAAAAAAAAAAAAAAAAAAGCAATCAAACAACCCAATTAAAAAATGGGCTATGAAACTAAATAGAGAGTTCTCAAAAGAAGAAATACAGATGGCATATAAACATCTACAAAAGTGTTCTACATCCTTAGCTATCAGGAAAATGCAAATTTAAACTACTTTGAGATTCCATCTCACTCCTGTCAGAATGGCTATCATCAAGAAAACAAATTACAATAAATGTTGGCAAGGATGTGGAAAAAGGGGAACCCTTCTACACTGTTGGTGGGAATCTAGTCTGGTACAGCCATTGTGGAAGTCAGTGTGGAGGTTCTTGAGACAGCTAAAAATAGATTTACCATATGATCTATCTATAGTACTCCTAGGCATATATCCTAATGACTCTTCTCACTACCTTAGAGATACTTGCACAACCATGTTTATTGCTGCTCTATTCACAATAACTAGGAAATGGAACCAGGCTAGCTGTCCCTCAATGGATAAATGGATAATAAAGATGTAAATTTACACAATGGAGTTCTATTCAGTGGTAAAGAAAAATGAAATTATGAAATTTGTGGGGAAATGGGTGGATCTGGAAAGGATTATACTAAGTGAGGTAACCCAGGCCCAGAAACCCAAATGTCACATGTTCTCTCTTATATGTGGATCCTGGCTACATATGTTTAGACTTGTGTGTGAGCTGGAACCAAAAACTGGTAGCAGAGGCCAGTAAGCTAGAAAAGGGCTATAAGGGAGGGAGGAGAGGGAAGGACTTAAGGTGATGGTATTGTATATATAGAAGTAGAAGAACAGATCACAGGGAGTGGAATGGCTTAAGTGAGTCCGGGGGAAGAGATTGAGTTAAAGAAAGGTGAGGGGAGGGTGAATCCAAATTCAAGATATCCTAAATAAGACATATGAAAGCCTACTTTTTTTTTTTTTTTTTTTTTGGATAATGGCTCATCCAGAAGCCATAGATTGTAACTAGAAAATTTTCAGTGCCAGGGATAGGATACCTTCCAGTGTGTTGTTGGCCAGGAAGGTCCGTGTTGCCTCCAAAACATTACAGACTATTGCCAAGGCCCTTGGTTTCCCATGAGAAACAGATGGTAAAACCCTATTGTTGAAGAGTTCACATGCCAGGGTGGCAAGGTCACTGAGAAGTCAAGCTGGGGATGAGCTGAAAACCTCCTCCCTGTAGACCAGCTGACTGAAAGTTGGAAAAAGCTGCACTGCATGTAGCCCTATGGGAGACAGAAGTCATCAGTGCTGGAAAAAGTGGACACCGGAAGCCTCAAGTTTGGCCAGATAGGCCAAATGACTGAACAGATCCAGTAGTGGAATGTCTGCTCTGGAGGAAGCCAACTGCTCTGAAATTGGACCGGAGGCCTGCTCAATGGGAAGGAATACATACCTGGTAATAAAAACCTAATCAAGGGCTGGAGAGGTGGCTTAGTGGTTAAGTGCTTGCCTGTGAAGCCTAAGGACCCCAGTTCGAGGCTCAATTCCCCAGGACTCACGTTAGCCAGATATACAAGGGGGCACAGGCGTCTGGAGTTCGTTTGAAGGGGCTGGAGGCCCTGGGGCACCCATTCTCTCTCTCTCTCTCTCTGCCTCTTTCTCTCTGTTGCTCTTAAATAAATAAATAAATAAATAAATAAATAAATAAATAAATAGATGGAGGCTCTGAATAAGCCTCTCTATAAAAAAAAAAAAAAAAAAAACTAATCAAAAGCCTACGGCAGGGGAGGTCATGAGCCTTAGGGGTATAAAGCCTGCTCTTGTCTGGCTAAGTGCATATATTATGTTCACCAAACTGCCCTGTAAGCACTATACTTATGAACTAAATGTTCACATTCATATATTAATGCTACTCTCACTTTTGGTTAGAGAAGCTTCTCTTTTCAGATGGTGGTGACCACTGGGATGAGCCAAAAGGCATAGTGCTAAGAAGAAGTGATGGAGGAGTGTCCAGCACTGAAACATCTCTATCACACACTCCAAGGCTCAGGGTCCATTGAGGAAGAGGTGGTGGAAAGAATGTAAGAGTCAAAGGAAGGGTATGGCTCCTTTGAATGCAGCTGTCCAGAGAGAAGTTGGCCTCAATATCCATGACCTTGCAGTGCCTAGCAATACCTTCCCAAGACCCTCATAATAGGAGAAAAAGATTATGACATCAAAATAAAGGAGAGACTAATGGAGAGAGGGAGGGGATGTGATGGAGAGTGGAGTTGTGAATGGGAAAGTCGGGGAGGGGAGGGAATTATCATGGTTTATTGTCTGTAAGTATAGAAGTTATCAATTAAAAATTTTTTAAAAAGAAATTCTTTTTTTAAAATACTTTTTAAAAAAAATACTTTTGAGCATGTAGCTCAAATAAGTCCTGGTCTAGGGGAAAATAAACCCAAACAGTGATTGTACAAGGTTTTGTTAAAATCTCAGGAAGATCCTGGGACCTAGCCCCAGATACAAAGGGTTAAGCTCATAGCACCTTTAAAATAATAGGGCCTTTTGTAAACTTAACTGAGCTGTCCTTCAACATTCTCAGCAGGAACCCAGATGGATGAGGACCCATCTCAAAAAGAGCTGTGAATGAGGCTTTTCAGTGAAGGCAAATTCATGAGAGACCCACAGGGTATTTGAGAAAATTGTTTCCTCAAAAGCACTATCAATTTAGAGTGAAAGGGACAGAAAGGGCACAAAATAAAGGGCATCTGATGGATCTTAAAATTCTACTGGCAGGAAGCAGGATGATAAAATTTTCCAGCTCTAAACATGTGCTCCTTTCATGGAAAAAGAAAAGAAGACTCAGAGGGTGGAACTGACAGTGATGGAGAAATTATTCCAGCCTTGTAGACCATGGGAGTGGGTCTTGAGTCCAGCCCTACAAGGTGTATAGAGAGCCAGTTTGGCTCTGGCTGCTTGTATTTATAGGTGCTAGCTTTTGTCTCTCTACTAGAGGTGTTTGGAAGTGAGCCAGCTTCTTCCACAATGAGGGAGCTTCCCTGGAATCTATAAAACTGAAATAAACCCTTTCTTCCCATAAGATGCTTCTGGTTAGGGGTTTCCCCAGCAATAAGAAGCAACAGCAGCAAGGGCCTAAAGAATCTCAAGGTCCACCCCCAGCAACACACCTCCTCCAGAAAGGCTCCATCTCTCAAATTGCCACCGGCTGGGGTGCAATCACACCAGCTGGGGTGGGGGGTGGGGAGGGAAAGGGAGAGAATGACCATACCAGGGCCTCTAGCCATAGCAAATGAACTCCAGATGCACATGCCATTTTGTGCATCTGCCTTTATGTGGGTACTGGGGACTCAAACTCCTGTCATTAGGCTTTGCAGGTCAGCACCATAACTTCTGAGCCTTCTCTCCAGCCCTTTCTATATTTTTTGAGACAAGGCTTTTTACTGAACCTGCAGATCATGGATTTGGACAGATTATCTGGCCAGCAAGCCCTAGGGACCCCTTCTCTCCCTTTTCCCCAGTGTTGGGATTACAGGCATGGACTGTCATGCCTGGCTTTTACATGGGTGCTGGGGGTTTGACCACATGAATATGACCTACATGAGGACAGATGGAAACCTGAGTTCATTCTTGTTGCCTTAACCTCATTGGGCAGGGTATACCACAGAAGCTTGGGTTCTTCATGATGGCACTAAACACACACACCTGGCCCAGGAGTGAAACAAACCAAAAGAATCCAGGGAAGTAGAGTGCTTGTCAGCCCAGATGCCAGGAACAATGCATAGGAACTCCAGAATGGTGAATCCAGATAACTAAAAGCAGTATGGTATAAATGTACATAGTCAAATTTCTTAAAACCATTAATGCATTTGGTTATGATTATTTTATTCACCCTAATCTTAACATCACAAGTCAAATTTCCACTTTCCATAGTTCACATGTCTGCTGTGCAGAGCCATTCTCTTGTATATTTGCTACATTGTGTGCCTCCATCTGCTGGTCAATGTGGGTTTGGCTTGTTTCCAGTTGACTGTTATGAATAAGTTGCTGTAAATATTCACATGTACATCTTTGGTAGACATGCTTTTATTCCTCTTGGGTAGATTTGTAGGAATGGAATCACTTGACTCTATGGTGAGCACATGCTGAGTTTGAAAGAAACTAGCAAACTAGTTTTACTACAGTTTTACATCTCTGCTAATAGCATGTGACACTCACCTGCCTCCAGCTGTGACCTGTGTATTCATTGACTTTTCTCTTTCCCTCTTCCTTTACTTCTGTTTCTTCAAATCACTTACATGCAACAAGTCCTCCTTTCAGATAATTTCTTTTGTGTGTGTATATAAGTATATGTGTGTGTGTATGTGTGTGTGTTCACATGTGGGCCGAAGTACATGTGAAGACCAGAGGTCAATACTGGGTGTAGTGTATGTCTCAATCACTCTTTATCTTTTATATATTTATTTATGTTTGTTTTTTTCAAGCTAGAATTTCATTCTAGCCCAGGCTGACCTGGAACTCTGTAGCCTAGGTTAGCCTTGAATTCACTGCAATCCTCCTACCTCAGCCTCCTGAGTGCTGGGATTAAAGGTGTCTACCACCATGCCCAGTTTCCATCTTATTTTTTGAGATAAGGTCACTTGTTGAACATGGAGTTCACTGATGCAGTGAGACTGGCTGGCCAGCAAATTCCAGAGATGCCCTGTCTCCACCTCCCCAGGACTAGGATTACAGGTAAGCACTGCCTTGCCCAGATTTTATGTAGGTTACCAACTGAACTATCTCTTCAACTGCCTCAGGGATTTCTTATGTAGTGAGATGCACCCATGGACAGCCATCTGGGAAGGAAGGGGTCTGCTCAATGAGATTTATATATGTGATGACTTCATACTCTCTCTCTCTCTCTCTCTCTCTCTCTCTCTCTCTCTCCATCTGAAAGCAGAGCCCAGCAGAGTATTCTGGAAAGGTGCCTATTCACTATCTTGGATTTGGGCATGAGCAATTAATCAACATAGCATGGATTGATCTACTGAGATTTGAGGTTTGTTATGCATCTGGAATAACTGGAATCTCTAAGAAGCCATGCACTTCCTGTCTCAGGAAGTGCATGAGATATGAGCCTGAGTTCAGGTGTCAAAGATGCTGTTAAGAAGATTCCTGGAGCTTAGACCAAATGGCCTGTAACAATAATAGTGAGCATTTCTGGAGCTACCATGGGTCAGGCACCTATACACATTCTCTTATTTAAGTCTACCACATGCTTTATCATGCTCATTTTACACACAAAGAAGGAAAGCACACAGGTTAGATAGCTCATGAACACTCACAGCCAGCAAGAGGTCTACCTTTGCAGGTATCTTACTCTCAACCACTACCAACTCTTCACAGCCTCTAAATCAGAAGTTATAGTGTGAAGGCCTTGTTTGGACTTTTGTTTTAAAGTTGTTAGGGTAGGCTTAAAAATGAAAAGATTTCACAAGAGAAAAAATTCTGCTTTCCAGTTTCTCTTGAAAATTAAGAAAACCTGGCGAAACTAGTCTTGCAAACCTTGATGGTAACAGGTAGTTTGAGCTGAGAAGTGACTTCCTGTAGATGGGTACAGGTCCTGCTCCAGGCACCCACCTCCAAGGTTGCTGTCTAGCTTTGGAAGGTTTTGAATTTGTGGGCCCTGTAAAGTTCCAACTGAAATCATGTACTCCTTCGCAGAACACAGGGCTTGGCTGGGCCCACCTTAGGGGCTCAATAAATGGTGATCAAATAAATAAATGGAAACAGAATCTGGGTCCTCTCATCCTCTTTAATGCTGTGTGACTGGGAATTTCTGAATCTGAATAACTAAGAAGTAACACACCAGAATTCTTTCCTTTTTGTCCCAAGCAGGATTCAGGTGACAGCTGTTTATAAATACTGTGTCTGACCTGAATTTGGCATTTTTATCAACTGAAAAGATTTACTTTTTTACAACCAGTGTTTGTTTCTAAGTAATCGTTCCCATCCAGGTGTGCTTCTTTGCTCTTAGATCAGTTGTGCACACAATAGGCTCTTTGTCTTTAAAGTCTTGGTGGCCAGGCAGGTGTCCCTGGCCAGAGCTTCAGAGAAAGGCTCTGCCCATGCTCCAGATGGCTTGGCTAAGGAGGAGTCACCCTCATCTGGCCTCCCACTTGGGTGTGTGAGTCCTACAGAGGGGACTTTTCTACAGTGACCTTAGCAAAGCTCATGGGATGAGGGGTGAGGGCAGGTCTGAGGCACCACCTGGGTGGCAGTATGACGCACAAACCTAAGCCCAGAGCCGCTAATCCCCTGCAGAGTCCAAGCTTGCCCTGCCCCTTCCTGGAAACTGGCAACCTGCCCTTTTCTTGAGCATCCAAAAGGGGAAGGGATGTTGGGGTCTTCTGGAGGGGTTCATAGCTTCTGTGCATGGAAAAGAGGGAGCCACCCCATGTGGCCATACTTACAGGAGTCCCAGCTGTGAAAGAAAAGTGAATTAATCAGAGCTATGGGCTGTCAGCGGCCAGTGATTTCCCTTCAGGGAAGTTTGCAATCCCCAGAGTTTTATTCTCATGCTTCCACTTCCCCAATGCTGGGATTTTTGATGGTCAGGAGTTCAGAAGTGAAAAGGAATGAGGAACTACCTACCTCACATGGTGCTGAGACACTATAGGGATGCTGATGAAACCATAATGCATAGACAAATACACAGGACAGCCACAGGCAATTGCCCGCTGCCACATGCCAGTAATGCTTGAAGTTAAGAAATACTGGCTTAAAGAAAGGTAGGGCTTTGAGAAGGTCTCATGAAACTCACTATGTATCTCATGATGTCTTTCATCTTCCTGCCTCTATCTCCCAAGTGCTGGGATTATAGGCCTGCTCCAGCAAAGTAGCATTTTATTCTTATTAGTTGGCATTTGTGTGTTTGATTGTTTGGAGACTGAGTCTCATTCTTCAGCCCAAATTGGTATGGAGCTCATTGTATAGCCCAGAATGGCCTTGAACTTGAGGTGAACCTCTCATCTCAGCCCCCCAAGTGCTGGGATGACAGAAATGTGCCACTACACCTACTAGTTTTAATTACTTTTTAAACTTAAAAATCATCAGGGCTGGGAATGTGGCTCAGTAGCAGAACACCTATCTAGCAGGCACCAGCTCTATTTCCAGAACTGCCAGAAAACAGGCCAACAACAAAAAATACAGTGCATCATTTTATAATCAGAAGAGTAAAATAAGGGTTATTTAAAATATAGATAAATGTGCTGGAATTCCAGAGCATCATTTTCATTATGTCCAGAAGGCAGGTTGGCACACAATGGATACTCAATAGCTATTTGTGCAATGGATGAGTGAGTGAATGAATGAATGGATAACATACTATAATAATGTCATTTACTTCCTAATGTGGTTATTTCCTTTTCTGAGGCAGTCTTTATCTATTGGGGGGTGGGGAGTAGGTATTGCACAGTCTCTCTCTCTCTCTATATATATATATATATACACACAAATATATATATATATACACAAATATATATATATATGTACACATACAAATATCTATATATATTTACTTAGTTATTTTTTTTTTTTGCTTTAGCATGTGAGGCCCAGACTCTAACCACACTTTGTTTAATGAAATGTCATATTTGCTAATAAATTTTCTCAAACCTTGTGCTATTGTTTGGGTGAATTGGATTTGATAAATTTCCAATCCATCTGTGTGAGAACAAGATTTGTTTGATATGGATGGCAGTTACAGCGCTGTTTCTCACTGATACAAAACTATTTCATAATTGAACAATTAAACTATACCCCTTGACTCACCAAACCCCAAAGCTATACATTTCATGGTTTTGGAAGAAGAAGCTAGGTGATTCTGGTGCTCTCTGGCATCATCCCAAGTTGCTCATGGCCCTGTGTAGCTGTAGACTGTTTTCCTCCGATGGCAAATAGCATTGTCAATACCTGAATTTCTACCAGATATTTTTCAGTGCCTGGAATTGAACCTGAGTCTTTGCACATACTAAGCAGATACTCTACAACTGTCTTATATCCTAGTCCATCTCTCAGATATTGTAAGCATGTTTTCTGTTTGTTTCCTCTTTGAGATGTGAATTCTCTAAGGGTAGGGAGTTTCTCTAACCCCTCTACTGCTATCTTCTCAGTGCCTAGGATGGTGCCTGTCTTGTGGAAGCCTTTTACTAAAGACTTGCTGAATTCATGAGTGGTTAGGCATAGGGTCCTACACAAGCTCATGCAGAG
Organism: Dipus sagitta; assembly: GCA_036346955.1. Lineage (NCBI taxonomy): Eukaryota > Metazoa > Chordata > Mammalia > Rodentia > Dipodidae > Dipus > Dipus sagitta. Next base: position 155,706 of record CM070787.1, read on the forward strand.
CCCCATCAGAAAAAAAAAAAAGGTCACATAACCATTGACCAGATCTAGGCCCTCTGTATAAGTCTTATAGCCCACCAAGAGGGCTCAGCTTTATGTCCTTGCACCTCAGAAGTCATCAATGAGATGCAGAACTGTGAGGATGCAACAGGGCATTGTCATTTCCTAGGTTGGAAGGTCCCTGTAAGGGTAATGTTGTGACATGGCATACAGGGAGACCAACCTGGTTTGCTTGGGACCATGGAATTTCCTAGGTTATAGGACTTCCAGTCTTGAACTGATCAGAGCAAGAGCCAGTGGAAAGCATGGTGCCCTGCAATGGATTCTCCAAGGGAATTCTGTCCAGTTGTTAGGCAATCTTGGTTCTCAGTGGCATAGAGGAGACATCTTAATAATCACTGAGTCTAGAGGAGACAGACTCATATGTCGGCAAAGGAATAGGGACAAAGAAATTGGTGTATATTTGCCCCTTGTAAACAAAGGCAGCTACATCTTAAAGTGAATGATGTCTTGTGAGAGCAAGAGTCTATGTGACCAGAAGACTTCACTTTCAAGCCTGAAGTATGTGTTTATATGTATATGTGTATTGTGTGTTTTCATGTGAAAGAGACACACACAGAGAGAGTCAAAGAACTGATTAAACAATCTTTTTATTTATTTTCAAATACAGACAGAGAGAGAGGGAGGGAGGGAGAGAGAGAGAGAGAGGGAGAGAGTAGAAACATGCCAGGGCCTCTTTCCATTACAAATGAACTCCAGATGTTTGTGCCACTTTGTGTATCTGGCTTTACATGAGTACTGGGGAATTAAACCCAGGCTGACAGGCTTTGTAAGCAAGCTCCTTAACTGCTGAGCCATTCCTCCAGCTCAAGAACTGATTTTTAGCATTGACAATAACTTTTTATAAATTTAAACATTATACAATGCAACAAAATATAACTGTGGGAAAATCCTGTCTAGTGGCCACTGATTAACAGCTCCTGATAGCCTGATATTTCGCATATGGAGAAACTGAAACACAAAGTACAGTGAGTAACACAGCTAGAAGTAAGGACCCAGGCCTCTTTATCATAGAGTGCCAATTTAAAAAGTAATTTTTACAAGCACTGGTAAGTTTGTTGTTGTTGTTGTTTGTTTTTGGTGAGGAGAGGGGAAGATCGTAATGAAAACAATGAATTGAGCCCTTACTATGTTTTAGGCAATTACTTCCTGATTTCAGTGTATACAATCATATTTAATAATATCTTTGTCAGCAAGTTACTCTCTCTGCCTGCCTCCTTGTGGCAAATAATACAAGTAGATAATTCATGAGGTCATGGTAAAGATTAAAAGGATTAATTTGTATCAAGTGCTTAGAACTAAAGAGTAAGCCTGTCTGTGTCAGCTGTCAGCCTCATTGAGGTAGGTATTGTTATCTTTATTTACCCATGAAGAAACTGATTTCTTATAGGTTCTCTAATTTGTCTAAGAGTGTGCAGCCATAAACCACAACCAAGAGTTCAATACTGGTTCTATGGCTCTCATCTTGGGAGGCTTTGTTTCCATGCTTTAGCATTAGGCTGGTGTTAAAAACTCAACCTAAGAAAAGAGAGTTTTTTAATCTGTTTTCAATCCCACAATGAGCATTGTAAAGACAATCAATTCCAGTTGTCAAGTTCAGTGAGATTTCCTTTTGCTGTGAGCTGAGCATCATCAGAGATGATAGAGAGGAAAATGCTGCACAGATCATTTAAAAGGTAGATAATAAAAAATGTTTGTTTTTGCTTGGGTACTCATTATGCAATTTTTGGGACAGCTAGTTTATCTTCCTAATTATGTTTTGCTTAAGCTGATTTTAAAATGAGTTTGTTTATCCTGAGTACATACTGATTAACAGCAGGAAGAGGTGGCCTAAACGCATCTTCGGTGGTAGAAGGATGATATTTTGATATCTGAAGCAATTTCCATGAACAATTTTCACATAGCTGTGGGATGGTGGAAGGCCGATATGTTGGTGGTGTTCTGAGCATAAACACTATTGTGATTTGATGTTGGGAGTATTTAAATATAAGGTCACAGATTTTAGACCCAGAGGAGGTGATGGACTCATGTTTGTTGTTCATTCTTTAGTGCTAAGAAGAGTTCAGACAGTGAAGGGAGTTATATCATCATAAAGAGAAAACTGGTGCCGGGCGTGGTGGCGCACACCTTTAAGCCCAGCACTTGGGAGGCAGAGGTAGGAGGATTGCCGTGAGTTCGAGGCCACCCTGAGACTCCACAGTGAATTCCAGGTTAGCCTGGGCCAGAGTGAGACCCTACCTCGAAAAACCAAAAGAAAAAAAAAATAAAGATAAAACTGGTGATGACTCACTGGGTAAAGTGCTTGCCATATAAACATAAAACATGAGATCAGACCCCCAGTTCCCAAATAAAAGCTGGGTATGGTAGTGTACACCTGTGATCTTAGACTGGGGAGGCAGAGACAGGAGGATCTCTGGGGCTTGTTGACCAGCTAGTCTAGCTAAATCAGTGAGGCTCAGGTTCAGTGACAGATCCTGTCTCCAAAAGTAAAGTGGCCGGGTATGATGGCTCATGCCTTTAATCCTAGCACTTGGGAGGCAGAGGTAAAAGGATTGCTGTGAGTTTGAAGTCATCCTGAGACTACATAGTAAATTCCAAGTTAATCTGGGCTAGAGTGAGACCCTATCTTGAAAAACAAAAAGAAAAAGTGGAGAACAATTAAAGACAACATCCACAATGGACTTCTGGCCTCCACACGCACATGCACACACACACATACAAACATGTATGTGTATGTATCTCCCCCAACTTTAACAAAAGGAAGACTGGGATGTTGGGATATGCTTCAGTGGTAGGACACTTGCTATTCTCTAGCACCAGAGAGAATGAGTGAAAGTTGAAGGTGAGCCTAGGACTTCTAGTCACTTTCCAAGGACAATTAAATGCCTGTTGCAGACTGTGAATTATGTCAGTTGCTGAGATACCAAGATGAGTAAGGCTATTGTCTGCTGCTGTGGAACTCTACAATCTAGTCAAGAAAGCAGACTTGAAAACAGAGAGGTCACAGGCAGTAGAATAAGGACTCTAACAAAGACAGGACTAGAACTGAGGAAGCAGAGAAGAAAGGGAGGTTGGAGTTTTAGGGGGCTAGAAGCAGAGTCAGCTGCTCCCCTCACTACCCTGGAGCACCCACTGTCTAGGGTGGAGAAGAGGAGAGTGGGGTACTAGGAACCCCTTCAGACTCAGGATCTGCTAGATTCCAGCTGTCTTAGCCACGAGGAGACACTGGGGACCATCTGAGTCTGAGTGAGAGAAAAGGGAGTCAAAGTGGTTCTTTTGTTCCTGTGCCTTTTGTGGCATCTTCAGAATCTGCAAAGTTGCTGAGTGGATCCCCATGGCTCTGCCTCTGGCTCTACAGGTCCACTGAAGTACAGCTGAGCAGGGTGACCATGGCCCCTGGGCTCTTGTCATTTCCTTCAATTGCCCCTTTAGCCACCAGCTCTTTGTTGGTACTAATCTCTGGTTTGCTTCACTGTTCCCTAGTTGGTGGCTCAGTTTTGCCATCATTTGCAAAGCCAATCCCTACTTGCAAAACTCTCTATTTAAATATGAGTTTCTATTTTTCCTGGATGGACTCTGATAACTTGGAGGGGGGGGGGCTTCCCAGAGGAGCTGATACTTGAGATGGTTCTTAAAGAATTCTCTAGGTATATACCACAGAGATGTTATTCTAAACATACTTGAAAGAGTGGGGATCAAAGGGATAGGCACCCTAGAAGAGGAAAGCTACTAAAATTTTTTCAGACAGGGAATGAAGTTTCCAGGTAGCTTAGCACTCACTTTGGCCAGCTCTGTTCAGTGCAGATTAGACTGGGGAAGAGATCATTACCACAGTTCAGACTAGAAGTCACTGGAACTTGAACTATGTACATTAGCTTGATTGACAATAAGACAACACATCCTAGCTTTTATTCTCTAAGAAATTTCTTGTTTTACTAGCATATTATGGGTGTTCAGTAAATGTTTGAGCGAGTTAATTAGGATATGTATATAAATGTAATCTATAATATATCTGAGTAATTAGTAATATTTGAATTGTGTTCTTCCCTATATTTCTTCCCCTTAGTCAGAACTGTGGGGACTGTGACAATGCCTGTTCTCTGGAGTCTATGGCATACCATCTACAGGTTTCTGCCTCTCCTTTCAAGAAATCATGGAATTTAGTTTACTGGCATTTTGGCTGAGAACCTCTTTATTTACTTAATGTCTCTCCCTTCTATTATAGCTATTTAATCTGGCCTTATATACCTGTGGTAGGTCGATTCAGGTGTCCCCCATAAACTTGTGTACTGAATGCTAGGTTCCCAGCTGATGGAGATTTGGAAAATAACGCCTCCTGGAGGGAGTGTATTGTTGGCGGTGGGCTTATGGGTGTTATAGCCAGTCTCTCCTTGCCAGTGTTTGGCACACTCTCCTGTTCCTGTTGTCCACCTTATGTGGACCAGAGGATGATGTCCACTCTCTGCTCATGCCATCGTTTTCCCCTGCCATCGTGGAGCTGCTCCTCAAGTTTGTAATCCAAAATAAACCTCTTTTTTCCCCACAAGATGCTCTTGGTTGGGTAATTTCTTACCAGCAATGTGAACCTGACTGCAACAGTAAAGTGGTACCGAGAGTGGGGTTGATGCTAGACACCTGACTGTGTGGCTTTGGCCTTTTGGAGCTGATTTTCAAGAGGAATGTGGAAGGATTTGAAACCTTGGCCTGAGACACCTTACAGTGCTGTAAGTACAGATTGATGGATTATTCTGGTCAGAGTTGGAAGGCCTGAACGCAGTAGGAACTATGGACTGTGAGGTTTGGCTTATGAGGGTGAGAAAGAGCTTTGCTTGGACTGGGCTAGCAGTTTGTGTGGGAAGCTTGCTGTTATGCCTAGGTCCTGAGAAGTTGTTCTGGGTTGCTTTGCGTAGAAATGAACTGGTGTGAGCAGAAGGATATGGCACAGAAAAAATGAAATCTTTGGGCCCATTCACCCGCAACTTGTTTGAGAGATTACAAACACTGAGATTGGGCCAGATGACCTGCACTGGGGCAACAGAAAGAATGTAGATTCTTTTGAAGGGCCTGAGTGCTCAAGGTGCATTCTGTTCTTCAAAGTCTGCTTTATTCTCCCCTGGATTAACAAATTGGCACTCTACCTGGTATTATGGAGTATAAAAATGCATGAAAGAGAGGGTCATTGAGTTTGCAACACGGTCTTGTGTTTTGGAAATGGCCATGGGCAGTGTGAAGCAGGTTTGCTGGATACCTGCATGGAGACCCAATGGAGGCAAGAGGATGAACCATGGCTTGCAGTGGAGACCCAGTGGAGAGGCTGGAACCATGAGATGGCTGTTAAGGAAAGCTGCCAGCCCAGATGAAGTTTTCCAAGACTGTGAGTAGCCTAGCTGGAGAGGCAAAATTGGAATGCCAGAGACTTGTTGCTCGTTAGAATTATGGGACTTGGAGATTTGTCACTGCCTAGAGTTGTTGGGCTTGAAGCTACAGAGCTTGATGTTTGCCCCAGTTGTTTTAAATCTTGTATTGGGTGAATGTTTCTTTGCTATGCCCAATGTCATCTTTTGCAGTGTGAATGTTTATTCTGTTCCATTATGGTTTTTTAGGGGATTTTTTTTTGGTATTATGGCTCAGTTAAAAAATCTTGGACTATGGGGATGTATGGACATCATTGGAATTGATAAAAACTATGGGGACTTTGAAAGTTGGACTAAATGCATTGCATTTTACATCATGGATGGTTAATAGTTTATGGGGACCAGGGGCAGAATGTGGTAGTTTGATTCAGGTGTCCCCCATAAACTTAGGTGTTCTGAATGCTAGATTCCCAGCTGATGGAGATTTGGGAAATAATGCCTCCTGGAGGGAGTATTTTTGGCGGCAGGCTTATGGGTATTATAGCCAGTCTTCCCTTGCCAGTGTTTGGCACATTCTCCTGTTCCTGTTGTCCACCTTATGTGGGCCAGGGGGTGATGTCCACCCTCTGCTCATGTCATCATTTCCCCCTGCCATTGTGGAGCTTCCTCTCAAGCCTGTATGCCAAAATAAACCTCTTTTTTTCCCACAAGCTGCTCTTGGTTGGATGACTTCTTACCAGCAATGTGAACCTGACTGCAACAATGTGCATAGCTGCTATTTCCTGAGCACTTACAATATGGCCAGTACAGGCTAAACACAGGCCTTGCATTTGTTCCAGGAACCCTCCTGTTCCCTTCAACAGCCAGGGAAATAGGTGCTGCCTTGACCTCATTTTGCAGATAAAGAAGACCTGTCAGTCAAGGTCTGTGCTACAGATGATGTAGGTAGTAAGAGCTGCAACTTATAACCAAATGTCTGACTTGGAGGGCTCCGGTTCCAAGCCATGAGGCTGCACTGCCTGACACCATGGGTTATATGTAGTTGGGGATATAAAGAAATGTAAAGCATACCAGATGGTGACAAAGGTATGAATACACAGAGTAAATGTAGGTGCTAAAAATATATAGTAAATCAAGGCACCAGAAGGAAAGCTCCAGAATCCAGAGTGAATTCCTGGCAGTAGGAATGACAGGGATAATGAGGGAGACAGATGAGCCGAGGCTGGAGTACTCAAGGGGGCTTAAAGAATGAGCTAGGGTTTAACCTGTGGCCTTTCTGATAGTTAAGAATATTTGCTAATGACCTTTGAACAATGCAAGGATAACTAGGAGGTCACTAGTGGGATGATGCAAATGGCAGTGGGAAATTAAAGAAAGAAGACATTAGTGTGAATATCTACTTGATTCTCTACTTCTGGCCTATGGATGAAGCCTGAATGGGCAGCCTGTAGGTGGAATATTGTGACCACTTTAGCAGACTCACTGTATACATTTCAAATGTGCACATGGGTTTTGGTGGGGGGAAGCCAGTTTACCTTTTGGTCTGACCTGTCCCCATATCATGTATTACCTGTAATCATAGCAAAGAATATAGATCTCACTATAGCTCAGAAAAAGTTACCGTGTCCTGTAGTCAGTGGGGTGATATGTTGAAAAGAGACAATTTATTTATAAACTTGATGGTATGCTTCTTGGGCAACAGGAAAATAGTTCCAAGGATTCCTCTAGGAGAGAGTTAGAGGGTCTAAGAGTGGAGGGAGGACAATGCCTGTTATCCCCTGACAATGTCCTCTGTAGTAATATTTATATGTTTTAATTTGCTCATTCTTTCTGCCCTTCTGTGCTCCTTTCCTGTCTTTATAAGGCTTAAAGGGAGCTTGATTAAATATGCTATCCCTCACCATATGGAACAGGATATAACTCATCTGGCCAATCAGACTTTTGTATGCTTCATGTCCTGGACATAGCACTGACTAAGCCAAGCCTGGTGAACAGGCAGCCCCTATTACACTACTGACCATCCTGGACAGGCAAGACAGCACCATGTGGCAGGGTCCCTATGAGCCACCACTGGAAGGTTTTGCAGTGTCATAGAAAGGGACATTCCCCATCTGGTCTCTCTCTTTTTTCTTTGCCCACTTCCCCAGAACTGGGGATTGAACCTAGGGCCTTACACATGCTAGGCTATGTCCCCAGTCCCACCTCTGGTCTTTTCATGGGGACCCAGGCAGAGATTTTCAGGTGGTAGCTGTTTTGGAGATTAGGCACCTTCCCAATGCTGGAATAGTTTATCTCAAGAAGGTTAATTTTACTTCCTGGGTTAGAAACACAGGCAGCATCTTGGCAACAGAGGTGATTTGAAGAAGGGAGACAGGCATGCCTGCCCATAGGTCTGATACTTAGGCATTCTGTATAGCAGTAGCACTTTGCAAACATATTGAAAATTTTTCTTCCAGAAAGATTTATTATCTTACACTCACACTAAAGATATGAAGTATATTCCCCACTCTGCTTTTAGCAAACCTAGGTATTTAAATTTGAAAAATCAATTTGAGGGGCCTGGGAAATGACTCAGTACATAAAGTGCTTACCATGCAAGAGTGAGGATCAACGTTTGGATCCCTAGCATCAAATAAATGCCAGGTGGTGTGTCAATCCACCTGTAATCCCAACTGAGAGGTGCAGAGACAAGGGATCCCAAAATGATGAGCTTCTAATAAGACTAGTTTAATCAGCAAGCTCAGCATTTAAGTGAGAGACCTACCTAATTCAATAAAATTGACAGTGAGGAAGACATCCAATATCAACCTCTGTCCTCTCTCTCTCAACCTCAATCTCTCTCTCTCACACACACTACCATCCATATGAACATGTGTCACATATACACACAAAAATAAACTTGATGGGTAACAAGTTATATAATATACTACACAATAATGGCCTAGCTAGCCAGCAAGCTCCAGAGGTTTTTACTTTCTGTCTTTGTCTCACAAGTGCTAGAACTACAGACAGGCATCTGTGTGGGTGCTAGGGATTTGAACTTTGGTCCTCACGCTTGCATAACAAGTGATTTATCCACTGAACCATCTCTCTACTTCCAATTTCTAAAAATATTTATCTATTTCTAAGGAGAAAGAGAGTGAGAGAGAGGAGAGAGAGAATGAATGGGTGCCTCAGGACTTCTTGCCACTGCAAATGAACTCCAGATGCATGGGACTCTGGCTTTATGTGAGTACTGGGGCATCAAACACTGGGTCATCAGGCTTTCCAAGCAAGTGCCCTGACCTGCTAAGCCATTTCCCTACCCTAAGATCTGTTTTTTTAAATTGGCATAAAAAGCATGGGTTTCATTAATGAAGTACATAATAATTTGTTCTTGTTGGTTCTCTTCCCCTGCTCCCTTACTATGTTCCACTGCTCACCTCCTGTTGGTTCTCTTCTTCCCCACAATGGCCCCTCTGCTTTCATGTTATATGTGTTCTACTGCCCTCTTTTTTTCTCCCCTTCCCTTAAGAGAGTTTTTATCCACTCATGGTCCATTTTCTTGTTTTAAAGCTGTCACACATCCTTTATCCATACATGCATACTCAAAAACATAAAAAATAAGCTCGGTGTGGTGGCACACACCTTTAATCCTAGCACTCTGTAGGTAGAGGTAGGAGGATTGCTGTGAGTTCGAGGCCAGCCTGAGATGACATAGTGAATTCCAGGTCAGTGAGAGGCTACCTTGAAATACCAAAAAAATAAATAAATAAAAAGTAACGTCTAGGATCCACATATGAAAGAAAACATGCAATATTTGTTGTTCTGAATGGTTTATTTTGCTTAACTTAATAATGTTCAATTTGGCCTGGAGAGATGGCTTAATGGTTAAGCGCTTGCCTGTGAAGCCTAAAGACCCTGGTTTGAGGCTTGACTCCCCAGGACCCACGTTAGCCAGATGCACAAGGGGGCGCATGCGTCTGGAGATTGTTTGCAGTGCCTGGAGGCTCTGGCGCGCCCATTCTTTTTCTGTCTCCCTCTTTCTCTCTCTGTCTGTCGCTCTTAAATAAATAAATAAAAATAACTTTTGGATTGTTATATGTAAATTTTAAAATCTTCCTTAAAAAAGCTGAAAAAAAATAATGTTCAATTTCATGCATTTTCTTCAGATATCATGATTTTATTTCTCTTTATGGATGAATAAAGTTTCATTGCATATACAGACCACATTTTCTTTTTTCCCTTTATTAGTTACGTACATATTCAGTGTGTGAACAGCACATGATGGTACCATCCTTACTCTCGTCCCTGCCCCAGCCCCAGAGGGACCCTCCTCCCTAGGGATGCCAGTTATCCCCATGGGGATTGTGGGTCATGCATTGTGGGGTTAGCCACCAGTTATGGGGAAGAGGCAATGTCTTTGTGTGGAATGCCCCAGTTTATGGCTCTAACAATCTTTATACCCCCACTTCCATGAATTTCTCTGAGCCATGTTGGGTTCATTTTATGTTTTCTTCAGTGATGAGGTCTTGGAAGCTTCTGTGTCTCTGGATTGCTGGTTTGGTAGGAGTTGAGTGTTCTCTGTGTCTATCTCCTTCACCCTTGTGCTGATACCAGGTTTAGCAAGAAAGCAGCACTCTTTCTCATTTCCCCAGTGACTCCATTGTTTCAGCTGGGGCCCTGGTGAGGCTGGTGGGGGCTGATTCTCTCCTCAGTTTCTGCATCCATCTGAAAAAGAAAAGCAGATTCTCCAATGGACAGTGAAGTCAGTACCAGATAAATGGGATAATTATTATTAGTTTAGAGAGTATTTTTATAGATATAGGCCCTCTTGTAGCCCAAGATTGGTGGGAGCTTGATATTGGAGAGTGAACTTGTTATTTGGATATGATTTTGACTTGTTTCCCAGTTCCAGCTAAGGGTTCTGTTCCACTGGATCTGTTAGCCAATCCAAGAGCAGTTGGTTACCCAACATGTCTGAGTGCCACTAGTGCACTTGGGTGAGCATCACATCAGGTTGTTTGCTGCTGAGTAGCTTAGACTTCAAGTTTCTTGGACAGATGTTAGCCATTTTCCCCCAGTAGCTCATGCAGCACCTTCTGGTACTAGATGAGCTAACTGGGGGACTGACTCTCTTCTAGATTCCAGCCAGGTCACTTCATGTTCCATAATGACAGCATATGGTATCTTCAGCAGTAAGTAGGGTCTTGCCATTAACTTTTGGTGAGTAATCAAGTGCCCTGACAGAAGTATGTCTTCTTTTGGGAAACCTTGTAGGTTTCTCTGATCAACAGCTCATTGTAGATGTTAACCGCATCCTGGTACTGGGAGTTATAAGCCAGCGCCAAGAGACAAGAAGAAAGAAAAAGATAGGTAATATAAAAGAGAAGGAGAGAAGAGAGAGGGGGGGGGGAGGAGAAAATTAAGGTTAAGTCTGCACTATACCTTCTCCAGGGCCCTTTGATTCAGGTGTGCCCTCTAAGGACCTAATGAAGGTTCAACCTTTTAGTATGTCTTTCAAGATATAGGATTTTATGGTACCAGTTTCATTTGGGTCCAGTTTTGTGCCCCCACCCACCTTTACCCTCCCCTCCAGCCCCATCCTCCCTATTGTCCAGTCCTCGAGATGCCTATATTAGATATGCCAGCATCTCGGGCTGATCCAGGTTAGGAGCCACAGATGAGTGAGACCATGCAATGATTGTCTTTCTGTAATTGGGTGAGTTCTTCAAGAATGATCTATTCCAAGTTTGACCATTTTTCTACAAATTTCATTGTGTCAATTTTTCTTACTGCTGTATATAATTCCATCATGTAGTTATGCCACATCTTGGTTATCCATTCATCTAATGATGAACATCTGGGTTGGTTACAGTTCTTAGCTATTATGAATTGAGCAGCTATAAACATGGTTGAGCAAATACCTCTGAACTGTGGCATAGAGCTTTTAGGGTAAATGCTCAGTAAGGGAATAACCGGGTCTGTTGGTAACTCTATAGTCAACCTTTTCAGGAGCCTCCATATTGCTTTCCATAGTGGTTGTACCATTTTACATTCCCACCAACAATGAATGAGGGTTCCTATTTCTCCACATCCTTGCCAACATTTGTTTTCATTTGATTGTGTGTGTGTGTGTGTGTGTTTGAGGTAGGGTCTCACTCTAGCTCAGGCTGACCTGGAATTCACTATGTAGTCTCAGAGTGGCCTTGAACTCATGGCAATCTTCCTACCTCTGCCTCCAGAGTGCTGGGATTAAAGGCGTATGCCACTACACCCAGCTTCATTCGATTTTTTAATGTTTGCTTTCCTTACTTGGGTAAGGTGGAATCTCATAGTTGTTTTAATTTGCATTTCTCTGATAGTTAGGGATGTTGGACATTTTCTTTTTTAAAAATTTTTTTTGTTCATTATTTATTTATTTATTTGAGAGTGACAGACAGACAGAGAAAGAGGTATATATAGAGAGAATGGGTGCACCAGGGCATCCAGCCACTGCAAACGAACTCCAGATGCATGCGCCCCCTTGTGCCTCTGGCTAAGGCAGGTCCTGGGGAGTTGAGCCTCGAACCGGGGTCCTTAGGCTTCACAGGCAAGCGCTTAACCACTAAGCCATCTCTCCAGCCCATGTTGGACATTTTCTTAAGTGTGTGTTTTCCATTTGTGTTTCTTCCTCTGAGAATTCCCTGTTTAGTTCTCTGTCCCACTTTTGGATTGGGTTGTTTTTTTTTTTTTTAATTTTATTGTTTAGGTATTTTAGTTCTTTGTAGATTCTAGAAATTAGGTCTCTGTCAGTTGTATAGCTGGCAAAAATTTTCTCCCATTCTATGGGTAGTCTATTTGCTCTATTTATTGTATGTCTTTCTGTGAAGAAACTTTTCAGCTTCATGAGATCCTGATGTTTGAATGATTGTTTAAGTTCCTGAGCTACTGGGGTTTTGTTCAGGAAGTCTTTTCCCACTCCTATATCTTGGAAAGTTCCTACTATTTTTTCTTGCATTAGTAGCAGAGTTTTGGTCTTATACTGAAGTGTCTTTGATCCATTTGGACTTGATTTTTGTGCATGGCAAGATGTGTAAGTCTAGTTTAATTTTCCTGCATATGGTTATACAGTTTGTCCAGCACCATTTATGGAAGATGCTGTCTTTTTTCCAGTCTACATTGTTAGGGCCTTTGTCAAATATTAAGTGCTATAGTTACTTGACCCAAGTCTGGATCTTCTATTCTGTTCCATTGGTCTATAATCCTGTTTTTATGCCAGCACCATGTTGTTTTTGTTACTATGGTTTTGTAATATAGCTTTAGATCAGGTATGGTGATGCCTCCAGAGGTGTTGCTTTTGCTGAGTAAATGCTTGGATATCTGAGGATTTCTGCCATTCCATATGAAATTTGAGATCATTTTTTCTGTCTCTGAAGAAAAATGTTGGTATTTTTATTGGTATTGCATTAAATCTGTTTATTGTTCTTGGTAAGATTGCCATTTTCACAATGTTAATTCTACCTATCCAGGAGCATGAGAGGTCTTTCCATTTTCTCAGGTCCTCCTCAATTTCTTTCTTGAGTGTTTTTATGTTTTCATTATATAAGTCTTTCACATCCTTGGTTAATGTTATTCCAAGGTATTTTTGTTGTTGTTGCTATTGAAAATGGGACAATGTTGCTAATTTCTTTCTTTGTTTCTTTGTCCTTTGCATATAGAAAGGCTACTGATGTTTGTGCATTGATTTTGTATCCTGCTACTTTGTTGAAGGAATTCATCACCTTTAAGAGTTTTGAGATGGAGGTTCTTGGGTCACTTGTGCATAGAATCATGTCATCTGCAAATAGAGCTAACTTAACTTTTTCCTTTCCAATTTGTATCCCTTTTATTTCTTTCTTCTGTCTTATTGCTTGAGCTAGGACTTCTAGCACTATGTTGAAGAGCAGAAGTGAGAATGAACACCCTTGTCTTGTTTCTGATCTCCATGGGAATCCCTTCAATCTCTCCCCATTAAGTATTATTTGGGCTTTAGGTGCTTTATATATAGCCTTTATTATTTTGAGATATAAAGCATCCATGCCTATTCTCTCCAACATTTTGATCATGAAGTGATGTTGTATTTTGTCAAAGGCCTTTTCTGTATCTATTGAAATGATCATGTGTTTTTTGTGCTTAAGCTTATTTATGTGGTGCATTACATTAACAGATTTCCGTATGTTGAACCAACCCTGCATTCCTAGGACAAAGTCTATTTGATCAAGGTGGATAATGCTTTTGATGTGCTGTTTAATTTGGTTTGCAAGGATTTTGTTCAGGATCTTTGCATCTAAGTTCATCAGGGAAATAGGCCTATAGTTTTCTTTTCTTGTGGCGTCTCTGTCTGGTTTTGGTATTAGGGTGATACTAGCTTCATAAAGGGAGTTGGGGAGTGTGGTGGTTTGAATAGAATAGATGGCCCCCAATATATTCAGTTGTTTATTTGTTTGTAGTTTGCATCTCTAGCCATCTGGCTGGAGGCAATGCCATTGTGTAGATCTTAAGGTGTGGTGGTGGGTTTCAGATTTCAATCTATAGATATGCAAAGTGTGCCTAGCTGGAGTTCCTGAAGTGTGCTGTGGCTTTTGGCTTTAGGCTTGTGCTTGCCTCTCTCTCTGCTTGGGCCTGTGAAAGCAGGCCAGTTTCTTCTGCTTTTATGGAACTTCCCCTGGATCTGTAAGCTTCAATAAATCCCTTCCTCCATAACTGTGCTTGGTCTGAAAGTTCATCTCAGTGAACCTGAAGCTGACTGCTACAGGGAGCTTTCCCTGTTCTCCAATTATGTGGCATAGTTTGAGAAAAAAATGGTTTCAGTTCTTCCATGAAGGTTTGATAGAATTCAGCTGAGAAGCCATCTGGTCCTAGACTCTTCTTGTTGGGGAGGCTTTTGATTACCTGTTCAATCTTGATGAGTGTGATAGGTTTGTTTAGGAGATTAATCTCTGAGTTCAGCTTTGGTAAGTGGTATGTATCCAGGAATTCATCCATTTCCTCCATATTAACCCATTTTGTGGAGTAGAGTTGTTCTTTTAAAGTTTATTTTTATTTATTTGAAAGCAGCAGACAGAGAAAGAAGGAGAGAGAGAGAGAGAGAGAGAGAGAGAGAGAGAGAGAGAGAGAATGGGGGCTCCAGGGCCTCCACCCACTGCAAACGAACTCCAGATGCATGCGACCCCTTGTGTGTTTGGCTAACGCGGATCCTGGGGAATTAAGCCTTGAACTGGGGTCCTTAGGTTTCACAGGCAAGCACTTAACTGCTAAGCCATCTCTTCAGCCCTGGAGTAGAGATTTTTTAAATAAGTCCTGATGATTCTTCCAATTTCATTTATGTCTGTTGTGATGTGTGTAAAAATTTTCTAATTTTGTTAATTTGAAGCATATTTTTTATTTTTCGCTTTATCAAATTGGCCAGGGGTTTATCAATCTTGTTTATTTTTTCAAAGAACCAGCTCTTTGTTTTATCAATTTTCTTAATTTGCAATTCATTAATTTCTGCTCTGATCTTGAATATTTCTTTCCATCTGGAGCTTTTTGGGTTGGATTTTTCTTGTTGTTCCAGTGCCTTTAGGTGGATGGTTAGGTTATTGATTTGGGATCTCTCTGTCATTGTTATGAAATATGTTATGAATTTTCCCCCAAGGACTGCCTTCTTTGTGCCCTACAAGTTTTGGTATGATGTGTTCTCATTGTTGTTCAATTCTAGAAATGTTGCAATTTCATTTTTTATATTTAGTTATTTATTTATTTATTCAAGACAGACAGAGAGAGAGAGAGAGAGAGAGAGAGAGAGAGAGAATGGGTATGCCAGGGCCTCTAGCCATTGCAAACAAACTCCAGATGCATGTGCCACCATGTGCATCTGGCTTACGTGGGACCCAGAAAATTGAACCAGGGTTCTTAGGCTTCATAGGCATGCACCTTAACCACTAAGCCATCTCTCCAGCCCACACAATTTCATTTTTTATTTCATCCAGTACCCATTTATTGTTTACAAGTGTGTTGTTCAGTTTCCAGGAGCTGATGGGATTCCTGGCACATCTCTTGTCAATTTCTTTTTTTTTTTTTTTCTTTTTTCTTTATTAGTCAGTTCTGTATCTTGTCAATTTCTTGCATTAGAGCATTGTGATCTGATATCATCCAAGAAATTATGTTGATTTTCCTAAATATATGGAGGCAGGCTTTATGGCCCAGTATATAGTCTATTTTAGAGAAGGTTCCATGGGCTGCTGAAAAGAATGTGTATTCTGTAGATTTTGGGGTAAAATGTTCTGTAGGTGTCCATTAGGTCTAATTTATCTATGGTGTTGTTGAGCTCTCTTACTTCCCTGTTGATTTTCTGTTTGAATGATCTATCTATTGCTGATAGTGGAGTATTGAAGTTCCTGACTATGATGGTGTTGGTGTTTATTTCTGTTTTGTTGTCAAGTAGGTTTTATTTTATGAATTGTGATTCACCTGTGTTTGGTGCATAAAGATTGATGATTGTGATATCCTTTTGTTGGATCATTCCCTTGATAAGAAATCGCCTTCTTTGTCTTTTGGTTTGAAGTCTATTTTATCTGATATTAGTATAGCAACTCCTGCTTCTTATTCCCATTTGCTTGGAATATCATTTTCCGCCCTTTTACCTTGAGGAGGTGTCTGTCTTTAGTGGTGAGGTGGGTTTCTTGAAGACAGAAGATTGAGGGGTCTACTTTTCTGATTCACCCTGTTAACTTATGTCTCTTGATGAGTGAATTAAGGCCATTAATATTTAGGGTAATAACTGTGAGGTTTGATTTAATCCCTGCCATATTGTGGTGGTTTATGTGGTTTGGTGTTTTCTTGGACTTTGTAGTTTTTTGCACCTTCTCTGAGTTTGGTTATTGTGATCTGCTTCTTGTAGGCACTTGAGGTTGGTTATTTGACTCTTCTGTGAGGAGAATTCCCTGAAATATTCTCTGTAGGTTTGGCTTTGTGTTCATATAGTTGTAGAGCTTACTTTCATTGTGGAAAATTTTTCTTTCACCATCTATTATGAGGAATACTTTTGCTGAGTAGAGTAGTTTGGATTGGAAGCCATAGGTTCTTAGACTTTGCAGTGTTCCATTCCAGGCCCTTCTAGCTTTCAGGGTTTCCATTGAGAAGTCTGAAGCAATGCTGATAGGGTTACCTTTATATGTAATGTGTTGTTTCTCCCTAGCTGTTTTTAGGACTTTCTCTTTGTTATTTATGTTTAGAGTCTTAATGATAATATGTCTTGGAGAATTTCTCCTTTGGTCCAGTTTGGAATTCTGTAAGCTTCTTGTAACTTGATGGGACTTTTTTTTGAGAAGGTGGAAAAGTTTTCTTCGATGATTTTGTTGAATAAGTTATCTGTACCTTTGGTCTGAATTTCTTCCCTTTCTGGTATTCCTATGATCCAAATGTTGGGGTGTTTAGGGTATCCCACAGTTCCCTCATGTTCTGTTCACAAAAAATTTTGAACTTATTCAAATTTTTGGACTCACAAACTGTTTCTTCTGTTTTTTTTTTTTTTTTTTTTTTCTTTTGCATGGTAGTGTCTCACTCTAGCCCAGGCTGACCTGGAATTCACTATGTAGTCTCAGGGTAGCCTCAAACTCATGGTGATCCTCCTACCTCTGCCCCCTGAGTGCTGGGATTAAAGGAATGCATCACCACACCTGGCAACTGTTTCTTCTGTTTTATCTTCCAGTTCTGAGTTTCTATCCTCCACATGAGTGACTCTATTCTTGAGAGCTTTTATAGAGGTTTGGACTTGTTCAATTTGGTTTGTATTTTCTATTGCCTTTTTATGTATAGTACCCATCCCTCTGTCACATTTCCTTATCATGTCATTTTCTGATTTTTATTAATGATTCTTGGAATTCATCCTCTCATTTATTTATGTCTTTATTGAACTTATCCAGCTGAGGTCCTTTTTTTTTTCTCCTTCAGATCATTTAACTGCCTTTGGAACACTTCCTGTTTTTTTTTCCTATTAGGTCTAATCTAGCAAGGACAGCATTCATACACTTATTGGACCTTTGTTGGTTTTCTGCAAGTTCTGCTAATTGCTTGGCCAGGGTCACATAGCTTGTATTTTCATTTTGGGGTTCTGATCCTGTTGTCTCTTCTATGTTTTGATTAAAGACTTCCATTGTGGGATTAGGCAACATTGTTGGATTTACTTCCATTTGATTTTTCATGTTATTCCTTTTGTGCTGTGGTCTGCCCATCACAGTGTAGGAATCTTACTTAAATCAGGAAGAAGCTGTAGTTTATCCTTGAAGTGTCTTCAGTGATGATTCCCTTTTATGTTTGACTGGATTAGGCTTCTGATGGCAATGGGGCCTGTCTGCTCAGATGGGAGGAGTCTTCAAGGCCCTGGTGGGGGCCTGAAGACCTCATGGAGGGGCTCATTGGTCAGTGATTCAGGTTATGGGACTGCCTGGTTCAGTGGCCCAACAGGGTGGGGGTAGGGGAGAGTGGGACAAAGCAGTCTTGTGTTAAAGCAAGCCAGGGGAGGGGGGATGGGATTGCATAGTCCTATGATGTGCTGGGGTGAGGGGATGGGACAGATAGGGGGCTGGCCTGGGTCAGCAAAGCCTGCAGGTAGTGCAAGAGGATCTGATCTGTGCATGGTGGGGCGGCAGCTGGGATGGAGGTCCTGGTGGTAGGAAGGGGGAGGGGAGCCTGTCGGTAGTGCAGGAGGACCTGGTCTGCACATGGTGGGATGGTGGTCTTGGCAGGGCAGAGGTCCGGTGGTGGGAAGGGGGAAGGGAGCAGAGGAAGGGATTAAGGAATGCTAGCTGGCTGGCCTGGGTCCGCATAGCCTGCAGGTAGTGCAGGAGGAACCTGGTGGTACAGTGGCTGGGACAGCTGCTTGAGGGGTTTGGGGGACTGGTGGACTACCTGAGAGCATGAGAATCGGTGGATTCCCTACTTTGCTCCTCCATGCCCTCCCATTGGAGGTCTTCTAGGACCTGCAGACCCTATGGGCCCCACTGATCTTGCCTTTCCTTCCCGCAAGGTGAAGCATGGTTAGGAGGATGCCATCTTGACTGAAAGTCTGTATCACATTTTATTTATTCATTTATCTGTTGATGGACATCTAGACTGCTTTCATTTCTTAGCTATTGTGAATAGTGCATCAATAAATATTTATCTTAGACTGCTTTGGGTATATACCTGGGAGTGGCATAACTGGTAGCCCTTTCAAGCTAAACTTAAATAAAACATACCCAAACTTTATGTACAGAAAAACCATAAAACCTTCTTAGATAACTTAAAAGAGAAAATTCAGTGGAGGAGCCTACCTGTTTGTATATTAGATCTAATATTGATAAGGTAGCAATTTCTCCTAAATTCATCTATGGATTTGACTAAACTACCCCTTAGGCTATTTTTTAGAGGTTAATAGACCAACTCTAAAATTATTTTAGCTGTAAAATTTATACTTCAGCAGAAAGCACTTAGAATTGCTGAAAAAGAAGAACAAAATTGGAGGACTGATTTCAAGACAAAATAAGGCTTTTGTAACACAGACATCATGGTACAAGTGAAAAAAAGAAAACAGCAGAAAGCCCAGGATAAAGCCATACACATACAGTTGATTTTTTTTAAACCAAGATGTCAAAGTATTTTAATGAGGTAGAGATAATCATTTTGAGAAAAGGTGCCAATACTTGGATATCTGCATGAAGAAAAATGTTTCTAGTCTGAGTTTCTAGACACTGACAAACGTAATATAGAGGAATCAGAGGCTTCACATGAAAGCTAGAGCTGTCAGTGCTGGAAGAAACCATGAGGGAAAGATATCTGTGTCCTTGGGGCTAGACAAAGCTTTCTCAGGACACAATGACTACTAAACATAAAACAAAGGTGATAAATTGGATTTCATCAAAATGCTTTGCTCTAAAAATAATTAAGAAAATTAAAAATGCAAATTATAGATTGGGAGAACATTTAATACATATACTTGAAAGCATTTTGGGGCTGGAGAGATTGCTTAGTGGTTAAGGCATTTGCCTGCAAAGCCTAAGGATCCATGTTTGACTTTCCAGGTCCCACATAAGCCAGACACACAAGGTGACATAGGAGTGCAAGGTCAAACACATGTGTGTGTGTGTGTGTGTGTGTGTGTGTGTGTGAATTTTTAAAAAATCTAAAATATATTATTGAGAATTTTAATACATTAATATATTGTAATTTAATCATATTCCTATATCTGTTTTGCCCCCCTTCCCAGCTCCACTCCACCAAGCACCATCCTCTTTCTCAGTAGTTTTTCTTTTAATTTGATGCCTCATTCTTTTGTCCTCCCTTGTCCTCTATGTCAAAATGATGGTGGCCTCTGAATTGTGCAGATCTTGTGGGGGTGACAATCACTGTGAAGTCATGAAAGTGCCAGTCAGTTTATGTCCAGTGCCCCAAAGTACTCCTTCTGACCCTGTGACTTACGTTCTTTCAGCCCTGTCTTCTGCAATGTTCCCTGAACCCCAACAGCTTCTTATTTTCAACCTCGATGAGTTTTAAGTCTCCTTAGTGTATCCATATAGAAGCTGCTCTGGCTAGTAGTGAGAGAAGACTAATATCTTTCTGACACTTTCTCTGTAACATTCTCTACCCTTACAGTTGTGATATAGAGATGACTTGTCCAGTGCTAAGCACTAGGCCTTCTCTTCTTATTACCTAGATGAGTCTTGGGTCTCCTCAGTATTTACCATCATCTGTAAAAAGAAGCTTCTCTAACTGAAAGTGATAACAGCCTTAATCAATGGGCATAAATATATACATTTAGAGGGCAACTTGATGGCATTAGTGTACCCATCTAGTCAAGAAAGAGTAGAAGCTTCTCTCTAGGGCTTATGTCCTTCTAAGTCATAGACTTTTGACTCAGTTTTCAGTACCCAGGCATGAATACTTTCCCACTGAGCAGGCCTCAAATTCAATCAGAGAGCAGTTGTTTATTCCCATAATTTATGTGCCACCATTGCACCTGTGGGCACATCTTGCTTGTCTGGTTGATTGTGTAGCTTGCAGAATCCACACATTGTTAAGACTATTGATGACTTTTCTTCCCCCAGAAACCTGCATAACACTTTCCAGCACTATGGCAGTTAGTCAGCAAAGAGCTAAGATGCCTACCAGCTAAATGCATTGTGAAAAGGTGGTTCATATACACAATGAAGTTTTATTCAGCAGAAAATAAAAATGAAATTATAAAAATTTCAGGAAAGTGGACAGTTCTAGAAAAAATTATGCTAAGGAAGGTAACTTATAATCAGAAAGACAAGCACCTCATGTGCTCTTTCATATGAGGATCCTAAATTGAGTATTTGCATTTGTTTGAAAGTTGGAGTAAGAGTTAGTAGTAGAGGCCAGGAAGCTAGAATGAGGCTTGGAAGAAGAAGGGAGGAGGGATTAGGGGAGGAGAAAGTAGGCAAATACAGGGACAGGATATAGAACGTGGAAAGTTTAAAATTTTTATAAAGCCAAATGTATCAGCCTTTTTCTATATGATATAATTTTGGTATTATTAGAAAAATTCTATTCATCTCAACTACATAAAAATGATCAGTTATAGTTTCAAGACTTTTATAACATTTAAATTATACTATAATATTAAAATTAAATTAACTCTCAAAGGGAAACATTAAATTTCAATTTTTTTCTAATTAACTTTCAAAAATACTGGCAAACTGGGCTGGTGATAGAGCTCTTAGCATGTGTGAGGTCCTGGGTTCAATCCTCAATGCACGCACACATGCACACGTGTGCACACACACAAACACACAAAGTTTGCAGGTTATTTCAATCCTGCTTATTGATATTTCATCTCCCCTTCAACTTAAAATGTACTGTAGTAGTTATATTCTCATTTCTGGGACAAAACCAACTGACCAAAAGAAAGGAAAGGCTTTAGTTCAGCTTAAAGTCTCAAGGGAAAGCTTCATCATGGTAGGGAAAAGCAGAAAGCTGGTTCATATCATCAGGAAGGAAGCAGTAAAAGTAAGTTAAGCTAGCACTGGTGACAGGGGCTAGATTATAAAATCCACAGGTCTGCCCCAGTGATATACCTCTTCCAGCAAGATTCTACCTCCCAAATGCTCTATCAACTAGAGAGCTTAATCTCAAACATGTTAGGTTATGGAGGACATTTTACATTCAAACCAACACATATCCTATTTCTTTACAATTAAATATTTCTAGATACCTAGACCTGCTCTGTATCCTTTATTCTGTTTTCTAGCTATGGGAACAGTTGGATGCCTTTTTAATTTTGTTTTCTGTTTGGAATTCTGATATTTCTCTCTCTCTCTCTCCTTCACCTTCCCCCTTTTCCTTCCCTCTTTCTTACTCTCCCTCCCTCTGCTCATCCTTTTCTCTTTTTCCTTCTCCCAAAGATTGCTTGAATTCTAATTGTTCTCCATGCCAGCCATCTTTCTCAACCCAGTCATCTTGACATTGTTTGGGACTCAAACAATGGGTAAAGTGAGGACCCAAACTCAGGTTCCCAGTACTCATGTAAAATAGTAGGTATAGTGATGCTTACTTGTAATTCCAGAGCTGAGAAGGCTGAGAAAGGGAATCCCTGGGGCTCACTGGTCAGCTAGTTTAGCCAATTTTGGGGGGCGGAGGGTGCTAGAGACATTGTCTCAGAAAGTATGCTTAAAGTGGAGAGTGCCTAGGAAGAAATTAACATCAACCTCTGGCCACCACATGCACATACATACACATTCACTGGCATGCACACACACGTGTGCCAACACACATGCCTGCACACCATGCATATACATATACATGCCCCAAAATGAATTTTCTTGACTTTAATACCTAAGTCATGTTTACTTTATGAGAGAACACCAAAATAAGGCCTAATGGCCAGCTAGGCTATTACTACTCAATTATTCTGTGACCCTGAATCTAACAGGTAAGGAGAAAAGTGAACCACATTTTCAAATCACAGAGGTCTAATGTATGAATGGCTTTTCCCAAGGTACAAGTCTGTTGGTGGCACAAAGAATTATTAACAAATCACAATAGTCATTTGTTAGTCATTTGTGATAATGCCTGTTTGCCAATTTAATAGGATTTAGAAATACTATGGGAAAAAAATCTCTGGGAATGTCTGAAAGATTTTCTAGGTTAGGTTAATTGTAGTGAAAGGGACAACCCTAGTTTTATGTGGCACCATTCTATGGGATGGGGTCCCAGACTGACTAGAAGGAGAAAACAAACCGAGCAGCAGTATTCATTCCTCTGCTTCCTGACTGTGCTGAATGTAACCAGTTGTAAGTTCCTGCTATTATACCTTACCTGCTATGATGGACTGTATAACCTTGAACTGAGGCCAAAATGAACCCCTTTATGTATGTATGTGTATACATTTGTGTATGCATGTCCATGTGTGTGTGTTGGCATGCATATGCCATGGAGCACATGTAGAGGTCAGAGAAAAACTTTGGATGCTGGTCTTTGCTTTCCACCTTGTTTGAAGCTGGAATTATTATTAACCACTGTCTTCTTCAAACTAGCTGGCCCATGAACTTCTGGGTAAGTCTTCTGTTTCCACCTCCTTCCTTGCCATAGGAGTGCTGGGATTACAGATACTAGTGCTATGGTGTCTGTCAAGAACATTATCCATTGAGCCATCTCCTCAGCCCAACTCCTTATTTAAGTTACCTTTTGTCAGGTTATTTGTTCATAGCAATAAGAAAATAACTAAAATATATGCAAAAGACTGGTTTTTCATATTTGTCCTAACCAGGTCTAAGGACTAACCAAACTTGATGTCAACTGAAGAGGACATTTAAAACGTCATGTTAATTGGGAGCATTAATCTTACTTATGGTAAAGTTACATTAAAGTGATTTCCATCTTACATTCCAAAGTAGCATTTTACCACTTATTTTATCCATGAGGCAAGCATGAAAACAAATACCCAGAGAAAGAACAAAGTATCTCCTCAGCTCAATTTTGGGTAGGACTGAAGGTCACAGACAGAATTCTGAGAACCTTAAGGGAATCTAGCAGTGGGATGAGCAGAAGCTGGGAAGCTAGCTTGCATATGTTAGCATAACCCTTCTGTACACAGCTCCTTTTGACTTTTGGGGAGATATTTTTTGTATTTTTTTTCTGTTTGCTGTTCATATGACTCAGATGAAGTAATGGATAAGAATATTGTGCAAAGGTTAATGGGACATATAAACTCAATATTATTGTGCTTCTGAAGATATAAGTAAGATTCACAAAAGTTGGTTACCTACTAAAATCTGTTTTCTGGTAGTGAGAGGCTTTAAAGTGTTTTACTTTGCCTTACATAATCACTATTGGGCTGGAGAGATGACTTAGTGGTTAAGGCACTTGCTTAAAAAGCCAAAAGACCCAGGTTCAATTCCCCTGTACCCATGTAAAGCCAGGTGCACAAAGTGGTGCATGTGTCTGGACTTTGCAGTGGCTGGAGGCCCTGGTGCACCCATTCTCTCTCAATCTCTCTCTCTCTCAAATAAATAAGAATAAAAATTTAAAAAATAATCATTATTAACAGTTTGATAAACATTTTTCTACTTGTATCTTATAAAACAAAGCTTTCTGCTACAAGGATATAAGATGTAGTATCTTCTCCCAGTTTCTTGGGTTTGACCCAAGGACTGATAAGCAGTTTTTTGTTTTTTTTTCCAAAGCTGGACATTTTCCTCCCTGTTGCCACTTCTGCACAACTAGCCAGCAGATTAATAATGCTTAATGTCATCCAGTTCTTTAGTGCACAGATAATACACTCTAACCCCACAAACTTTGTTAGGAGCTTAGGGTGTGGCTTTGCATTTTAAGAACTCCATGCCATTTACAAACAGGGCTCCCTCATATTTCTGGCTTTACTCATTAGTCAGCTAAATGTGGCCTTGTGACCCCATGGCCTTGTTATTTTCTTGGTTCTCTGGTATCATCTGTTCAGGATATTGAAGGCCAGTCTCCAATCTTATTTTCTAGTAAACACACAGTACACATTTACAGGCTAGAACTCTAGCCCAGTGCTGAGGAGTCAGTGGCAAGCTGGATGAGAGCCCTAGAGGAAGAAGATGGGTTCATTGGTGATTTCAGAATAAAATAGCTACTGTGACACATATAGTACCAGGGGACCAAAGGCCAGCTCTTGATAAACTAGAAAAATGGACAGAGGTCGACCAAATAGCTTCTGGACTTGGGGCTGCTTTTGATCACAATGAAGTTAGCACTGTGTTTTCTTCCTATCTCATGGTGCTGTCCTAAAAATTATATGTGGTAATAAATGTGGCTGAGCTCAATTAAGTGCAAAATAGAGAGTTTGTTTGAGAATGATTTATTCTAAAGAAAAAACAGAACCAAAGTGTTTGGAAAACTAAAGGTCAAACCCATAGGTTTACTTCTTCTCGATAAGTCCTTTACCTAACACCTTCCATTATGCATCTGTCAAAAAAAATGACTAGCATAGACAAGTGAGATCTATTTGTGTAAGCTCAAAGGACCGAATGGTGACAAAGATAGTATCACCAGGAAACTTGCATCCAAAGTATTCAATTTGTGCTGCTCCTCCCCTCTTACTCTTCAGAACCAACCCTGTCCCTACCTCCTCACCCCTAGATTACCCAAAGTTGCATTGGTGTTGACAGGAGATAGACTACATTGATATGAGTGTGTACATGTGGGTGAACATGTCTCTTGATGGAGAAAATACACAACAGGAATGGCATGAGGGTGTCAGAAATTCCCAAGGCAAAATGACTTTGGGAGGCACAGGCTGAGCTGTTATGTGTCCTTCCCACTTCCATAAACTTGGACACAATTGCTTATAACTGATTACAAATGTAGCTCTTGAGCCCACTAGGGAGTAATATAGTGGTGTGGTGATGAATGTTTAGCAATTGGCTTGATAGGGGAAGATACAGTATGTAAAGCCCTGTTTTGAAAGTTTTTCAGAGTCTTTGGAGTGAATATTTCACCATGTCTGAATGGTAACCTGCCATACTTATCCAATGAATATAAACAACTTCACATGCATGGATATGAAGAAGTATGATGAAATTGTTAGGATTTGATAGGGCTTTGTTATTGATTATTTTTGTCTTTAACATAACTTATTTAATTGTATGCCTACCTGGATTATTTATCATAGTTATATTTATTCATTTAATATAATTTAATAATGACAGTGGCTAACAACCATCTTGCAAAATTCCTGAAATTTTGACATGGGGTCCCCATGAGCCATTACAGTGAGCTCTAGCATGTTACCCTGTACAGACAGACGAAACATGGAGAATGTTTTGGAGTGGAACATCTGACTCCTACAGAGAGCAAAAGAGTTCTGCTTCATTTTACATCCTCTCCCCTGACAGGAGAGCAACTTTTAAACTGAGTTGCTTCTTTAATGAAAAAAATTTATCCCTTGTTGGCATAAATTTCCCATCTGGTATAGTTACCTTTTGTTGTTGTTTGATTCAGGTGTCCCTGGCAAACTTATGTGTTCTGAATGCTTAGGTCCCCAGATGGTGGATTTTTGACAATTGAAGCCTTCTGGAGGTGGTGTATTGTTGGGGGCAGGCTTATGGATGTTATAGCCAGCTTCCCCTTGCCAGTGTTTGGCACACTCTCCTGCTGCTGCTGTCCACCTGATGTTGGTCAGGAGGTGATATCCATCCTGTGCTCATGCCATCATTTTCCCCTGCCATGATGGAGCTCCCTCTTGAGTCTATAAGCCAAAATAAACCCTGTTTTCCCACAAACTGCTCTTGGTCAGGTGTTTTTTACCAGCAATGAGAAGCTGACTACAATGGTAAAATTTATACCAGAAGTGGGATATGATTGTTGCTGCTAACACCTGATTCTGTGGTTTTAGCCTTTTGGAATTGCTTTATGGAGGAATGTGGACAAATTTGAAGCCCTGGTCTAAGAGATGACTTCCAGTGCTGTAAGTATAGCTTGTTGTACTATTCTTGTCTGAGTTTAAAGAACTTTATACAGAAAAAACTGTGGACTGTGAGGTTTGGCTTATGAGGATGAGAAACAGCTTTACCTGGACTAGGATGGAAGTTTTTGGTTTGTTTTTTTTTTAACCAGCAATGAGAAGCTGACTACAACACCTTTGCTGGGACAAAGCACTAGACCAAAAGCAGCTGATGAGAGGAAAGGTTTTATTTTGGCTTACAGTCCCCCAGGGAAACTCCATGATGTCAAGGGAAAACAAGGCATGGGCAGAGGCTGGACATCACCTCTGCCACAGCAGGGGGAAACAGCAGCAGGAGAGTGAGTCAAACTCTAGCAAGGGGGAGCTGGTTATAACACCCAAGCCTACTTCCAACAATACACTTCCTACAGCAAGTCTCCACCTCCTAAATTGCTATCTTCTGGGGACCAAGTATTCAGAATGCATGAGTTATTGGGGATATCTGATTCAAAATACCACACCAACTTACCTCATAGCTTCAAACATCCATCTAGCTTGTATGATACCAAGACTTAATAAGAAGAGTGAGTTTTTGGCTTTAAGACTCTCAATAAAGTAAATTAGTTTCCTCTATTTGTCAAGGCTTTAACTATTGGAGAAACTGAGTCCTAAGATGAAAGTTCATGTATAAGTATTTAATTTCTAAAGATGAGGTACTCATACATAAGGATATGACTTTAAAGATAGCTCTTGTCTTATTTATCCTAATACTATCAAATGGTCATCACTAGCTTTAATCACTTAGCTTTAAGTGATTCAATTTCAGTCACTATAACCTTTATCCTTCTCTTAGGTAACATATGTTGGGATAGCTTGTCTAAGCCGTATCAATTTTAAGTCATGGGTGAGACATAAAATTGTTTTATGTTAATAAAAAATCCTACTATACATGAGATCAATTGCTGTCCAAGATTAAGCAAAAAACATTGGTTGTCAAATAGTGTTTTCTCTTTCAAAACAGATTTGTCAAGGGTTATATTAGAGCTTAGCTGTTTTGGCTCAACAATGACCACATTCTGCTCTATTATATGTAAAGTAACTATCTCATTTCTGGCATCTCAAGTCCAGGGCTTATAAAAAAATTAACTCTTAAGACATATCCCACGCTTTAGGGTAGAGCCTCATGCTCAAACAATGGTCCTCATCTGAGAGAAATAATTTCAAGCTCTGTGGTTCTGTTTCCAATATTGAGTAAGTGGTACCCACACAAGTATCTAAACTAATCAGAGATGTTTTCAAACACAGGTGTCAAGACTTTATACTGTATTACTTATCTTTTTGCTGACAATTTCTAGGTTAAATTAACTGGCTTAGATGTATATTATTTTCAAGACTGGTGTCAGGTTCTGCCTATATTTATAGCTATTAAATATTTAAAGGGTAAGATGTGCCTACTTTCTATGCTTCAGATATGGCCTATGCTGCCACAGGAAATCTAAACTTAAAGGGTTAGACAAAATGACTTAAAGCTCTTGGCCATTCTTTAACTAGATCTGTTTCAGTATATATGTACTATATATATGTACATATACCCATGTTGGTGTAACTTCCTTTCTAAGTGTTTTAATAACCTGTGTAAAAGCCAAAGACAACTGGATTCAGTGAAGGTAAAAAGGCAAATATTTTGGTCCCTGCTCTCAGGTCATAAGGCCACTGGAGATGACGTGACACTTCTACATTAGTCCCCTGGTAAGTCACCTGTTTTCTGATCGGGGAGTATACAGAGACCCAGAAACAAACAAACAAACAAACAAACAAACAAAAAATGATGTACAGCCTGAAACAAGAGAGTCACAACTGAGGAGAAATCAGTCCTTCTGGCTTCCCAAAGAAGGGAAATCTACTTGGCTAGCACGGACCTGACTCATCTTAACAGACAACATCAGTATCGAAGCAGCTATAGGGCTACTCCTGGGTCCCAAAAATCTCCTTTGGAGAGCCATTAGGGAACTCCAAAATTAATCCTTGATGAAATTTTGGCTACCTTCTTGGTCTTAAACACTCACAGAAAAATGTGTAAACAAAGATAAATATATGAATGGCTTATTAAGTAACACAACAAGAGCTTTCCAAGAGGGGAAACAAACAAGGCCTTTAAGACATGTTGTGCCCATCTCTAGTAGTTCTAGTTCTATAACAAGGAAAAACAATTGTAGATGTCAAAATGGTTCTTTCAACTCTAAAATATATACGGATGGCTCTGACCAAGGGTTCTTTAATTCAGGAGACTTCTTTATACTGAGAACAATGGTGAATCTCTGCTAGCTTGTGTGAGGACATCATTAACTGAGTTCTGAGGCCAAATATATATTTGTACAGCCCTTAATAGCACCCAATGGCTCCACAGTACCAACCTTTGGTCCTAGATACTCCCAGGACAAATTTAAAAAGATACTCTGGAAGGCTATTATACACAATATGGCATATTCACCATTATCAAGGTTAAGTGTTGTGTATATATTCCTCATAACTCTGCTAATGTCTCTTCTGTTTTATAAGCCATACAGAAACAGATTCAGACCATGCCAGACACTACATGCCATTTGATGAACAGTTCTGCAAAAACAAAACAAAACAAAACAAAAAAAACCCTCAGCCATCGCATGCTCAGATGGTCTTGAGGCAATCCAATTCCATCTACCAGAGTTCCCTTGAATGCTCCCCAAGGCCTAGAAATCCACAAGAAGGAAAACCCTAAAGGCAACCAGTTTGCTATGTGCTCACTTCTCATTAACTCCTTACTTTTATTCTTTCTCAACATTTTCTTCCAAGACTATCTTCCTGAACTCCATCAATACACTTTTGGGGTCCTTTAGAATAGTTGTCCTCTCTGGGAGACCCTCTCTAACTGTCATATTTCTACAACTTCATTCTGCTGGAAGTAGCTCAAGATCTGATGTCATAATCCCCTGTCCTCCAGCAGTAGTTAGTGTGTCTTCTCATGAGAGGGGGGAATAAGAGGGAGTACAGTCAGGGTGACTGGAAAAAAGGCAGGAAGGTCTGAATTTGCTATAAATCAAGGATGATCTGATTTCTTATCTCTTGCCTAGTTCCCTAGACCAGAATCTCAAGAAACAACCAGGACCCCTCCTGAAAGTGAGGTCTTTTATAGGATTAAACATTGTGGTTGATCAAGTTCAGTCCCCAGAACTTGGTGTCAGGTCTAACCTCTTCCTGAGATAGCCCATAGCCCTAACCAACTAGCTGTCAGAAGACAGCCCACCATTATAAGATTATAAATACCTTTGTAAGGGGGCGGGCAGGCACTCTGACCATTTGGAAACTTCCAGCTGTGGGTTAGTTTTTCCCTCTGCTGGGCCTGGGCTGAGACACACACACACACACACACACACACACACACACACACACACACAAAAGAAAGAAGAATCAAAAATGAATCCTTATAGAAACACATAGTATAAAATAGGTATCTCAGAATTCAGGCCACCAAGTCATAAAAAGCACCCTAATGGGAAACAAAATGAGAGGGACCTGAGGTTTAGTGGCTACTAAATCCTGTTTCACTGAGTTCACACAGAGAGGAAAATGACCAAATACCACTTCAGTCCATTACCAATCCAATCTACTTTTTCTTGAGTGAGAGCAGAGTTAAAAATCTAGTTCTAAAAATAACACTAAAATATGTGTCCTAGAATAATTGCATACATGAAAAGCCAGGTTAAGGTTTGCATGTGTGTGCATGGGACGGGTAGAGGGAGAACATCCATACTATCTGGTATGTATTTGTAATAGTAATTTTTCTCAGCTATTTTTATATTTGGTTTCTAGGCAGCAGATGCACATCTGGAGGGAGGTAAGGCATCCATGAGGATCTGTCAGGACCAGTTAAGACCTATTAAGACTGAATACTATGCATAGCAACTCCCATTAATTATCTTGTGCAGTGCTTACAGACTTTGACTTTATCACTCAGAGAGATTGAGTATAACCACAAAATCAAATAGCCAAGAAGAGATAGGTCTGTAGTTTAAACTTATCTACAGGACATCAAAGGCATGTACTGCCCTTACATGCATTCCTCCTTGATCAGAGAAGTGGCGTCATCCTCGCTTGATCTACCAGCATCAAAACTGTCCATAGCATAGAGCAGAGCTCACAAATACCCAGTGAATGCAGTGATTTAGATTTAACATCTGAATATTTTTCTGCAGTACATGCAGTGATATGGCCCCAAGAGTCAAGACTTTAAAGTAGATAATGACAGACCTTATTCCTGAGACTTCAATTAATAGCTACTGGTTTATTCATGTGTGTGGTGCTACTTATCAATACTCAGCAGGCTTGGAGATCAAGTGCCATTTGATGATAAAGGCATTCTAAGTTGTACATCATGCCATATATATATATATTTGGCTTCAGAATACAAGAGTGCTTAATACTTTAGAGCAAAAACAATAAAGGAACAGCTCTAGTATAAATAGAGAACATGTATGGGTTATTTGTACTACAAAATTATTTGCCATGACTTCCTTAAGATGGTTGTACTCAGAAATATGTGTAAACTATTAACCAGCACTCTCAGACTGATTTGCACACCACCTTTCAGCAACACATTTGAATCTGAGCAAGCAGTGGAGACCACCAGCTACATGTGTCTCCATGTACAGGGGAGACCCTCAGCTCCCCACTCCTTTATCTTCTTTAGATATAGAAATGTCTTCTCAAACTATTCCCATGAAGTCTGATAAAGACACAAGCTGACTGCCCCTGAAATAGGAGATGTTTTGTTGTGTTTTGTTTTGAGTCAGGCTCTTGCTATGTAGCTCAGGCTGGCTTTGAACTTGCTATCCTCCTGCCTCATACTCATGAGTACTGAGATTACAGGTGTTTGCCACTGTGCTTAGTGAGAAGGGGCATTTGAGTGGTAGAACACATACTAGGGGAAGCTGAAGGGAAGAAG
Organism: Dipus sagitta; assembly: GCA_036346955.1. Taxonomy (NCBI): domain Eukaryota; kingdom Metazoa; phylum Chordata; class Mammalia; order Rodentia; family Dipodidae; genus Dipus; species Dipus sagitta. The sequence continues at coordinate 187,003 of CM070787.1, forward strand.
GAATTGTGAGATCAGCTAGGAATGCTACTTCCAACCCAGGAATCATCCATCCCAGTGAGTATGATACACCCCAAGGGACTCTGTGTGTGTGTGTGTGTGTGTGTGAGAGAGAGAGAGAGAGAGAGAGAGAGAGAGAGAGAGATGTAACCCCATGGTCAGAGTCCCACCTGTTTACAGCAACATCTTCCACTAGTGAATCGGGCTGAATATTTGATGATGAGGAAGCAGAATGGAATGTGAGAATCCTCATTGCTGACGTCAAGCTTGTCTTTCATTTTATTTATACCCATGACATTGTGACACAGGATCTAATTTTCCATTGTATTTTTTTCTCTCTGTTAGGAACTAAGTGATGACAAGTAAATTTGTGTTTGAGCCTGGAAAAAAAATATTTTAAATTTGAAGCTAGAGGCTGTACAGGATTCTGTGTCTCTCTAACATTCCACTACCCTTATTTCCCCTTGAACTGCTAAGCCTATTGTTCAAAGGACCAAGGACTCACACCCCTGAGGGCATGGCTGCCTGGGAAGCTAGAGGTTCAAGCATCCAGTTGCCCAGTTCCCACTTGTATCAGCTGTTCCTTTCATATACAGGTGCTGGAGGAAGGCCAGGGAGCAACGAGGCCACACAGCAGCCTTGACATGGAGCCCCAGCCATGCAATAGGGCTTTGGTTCCAGCTCCCTGACCCAGAACTAGGGTGTTCAGGGGCCACCTCACTGCCTGTACCCTACTGGGCCCCAAGGTATGTGTCCCTCTGCGGTGTGGCAGATCCACAAACAGATATGGATGTGAGAGGGATGGCAGGATGCTGGGGCAAAGGCAGTTTATGTCCCATGTGCAGAAATAGCTCCTGAAGACATCCCTATGGTGAAAAGAATGGCATATATATCCTGTGAGTGGACAGAGCAAGCTTTCCCCAAATCCTTTCCCTCAGCCCTAGGGTGTCCCTCCTCAAACTCAGATGCAGCCCTCTCCCATATGTTCCTCTTCCCACTCTGAAGTAAAAGTCCCAACTGGCTCTTCTAGCACCTGCCACTCTCAGCAAGACCTCCCAAGATAACTTGGAGCAGTGTTTGAAGTCTCTGACCCCAGGGAAATTGGACTTCCTTGTAACTAGTTAGGAAGATGTTTGTTATTCAGAATTCTGAAGCAGAGATCTGATAAGAGAGGCCTCTGACCTTTGCAATCAGTGAGCCAAAAGGGTCTGAGGATTTAAACCAAGAAACCCAAGGACAGCCCCACCCTGTAAGGTGGCATAGTGTCAGCTCCTGTCACCTGAAATCATCCTGGATATTTAGAAATGAGTGTCAGTGGGTTTTCACTGGTCTGACCTTGGTTTTCTTGCTTGGTTTTGTGCTTCTGTTTAAAGGTTTCTAGTTAACACCAACAAAAGTACATGTGGGCATTATTGAGTTTATTATAGTTCATATGCTTGTCTACAGGGTTACCTTCTAACTTTCTGTCATCACCTTTCTCTAGAAACTGAGGTAAAAATGAAGTAGAACAGCCAGGTATGGGGGCACACGCCTGTATTCCTACACTCAGGAAGCTAAGGTGGGAGGACCAGAGGTTCAAGGCCAGTCTAGGCCACATAGTGACTTCCAGGCTAGTCAGGACCACTTAGCGAGATCCTGTCTCAAGACAAAGAAGCCAAAAAATGGCACAAAATAGTCAGATATCTAGCAATAAAGCTGAAACAGATGTTCTCAAATCTGACTGGTGCCCTACTTACTCACTGACCTGCATGTGTAGGATTACTAGTGAGGGGGCTGTCTTTAAGAGAAACAGCTCAGAACAAGGCTTCTGGAATTCTATGGTCCACAGCTGACATACCCACCCACTTCTGAAAGCCTCTGTCTATTCCATCAGCCTGTGTCAAATGCTTCTGACAGGCAGCCCTGCCTCGTGCTTCCTAGAAGCTGGGTAGAGTTGAGGGTCAAGGGTGAGGAGGTGGGAATGAAACATAGCATTCCCATCAGCTAAAAGTACAAAAGTGACATGAGGCCTCAGGAAGCCAAAGCAATGGGGAGGAAACATTGAGTGTAGCTGGCCTGTAACTGGCAAGCTCTAGGCTCCCTGCTGGGTACTGATGTCCTTAAAAATCCTTTTCCAAAGGGTTACTTGTTTGGAACAAGTGTGTGGATATTACAGTCAGAAAGTTCTGGATTTGGACACTGCCTGTGATCTTAGCAAAGTACTTAAACTCTCAGCCTCTATATATGGGAAAGGGAGATGCAGAGCTTATTACATGGAGTTGTTGTAAAGTTAAATGAGATTAGGAAGATAAGGCACATTGGTAACAGGAACACATAGTAGGGGCTCCCTCCTCTTCCTCCCTTGAACTGGGTGGCTATAGAACTCAACAGAGGTGTTGCTTTGGAGTCTTCTGCTGATCTGTTTCCTTAGTGACAGACTTCTAGGGTTGGGAATCTGAATTCTGCAGGGACACAAATGACTATTCTGAGTTATGATGGGCAGGGGGTGGCGGGCAGGTAAGTCCCAAGAGTCAGAGGCAGCGTGAGAAGAAAGGAATTGCTTAAGTTGAGGAGTTGGGACTGCCAAAGGCAGTTCCGTTTGTACCCTAAGGCTGCCTTGGAAGTTCATGTGAAGTGAACATGATTTGGGGAGATTTTTGGGATTTCTCTTGGGAGAAAACACTGAAGTATGGAACATGATACACTGCATACTTTATCTTTAGCTAGAACCTCTAGAGCAAGGCCCATCTTCCACACCCAGCTGCCAGTTACCCACAATTCTTCTGGGTTTTGTTCAAGACTCCAGTAGATAAGCAATGAGTGACACTGTTGTTGAAGAGCATCTTATAATATAGTTCCCTTGGCCATTGGAAAAGAATATATCTATGAAAAGGTATTTTTCTGAGTAAACTGAAATTTAAACATCTTACCTGTGTAGCCAGGCCAAGATAGAAAGTGAGTGTTGATTCTATATCACACAGCTACCTGCCTGAAGAGAATGAGCCATTGGGTTACCAGAAACCATGGCAGTGAAGCCTGACTTCAAAGTGGCCAAATCCATGTTTCCAGTTATGAAAAGCAAGAATGGCCAAGGTCCACTGAAAATCTGAAACTCTCATATAGTCAAGAACATTGCTGTCTGATTTCATGGAATTTTATCTTAAATCTTTTGATAAATAAATTACGTAAGTCCTCTGACTTTTTCCGCCCTTAACGTCCATGTGTGGTTTCTCAGCAAAAGGGAATCTAAGACTCTGGAGTCATGGATGGTATTCTTCCTTGCCAGGATGGTGGAAGAGCCAGACTGGGTTCTTTTCATGCTCTCTGACACAGTGGTCTCAAGAAGTACTTCAAGGTTTCATTGCAGGTTGACTTATAAGCAGACTATGGCTAGAAGAAACTGACAAAAAGATAAGCATTTATTGACTACCTACTAGGTGCCAGACACTGTGTAAAGAGTTCCAGGCACACATGGTCTTTGTCTTCACAGAACTCACAAGCGCACTTTTAAAAAATACATTGACATTCATACAGTTTACAGATTGTGACACATGAATGCTATTATGAGAGAGGATCTAATACACATTGGGGGAGGGGAGGTCACCAAAGGCCTTGGGTGAGACAGTTAAGATAAACCTTAGAACAGCCACCTCCAGATGTAGTGTGTTTAAAAAGAACTGTTCTATTCACCCCTGGGGATGTCCTGCTGCAGCATGGTGTGAGACTTGCTAGCCTGAAGATATTGGAGAATAAAGTAATGAGGAAACACTCAAGGCATTCTAGTTTCCTCTCCTCCCTCACTTCATGACTTGACACATAGACCCATCTCAAGCTCCCTATTTTAGTAAACTACTGTTATCCTGATGGACTTGCCTTTGTATGGGACTTGATTTTTCTCTCTAACTGCTTTCAATATATTTTCTTTGGTTTGTGTGTTTTGTGGTTTAATTATAATATGAAGGTGAGAGGTTCTTTCCTGATTCTGTCTGTTTGGTGTTCTATAGGCTTCCTGTGTCTGTATTGTCATTACTTTCCTTAGTTGGGCGAAATTTTCTTCTAAGATTTTGTTGAAAATACCTGTTACGCCTTTTGAGTGAAATTCTTTTCCTTCCTCTATGCCCTGAATTCTTATGTTTGATCTTTTCATAGTGTCACAAATGTCTTGAAATTTCTATTTATACCTTTCTATTAGTTTCTCTTTATCTTTATTGGACTGTATATCTACCAGCTGGTCTTTTAGCTTAGACATTCTGTCCTCTCTTTGATCCATTCTACTGGTGAGGCTTTCTACAGAGTTTTCAATTTGACTTACTCTGTTTTTCATTTTTAATATTTTTGATTAGTATTTTTTCATTATTTCTATTTCCTTACTCATGCCTTGTATTGACCTCTTTATTTCATTAAGCTGATTTCCTGTGTTCTCCTTTGGGAGTTGGTTTTCTTCTTTGGACATAGATATAATCATTTTTTTGAAATCTTTGTCAGGCATTTCATCTAGACCACTCTCACTGGAGGTCATTTCTGATGGATTTATAATTTCTGGTGGGATTGTATTGTCTTGATTTTTTTTGTATGTTTCTTGTATTATAATATAGAGTTTTTTGCACCTTGAGTTAATTTGATGCTTGGGTTTTCTAATTATCTGCAGTGTCCTTAGCCATGTAAATATGACTTTATATATCTTCAGTGTAGGAGTTTAAGGTGCCAGGTGTAGCTCTTATGCTCCAGGTGAAATAGCACAAGTGACCCTAGGTGTTGAGTTTGCCTACTATTCAAGTATTATAGTAGACTTGGTAGAGCAAATTACTGGCAAATTCTAAAATTCAACTGAGCAATATATGCATTCTATCAAAACCAGCACAGAGTATTTATACAAGGGTGGGGATTAAAATCAACAGATAATCTAATAAGTCCAAAGTCCTTAAAGGTGTATGTTGTCCCACACTCTTAATCCTGTCAACTAGGAGGTTGAGATTTCTAGTCTGAAATGGGTTTCAAGTCAGTGTTGGGCCCAGTCAGACCCTTCCCCCAATATTGACAGAAGAAAATGACAAAGGCCTAAAACTCAGGAAACATCAAAGGCAACAACAGTCAACACCAAAATACAGCTTATCTGAGAATGGTAAAGCCAACCAAGAATATATCATTCAAATGTAATACATAACCTTTCCTGACATGGAAAGAGAGATTAGCACTTCCAGGGCAGGCTTATGTATCTGGCTTTGTGTATAGATCATTACCTTTTGGGATGGTTTCACGTCTCACCAATGCTGAGTGCCCACCTTGATCCCTCTGGGTGCTGGGTGGCTAGGGGTGAATGAGTTCTCTGGAAGTTCATGGCCCTGACAGTTGGGGGATAGGAGGCTATGTAGGGTGCTTGGAGTTGTACCAGAGCTGCTCAACTGATTCCGTTTGTATTCTCCTTTGGCTGTTGCTTAGCTGGCCCCTGCTCTCTTTTTCTTCAGACTGTTTCTCAAGGTTCCTATTTTAATTCTAAGAAGACATGTTCCTGAACATATGACTGAACTGCTACCCTACACTCACCAACAAAAATTGTTAATGTAGGGGTGACTTGCCACTCCTAAACTGGAATCTGGTTAAGTGCATGACTATAGGTAGGAAATCTAGATATCAATTCTTAACAGTATTTTTGTGTGTAAATATATATATGGTCTGTGTGTGTGTGTGTGTGTGTGTGTTTCTATCATACACAATGTCACAGGATTTACAAATGTCAGAGGATTTTAAACCAAAGATAGCATTGGTTAGGCTTTTGGACCCAAAGTGCATAATTGGCATGAAGCCAATTTAAAATCAATGTTCATTTCTTTATTTATTTGAGAGAGTGAGAGAGACAGAAAGAGGGAGAGAGGGTGGGTGGAGAATGGGTATGTCAGGGCCTCCAGCCACTGCAAATGAACTCCAGACACATGCACCACCTTGTGCATCTGGCTCACGTGGGTCCTGGGGAATCAAACCTGGGTCCTTTGGCTTTGCAAACAAGCACCTTAACTGTTTAGTCCCATGAAACCAATTTAATCTAGACCAAATTTACTGAGTGCCTACGTACCCTGTACCAGGTGTGATTCCAGGCTTTGGGGAGACTGAGGTAAAGGACCTTGACTTTCTGTTCATAAGCAGGACACAGTCTCACCAGGAGATGGTATAGAGCAGTGGAATAAAAGCCACCACTAAACTCTGTACAAAGGGCAAAAAGACTTCAGGGGAGAGAGCAGCTGTGACTGACCTTTTCTGAAGGTCATTATGGCTAGTGATTTCAAAGACAACCCTGGAAATGAAACTTGGAGAGAATGAGCTGAACTGCAGAATAAATGAACAAATCTCCTTTAAGATATCCTTGTTATTGTTTTAAGCTTGACCTAAATCATCATTATGAGCTTCTGGAAGATACATGACCACATGGTGTTGAATTTGATTTAAAATATTACATAACCTTTATATATAGAAACACATATGGAAACAATCTGAAAATGTTTCTTCTCAAATATAGTGCCATTTGCTTTTGTGAATTTTCTATTTCTGGATGAATATGTGAAATATGGTTTGGTCTTCTGAAACTCAGAAGAAATTATATCACCACACCAAGCACAAATAATTTTGGTTGCTCATTCACCCATTCTTTAATTTCATCAGTTAGTCAACAAACACTTAGTTTGAAATAACATTTAAAATACTGCCACAGGTCAGTTGAGGGCAATAAAACTATGTAAAACATTGTCCTGCCCTCGGATCCTTCAAAGCCTAAGCATGAGAAAAAAAGAACCAAGCATAAATAATTCTAGCACAAGTGGGTGGTGACATGAGTAAGTACATATGAAGTGTCACAAGGCTCTAGAGGGAAAAAAGCTATTGTCTGATTGGGAAAACTGTAGGAAGTATGACTGGTTATGGAGAAGAGGCCATTTGCATAGGCTGTGTGGGCAGGGGTATGTAATCTGGAAGGAAGACTATTAATAAAATATGTCAAAAGCCTGAGGTCATATGCAAATGGTGCTTAGCACAGGTAGATGTGGGCCTCATAGTAAAGTTCCAACATGATTTCCCTGGCTGTGAATTCATGGAATTTGAAATGCCACACTCTTGTCACTTGTTTCCTTGTGTACTTGTTTCACTTGGCAATTCAGGCTTGACCTTCATCTTGGTGTAATATTATCCAATCCATAGTAAGTGTCAAAAACCCATCTATTATGCCAGCAGTAATAAAAACACATTATACTTCCAAACAAACTTAAAGGCCACTGACTAAAACTCTCTTTTCTTCAGGAACTTACATTTCTGAATCTGTAGGTTGAAAGACATGGGTTTGAACCCATTCTAGAAAGGGATGGATGGTTATTTAATCAGCAGAGGTGGGCAAGGTTAAAGGGATGGCATTTTTCTGGAAGATTTTTCCCATGCATGGGCAGATGAAGAAGCAGAAGAAGCTCTGGACTACCACTGAACAATACATTTACCGCTCAAGTTCTGGATCCTGGGATAGGGTTTCCATTTGGTAGAACCTGACCATGACTGAACCTGTCTGGCCAGAATCTGTGGGGCAAGGATTCTATTGATGTATTGTCTACAGGTCAACTTCTGAGGGCCCAGAGAGCTAATCTTGAGCAGCAATCAGCTATGGTACCACAAACTCCAGCACATACTTCATAACTCTAATACTTCTCTGATGCCAAAGACACTCAGTTACAAGAAGCCTTCATTTGACAAATGTGTTCCACACACCCATGCTATCTTCAGACACATAAAAATAAGAAACTCAGTAAATGGATAGATAAGTGGAAGCATGGTGAAGGAGTATGTTGGGCTCAGACAGTTTGCTATGTAGTAACTCAATTGCATTGCAAGCTTGGTAGAGTACAGTTGATGAGTTAGGTTGGTCATCGTTGAATCCTCAGGGCTCTGCACTGTGCCTGGAACTAAACAAATCTCAATAAACATTTGTCTGAACACCTTGACTGAGGAGACATCAAGAACACCTAGCAATATAAAAATGTGCATTTGGAAATCTCAAGACAGAAGAATTTAAAGTCATAGTCAGGAGCTAACATTCTTGGATGGTGACAGAGTTTGCTTTGCTACTTCCAGTAACTTTTAAAAAATTTTATTTATTTATTTACTTGAGAGAGAAAGGGAGAGAGAGAAAGAAAGAAAGAAGCACATAGAGAGCAAATGAGAGAGAGAATGGATGCACCAGCATCTCTAGCCACTGCAAACAAATTCCAGAAGCATGTGCCACCTTGTGCATCTGGCTTACGTGGGTGCTGGGGAATGGAACCTGTGTCCTTAGGCTTCACAGGCAAGCACCTTAACCACTAAGGCAACTCTTCAGTCCTTCATTAACTTTAAGAATTTTTATTTATTAGAGAAAGAGGGAGGGAGAGAGAGAGAGAGAGAGAGAGAGAGAGAGAGAGACAGAGAGACAGAGAGAGAGAGAGAGAGAGAATGGGCATGCTAGGGCTTCCAGCCACTGCAGATGAACTCCAGATGCATGCACCATCTTGTATGTTTGGTGTACATGGGTACTAGGGAATCGAACTTGGATCCTTAGGCTTTGCAGACAAGCACCTTAACTGTCAAGCCATCTCTCCAACCCTCTCAGGCCATTTGATGGTGGTAGATAGTTTCATTTTTTTTCTCTTTTTTGTTTTTTTGAGGTAGTGTTTCCCTCTAGCCTACACTGATCTAGATTTCACTATGTAGTCTCAGGGTGGCCTCAAACTCATGGTGATCCTCCTACCTGTTTCCTGAGTGCTGGGATTAAGGGCATACACCACCATGCCCGGCAGGTAGTTTTCTATCTTTTCTTTCTCAATCTTTTATAGTCACTTAATTAAAACAACATTGTAACCCCTAAAGTCCAGCCTTATTTAATTTATCTATATATCCACTCAGTGAAAATGTACTGTGTATTCTTTTTTGTCTGTAAATCCAGAAGTCAGGTAGATACAAATACTTAATGCACTGGGAGTTGGAGACAAAGATTCTAGGAAATTGCACTACTGGCTGGCTGGGGGAGGTAGTACTGCTTTACTGAAGCAGTAAAGGACTATAAGAAAAATTCTTTTGAATATTTATTTATTTGGGAGAGATAAAAAGGGAGAAAGAGTGAGAGAAAGAGGAGAGAGAGAGGGAAAATAGGCATGCCAGGGCCTCTAGCCACTACAAACGAACTCCAGACACTTGCACCTCCTTATGCATCTGGCTTACGTGGGTACTGGGGAATTGAACCTGCAAGTATCAGCAAGTGAGATGGGTTCTAGAAGATATTTCTTTTGTCGATTTCTGGCATTCCTCTCATCCCTCCACCATCACAAACCACACATTACTTCACCCCTGTGATCTCATAACTACTTCAGTAATTAAATGACTTGCAAATCAAATTCCTGCCTGAAATAACACTTTGATTTGGGCAGATTTACACTAAAATGTCAAAGACAAATCAGTGAACCCAAACAGAGATTCTGTTCTATCAGCCAAACAGTGAACACATGTAGAAGATTCACTCCTTTCTCCACAATTACATTATCCCATTTTCCATTATTATAATAAAATATCTGAGTCTTGGTAACGTATCAAGAAAAGGAGTTTATGTAGTTCATAAATTTGTGGGCTGAAAGTCCAAGCAGTATGGCACTGGCTCTCACTGGACCTCATGGCTGATAGCATCATGATGGGAAGGAAATGTGTGCCAGGGAAAAATCACATGGTAAGACACAAAGCCAAAGAGCCTGAGGAGTGGCCAAGCTTATTGCTTTATTACAAGCCTCTTGCAGGAACTGCTCAGGCTCCAATAAGAATATATCAGTTCCTTCAGAGGTCAATGCCCTTATTAATGACATAACCAACACCCACTGGGCTTTACCTCTTAAAGGTCCACACCCCTGTCAATATCACCACACTGGGAACCCAGCATCACTCAAACCATATCTAAACCATAGCATTAGTTCTCTATTATTTTTGATTGTTATTAAGGACATATTTTGTATGGGTACATCATGTGTTGGCACCACCTTTTGCCTCCTCCCTGTCCCCATTCTGCATGGTCCCCTCCTCAATGGGGTTGCTGGTATTCCCATGGGGCTGTAGGTTATGCATTGTGGGAGCAGCAGTCAGTTACTGGGGAGAGGCATGACATCCCAACCTGTGACTCTTACTATCTTTCCGGCCCCTCTTCCGCAAAATTCCCTGAGCCTTAGTGGGTGTGTTTTCAGTCTACTTCAAAGAGGAGTTCTTAGGATCCTCTGGATTTCTGCTTTGGTATGTGTTGAGTATGCTTAGTGTCTGCCTCCTTCACCCTGGCACTGATTTTCAGGCTCACAATGGAAGCAGCACTCTTGCTGGTCTCTCCACTTCCTCTGTGGTTTTGTCTGGGCCTTGATGTGAGGGGTGGTTTATCTCCTTGGGTTTTCTGAAAAAAAAAAAAAAATGCATGCACCTTCCAGAGCCTCCTAGTACTAGTTCTAGGCAGAAAACTGAAGCAATAAGTCAGGAGGGTACAAAGTGGATGTCTGGGTTGGAAAGAGTTGAAAACAGATGCACTACTAACTCTGCAGATAGATGGAAGGTGTGTGAGAAGGGTGGTTTGTGTTCATTTACTCATCTTGTTTGTAGTCTCTAGCAACTGGAGAAAGGACTCAGGCCTCAATACTGGCTTGCTTGACCTGTACCAGTACCCAGAAGCCTGATGTATGAAGGTGGTTGGCTGATTTTTAAACATAGGTAATTTTGTCCTAAAATGGCTTTTTTCCCCCCAGAGTTGGTTAATTGGAATACTAGTGAACTTGAAGATTATGACTTAAAAAATACTTAGTCATTAGAGAGAAAGAAAAAGAGGAAGAAATGTCACTTTGTGCATGTGGATTTAAGTGAGTACTGGGGAATTGAACAAAGGCAATCAGGTTCTGCAAGCAAAAGCCTTTAACCACTGACCCATCCTCCAACCCTAGCTTAAAACTTTTTTTTTTTTGGTCTTTCGAGATAGGGTCTCACTCTAGCCCAGGCTGACCTGGAATTCACTCTGTAGTCTCAGGGTGGCCTCGAACTCATGGCTATCCTCCTACCTCTGCCTCCCAAGTGCTGGTATTAAAAGTGTGCACCACCATGCCCGGCAAAACTTTTTTTTTTAAGTGATTTTTTATTTATTTATTGGAGAGTGACAGACAGAGAAAGAAGCAGAGAAAGAAAGAGAGAGAAGAGAGAGAGAGAGAGAGAGAGAGAGAGAGAGAGAGAGAGAAAGGGCATGCCAGGGCCTCCAGCCACTGCAAATGAACTCCAGACATATGTGCCCCCTTGTGCATCTGGCTAATGTGGGTCCTGGGGAATTGGGGAATTGAGCCTGGAACCGGGGTCCTTAGGCTTCACAGGCAAGCACTTAACCGCTAAGCCATCTCTCCAGCCTGATTACAACTTTTAATAGGAAAAATACAATTTCGAGAAGAGGAGGGAGAGAGAAGACAAAAACAAAAATAAAAATGGAAATAGTGTATATGTCTAAGGGACAAAGATTTTTTTTTAAATTTGTTTATACTGTACTCTAAAAAACCTATTAGTATCAGACCCACACCTTTAATCCCAGCACTGAGGAGGCAGAGGTAGGAGGATCACTGTGAGTTCAAGGCCACCCTGAGACCATATAGTGAATTCCAGGTTAGCCTGGGCTAAGAGGGAGACCCTACCTCAAAAAACTAAAAACAAGCAAATAAAAAACCTATTAGTAGTTGTGAGAGAATTGGATGAAAATGTATTTTTATTCTTAGCAAAATTTTGCAAATACAAAATTTTAAAATTTATCCTCTTCTATGCTAGGCTTTTAAAAAATGTGTGTATGTGTGTATGTGATGTGATAAGTATGTATATATGTGTGTGGATGTATAAGTGTGTGTTGATGTCAGGTGTCTTCCTCAATCACTCTCCACCTTATTGTTTTGATAAAGAGTCTCTCATTGAACCCAGCACTCACTGATTCAGTATACTAGCACTAAGTTTCAGGGACTTCCTGTCTCCTACCTACTCAGCATTGAGTTTATAGGCACATGCCACCACACCTGGCTTTTATGTAGGCATTTCAGTCCAAATTCAGGTTCTCATGCTTGCACAACATGGTACTTTATCCATTGAACCATTTTCCCCAGCCATTTTACCTTATTTGTTAAAGGATAGGATGATCCTTTCAATTCTAGAGGGCACTGCTTAGAGTTGAGCCTGGTGGCACAGGCCTGTAATCTCAGCTATTCCAGAAGCTGAAGTAGGAAGATCATAACACAAGTTCAAGGCCTCCAGGGGCTTTAAGACGGAGTTCAAAGCTAGCAACTTAGAAAGACCTTGTCTCAAAATAAAAATTAAAAGGAGGGGCTTGGCAGGTAGCTCAGTGGAGAGCACTTGCTACACATGTGGGAGACTATGGATTCAATCCCTCAGTACTGCCAAAGAGAGTTTGGCTAAAATGTCTTAAGATTACTCAGTCTTTCCTTGAAAGATGTTATACTGGAATCAGCTGGAGGCTCAAGAGCTGATTCTCTTTGATTCATCTGTTTAGCTCTTCCATGGTCAGTCCATTCTATTTCTCCTTGAAGGGTGGTGATCACTTTGAGGCTTGATCCTTAGGTTTCCTACTCAAAGCTGTATACTGATACCCTACTTTTCAGCTCCAACCCAGACATTTCCCTTCCCCTGCAGACCTCTCTTTCTTCTCTAGGTGGAACATGGGCACCTCTTTTGAGGGCATACCCCACAAAACTTAAAGACTCTCACCCAGTCTAACCAAAAGTTTTATCACCTCTCAGTAATGCTACTCTTGGGACAAAGACTTAACATGTCTGCCTTTGGAGGTCAGCCAACATCCAATTTATAGCAATGGTATAGACATCAATGAAGAATGAGAGGGACTGGGCTCTCAAACAGACTTAAAAAAATCTGCAGCAACTATTTGACACTATAGTTTCTCCTCATAAACATGTGTCAGGTGTCAACATTAATGCTCCTGCTCATAAATAATGAGGGAAAAGTTATTGATAATATTGGACTCTCCCATTTATATTTAGTTTCCTGCCTCCCTCCCTCCTTCCTTTCCTTCTTTCCTCCCTTCCTTCCTTCCTTCCTTCCTTCTTTCTTTCTTTCTTTCTTTCTTTCTTTCTTTCTTTCTTTCTTTCTTTCTTTCCTTCTTTCTTTCTTCTTTCTTTTTGTAGCCCAGTAGGCCTTATAATCTTCCTGCTTCAGTGTTCTGAGTGCTGGAAGTATAGGTGTGCACCACCATATCTGGCTACATTTAATCTTACAACTTTGTAACTGCAAACCATAGAGTTAAGGCTTATCTATGTGGCAGCTGCAAACATGCTCTGATCTTTCTATTCCTTGCTCTTTTTGACTTGGGCAGTCCTGAGGGCAGGGATCAAGGTTGTGGAATATCTGGTCTATAGTTTTGTTGTGCAGGAGGAATGTTTGGTTTTCTCATGTGAGCCTTGTATGGTTCTGTCTGAGATTTCAAGATGATTAAGGGAAATGAGCCAGGATCCTGAATTTACACATAGATTTGGAGGTAGGCTTCAGGTGACATCAAGTGGCTTCTCAAAGTCTGTTTCTCTGTGGTCATTTTTTTTTTTCAAGACAGGGTTATGTAGCCCAGGCTGACCCTGAACTCTTTAAGTAGTTGAGGATGGTCTTGAACTTCTGATCCTTCTGCCTCCACCTCCCTAGTGCTAGGATTACAGGTACACACAACCACACCTAGTTTCTGCAGCGCTGGGGATCAAGCTCAGGGTTTTATGCATGCTCTGCCAACTGAGTTATTCCCTGCTCTTGTCCCTTTCTTGTCAGACAATACTTATGTTACTGTTTTGGTCATATTTTGGCTTGGGGTAGGCATGGTGATGATGGAACAATGCTGTGTCTACTGGATAGATGAATTATATGGGAACATTTAGTGAAAATGCTGACAGAACTTTGATGATTATCAAAGATCAACCACGGACCTAATGTCTTCAGAAATTATCAAACACCAGTAGCCCTCCCTCCCATTCTCCTTTCCCTCATTATTTTACTTTCCTTTCCCTCCTCTTTCCTTCCATTCCCCTCCCTCTCTTTCTGCCTCTCTCCCTCCCTCCCTCCCTTCCTTCCTTCTGGTATGGTCTTGCTATGAAGCTCAAGTTAGCCTGGAACTTGCAATCCTCCTGGATCAGCTCGCCAAGTGCTGGGATTACCAGACATGCACTAGCACACCAAATTTTCATTGGTCTTTCATAATGTGACAAACACTAGCTTATCAGCACCTTCCACATCCTCAGTCATTGAGAAAGAATGACGATTCGCATGTTCAAAGGAGCCTAAGTGGCATACCCCATTTATTTTAACCTTCTTAGTAGAACAAGAATTGTGTCATAAATAGATATTCATTGCTTTTTCAACTTTGGATGGCTAGACATCTATTTATGCCCTACAAGAAAAGCAGTTCCTTCTCCCCTCAAGATTCAGGAAGCTTGATGCCATTCCTGTCCTCTTATTTGGTTCCCTTTCTTGTTTTTCTTCAAAGTTATTTACTCTTTTTCAAGAAAATTTATGCTTTATTTTTTTCTAATTTGGTATCTTTAAAATTTTTATTTATTGACAATTTTATACATGTATATATTATATATGTATGTTTATACAAATATATGCATATTTATAATGTATGTGATGTATTTTGATCACATTCACCCCCTGTTGCCTTCTCTTGTCCCTTCCCATTCCTGATGAACCCTTACTTTGGTCTCTCTCTCTCTCTGTATGTGACCCACTGAGTTTAGTAAGGGTTGCCTGCATGAACACAGGTGGAGGTTATTACTGGAGCATGGGCAACTTATTATTTACTCTTCTTTCTAAAAATATTGTGGTTCCTCCTCTTTGAGTCAACTATAAAAAATTTCTTTTTATCTGCTGCATTTTAAATTTTGCTCTATCCTACCCCAAATCCCAATCTCAGTGTGATCATTTACCTTCTGATGTCTTTGCTGTTCTGTTTTCTCTTGTCTATACAGGCCTAGAACATCCACGAGTATTTCACAATGATATATTGTACTGATAATATAAATGACCTTGGCCTTTCTACCTGACCCCTTTTTGTTATGCTTTTCCATCTGCAGGAGGAGGAAGAACATTTGTCCTCTTGTTGCTACATAGCAAATTACTACAAATTTAGTGGTCTAAATGAAGACACTGTTTATTATCATAGCTTCAGAAGTCAGTCAGGACATGGCATTATGGGGATTTCTGTTTTAGGATTTTTTTGTTGTTGTTGAAGAAGGTTCTAATTAGCCCAGGATGACTTGGAATTCACTCTGTAGCCCAGGCTGCCTCAAACATAAGGCAATTCTCCTACCTCAGCCTCTCAAGTTTACCCTTCTTGGGTTAGCGGCATATACCATCACACCAGGTGCAATCAGTGCATCAGCTGGGGCTACAGTCTTGGCTCAAAGCCAACCTGTTCCCTGGTTGGTAGGATTTAGCTCCCTTCAGACCCCAGTTTCTTACCATGTCTTGGACATTAGTAGGCTTAGTTCCTTGCCATATGGGCTCTGCCTACTTTCTCAAAGCTAGCAAGTGCCACAATATCCATGCAAGACTGTCTAAGCCACACTTGGCAGTGATATCCCCTGACATTCTGTGTTTCACTGGTAGGCAGCATGTCATAGATTCCACCCACACGCCAGGGAAGGGGATGACACAGAGCATGAGCACAGGAGGCAGGAACAATTGGAGGTCATCTTATAATCTATTTCCACTAGAGGGAACTTTTATACTTTTGTGGAAAACATCTTGAGTCTTCGAAGATGATATACATATAACTTTTGTGAATACCTGCAATAAGACCTATATAAAGGCTATATTCATACAGCTTTCATGTCTTCTGGGAGGACTTTATGGATAGTGGATAATACCGAAATAATTTTTCTCTTTGTTTTTCTCCATGTCCTGTGAAGTAGGTGTCACTTCTAAAAATAACTTATTTTCCTATTTTGCCATTAGAAATCTCTTCAGCCTCTCTGGGTGAGAAGTCAATGGGAACAGATTGTCTGGGCTTGGTTTTGGCTGGACTGACTCAGCTCTGTGGGTAGTTGAGAGAAGAAAGGCCCTGGCCTTGCTTTCTAGGTCATTGTTAGAAATCTCTCCATCCTAGAGCAGCTAGGCATGGGTACTTGGGGAATAACCACAAGATGCCAGGCCTGTTTACAGCTGAAGCATTTAATTAGATCCAACAGGTTACTTCTGCAAAGTCTGAAAGCTCCACAGTGTCTGCTGAGATCTTTTAGGATTCTGGATCCTAAACAGATGGGTGGGGGCAGGTGCGGGAAGGGGGAGTGCTCATGAAGCCTAGCTGTGCTTTTGGTTTGATGCATGTGTGACTCGTGTTTGCAAATTTTTGGCCCAATTAAGACTGAGGAATACCACCTCCAACACATAATAGTGTGTTGTTTACATATTCTGTTGAATATAAGTCCAAAAAGAACCATCTTTCTGTACATGATATTCTATGTGTGTGTGTGTGTGTACACATGTGGTTGGCCAATACTATCTCTCATAAAGTCTCTTCAAAATAGTGCATGCAAGGCTGCAGATATAGTTCTGTGGTAGATAACTTGCTTAGAGTGTGTGTGACTCTACGTTCAATTTTCAGTACTGCAAACATAAATAAAATAAATAAATAACAAATAAACAAGCATGTGAATTTGAGAGATGCAGGCAAACCCGATCCTTCAGCGTTTTCTTGGGGGAATTGAGGCCCTAGAGTGCAGAGACCCTAGGTTAGGGTTACTGAACCTGAGCCTCAAATGCGCCCCCAAAGATACTAGATCCAGCAGTTAGTTCCAAAGAGACTGGATTTTCATAATGCAGTCCGGAGGCGTTGCCAAAGCTGAGTAACGAGGCGAGGGGGGGAGGCGGGGGGGTCGCTAAGCAGGCTCAAAGTCGGAGATCTACATCTCTGGAAGGGCGCTAGGACCCAGACGTGTCTGGAGAGTGAAGGCAGTGGTGGCTCGGACGTGCAGCCAGAGTCCCTTGGAGCGACCAGACCCCCTACGTGAGCGCGAGGTGCGCGATGTAGAGGCGCGTCAGCCCCGGGGGTCGATGCAGGGCAGCAGCTCGGGGCACAGACACCCACCCCGTCGGGACCACAGCAGCAGGTGTCCGCGGGCATGGACCAGCCTCGTGAGCTGTGCCAGGTGAGCTGCTCACGCGGATCGAGGGACCCCGGGCGCGGGGCGGCGGGGCTGGGCGCTGCAAGCTCCAGGACCGGGTTTCGAACCCCTCGCGCTGGAGGGAGGCTCTTTTCTCTTCCTCTCTGCCTGCTCCCTTTCTCCGTCTCAGGGAAGCCCCTGGAGCGCTGGCGGTAGGGTTTGTCATTCCCAGAGCTTGTATCAATCTCCCGCAGCCCCGGGGTTCGCGGCCTGCCCGCTCCAGGCTGCGGTCGCGCGCTCCCTGCCGTGGCCTCGCGGCGTCCGTCGCCTCCAGTCGCGCGCCGCGTTCCCGCGCTCAGGTCGCCGCACGTGCTCTCCAGGGAGGCGGACCGTGGGCGCGGGGTGTCCCAGACCCCGCACCTTGGCGCTCTGTGCCCGCCTAGGCGCCCCGATTCAACCAGGTTGGGAACAGTCGGGTCCCGGGGGTGCCAGGAGCGCCTAGGAGACGGGAAACCTGTGGCAAAGAAGGCGCTGGCGCAGGGAGGGTCCCGGGAGAGAGACCGCGGGGAGGACCGCGGCACTGGGAGGGGCTTCCTCCGAAGCAAAGCCTTTCTGAAGTTGGTGTTTTGCCAGCCGGCTGCGAGTTACCGGGATCGTGTAAATAGTCCCTTGGGCTGTTGTGAGAGGTGAGGCTTGCATTAGCCTGTACAAAGTCTTGCTAGAGATCTTGAGCCTCAACAAGCTCCTTTGCCAGTTCCAGGTTGAGGACTCCCGAGGAAACAAGGCTGAAGGGCGCGCTTTTAGTTGCTGGAATCTAGGACCTTAAAACTGTGGTAGTTTGAGCACTGGGTGACGGCCCCAGCGACCTTTGAAGACTTCCAACAGGGCAGGGGTGGGGGTGGGAGGCCGGATGCGGACGTGCCTGCTCTGAAGCCGCTGTCACGACCTGAAGTTGCAATGTGCAATGCTAGTCTAGAAGACAGCCCCCTCTACTCGGTGTGTTGGGAGACAATCAACAAAAACATTTACACTGGGCGCCTGGGGGAGGCGAGAGCCAGAGGACCCGCCCTCTAGGATTTTATAATCTGCCCATACACTTTACCAGTTTTTACTTGATTGCCCTTCTGACCTTGAAGGGGCTATTTTAACTTTGCAGAGACTCCGGTTTTCCAAGAAACAGAAATTGAAGAGTGATATTCACTTGTGGTGGCAAGAGTGGGAACTGGGGAAACAGGAGTTGGTTCCAGCCCTTGTCATAGAGCTAACCAGCTGTGACACCCACAGGCCACATGCCCTGTCCTGCTATCAATGGCCACAAAGGCTCACAAGGTGTCCTCAGTCCTGAAGTCCATGTCCATTCTTCTTTGCAGTCTTGATACAGGTTACACTGAGTTCCAAAAAGCATTCATGGGGCACGGAGGCACAGTCAGGAAGGACTGTGGGTGAAGTGAATTTTAAGTCCTGTTTGTAGAGTCCCACAAGTCTTTCAGACTTAAGAATCTGTGGAAGTTTAGCTACTACTGGGCAGTTTAGTTAATTCTTAGAATGTCCTGGGAAGGGCCTTGCTGATAGTCCTGCAGGAGCTTGAGGCTGCTTACATAACTCTGCAAGGAAGTCAGCCACATTGTGCTTTTGTAAGACCCTAGCCTAACCCCTGACCACCCTGCTTCAGTTTTGAGGAGAAAGGCCTACATTTGACCTGTCCATATGTGATGATGAAAATTTAGAAGTCATCCAAATGCCCATTCACAGGGAATTATTTAAATAAATTATGGTTTACACCCTGACTCAGCTCCTGGTGCTGCCTATCCCATGGAGGCCCCTGAAGTTATACCTGATAAATGTAATTTACTTGCCTGGGAATGACTCAGTTAATATTAACTTCTCAGAAAAAAAGGAATTTATCAGTTTAGTAATGAAATTCTCTTTAAAAGCTACATTAAATATTGGAATGTCTAATATTGCCCCAGCCTAGCGGGGATAAGCACTGCCTCAAAAAATAAATAAATAAATAAATAAATAAAGCACAACTTTACTTTTAAAATTTAGCTTCAGGAAGGGAAACAAGCAAGATAATTTATATTTTTTACTAGTAATTTTTCAAGCCATAAGAGAGCAGAAGCAAATACAACCCAAGTCACAAAAAATCAGTTCTTTCAGGTTTTCAGAGATGAGTATCATTATATGGTGAATATTCATTAAGGACCTGCTATGCACTGGCCATTGTACTGGGTACTCAGGGCAGTTTCATGTAACATTATCAGCCACTTTCTGAAGGAAGAGGTGTGGTTGTTTCTTTTAATTTTCCAGATGAGAGACCTGAAGTTTCTTGCCTGAGATCACACAGCTAGTAGGTGGTGAAGCTGGGCCAACTAGCTGGGGTTATTTACACAATGAAAGAGGGAATAGGTTTGGAGGGCAAAAAGTGTACTTTATACATTTTAGTTCATTTAAATGAACAATCTTTTAAAAATATTTATTTATTTGAGAGAGAGAAAGAGAAAGAGGAAGATAGGTATATAGATGGGAGGGGGAGAGAGGGAGGGAGAGAATGGGTGCACCAGGGCCTCTAGCTGCTGGAATCGAACTCCAGATGCATGAGCCACCTTGTGCATCCAGCTTACTTGGGTCCTGGGGAATTGAACCTGGGTCCTTTGGCTTTTCAGGCAAGTGCCTTAACTGCTAAGCCATCTCTCCAGCCCTACATGAATAAACTTTAATGAGTGGGAGTTTTCTTTCTTAGTTTTTCTTGTTTTTAGCTATATGATGTGTGTGTACTTTTATATCAGCCAAGAAACTGACCTTTTTCTTTGTAACAATCTGGATTTGAGTCAGGGTGTAAACCATAATTTATTTAAATAATTTCCTGTGAATGTGCATTTGGATGACTTCTAAATTTTCATCATCACATATATCACTAACATAGTAGATCTATATATGTGTATATTTCTATGTATGTATGTATGTATGTATGTATGTATGTATGTATGTATCTATCTATCTATCTATCTATCTATCTATCTGCATATCTGTTCAGATGTTGCTGGTAAATAAATTCCTAAGGGTGGCACTACTATATGAAAAAGCGTGGTACTATTAGATGTGTAGTTTTCTTTTTTGCTATATACTGTCAACTTTCTTTTCCAAAAAAGTATGATATATTGTACTGATAATATAAATGACCTGAATTTGAGCTCAGTTCTTCCACTGACATATTATTGGGCTTTCACAGTCCATTTGATCTCAGATGTATTGTCCATAAACATGGCATGGTGGAGCTTGCTGGTTGCCAAGGTCTTTTTCGTCTCTGAGATTATACAATTAGAGGTTAAACCAGTGAAATTGTATTTTTTTGACTATATTTTACTTACAGAAACAATAATTCAACATGGGTTTGCCTAATCCCACATGATTTCCAGGACTATAATTCTATTATATTGACTTTTGTGTAGTAGATGTGTGTATGAGAGGTGGCTATGCTGTAGTCATAAATTACCCCTGAAATTTCAGTGGAATAAATAAATGGGTTACTTCTACTTACATTTTGTGTCCAAAGTGGGTCAACAGAGTGCCTGCTCCACATATTTGCTTAGAGAACCAGGATGATAGAAGTTCTGCCTAGAACATGTAGATAACTCCACCACCTACTACATATAGCCTTGGTTCTCTCACGCTATGAGAGGAAACAGATACCGTGGAGAATTAGTATCTGCCTTTAAATACCTCAGCCCAGGAATGAAGCATATTTCTCTTATTTCCTGTCTTTTGATCAGAAGTAGTCATATGGACCTCACCCTTAATCATGGGCACAGGGAAGTGTTGTTTTTTTTATATTTTCAGAAAGGAGAAATGGCAAGTGAAGGCTACTATAACAAAGAATAAAAGGTTGGTGGCTTGCATGGGAAAAATTTGGCCCCTCATAGAAATTTATCTCCTCATAGGTGGTTAGAAGCCCCAAAACTGAGGTTACCAGCAAGACTGGCTTTTCTAGCTCACTTCTTGGCTTGCAAACATTCATTTTCTCCCTGAGTCTTTAGACAGTCTTTCCTCTGTGTGTCTGTGTCTTAATCTCATAAAGACACCAGTCACATTGGATTAAGGCCCATGCTAGTGACCTCATTTAATACTAATTCCTTGTTAGACTCTCCTTCCAAATACAGTCACATTCTGAGATATGGGGGTGAAGACTTCGATATTGAATTTTGTGGCTCAACTTTCAGGCCATCATGTATTATTTTCATTTCATAACACATAATGAGGTATAGTCACTTCATTTTTATTTGAAAAATCCTGTAAATTTCTGAAAACTCTATTATGGAGTCATTTTTCTCTTTATATCATGCTCCTCCCCCTGACTCCCTGGCCCTCTGACCCCCTGACCTTACATTTTGTAAGGAGAAGCATATTTGCCCAATCCTTTGGCTGTTATTTAAAAGGGATTATGATGTATGTGATTATGTGCATCAAGTGAATTTTTATTAACGCAACTGCGTGCATCGTCATACAGGTAAAGGGAGACAAAGACCAAAACTGGGTGGTTGCTGAACCTTCCTGTGAGACCACAGATACTATACATAAGATATTTTCTGACTTGGCTCCTACTATAGAGCTAAGTAGGGGAGTGATGGATGAAAACCTACAGTGTCTTGCAAATTGAATGCCAGCCTGAACTGTACCCATGCTGCTGGTTGGATAGTATCTGATAGATTACTTACTGTCACTCAGTAGCTATAATGGATCTGTCACTGGCTGTGAATATGTGTATAGTTTTAGGTTTCTTTTTAAAAAATTTTTAAGTTTATTTTATTTCAGAGGGAGAGAAAAAGGCAGAGAGGGGGGAGAGAGAGAGAGAGAAAGAGAATGGATGCATCAGGGTCTTCAGCTGCTGTAAACAAACTCCAGACGCATGCACCTCCTTGTGCATCTGGCTTACATGGGTCCTGGGGAATTGAACTGGGTCCTTTTGCCTTGAAAGCATTTAGCCTTAACTGCTAAGCCATTTCTCCAGTCCTAGTTTTTTTTAAAACTTTTTTTTTTCAAGATTTCATTGGAGGGGAATGCATTGTTGACTAATTGCCAATTAAGATGTTCTCAAAAGGTTACACTGTGACTTGGCATTGAAACACAAAGTTATTGTTTACCTAAAGAGTCAAGAAAATTGAGCATGTGGGTATAAATTCTGTATTGATGAAGCAAATATCTGTCATTGAAGGAATGGCACAATTTCAGTTTTGTTTTGCTTGTCTATTTTGCAAAGTAAAAGCTAAAGGCTTTTTAAGAAAGAAAGATACCCCTAAGTACATAAGGCTAGATTTATGTTTTATTATTGAGATTTGTACCACAGGATCATCTAGTAAATGTCAAGTAACTGAACTGAAGAAGGAAGAAATTGCCTCATCCTTTGATATAGGTGAAAAAAAAATCCATATAGTGAGATCAATTTTTGTAGAACTGTCCATAGGCCATTAAATTTGTTTAAATTGTAAAACTGTTTAATATGCAACAATTTTTTCCTTTGTGATAGAAAAAGTGATGATGTTCTGTGTAATTGGTGGTATCTTAGATGTGATGAAATCTAGCAAGGGTGATAAGAACTACAGTCTAGAGCTCTTGTCTTTTAAGAAGTCTGCTCTGGACCCATCCCTGCTATACCAGATGCACATTCTCTGAGTTGGTGTTGTCTGGCTTCAGTTTCCAGATTCTTGACATAGTCACTTTTATGACCCAGAGTTGAGTATGTCCTTTAGAGCGAGCTTTTTAATGTCTTAGTCTACTTATGCTGCTATAACAAAATGCCTGAGACTGGGAAATTTATAAACATTGGAATTTTCTTTTTTTTCCCTCTTTTAGAACGACTTGTTTCTTTTTTTTAATTTAATATTTTTTTCTTAATTTTTTAATTAACATTTTCCATGATTACAAAAAATATCCCATGGTGCTACCCTCCCTCCCCCCACCTTCCCCTTTGAAATTCCATTCTCCATCATATCCCCTCCCCATCTCAATCAGTCTCTCTTTCATTTTGATGTCATGATCTTTTCCTCCTCTTATGATGGTCTTGTGTAGGTAGTGTCAGGCACTATGAGGTCATGGATATCCAGGACATTTTATGTCTGGAGGGAGGACGTTGTAAGGAGTCCTACCCTTCCTTTGGCTCTTACATTCTTTCTGCCACCTCTTCCGCATTAGACCCTGAGCCTTGGAAGGTGTGATCGAGATGTTACTCAGTACTCCAGTCACTTCTTTCCAGCACTATGATACCTTCTGAGTCATCCCAAGGTCACTGCCTACTGAAGAGAAGATTCTCTACCCAAAGTGAGAGTAGCGTTAATATAAGGGTATAAATATTAAGAAAAGTGCTTACTGGGCAGTTTGATAAGCATAGTATATACATTTTTCCAGATATCAGCAGATGTTACACCCCTAGGGCTCATGACTACCCCTGTTTTAAGTTTTCAGTATCAGGGATGTATTCCCCCCCATGGAGCGGGCCTCCAGTCCAATTGGAGGGCAGTTGGTTTCCACCATGACAGATGTGCCATTACTGCACCCATTGGCTCATTTGGCCTGGCTGGCCAATTATAAGGCTTGCAGTGTCCACTGTTGAGTATCTTCACTGGTGATATCTCTCTCCCATTGAACTAAATGTAGAATGGCTTCTTCCAGCTTTCTCTCAGCTGGTCTACATGGAGGAGGTTATCAGCTCATTTCCAGCAGAATTTCTCAGTGGCCTTGCCACCCAAGTATGTGGAGTCTTCAGCAATAGGGTCTTACCATCTATTCCTGGTGGGAAACCAAGGGCCTCGGCAATGGCCTATAATGTTTTGGGGACATCAGGAACCTCCCTGGACAACAACTCACTGGAGGTATCCCATCCCTGGCACTGAAAATGTTCTAACAACGATCTATGGCTTCTGAGTGTTCCATTGTCCAAAACCAGAGGATTCCATATGATTTATTTGCATCCTCTTAGATTTTGATTAGCCCTCCCTCCACCTTTCCTTTATTCAATCTCTTCCCCTGACCTCACTTTGGGCCTTTTCACCCCCGTTAATCTATTCTTCTACTTACATATATACAATACCAACCTATTAAGTACTCTCCTCCCTTCCTTTCTCTTCCCTTTATATCTCCTTTTTAACTTACTGGCCTCTGCTACTGAGTTTTTTCCTTCTCACATAGAAGTCCAATCATCTGTAGCTAGGATCCACATATGAGGGAAAACATGAGGCGCTTGGCTTTCTGGGCTTGGGTTACCTCACTTAGTATAATCCTTTCCAGATCCATCCATTTTCCTGCAAATTTCATAACTTCATTTTTCTTTACCGCTGAGTAGAACTCCATTGTATAAATGTGCCACATTTTCATTATCCACTCATGAGTTGAAGGACATCTAGGCTGGTTCCATTTCCCAGCTATTATGAATTGAGCAGCAATAAACATGGTTGAGCATGTACTTCTAAGGAAATGGGATGCGTCCTTAGGATATATGCCTAGGAGTGCTATAGCTGGGTCATATGGTAGATCAATTTTTAGCTGTCTTAGGAACCTCCACACTGATTTCCACAATGGCTGGACCAGATTGCATTCCCACCAACAGTGTAGAAGGGTTGCTCTTTTTCCACATCCTCGCCAGCATTTATGATCATTTGTTTTCATGATGGTAGCCAATCTGATAGGAGTGAGATGGAATCTCAATGTAGTTTTAATCTGCATTTCCCTGATGACTAGGGATGTAGAACATTTTTTCAGATGCTTATGCGCCATCCGTATTTCTTCTTTTGAGAACTCTCTATTTAGCTCCATAGCCCATGTTTTAATTGGCTTGTTTGATTTCTTATTATTTAGCTTTTTGAGTTCTTTGTATATCCTAGATATTAATCCTCTATCAGATATATAGCTGGCAAAGATTTTTTCCCATTCTGTAGGTTGCCTCTTTGCTTTATTCACAGTGTCCTTTGCAGTACAAAATTTTTGTAATTTCATGAGGTCCCAGTGGTTAATCTGTGGTTTTACTGCCTGAGCAATTGGGGTTATATTCAGAAAGTCTTTGCCAAGACCAGTATGTTGAAGGGTTTCCCCTACTTTTTCCTTTAGCAATTTCAGAGTTTCAGGTCTGATGTTAAGGTCTTTAGTCCATTTGGACTTAATTCTTGTGCATGGAGAGAGAGAAGAATCTATTTTCATCCTTCTACAGATACATATCCAGTTTTCCCAGCGCCATTTGCTGAAGAGGCTGTCTTTTCTCCAATGACTATTTTTGGCATTTTTATCGAATATCAGGTGGCTATAGCTACCTGGACTTATATCTGGGTCCTCTATTCTGTTCCATTGATCTACATATCTGCTTTTGTGCCAGTACCATGCTGTTTTTGTTACTATGGCTCTGTAGTATAGGTTAAAATCAGGTATGGTGATACCACCTGCCTTATTTTTGTTGCTCAGTATTATTTTAGATATTCGAGGTTTTTTGTGACCCCAAATGAAGTTTTGGATTGTTTTTTCTATTTTTGTGAAGAATGCCTTTGGAATTTTGATGGGGATTGCATTAAATGTGTAGATTGCTTTTGGTAAGATTGCCATTTTCACAATATTGATTATTCCAATCCAGGAACAAGGGATGTTTTTCCATTTCCTAGTGTCTTCTGCAATTTCTCGCTTGAGTGTTTTATAGTTTTCATTGCAGAGATTCTTTACTTCTGTGGTTAGGTTTATTCCAAGGTACTTTATTTTCTTTGATGCAATTGTGAATGGGAGTGATTCTCTGATTTCATCCTCTGTGTGTTTGTTGTTAGCATATAGGAATGCTACTGATTTCTGTGTATTTATTTTGTATCCTGCTACATGGCTGTAGGTGTTTATCAGCTCTAACAGTTTGCTGGTAGAGTCTTTAGGGTCTTTTATATATAGAATCATGTCATCTGCAAATAATGATAACTTAATTTCTTCCTTTCCAATTTGTATCCCTTTTATGTGTGTCTCTTGCCTTATTGCTATGGCTAAGACTTCCAGTACTATATTAAATAAAAGTGGGGACAGTGGACACCCTTGTCTTGTTCCTGATTTTAGTGGAAAAGCTTCCAGTTTTTCCCCATTTAGTAATATGTTGGCTGTAGGCTTGTCATAAATAGCCTTTATTATATTGAAATATATTCCTTCTATTCCCAGTCTCTGTAGGACTTTTATCATGAAGGGATGTTGGATTTTGTCAAATGCTTTTTCTGCATCTAATGAGATGATCATGTGGTTTTTGTCCTTCAATCCATTTATATAATATATTACATTTATCGATTTGCATATGTTGAACCATCCCTGCATCTCTGGGATAAAGCCTACTTGGTCAGGGTGAATGATCTTTCTGATATATTCTTGTATATTCTGTTTGCCAATATTTTGTTGAGGATTTTTGCATCTATGTTCATGAGGGAGATTGGTCTGTAATTTTCTTTTTTTGTTCTATCTTTGCCTGGTTTTGGTATCAGGGTGATGCTGGCTTCATAGAAGGAATTTGGTAGGATTCCTTCTTTTTCTATTTTATGGAAAAGCTTAAGAAGCAATGGTGTTAGTTCTTCCCTGAAGGTCTGGTAAAATTCAGCAGTGAATCCATCTGGGCCTGGCCTTTTTTTAGTTGGGATATTTTTGATAACTGCTTGGATCTCCATGCTTGTTATAGGTCTATTTAAGTGATTAATCTCATCTTGATTTAATTTAGGTAGGTCATATAAATCAAGGAAATCGTCCATTTCTTTCAGATTTTCATACTTAGTGGAGTATATGCTTTTATAGTATGTCCCTATGACTTTTTGAATTTCTCTGGCATCTGTTGTGATGTTACCTTTTTCATCTCTAATTTTATTAATTTGTTCTCTTCTCTCTTTCTTTTGGTCAGATTTGCTAAGGGTTTATCAATCTTGTTTATCCTTTCAAAGAACCAACTCTTTGTTTCATTGATTCTTTGGATTGTTTTTTTTTTTTTTTTTTTGGTTTCTATTTCATTAATTTCTGCCCTAATCTTTATTATTTCTTCCTGTCTACTGATTTTTGGTTTGCCTTGTTCTTCTTTTTCCAAGGCTTTAAGGTGAAGCATTAGGTAGTTTACTTGCTACCTTTCTAATTTCTTAATATAGGCACTTAAAGCTATAAATTTACCTCTTAGGACTGCCTTCATTGTGTCCCAGAGATTTTGGTATGTTGTGTTCTCATTATCGTTGGACTCTATAAATTTTTTGATTTCCTTCTTGATTTCCTCATTGACCCATTCATCATTTAGTAGTGTGTTGTTTAAGTTCCATGATTTTGTGTATGCTCTATAGCCTTTCTTGCTATTGATTTGTAGTTTGATTCCATTGTGGTCAGATAGGATGCAAGGAATTATTTCAATTTTCCTGTATTTGTTAAGATCTGCTTTGTGTCCTAATATATGGTCTATTTTAGAGAATGTTCCATGTGCTGCTGAAAAGAATGTATATTCCACAGCATTTGGATGAAATGTCCTGTAGATATCTGTTAGGTCCATTCCTTCTATGACCTCATTTAGTCCAGATGCCTCTCTGTTTATTTTTTCCCAGGATGACCTGTCAATTGATGAGAGTGGGGTGTTGAAGTCACCCACTACCACTGTGTTTGGTGTTATCTGTGACCTTAGTTCTAATAGCATTTGTTTGATGAATTTGGGGGCCCCCATGTTAGGTGCATATATGTTTAGGATTGTAATGTCCTCCTGTTGGAGGGTGCCTTTAATCAATATAAAGTGACCTTCCTTATCTTTCTTAACTAATGTTGGACTGAAGTCTACCTTGTCAGATATAAGGATAGCAACCCCTGCTTGTTTTCTAGGTCCATTTGCTTGAAATACTGTTTTCCAACCTTTCACCCAGGATAGAGTCCACCCTTTGTAGAAAGGTGGGTTTCTTGGAGGCAACAAATTGAAGGATCCTGCTTTTTAACCCAGTCTGCGAACCTATGCCTTTTGGTTGGAGCATTGAGGCCGTTGATATTAAGAGATAATATTGAAATGTTTGTATTCATTTCTGCCATTTTTTTTGTAGTTCTTCTGGTTTTACCTTTGCTCTCTTGTGTTAATTAGTATTTGAGTATTGTTTGTTTTTTCCCAGTCCTTTATATGTGTGCTTTTCTTTTTCTTCAGCATGGAGGATTCTTTCAAGTATTTTCTGTAGAGCTGGTTTTGTCTTCAAATACTCCTTTAGCTTGCTTTTGTCGTGGAATGTCCTTATTTCTCCATCTATTTGAATGGATAGTTTTGCAGGATAAAGTAACCTTGGTTGACAGTTGTTATCTTTCAGGACTTGGAATACATCACTCCATGCCCTTCTGGCTTTTAAAGTTTGTGTTGAGTAATCTGCTGTAATCCTGATAGCCTTGCCTTTGTAGGTAACTTGATTTTTCTCTCTGACTGCTTTCAATATTTTTTCTTTGGTTTGTGTGTTTGGTAGTTTGATTATAATATGGCAAGGAGAGGTTCTTTCCAGGTTTTGTCTGGCTGGTGTTCTAAAGGATTCCTGTATCTGCACTGGCACCTCTTTCCCAATTGGGGGGAAGTTTTCTTCTGTGATTTTGTTGAAGATGCCTACTACGCCTTTGGAGTGAAATTCTTCTCCTTCTACTATGCCCTGAATTCTTATGTTTGATCTTTTCATAGTGTCCTGAATATCTTGAAATTCCCACTCATACTTTTCTACTAGTTTGTCTTTCTTTTTGTTGGACTGTATTAGATCTGCCACCTGGTCTTCTAGCTTAGATATTCTGTCTTCTCCTTCATCCATTCTACTGGTGAGATTTTCTACAGAGTTTTTTATTTCATTAACTGTGTTCTTCATTGCTAGTAATTCTGACTGGTTTTTCTTTATTATTGCTATTTCCTTATTTATGTCTAGTATTCACCTCTTTATTTCATTAATTTGGTGTCCTGTGTTTTCTTTGATTCCTTTGATTTCCTCTTTCATTCCTTTGATTTCTTCTTTGACTTCTTTAAACATATTTATAATCATTCTTTTGAAATCTTTCTCTTGCATTTCCTCTAACTTGTTGTCACTAGAGGTCATTTCTGATGCATTAGTACTTTTTGGTGGATTTATATTGTCTTGATTTTTGGTGTTTCTTGTGTTGTAATGTATATATTTTTGCATCCTGGATTATTTAATGATTGGATTTTCTAGTTAGCTGGGTATTATTAGATGTATTAGTCAATCTGATGTTATATAACTTCAGGGTAGGAACTTAAGGTGTTAGGTGTGGCTCTGAAGACTCTCAGAGTAGCTACAAAAGTGACCTTAGGTGTTGGGTTTGCCTGCTATGAGAGTATTCAAGTAGGCTGAGTGGAACCAAATCCAGATAGATTCTGAAATTCAATTAAACAATGTACACTTTCAATGAAAAAACAGCTCAGAATATTTATCCAAGAGTAGGTATTATGACAACCAGATCCTCTAACTGTCCCTTAGGGTGTGTGGTGCCCCACCCACAGCCTTAATCCTGACACCAAGGAGGTTAAGAGTTCTGATCTGTTGAGGGTTCCAAGTCAGCTTGTGACCAGGTGAGACCCTTACCTGGTGTAATCCCAGTTACCCCTGCTCCTGCTTGGGTCCCACTGTCAGTTCAAGTAGCTGTGGCTGGGTCCCTGGATCGCTGCTCTGTTCGCTGGAGCTGGGCACTGGCGGTGGGGGAGGGGAGGCTGCCGATGCTGTTCTAGTTCGCCCGCTGTTCCACGTGTTCTTCTACCTTGTGATCTGCTCCTCCGTTGTTCACTGCTGTTCTCCCTTCACATTTCTTGAGTTTGCAGAGAGCTCCGGTGTGAGTGGAAACTCCCCTCACCTGGCTTTTCCTGCGGCTCAAGCTGAGCCTGGCAGCTTTCTGGCCACCACCGCGGCCGCAGCCGCAGTCCGCAGACCTGCTAGAGCTGCTCCTGCTGGTCTGTGTGGGCTCTGGATGCTCTGGATCTCTCCTACTTCTCCACTGCCATTTCAATTTGCTATTCACCTCACTTTTTAGTAAAATTGTCTATTTTGCTGTGTTTTTTTTCGACTCCCCCCCCCCCCCCCAGGCTGCTTTGGCGTGGTACCTATGGCGCCATCTTAACCGGAAGTCCGGAAATTTATTTCTTATAGTTCAGTAAGATTGTAAAGCCCAAGATCAAAGTACCTATAGGTTGGGCTGTCTGGTGAGGGCTGTTCTATACTTAGAAAATGGCATCTTGTACTACATCCTGCAGAGGCAGGAGGCTGTGTCCTCACATGGTGAAAGGGACATAAGGGGTGAAAAGGGACCAACTTCCCCTTGTAAAGCCTTTTAATAACAGTATTAATCCATTCATGAGGGAGGGAGGAGCCTTCCCAAAGGCTGTACCTCTGTACATTGTTGTATTTGGGATTAAGTTTCTTTTTCTTTTTTAATTTTTTCTATATATATATATATATTACTTATTTTAGAGAGAGAAAAAGGCAGAGAGAGGGAAAGAGAGAATGGGCATACCAGGGTCTCCAGCCATTGTAAAGGAACTCCAGATGCATGTGCCAACTTGTGCATCTGACTTACGGTGGGCCCTGGGGAATCTAACTTGGGTCCTTAGGCTTCACAGACAAGTGCCTTAACCACTAAGCCATCTCTCCAGCCTTATTTTTCAATTTTTTTAAAAAAATATTTTATTTATTTATTAGAGAAAGAGAGAGAGAATGGGCACACAAGCCATTGCAAATGAACTCCAGACACATGTGCCATCCTGTGTATCTGGCCTTATGTGGGTATGGGGAATTGAACCTGGGTCCCTTGGCTTTGCAAGCAAGTACCTTAATTTCTAAGCCATCTCTCTAGCCCAGGGATTAAGTTTCTCACACAACTTTTGGGGGGCATAGGCAGACTATAGCATTCTGCTCTTGACCGCCAAACTTCATGATTTTTTTTCACATGTAAAATATATATTAATTATATATAATTAATTAATTAATTAATATATATATAATTAATTAATCCCAGTAGCCCCCAAGGTCTTAATTCATTCTAGCACCAATTCAAAATTCTAAAGTCCAGAGTCTTATCTACATCAGCTATGAGTGAGACTGAAAGTATGGTCATTCCTAAAGCAAATTGCCCTTCTACCACAAGCCTGTGAACCAGACAAGTTACAGCATAAACATTACTGTAAGATCCCATGCATTTGTCTTTTGCTATCATTGAATGCCCAAGATTGGGTCACTTATAAAGAAAATAAATTTATTTCTTAAGTTCTAGAGTCTTGGTATGAATCTCATGCCCTTAATTCCACTCAAGTTTGCCTTGGTAAGGACTCTGCAGCCTCTCTGGCTCCACTTTTGTGCTTGGCTTTGCCCTAGTAAGGACTCCTGTAACAAGTTGTTCCTAAAATTCCTAGATATTTGATGCCTCTTTTGAAATATGAATGGAGAAGAAACTGGGGAGATGGCTAAGCAGTTAAAGGCATGTATTTGCAAAGCCTGCTCACCAGTCACCCATCTAAAACATAACACAAAATGTGATGCAAGCATCTGGTGTTCCATTTTCAGTGACCAGAGATACTTGTGCATGTGTACACACACACACACACACACACACACACACACAGAGAGAGAGAGAGAGAGAGAGAGAGAGAGAGAGAGAGAGAGAGAGAAGGGAGGGAGACAGAGTCAGAGATAAAACAATATTTGAAAACTGAGTGGAGATGCCACAACTCTATAGCTCTGCAGGGGCACAGAGCTAGGAAGGGAAAAAACAACCATGTAACACATATGGCCAGTGAATATCCTCCATCAATAATATTCCTCCTTCTGAGGAAAAGCTATGGGGATCATTTCTAAGGTTGGGCATTCCTGAGAAAGTAAGTGACTTAATAAATATATTAGCATTTCATGACACATTAGAAGGATTACATTATAAGAAAATGAGTGACTTATATATTTTTTAGCAACTATTTTCTAGTTTCATTGAGAATTTTATGAAAGAAAATTTGAGACTGTCATTGTTGCAATAAAATGGAATAAAAGGAGAACCTCTATGTTAAACAGTATGCTAACTGGCATTTCTGCTCAAAGAACGCCATTTGCAACATTTATGTTCGTGCCTCTAAGAGAAAAATTCAGTTTTATTCCAGAATAGCACTTTCAGAGGGACAGTGGCCACTGAAATACTGCCACCATCTGTATTTTATTGTGCAGGCTTTTCCATCTAAGGAAGGGCATTTTGGGTCTTAATATGGCATGTGTCTGGAGTTCTCAATGTGCTGTCATTTGTGGGCATAACTTCTGTCAGGAAGGCCATAGCTCACCCATTGATCTTTGCAGCAGCAGGCAGGATTCCATAGCTGCAGGGATTGAAATGGAGGAAAATAAGCAGAAAAGGAGCAATGAAAGAAAATAGTAGAAGGAATGGGAGAAAAGGCTGTTTGGAGGTAGGACGAAGCCATCTGTTTCAGCACACAAGGATCCATGGTATTATTGTTTAACTTAGTGATCATGAACAAGACTCTCTGTGTCTGCCCCAGGCCCTGAGAGCCTGGGAAGTTAATAGCTTGTCAGTTGGTTCTGTATCAGTTCAGTCAGTACATTGATGAGGAAGCTTTGGGGTAAAGTGAAGCCCTCAGAAAGGGGAATGAGAAGAGGTTGGGAACATAGCACTATCTGATCCCACCTACCTCTGACATGCAGATGGCCTCTTGCCTATGTGCAGGTATAGGTGGGTTTCCTGGTCCTTCCCCAATCTCCTCCCCTGCCTTCAGAGGAGCTTTCTCAGAGTATACTACCACCACTAGCCATGGCACTTGACATCTGGAGGACCATGGGAGCTAGGCATGGTTTTGTAGCCCGGGACAACTTATTCCCCTGCCCTTCCCCCAGCTTCTCATCAGTTCTGCTCAAGGACAAGGTAACTGTTCATGCCACATATAACTATGGAACATCAACTATGTTCCAGACAGAGGCCCTCCACTCTGGAACTTGACCCTTTAGTGTGGAAGAAAGGGGAAAAGCAAGAAAGTGCCAGATGATGGTAAGTGCTAGGGAGCAAATGGTATGGATTGCCTAGGAGGGAGTGGGCCATGTGGTTCTGTTAAATGTGGTAGTCAGAAAAAGCCTCCTTGGTCAGGTAACATTTGAGCTCAGACCTGATGGAAGTCTAAGTGAACCATGTGGGTATTTGAAAATGGGCATTCGAAGCAGGAGAAGCAGCATATCCAGAGGCCCCGGAAGAACTGTCCTTGTGCTCAAGGTTCAGCAAGGAGGCCAGTAGAGGAGGAGCAAGGGGAAGATAGTGTGTACTGAGGGCAGACAGGTCCCAAAGGGTCAGACTGCTTAGGGCCATGTGGTGTACTACAGTGACAGGCCAGATGGGAAGTGATGGCTCCTGGTAAGGTTGCAGATGCCTCTCTCAGCATATTTCTGGAGAATAGCCAGAGAGAGGAGCCAGGTGAAAGGGGGAGATCTGCTTGGAGATCACCATGCTAACTAAGGCTAGAGATGTGGAGGCTCAGATCAGGATGGTAGCAGTAGAGATGGTGAAAAACAGTTAGATTCTGAATCAGTTTTGTAAAGGGAACTAACAAGATTTGTGGGCAGGTACAACACAGTGTGTGAGAAAGGTGATAGAATTTCTCCAAGGTTCTGTTCAGTGCTAGAATGAGGTGAGTTTTTACCCTCAGTCTGTTGGCCAGGTTTGCCACCTGTCCCCAGTCCTTTGTTCATATTCTCACGAAATCTTCTGCACGAGTTGTCTCAAGTGGCGAGGATTAATAGCAAGAGTGATTATTGGTCTGGGGCTATCTAAGGCCGAGACCTTGGCTGCAACAGTTCTAGATACCATGGTCAAAATAAAGGACTCTCTTCTTCAGAGTCCCCAAACCTTGAGAGCCTCTAAGATAATTTTTTTAAGAGGCAGAGGATCATGCTTTATTGGCTGACAAATACTTGCTTATAATAAATGAAGCATAACCATCAGAAAGATGATAACTAATGAATCATTGGCTACAGAATTTTTATTTTGATATGTGGGATGATAGGTAGAAAGAGGGGAAGTACACTTGCATAGTTTTGGGGCCGGTGCCAAGTGAGGCTGAATCACAAGCCAAGAGAAAGTAGTTGTCTCACTAAAATCTGATCTGACTCAGAATGGCGGTGTGACAGATGTTCCTTTCACGTGGCCCCAAGAGGTCTGCCTGGCATCCATGATTGCTTTCACAAGTCTAAAAGTTGTGTTCCCATCATCCTTTTGGGTATGTATCAGCTGTCAGACCTGTTGTTCAAGAACTCCTGTTGAATTTAGAAGCAATTTAAGGGAGGGAGGGATGTTTTTTCATGGTTTGAGGGTATATTCTGTCATTGCAGGACAAGCATGATGGTGGGAATGGCTCTTAGATGTGGCAGCAAGATCATGAAATTGCTGGCTCACATTTCAGTGGAACATGAAGCAGATGGGACAGGAAGCATGGCCAGGCTATAATCCTCCAAGGCCTGCCCTCTAGTGACCCACTTTATTTTAGTGGTTCAGTGTCTTGTGCTTCTGTAACACAATACCAGAGACTAAGAAACTTACAAAGAAAAAAATATTAATTTTGACACAGTTTCAGAGGCTGAGAAGTTCAAGGTCAAGACTATGGCCTGCTGCATACTCCACAGGGGAGCCACACAGTGTCATCATATGTTAGAACATAGAAGGACAGGAAGGCAATAGAGATCCAGCTTAAACCCCCAAGTCCTTTCAGAGCAGCATTTATACATAAAGGTGAAGTTCTCATGATCTGAGTATTTCCAAAAAGACTTTCCAAATACCATTGCTTTAGGGACTCAGTTTCCAAATCTTGAATTTTCATAGGACACACTGAAACCATGACACTTTGCCTTTTTACTTTATCATCAGCAATGTGTGTGCATTCCAGTCTTACTCTATCATTGCCAACACTTGTCATTTTCCGTTCTTTCAAACATTGGCCAGAGTCTGGATAGATGGCTCAGTGGTTAAAGGCACTTGTTTGCAAAGCCTGAAGGCCTGGGTTCAATTCCCCAATACCCACAAAGTGGCACATGCATTTGGAGTTTGCAGTGGCAAGAGGCCCTGGCATTCCCATTCCATTCTGTCTTTCTTTCCTTGCAAATAAATAAATAAATAAATAAAAATATATTTTTTTAAATGGCCATCTTAGTTAGTGGTGTCAAGTGACATCTGAGTAGTTGTGAATTGCATTTCCCTCACTGACTAATGATGCTGACCATGTTTTCATATGCTTCTGGGTCACATGTACATCTTATGTGTAGAAACATCTATTCAAGTTCTCTGTCCTTTCAAAAATGGAGCTATGGGCTTAATGGTTAAGGCTAAGCCTTAACTTCACTTGCCTATGAAGCTTAAAGACTCATGTTTGACTCTCCAGTTCCCATGTAAGCCAAACACACAAAGTGATGCAAATGCACAAAGTTGCACATATGCACAAGGTGTTACATGTGTCTGGAGTTTGAATTCAATGGCTGGAGGCCCTGATGCGCTGATTCTTTCTCTCTCTCTCTCTCTCATTCTCACTCTCACATTTAAAAAAAATGGAGCTGTCTTTTTTATAGCTAAGTTTGTTTTAATAATTCTGGATATTTGGCCTTTATCAAACATAGCATTTACAGTATTTTTTCCCAATTTTTGGAGCTGGCTTTACTTTCTTTACTTTCTTTATCATGTCCTTTGATGGAGCCCAGCTTATCTGTTTTTATTTTATTGATTGTCCTTTTGATGTGATTGATATTTAAGAAATTTTGCCAAATTCAAGGTCATAAAGATTTTCCTTTTTTCATCTAAGAGTTTTTATATTTTTAGCTCCTAAGTTTAGGACTTTGAGACATTTTAGTTAGCTTTATTTGTAGTGTGAGGTGTGTGTGTGTGTGTGTGTGTGTGTGTGTGTGTGCACGCATGTGCATGCGTGTTGTTGATCAAAATAGAGCCTATTCATGTGAGGCAATTGCTCTACTACTGAGCTATCTTCTCAGCCATACATACTGATTTTTAAATAGGAAACTAGGGCTGGAGAGATTGCTGAGTGGTTAAGATCCTTGATTGCAAAGCCTAATGACCTGGGTTCAATTCTTCAGTACCCACGTAAAAACCAGATGTACAAAGTAGTGCATGCATCTGTAGTTTGTTTTCAGTGGCTGTAGGTCCTGGCATGCCCATTCTCTCTCTCTATCTAACTATATATATGTCAGTAATTGGTACCTTCTAACTCTTTTATTGATCAGGCTTGCTAGAGGCTCATTAGTCTGATTAACCTTTCATATAAACAGCTGTTAGAATCATTGAGCTTGTCCATTGTTTACCTGTTTTCTATTAATCTTTACTATTTATTTGATGCATAATAATTGCACATACTCATGGGACACAGGATGTTAATACATGTATACAATGTGTGTAGATCAAATCAGGTTATTTACGTTGCCATGCCCTAAAATACTTATAATTTCTTCTTGCTGGGGAAATTCAAATTCTTCTGTTCTAGTTTTTTTTTTTTTTTTTTTTTTTTTGAGGCAGGGTCTCA
This sequence comes from Dipus sagitta, assembly GCA_036346955.1. NCBI lineage: Eukaryota > Metazoa > Chordata > Mammalia > Rodentia > Dipodidae > Dipus > Dipus sagitta. The sequence continues at coordinate 223,672 of CM070787.1, forward strand.
CTCTAGCCCAGACTGGCCTGGAATTCAGTATGTAGTCTTTGGCTGGCCTGGAACTCACAGTGATCCTCCTACCTTGGCCTCCCAAGTGTCTTCTAGCTCTTTACCTTGAGCTATATAATGAATTTTTATTGTCATTCTGCTGTATAGTTTCTGCATAGAAAAGAAAACATGATATTTTCTTTCTTACTCCAAATTATGCCCTAATGTATCTGTGTTTTAGTACCCAACCTCCCTCTATCCCCAACTACTAGTATTACTCTCTACCATGAAAATCACTTTTTCTCTTGCATTTGTAGTATATGGTGTGTACATATGTATGTGTGTGTGATGTATACATGTGTATGTCTAGATGCATATACCTAGGCATGTGGAAGTCAGAGAAGAACATCACTTTCTCTATCACTCATCTGTGTATTTCCTTGAGATGGAGTTTCTCTCTGAAAATGGATCTGTAATTTTCACGAGTCAGGTGATTCTCAGGTCTCCCTACAGGACTAGGGTTACAGATGTGTGTGGTCACACCCACCTATTTATGTAGGTTCTGGAGAATTGAACTTAGTTGATTTCAGGGCCGCTTGCTTTAGCAAGTACTGTTACATTCTGAGCTATCCCCCAGCTCAAAAATCACTTTTGGGGGGCTAAAGAGATGGCTTAGTGGTTAAGGCACTTGTCTACAAAGCCTAAGACCCCAGGTTCGACTCTCCAGAACCCACATATGCTAGATGCACAAGGTGACACATGTGCACAGGTGGTGAATGCGCACAGGGTGGTGCAAGTGTCAAGTTTGTTTGCAATGGCTAAGGCCCTGGCATGTCAATTCTCTCTTTCTTTTGCTCTCATAAATTAAAAAATATATTTTAATATAATATATATTAATTACATATATTTAATATATATATCTTATATGGGTGATTTTTTTGACCACGATTTTACCATGTAGATCAGGCTAGCCTTGAACATGCGACCTTTCTACCTTAGCTCCTCAAGTGCTGACAATATAGGTGTGCACCATGATGGCACCTAATATAAACTCTTGAAGCAATAAATTTCATTTGACTTAAATTTTGTTCAGTTTAAATATCTTCTAGTTTTCCTTGTGACTTTCTTTGTCCTATAGATTTAACCTGGGGCTTTATGTGTGCCCCTGCTCTAGCACAAAATTATAACCCCAGCCCTGCCCTTGCCATTCTTATGCGACTTACAAGTTTGTCAAATATTCATGGATTTTCCTGATAATTTTGTTATTGATCTATAACTTAAATAAAATATTTATAAAAACTTAAAAAATGTATCAAGACTTATGTTATGAATCATGGTTAAGTTGAGTTGATTTTGCTTGAGTTTTGTTGACTATGTAGATCTATGAGTCACTGAGGCTCTGTGTTTTATTTTAGATTTTTCTGTCTATGATTTTATTTGAATATTTTTATGTACATATATATGGCATGAAAGTAGAAAGGGAATTATGGAGGGTGAGGAAGAGATATTAAGGGAGGGTGGACAGAAGAGCATAATTTGCCTTTCCATGATGACTAAGGGTGGTGGACCTTTTTTCATATGTTTATAGTTCATGCATATCCTTTTCTGCAGTATTAATCTCATTTCAGAACTTGTATTTCTGTTTTTTTCTTTTATTATTTATTTGTGTGTGATGACTAAGGGTGGTGGACCTTTTTACATATGTTTATAGTTCATGCATCTCCTTTTCTGCAGTATTAATCTCATTTCAGAACTTATATTTCTGTTTTTTTCTTTCTTTATTTATTTGTGTGGTGCTAGGGATTGAAGCCAGGACTTTGCTAGGCAAAGGCTTTATCACTGAGCTACATCCTTAGCCCAGAGCTTGTATTTGTAGATATTCCATCAAATTCTTTCTTTAATCACTTTTCCTAGGGTCTCACTCTGGCCCAGGCTGACCTGGGATTCACTATGTAGTCTCAGGGTGGCCTCAAACTCACGGCAATCCTCCTACCTCTGCCTCTGAGTACTTGGATTAAAGGTGTGTGTCACCATGCCTGGCTTATCTAACAATTTTGATTGCATACCAGGCACTTAAAATGTTACATTGATGATTTTTGTTTTGTTGTTTTAATGAATGTTTATCTTGTTTTGATAGAAAAAGTAGGCTAATTTTGGTTCAGTTTAATTTTTGAGTTTATTTTTAAATTTTTAAGAATAGGTTTGAAGTAGCCTTTTCTCTAGAAACTCTAACTTTTTTGTTTATTTTTATTGATTTATTTGAGAGTGTCAGAGAGAGAAAGAGGGAGAGAGAGAGAGAGAGAAGGGGGGGGCAGAATGGGCGCATCAGGGCCTCCAGCCACTGCGAACAAATGCTGGATGCATGCACTACCTTGTGCATCTGGCTTACGTGGGTACTGGGGAATTGAGCCTCGAACCAGAGTCCTTAGGCTTCAATCGCTAAGCCATCTCTCCAGCCCCTCTAACATTATTTTATTCATTATTTCGTTCAGTTGGTGTACAAAATAATGGATTTCATTATGACATTTTCATACATGTATGTCATTTTACTTTGCTCATACTCACTCCTCTGCCACCATCTCGTTGTGACTCCTCCTTTTCTTTCTGGTCTCTTTCTCCCAAATAGCTCCCCCTCTTCTTTCATGTCATCTATCTATATATACATATAAAAGAAAACATAATTTGTCTCTCTTACCCATAATTATGTTTCTTGTTCCCTCTTGCCCTCCCTTAATACCCCTCTCTCACCCTACATAGTTTCTTTCCTTTCATTTCTATATATATGTACACACACATATATATAGACATACATATTTAAATCTAGATGATTATATGATGAAAACCTGATATTAACTTAGTCTGACTCAACATAGTAATCTTCAGTTACATTAATTTTTCTGCAAATGACATGATTTGATTACTTTTTACAATTGAATAAAACTCCATTGTGCACACAATACATTTTCTTTATCTATTCATCTGTTGATGAACATCAAGATTGGTTCCCTGTCTTTGCTACTCTGAATAGTGCTGCAGTAAGCCTGGATGTTTTCATTTGCATTTACATGACAAATAAGGTTGCTGAACATTTTTTTCATATATTTATAGGTTATTTGTATTTCTTCTTTTGAGAAATGCCTATTCATTCATTTGCCCACTTGTTCATTAGATGATTTGCTAATCTGCTGCTTAATTTTTCAAGATGTGTGTAAATTCTAGATTTTTTTATTTTTTTATTTTTCAAGGTAGGGTCTCACTGTAGCTCAGGCTGACCTGGAATTCACTCTGTAGTCTCAGGGTGGCCTTGAATTCATGGTGATTCTCTTACCTCTGCTTCCTGAGTGCTGGGATTACCATCATGCCTGGCTGTGATTTTTGTCTTTTAAGTCTGGCTATTGCCTCCTGTGCTGTACAGAAACTTTTAAACTCCAGTAACCCTATTCAACAATTCCTGCAGTTATTTCCTGAGCTATTGGAGCCCTTTTCGGAAAAATCTTTGTCCATGTTTATGTCTTGGTGTTTTCCCAATATTTATCTCTGGTAGTTTCAGCGTTTAAACTTAAGAGCAGGACTCAACTGGGTTCAACTATGTAGGCTTCTTGCTCAATTTATAACTTTCCAATCACTCTCCTCCTCTGTGGAATTTTACTGTACTCATGTCTGTCTAGTATTTAATCAGCTCTCAAGTGCCCCTGTATTCTTCTTATAGGTAGCTTCCTTTCTCTGAAACTCTGCCCATAACTTGCAGGTACACAAGCCTCTCCAAATTCTGACTTTGGTCTTCTCATGCCAGTGACACCACTGTGCTCATCCTAGGATTCTTCCTTTCTTGCTCCTAGATGTAGAGTTTCCTTCTGAGTGAAAGCTGGGACAACCGTATTGTGTATTTGGATAGTCCCAATAAGTTGGAGAAAGATGTTCTGTATTGTTTATGTTTGTCATTACAGAATAGTTTTCCCACAACGGTTCCTATACTTTAGTCTCCTCTTCCCACACACTACTCCAAGTAGCGATGAGCTGGAGCTGACCTACTTAGGGGAATTTCTAAGCTTCTCATCAGCAGGCATTCTATGAATGGTCATTCTGTGCTTGCCTCCTACATTTTTTTAAAACCACCGATCACTAGTATATGTGACATCTCTAACTTTTTATTATATGTCTTATGTTCATTTGTACTTACAGACAGAAACAGAGGATATTTAAGTGTAATGAATGTAAAAGTTGGTGTTACCTGAATTGTTGTGGCTGTGGGTTTTTATAGAATTTTCTGCAATTTAGCTTAAAATCTCTTGTAAATGTATGGACTTTGTGACTTAGCTATATCTCCTGCCAAAGTATTAAGAGAAAGAAAAGCTTAAATACCAGCTTGACCTCTTAATTTAACAACCAAAGGCAGTCCTCATATTACATACATCCCAACATGTTACTTTCATTTTTAAAGAAAAATCTAAAGATGTGTATATTTTAAAGTTCATGTTTACTTTGGTGATTTAAATAAGATCATATTCCTTATTATAAAGGATTTGAACCTTATAATTTAGATTTCAGTGAAAGTCAGTGCATACAGTATTAGCTAGATATCATTGTTAACAGCCTACATAGAATTTTCATAACCTATATAAGTAGGATGACTGCATGTTCAAGAAAAAGCAAGTAAATTCTTAGCTATGTGAGGTTAGAGTTTGGGTTAATGATAAACAGAAAAGAGGTGTTGAAAATTTCATACCTGAAAGCACAAATACAAGAGAAACATATAGAAATAAGACATACAAAATACAAAACTATTGCATAGTAAGCTGCCCCAAACGGTAGCCATTATTCAGCTAGTACTCTGATAATTTTATCTGCATTTTGTCCATACACTGGACTGAGTTCATATTATCTCTTCCTTTTTCAGTGCTTTCAGGCTGCCTCAACTTACCAGAACTTTATTTATTATTTTTAAGGCACAGTGGACTTGTCTTCCTAAGCTTGAACCCTATATATTAGGAAAATGAAGTCAAGTGCTCTGCTAGGGATGCATACATACATTTCTGCTGCTAAACATATACATCAATTTGGCTTCTGCAAGTAAACCAGTTCTCCACACCCTTCCACTTCCAGGTCTCAGGAGGGTGAAGACTATTGAAAATCTGTCTTTGGTGTCCATGGTTGGGAGGCTTAGACCCCCCCCCCCAATCTGTCCCCTTCTAGTTCTTTTAAACTCTCAGCTGACAGTGTTCTATAGTGTTCCTCTGTGTATGGAGTTTTAGATTTAAGCACAAGTTATGTTTCAGAAAATAAAATATTATATGAAGTTTTTTATTTGGTTGCCATTGCATTTGTTTTGTAATATCTTCCTTTGTGGATAGTAGTGGTTTTGAAAGTGTGATCCTGGATGAGTGGCATACTCATCTTTCGGGAAGGAGTTAGAAGTGCACATTTTCAGGCCTTGCGATCTGTGTTTTAGACAGATTACAATCTCTTATTATGCATGCTAAAGTTTGATAGCTGCTGATGGGGAGAACCCAGAAAGCTCTCTTCTGTGTGATGTAATCTAGTTTTGCCTGTGATATTACAAACCACATAATATGAGGTATGAAGAAACAATCAGTCATGTCCCCAGCTACTGTTGCCTTGAAAATGTTTAATGGTGTAACACCTGAAATGCCATGATGCAGAACAAATGTCAAACTCCAGGAAGAAACATTCCTCGTGCCAGAAGCCTTCTTGAACTCCTCCATTCAGGGGATTTTAAGATACAAGAGCCACCGAAGGTGTTAATACAAGGCTGAGCAGCTGCCTTAAGGCACCTGGAATTGGTAAGGAAGTGAAATCTCAGGACTCTAAAGCTGTTGGTAAAGGAAAAGTTTCAAATCTTGACTTTAGCAATCCAAACAGAAAGCAAGAAACTAACACCTTTGGGTGGGCCCAATTGTAGGGAAGCCCAAGGAAGTCTTGGCATAAAGATGGTTTTCTTAGACCCATGAGGAAAAGGTGGGGCATATGCTTGTTTGCAAGGAGTGTCTAGAGGCTGATATGTCTACCTGTTCTCTTCATGCTTTGTTAAGAAATACTGAATATTTATTGTCTTAGTTGTACAAGACCTAGCAGTAGACTTCTTGGCCTCATGTCTCTTATTCTAGTCCTGTTTTGGGACTAAATGCTAGAGCTGATATTGGGTAGAGGCATTCTAATTTCTAGATTCAAACTTCTGGGCCCCCACAAAATGTAAATTCAGGTGAATAGTCTACTGTATGGAGAGGTTTCATTTCTCATAGGCACATGTGCCATTCTCATATGTATCTTGTACTAATCTGGGAATTTTGTAGTCACTTTTATTTATTTATTTTTTTTGAGGTAGGGTCTTTCTCTCTAGCCCAGACTGACCTGGATTTCACTATGTAGTCTCAGGGTGGCCTCAAACTCATAGCAGTCCTCCTACCTCTGCCTCCCAAGTGCTGGGATTAAAGGCACATGCCACCATGCTCAGCTTGCAGTCATTTTTTATATCACCAGCTCTGTGGCCTCTCATCTAGGCACCAGATCCTAGGAATTCATTCTCAGTAAGGTCTATAGAATCTCACTCCCCACTTTGCTAATTTTACAAATTCCATCCATCCTACATCATTATCTTAGCATGTTGCATTGGTATTCCAAGTCTGCCTTAACAAAGTAGGACAGATTGGGTGGTTTAAACAACAGAAGTCTATTTTCTCACAAATTATAGGAACTGGGAATGCTTGACCAAGGTGTGGGTAGGATGAGTGTCCAGCAAGACCACCCTCTCTAGCTTAGATGCTGTCTTATCTGTGTAAGTTTACATGGTCCTTCCTCAGTGTGTGCTTGACTCTCTTTTAACCTTAATTACCTCCTTAAGGTGATTAAGTCAACCATCATCACCATACGGATTTGGAGGACACAACTGAGTCCACAACAAGCCATACTGTATCCCTTTTCTGGGTTATTATTGTCCCCTTTGACTCTTATTCTTGATTATTCATTATTCATTGACTATGCAACCATATTCATCTCAGTCAAATAACACTGTAGTCTTCTCAAAAAGTAGAATGATTCCCAACAATTAAGATTTAGCCAAAGTCTATAGTCTTATACTTGGCTCTCTGATAATAATAGCCTACCTAGTTAGATAAATAATACCATTCCTACATACCACAAAGCATTTTATAAGTCCAGTGTATTACTCATTGTATCTTAGAGCTGGTCTACCAGAAAGGACTTTAAGCCAGCTCTGTCATTGTTCTTTAAACATTTGAGTGTTCTCACAGCTAGGCCTTTGTGGAATTATTCTATCTGGAAAATCCTCTTTTCTACTTATTCAAATACTGCCCTTTCTTCCAGGAGCAACACTTCCTCCTCTCAGTAACATTTTCCAAATCACCTCCACCCACACTCATCTTTATCTCAGGGCTTTGACTATTATTTCAAAGCAAATGTTACCACAGTTGTGAATGGATGCTTGTGCTCCTGCCCAGACCACCTAAGGATGAGTATTTCTCACTTTCTCATGGTGCCTGGCATGGTGGTGGTACTCAGTGTCCTCACTGCACAGATGACTGGGTAGATGGACAGATGAAAAAGGGATGAAGATTCTATTTGATAAAGTTTTCTGAGAATCTTAGTCTAATTATCATATCTTCTGAGAAAACTTCCATTACCCTCCTCCAATCTTTCTCTATTACATCACTTTATTATTCATTCATTTATTTATCCCTTATTTATTAATTATTTGAGATAGGGGCCATCTATGTCACTGTGGCTGGTCTGGAACTTGCTACGTAGATCAGGCCAGTCTTGAATTTGCACCAGTTCTTCTGCCTCCACTTTCAGAGTACTGCAATTACAGGCATGGGCCACCATGTCTAGCCTTTATTTTAAATCACAAGACTACCTTCATCACTCCCAGAAAATTTATTATCTTTCCAACCCCCTAAAATACTCTATAAATTTTGTGGAAATTGGGATTTCTGTTTTGTTCCTTGGTGCACAGTCTGCATCTGATATATGATAAACACTCAGTAAATATTTGCTGAAGGAATCACCATCACCTTGCATCATGGTGACTTTTGGAATAGATGGCATGGTAAGCAAGGTGTGCATGCAGGCAAGGGAGGAAACATGGACTAAGGTCTCCTTTCTCTCTCTTCTTTGTTCTTTTTCTCTTACTTATTTATTTATTATTATTTTTATTTGGTTTTTTGAGGTAGGGTCTCGCTGTAGCCCAGGCTGACCTGGAATTCACTATGTAGTCTCAGGGTGGCCTTGAACCCATGGCGATCCTCCTACCTCTGCCTCCCGAGTGCTGGGATTAAAGGCATGAGCCACTATACCTGGCATCTTATTTATTTTTTTTAAAAAAATTTTATTGTTTTTATTTATTTATTTGAGAGCAACAGAGAGAGAAAGAGGCAGATAGATAGAGAGAGAGAGAGAGAATGGGCGTGCCAGGGCCTCCAGCCATTGAAAATGAACTCCAGACGTGTGTGCCCCCTTGTGCATCTGGCTAACGTGGGTCCTGGGGAATGGAGCCTTGAACCAGGGTCCTTAGACTTCACAGGCAAGCGCTTAACTGCTAAGCCATCTCTCCAGCCCTATTTATTTATTTTTAAGACAGGGTCTCACCCTGTTGCCTAGGTTGACCTAGAGCTTACTATGCAGCCCAGACCAACCTTAAATTTATTATAATACTACTGCCTCAGCTCTCCAAGTGCTGGGATTACAGGCAAGATCCCCATACCTGGTGAAACATAGCCTTTTAAATATTACCCATGAATTCTTTAGGAAATCTTACACTAATTAAGAAGCAAATATGTACTATACCTTGTTCTATAGATTATATATGTTAAATAGAATTGGTATGGATTATAAATATGTACCTTGACTCTGCTTAAAAACTTTAAGTACTGTATATAAATATTTAAGATGCCATAAAATCTACTATTTAAAGAAAGCCAACATTTAATCATTTGGCAAGCAGTATCTTTGGCTAGACAATGGGTTTGTTTCCTAAATCTAGACTTTCACATGGAGTGGTTCCTTTAGAGACGGCAACTGCAGTGGCATTTTCTATAGAGAAGAGATGTTCCAGGACCTCTGTCTTCTGTTTCCTTCTTCCCATTTTAGGCTTTATCATCCTTGGCACAGGAGTCACTGTCTAGTTATCCAATCTGTTCATTGCCTCTGGCTCCACCAAGGTCAGATGTGTCATTGTGCATTTGCTCATGCTGATCTCTTTGATTAGTAAGTCATCCTGCTCAGGGTCCAGCTGCCATGCCTCCTTCTCCAGTAAGCCTTTCCCAGTTATGACAATGACCAGAAAAGAACTGATGGTACCATTCACTGTTACTCTCATGCCTTGCCACTCATGTATTATGCTTGGTTATTTCTTGTAAGTTCAGTTTCCCTGGTTACTCTAAATAAGCTCCTTTGGGGGTGGTTGTATCTTGTGTCTCATTTGTTTGTCATCACATCTCATCCTTTTGGTGTAAGATGAGTTTACAAGATTTTTGAAATGAATACTTTCTCTTTCATAGCCTGATTGCTTGGGATCAGGAGAATGTGATGATGAGAAGCAAGGCTATTCTGGAACCCCTCTTGAGGGCTCATCTAGCCTCTTCCTTTTGCCACTCTTCTTAATAGGAAGGATGGATCACTTTTGTAAAATGCAGAGGAGGGACCAGCACTCAGTGTCCTGTGTGCCTGATGATGTTGACCTAAGGAAGTCAGATGTTAAGCCGAATCTCTTCCTACATCTCTGCATTTTCTACAGTTGGCAGGAGAGAGCTGTCCTGTAGGCCAAATCCTTTTTTTAATTTCATTTCATACTTGGCAAAAGATGCAAGAAATGATGCAACTATCATTAACAATACAACTTACTTTTATTCTCTTTAAAAAGCTGTATCTGGGCTGAAGAGATGGCTTAGCAGTTGAGGCACTTTCCTGCAAAGCCAAAGGACCCAGGTTTGACTCTCAGGACCCACAAGGTGGCACATGCATCTGGAGTTTGTTTGCAGTGGCTGGTTACCCTGGTGTGCCCATTCTTTCTCTATCTGCCTCTTTTTCTCTTTCTCTCAAATAAATAAATAAGAATAAAAAATTAAAAGCTGTATCTGTAAACCCACTTGGTAGGAATATTCTACCCTAAAAAGGACTGTGTATGTCTTCTTTCTTTTTGCTTCTCTGTGTTTCTGTGGGTCTGATTTGTATTCCATTGAAAATGTATTTTGATTCATTTCTTATCTCCATCTAGCTCTGTTTTTTTCCATTATTTATTTTTTTCCCTCTTCTGTCTTGTTTGATGGGGAAGAAAAATCGTTGGAAGACCATAAAAGAAACTATATTTCACTATGGTGTTTTTCAGGAGAGAATTAAGTAACATTACACTTATTCACTTAGATGTCTTAATATAATTTTTATATCACTTTGCATTTAAACACAAACCACAGAAAATATACATACTTTTGCATATTTGTAATTAAGTGGTGTATGCTGTATTATTTTAAGCCTATCATTATTCATCTAAATACATCGAAATCTAAACACACTGAATTCTGACATGGTAGTAGTTTGTTGTGCTGTTCATCAAGCTTTTGATATATGAATTTTCTTGCATTTCACTACTGTAAATAACATTGCTATCAAACATCTCTGTACAAATTATTTTTTGTTGCTAAAATGAAGATTTTCATGTCAAAGGCATTCAATAATTTTAAAAACTAAAAAGGGCTGGAGAAATGGCTTAGCAGTTAAGGCATTTGCCTGCGAAACCAAAGGACCCAGGTTCAATTCTTCAGGACCCATGTAAGCCAGTTGCATAAGGGGCACATGTGTCTGGAGTTTGTTTGCAGTGGCTAGAGGCCCTAGCATGCCCATTCTTTCTCTATCTGTCTCTCTTCTCTCTGCTTGCAAATAAATAATAAAATTAAATAATAAAATACTTAAAGAAACTAAAAAACATGGAACAAAAAACTCTACTCAGTTAAAAAAAAAAACTAGTTTTTTCAGTCTTGGCTTCTAACAGTTAAGAGATGAGAAAGAGAAAGGAAGAAAATCATCCATTCTTTCATTTAACATGTATTTGAGCACTAGCTGTATGCTTATTGCTGTTATAAAAATGTGGTCTCCATCAGTAAATAAGAAACTAAAAAGAAACAATCCTGCATGTATACAGTCTATATTCTGAGAGAGATAGAAATAAACATGACAAAAAGTGAACTAATTGTATAGTAAGTTGCAAGGTGACAAGTCCTATGAAACAAGGAAGCGTCAGGCTAGGAAGAATTGGGAATGGCAGAGTGACCATGAAGGGATGTGGGTTGCAGTTTTAATTAGAGTTGGGGATAGGAAGTGTGGAATAAGGGACATCTAAAGAGACTTAAGGAAGGGAGAGAGTTAGCCATTAAGTATAGGTGTGACTGCATGACCAGCATGGCAAATGCTTGATCTCCTGGAGAAATAGCAAAGAAGCTATTTGTGTAACAGTCAGTGAAGGCTGGGCAGGTCTCACAGATAGACTAAACTGAGAACTCTACCTATTGTTTCCCAGTTCCTGTCTTAGAGTTTGGAGAGGAGATAAAGTAAGGAACTGGCAGGAGGTTTATTTTAGGGCAAAGGTCCACGCTCAAAGGATGAGTCTAAGACGCTCAAGAGAGAATGGCATCATAGCATTTTGGGCAAACTTTGATGAGGGGAAGATTATCATGAGTTACTGTGGTAAGAAGATGGGATTCAAAGAATGAGTAGGGATTTTCTCTGTGACAGAGTTTATTATCCATTTCTGGCTTTCTATGGGAATTTTGCACTGTGGTGTGGTATTAGTTATATGGTAGAAGCAGACCAATTTCAAGGTTAATAATATGCAGATGGCATTGTAATAAAGCAAAGAGCACTTAGTAGTCATGTGGGTCAGCCATGTTGGTCCCAGCAGGATCTGGGTGTCTTGTATCTTTACTGTTCAGTAGTATAGTGCTCTGATGTAATAAGTGTTGAAGTTGCCAGTTTTGAGCCCACTATGCAGTTTGCCCCTTTTATCCCCCATGTCTATCTAGCTGAGCTCAGCTAGAGAGAGAAAGTGAGAGAAGAATGCTTGATCGGAGGTGGCCAGGGGCCACATTGTGTAGGCATTTGTGAGGACATCAACTGTCACTATTGTCTCATTCCCAAATGAGACTTCAGAAGGGCTATTTACTTTCTTTGACAGGTCAAATGCTAGACCAGCGCTGAGCCTCTGAATCCAAGTACCTGGGATGAGGAATTGTTATATTCCTGACAAATTCCTTTGGGAATTTTGATGTGTCCTTAGGTTTGAGACCTGCTGTTTTGGTTTAAAAAGCCCATGATTTTAAACTAGAAATAATTTCATAAGATAGAAACTTTCTTAGCATCTCAAATGTCAGTGATTTAGAGATGTGGAGATTGTCTAGGAAATTGAGGCCCAGTGGTTAAGTGACTGGCCCATGGTTGCACAGTTGTAAGAGGCAGAGCCAGGTTTCAGAGTACTCCTTCAAGCTCAGAGTTGAGCACTCTTTGGCTCTGTTGGGCTGCCTACTAAATGGTGTTATTTCACTTGTGAGGTGGTTACACTCCCAATGAGCTCTACCATTAGGAACATGGCCTGCACCAAGAAGACCTATAGGGTTGACTGGTTGATTAAATGTTTGATTATCTAAGATCAGTCAGATAGCTGCTATTACTTTAACCTTTCTGGTTAAGAGTGATCCAAAGTGTATTAATCACATTTTCTGCATCCTTAAAGGAATTCTGGGGAATTCATATCATTTTAGAATTAAAATAGACCTTAATTGATGAGAATCTTGGATTGTTCTGGGTCATAATTTTGAAGTAAGCTCTTACTTAATATCATTATAGAACATAAAAGCTATTCAGCTGACCTTGGACAAAACTGAGGTTTTGTCTCTTTTTAAATACAATTGGGATTCAGTTGGCTTTCCTTTAATTTGTTTCTTGGATATTGTTGCTAAATTTTTCTCTTCTTAATTAATTTCTTTTTATAATGTTAGGTTTCTTGCCCTTATTCTGTAAGTTGGGCCTCAATGATGATTGCAGTGTCTGAGCTTGTAGACATCGTTGTCACCCTGGGATGCCCCAATGTAGTGGGGAATCCTGAGCCCAACGCAGAACATCTGTGCATCACGTTCACCCCAAGTTCAAGGGAATCGGTTCAGAAATCACTTAACCAGGCAAGTGCTCACACCTCAAGAAATGATTTAGGTGGAACCCTTTCTCCTCTTCTTATATGCTCCTTCAAGGTTTAGTGATCAGACTTGTTCCAGCCATGGGCATAGGTCACACATTCCCACTGAGAACACTTGGAAAAGTTCGTAGGAACACATTATATTTTCCCTTTCAATAAGCCAGAACTAACAATGGAAGCTGTGTTTAAGATATTGGCAACTTTGAAAATGGGAAGAAAAATACACATCTAATGTATTTCTCTGTCTGTCTTTCCATAGTGAAGTCACATTCACTATACCAATATGCAATGTTTGATTAACCCACTATATATAACAGTCAAACTATTCACTGGCTACCTTGAGGATATCTTTCAAGCCTTAATCATTTTTGTTGTTATTGTTTTTTGAGGTAGGGTCTCACTCTAGCCCAGAATGACCTGAAATTCACTATGTAGTTTCAAGCTGGCCTTGAACTCACAGCATTCCTCCTACCTCTGGCTCCCAAGTGTTGAGAATAAAGGTGTGCAACACCATGCTGGCTTAATCATTTTTTAAAGATTTTTTTGTTTATTTTTATTTATTTATTTGAAAGTGACAGACAGAGAAAGAGGAAGGGAGAGAGAGAGAATATGGGTGTGCCAAGGCCTCCAGCCACTGCAAACGGACTCCAGATGCATGCACCCCCTTGTGCATCTGGCTAATGTGGGTCCTGGGGAATTGAGTCTTGAACTGGGGTCCTTAGGCTTCACTGGCAAGCCCTTAACCACTACGCAATCTCTCCAGCCCTGGCTTAATCATTTTTTATAGTGTATAAGGTTCAACATAAATTTATTTCTGGGGCTGGAGAGATGGCTTAAGTGCTTAAGGCACTTGCCTATAAGCCTAAAGACCCAGGCTCCATTCCTCATGGTGGCACATGCATCTACAGTTCTTTTGCAGTGGTTAGAGGCCCTGGTGCACCCATTCTCCCTCTCTCTAATAAATAAAAAATACAATATTAAAGACATATATAAAATTTATTTCTGGATCTCTCTGCTGTCACAATTCATTCAGCAGCTAATGTTATCCACCAGAAGATGGGTCATGACGTCTGGTTTGTAATCTTTTTTTTTTTTTTGGAGAAGGAGAGAGAGACAGAGGGAGAGAGAGAGAGGGGAGGGAGGGGGGGATTGATTGAGAGAATTTGTCCCTAGATCTTTCTCCATGAGGTAAATATGATATGCTTATAGGCAGTGTGTGGGAACTATGGGGGAAAACCATGATACTAGGAATGAAGGACTCTGACTTTCTCCTGCAACTGCTGGAAGTGCTGCCAGCAGAACATCTTGGCTGTGGGGCCTTTTCCACAAGAGGAGTGCCTCAGTTGAAAAGGGCCCCCTTGCCTAAAGTCACCAGCATAGCTGGCATGAATGGCTGATCCATATGGATATATAAAGGTCCCTCTTCCCAGGCCCAGAAGGTCTCTGAAGCATCATCCCAGCTTCAGAACCCTCCCTGTAAGATGCCCAAAGCAAGACCAGTGTCTTTTTCAGCTCAAATGCCTCCTCTCTCCCCTCACTTTCTGTCCTTCCTTAAAATGTTGACTTCAAGAGCACTTCCTAATAAACTCCCTGCCTGCTGACCACAATCTCCAAGTCTGCTTATGGTGGGGACTCAACCTATATACAAATCCTATGACCAGTTTACCTGTGCATTAGAAAATACAGTATAGACTTTCCCCAGGTTAACTGGAGATGGACTGTTTCATGTCATTAAATGAAAGAAAAATTACAGCTAAACTGAGGTGAAAAGTACAAGTAGAAGAATAAGGTCTAACTAGCTTTTTCCTGTGTGAACTTGAGATATATCGTTATTGTTTGGTTGGGAGAGTTGCTTTGTTTAGAGATAGGGTCTTACATTGTCACCTACACTGGTCTCAGAACTCACTGACAATACTCCTGTCTCAGCCTCCTGAAAGACGGTTTACAAGTGCGGGTCACCAAGTCCACTGCAAGCTCCAGATGTTGAATTATACCTTGCTTTTCTGTGGAGGTCCAAAGACATCATTTGAATTGTTCATCCACTCCATGTAAGAGTTAATGGTATGGGAAGGGAAAGAGGAGAATGATGTGTCAGATTTGAAACTTATTTCTTTGCGTTTTGCAATGGGATTTGTCGTTATAAGCAACTCTAAATGAAGACCTTTCTTAGATCATCTCATTATCTCCTTTGTGCCATGTGACTGCGGCAGGAATTATCGAAGGAACTAATGAGTAGGTGGGTGGTAGTGCCTGGTGGCAGTAACTCAGATTTTGTAGCAGGAGAAGGATGAACTGCAGCCTGGCTTCTCATTCTCCCCAGGAGTGAAACTCAGCCTGTGTAAGTAAGACTCACTATGGAGACTAAGGGAGGCCATTTTGGACTGCGCAGTCTAGATTGTGAGGAAGAACAGCAGAGAGGTCCGTGGGATACAAGTCAGGGTGTACATTAGTGGCACCTAGGGAAGAGGTGGAAACATGGAAAGTCACAAACAAACAAATAGATAAACATGCAAATATCTTCTTTTTTTTTTCTTTCCTTGGATTTTCCAAGGAAATTTATGTTTAAGGATTCCTTCTCCCTGTAAAACCTCCCATCTTTTGGCACGAGCTTCCAAATAATGAGTAGACAGTGAATTTGCTGCCTGAAGGCTGGGCCACCATCCACTTGAGCCTTCACGTAAGAGAAGGTGGGCTGGTGGGGACTGAAGGAGGAAGGACCATGCTATGCAAGTATGAGGCCTCTCAACTCTGAGTATACGGAGAAGTGAGAGAATCGGTTGGGTGAGCCTGAGCTGTAGGGTCACAGCTGTTTCAGAGAGGGCATCTTGGTTTTCCCTTAGGGATGTGTGGAAAAGTGTTCCTGAGAAGCAAGAGACTTAAATGAGGTCTACCCAGCCCTTCAGGATCTGGCCTGCTAGCAGGAGAAGTGGGGCTGGGACGACAGGGGGCGGCGTGGAGATGGGGCAGAAGGCACAGCACGAGGTCTGTGGCCTGCAGGAGGAGGTCAGGGCACCCAGGCCAGGTGTCCGCTACTGCGCGCAAGCAGCGAGCCCAGCAGTGAGAGACCAGGGCGGGCAGAGGCACGCGGCGGGGCCAGGCGGGCCGGGGATGCCTGAGGAGTAGGACCCGGGCTGGGAGTGAGGGGACGCGCGAGGGCTGAAAGTGGAGAAGACAGCGCTGGGAGGCAGGCGGGCGGACGGCCGGGAGCCCTGGCACGGAGCCGCGGGCGCGGGCGCTGGAGCCCGGCGAGGTCGAGCTGCGCGGCGGCGCGGGCTGTGCGGCGGGAGGAGGGGTAGGCGGACGCGCGGGGCGCGGGTTCGAGGCGCCGCGGCGGCGGGGAGGGTGGCGGCCGCCGGGGCGCGCGGGGCGCTGTGTGTGCGCGCTCTCCAGCTCCGGGAGGAAGATGGCCCAGAAGGGAAAGTTGGGGTGACGCGCGCCGACCTCGGACGCTCGGCAGGGGGCAACGCGGCGAGCCCTACGGAGAGGCGGACACACCAGTCGGGGGGGGGGGGACGCAATCCTGGTGCCGCCGCACCCGCCCCTCACTGCAGGTGGCCGCGGGTGCGCAGGGTCCGGGCCGCCCGGGGAGCGGGCGGGCGCGCAGGGGAGCCCGGCCGAGGGATGGGCTGCGCCCCCAGCATCCATGTCTCGCAGAGCGGCGTGATCTACTGCCGGGACTCCGATGAGTCCAACTCGCCCGGTCAGACCAGCAGCGTGTCGCAGGGCCGCGCGGCACCCCTGCACGGCCTCTTCGTCCACACCGACGCCGCCGACGCCGTCCCCCCGAGCCGTGCGTCGCGACGAGCCCTGGGCGCTGTCCGGGTCCGCCGGGCCCGGGCCGAGCTGGGCAGCGGCAGCAGCGCGGGCTCCTCGGCCCCCGCCGCGACCACCTGCAGGGGTCGGAGGCGCCACTGCTGCAGCAGCGCCGAGGCCGAGACCCAGACCAGCTACACCAGCGTCAAGGTAAATGCCCCGGGGCCCGGCTGGTGGGGTGCCGACCGCCTGGTCAGCACTGGGCTCTTTCGGCTAGGGGGGCTCGGGTAAAGTTGACGCGGGTGCTTTGGGGAGGTGTCACTGAGGAGTTTACTTTCTATTTGTGCCGGTGGTGAGGGCCCAGGAAATTGACGAGGAAAAAGACCACTGGAGAGGTTCAGGGAGACCTTAGCTGGCTCCGGGGTCGCGGGAGGTGGAGAGGGTAGGGGGAGGAGGCAGTTTGGGGTGGCCTGTTTCTCACTTAGGGAAGGGAGGCTGTGGCCCGATTGATGCAGTGGGAGGGGTGGGTAAGCATCACCCAGAGCACGCGAGTGCCACTGAATGGATTTTGAGCACAGAGCTGGATTTGCATGCCTTGTAAGTAACTGGTACAGACGCCGCAACTGGGATACCTGACCACCTACTGCTCAGATTTTTACTTGAGAAAGCCAGCTAGGCTGGGGGAAGTACTCTCAGCACTGGGGCCCATCGCGGGGATTTGTGAATGAATGAGAGGGTTTATGTTTGAAGAGAGAAATAGGAAGGGACTAGAGAACCTGGAGCCTGAGTGGAACCTGTTTGTCAATTCAGTTTTTCTCTGAGTTGACTGAATCCTGGGCACGATGGAGAGAACCCAGCCATGGGTTTGGATTGCCAACAGAGCTCCAGTGAGGGGACGCAGTTTCCAGTGCAGAGCAGCTGTCTCAACATGATGGTTCTGCACTCACAGCTGATCTTGCAGGAGAGTGGGATTGCAAGGAAACGGAAAGGCTTGCTTACATGGCTACAATTGTCCCTAGATATTTCTTAATGATAACCACTTATTGTAATCTTAATGATAACCATTTATTGTAATCATGCCCATTTATAAGATGGTTTTCATTGTGCCAATCGGGACACTGCCCTTTTCTTGACAGCAAACCGAAGTGTAATGGTACAGTTTATTGTGCAAAGGGAAAAAATAAATCCTGTGACTCTTAGTGTTAGATAGTCACAGCTGTCACATAGCCAGTAGGGACCATTCCACCATTCTTTAGCAAAGAAACAATTTCGTATTTAATAGATAAAGACTTGTTCAGCAGTTGGTCTAACGTGAGGAAGCTCTGGATTTTCACTGGATGAAGTCCACAGTGGAGGACAGGGGAGGCTAGCATAGGTTGGCTTCAGTCCAGAAGATCAAAAGTTTTTCCTTGAGTACAAAACTAATTAATAATAATAAAAAGTTTTTCTTTCTTTCTTTTTTTGTTTTTTAATGAACTCATTGTTTGTAATAAAAAAAACAAACAGCATCTGATTTTGCAGTATAAAACTTAACTGATAAGCAGGGTGTGGTGGCCCAAGCCTTTAATCCCAGTATTGGGGAGGCAGAAGTATAAGGATTGCCAAGAGTTTGAGGTCTCCCTGAGACTACATAGTAAATTCTAGAATTCCGGGTCAGCCTGGCCTAGACTGAGGCCCTACCTCGAAAAACAAACAAAACAACAACAACAACAAAAACTGTAACCAATGTTTATTAGTAGTTACACTGTTTCTCTGGTAACAATCACTAACACCACAGGAATGAGCTTTTTTTTTTTTTTTTTTTCTTTTTACTTTTGCATGTTAACAGTGCAGCATAGAAGCATAGAAAATCCAAAAACTAGAGACCTGGATTCATGATAGTGCAGTCTATCAATGACACCCTTGTTTCAGAGGCATGTGCTTGGCAATGAATTCACTTTTGTTCACTCCTTTGCTGGCTACTGCCACTGTTCACATCAAGTTAGTCTTAGAAGAAATTTCAAGGGGTAAAAATGTTATATATGGTGACATCCTTAAACTGGGATGTTGAAAAAGAAATCTGAAGACATGAAGCAGCAGTTCAGAATGGTGACTGCTATGAACTATGGTAGTTCTTTTTGGTAGCTTAAGAGAAATTGTTTTTCTTTTCTTTTTTTTTTTTTTGCCTTTCAGAGTAGCAAGGAACTCATTTTAGTACCTGACAACTCTAACTACTCAGTGTTTGTTTAGTGAAAGAAAACCCTAATGAATGAAACCATTTTTCTCAAGAGGCTACTTAAAAACCAAATGGAGTAAAACTGGAAGGAAAATGGGCCGAGATCATTAGCAGCTAGTATAAGTTTGTATAAATCTTACTGCTACTTGGCTTATATGTTAAAAGGTTTGACCTGGGAAGGAGTTTTACTCAGTTTGCTTTATCATAAGATTCCCAAATAAAAGTTTAATTCATTCCAACTCATTCATAGGAATGCTGGCAACAAAAGTGTCACTTCAGTGTTTCAATACTAATTTGCATTGTGTAGATATCTGAAATTGTTTACTTGAGTTTAGAGACCACAAATACTTTTGCAAAGCATACACAACTTTGTCACAGGATTGCCCTAAAATATTTAATAGCATCCTCTTAGCCTGTGCTTCCATGTTGTGTTGTCTTTCTGAACCTTAGTCTGTATACTTTCATGGATTAAAAATTTTTGTGAAAATGTTACTTGTATTTTTTTGGGGGGGAGGGAGTAAGAACTCTTTTGCCTTAAGAGTTTGTGATAGTTGCCAGTCCTGTGACTCCTTATCTCTTTCTGAAAAGCTCAGGTATAAAAATAAAGTCTTTGCCATTTTGGTCCTGTTTACAGTGGTGGTAGATATCGATGTATTTTTTTCTCTTCCTCTTTGTACATCAATTATAAGCAATCTCTTTATTATCTAGTTGGCCTCTAGTATTTCCCAGAGTGCAAAAAGTATGTGCTTAAATCTCTCTCTTTTTCTAGCAATAATTTATTTCATTAAGCTTTTAGAATGATGAAGCACTATGATGTCAAACATGATGTCAACAGGAACCTTCTTGAATACCTAATTGGCAAAAAGAGATTATAACCATTAATAATTCACATACAAGTACACTGTTACCACATGGGTTTCCATTTCTGGTAAGAAGTTAGATTTGTCTCCCAATTGCTGTAAAAGTGCAACTTCCTAGCAATTTGTTTCCCTCTGGCTTGCCTTTTTAAAAATAGTCTCAAACAGGAGACTCCTGCAGGGTGCTCAGTCCTGATATTGTACCAGTTTTGCAGTTCTTGTTCAGAAAGCCTCAAAAGAGACACTTCAACTTCTCTCTGGAAGGAACTAGGGTGTGTTACAAATGTTTTCTAGTACCAACTGTTGCTACTTGGGAGCATTCAGGATTCAGCAACCAGTTGTAGCAGCATCCTTACTAATGGTACACTTGACTTGCTTCAACCTCTGTGCTCTGTGTTGGTGAGCTATTCTGTAGATGTGTTATAAGAAGTTGTTAGCTTCCAAATAACTTTATGTTGACAGCCAGCCTCCTCAGCTCCCTCTTCCCCTCCCTTCATGATGCTCATTTATTTATGTCAGGTTCTGTTACAGATGCAGGGAATTCAGAGAACTTCCATGAAATTTGGTGAACAAAGCCTGAGGAGAAGGGTGAATCTGTTGCAAAAAGGTGTACCTGAGCCAGTGTTTATTCCATGGCATTCTAGAATCAGAGAGGATAATCCTGAGTTGACTCTATATATAAATAAGGAAAATAATTATTTTTCTGATTATGTAGTAAAAATGAGATTTTATTAGAGGGAGGGGTAGAGCTACTTTTTATATTCACTTATGTTTTCCTAAATTGCAATTCTCAAGCCAGAATTACTGGGGGAGCTTGTTAAAGTACAATAGCTAGGACCTACTCCTGGAGTTTCTGATTTAGCAGGTCTGCTGGGTGGGGACTGAGAATTTAAAATTTTAAATAAGCTTCTAGGAGATGCTAGTGTTGCTGATCTGGGGACCACACTTAGAGAAACACTCTGCTTTAAAATGAATTAAATGGTCTTGTTGACCAGATAAATTAGGTGGGACTGCCTGTAGCAGACAGTGTGCTTCCAGATTACTTGTGGTCATAGCCATTATATTCATGGAGTCAAAGTGTGTGCCTCTATAGTTGGCCAGAGTGTATGTAAGAGGAGCGGGTACTGGACCACATAACTTAATTAGATATTCAGAGGTTCAGTACTTCAGGATCTTCGTGGATTTGCACAAGTCCTGATATCTTGTTTCCTTCCCATCACAGCTCTACCCTGGAGGTACCATGTGATGAGAAATAGCAAGGCAAGGGAAGATCCTAACCTAGAGCTGGATGTCAAGTGACATTGCTATGTATTCTGTTCTCCATTCTTGCAGTTTTTGCTAGTCCTTTTGTCACCTTTTTCCCTTTTAAAATGGAAAATATAGTATAGTAAGCTCTAGTGAGAGCTGCAAGTTGCAGGTTTACCTTCTGCCATTGCACATTTAATTACAATTCTGCCCTCCCCAGTGCATGAATTGGAGGCAGTGATCACATTTTGTTGATTTTCATTTCTTTGTTCAGTAGTTACACTAAATCTTAAGGACAATTTGGCAGTTCTTCCTCTTGACACTGTTGAATATACCTCAAACTAGAACATTACATAGTGCAAGCTCCTAGTTTCCCAGAGCTAGTACAATTTCTACTGAAATCCCATCCTGGTCACCACCTGGCAGGGCTTGAGCTCCAGTGAGAAAGGACCCATGGGTGAGAGCAGGGCATAATCGAAGACACCAGCTTGCTGTTAAGCTATCAACCCAAATAGAAAGGAGAGAGTGAGCCCATGGGACCAGGTAGGAAGATAGGAGTGTGGAGTTTGGAAACCTAGCAAAACTAGAGGGAACCAGTAAGCACTTTAGGGAGGTAGGTCTTACAAAGATGCCAGCTACTGAACCAGGTTGAGACTTCTGATTGGGGAAAGCTATTCACTTTCTTTTCTTTTGGAGGTCATTGCTGAGCATAAACAGTTCAGGGCCACAGTAATTGCTGACAGCTAACTAGCTGTAGGTCATCACCATACCTAACTGAGGCAAGAACATCCAGTCACACCTTCCTTGCTCCCTGATCCACAAGTCCCTAGGCAGAAAACAGACCAGACATCCAAAGGGTTTAACTGGAAATAATCTTATGAATGGGCTGTTTCAAAGGCCTTGGAGTGAGGAAGGATAGTCAACAGGGAGACTGTAGTGCCTAAAGACTAGAAAAAGAGGGCACTGTTACTAGCTGTTACACCTTAGAAAGGTCATAGGAAGGAGTGGTTATGGGAATCTAAGAAACTGAATCTATCTGACAGACAAGTTCCTAGCAGTTGTGGCCTGAAGGAGGTATGCCAGGGATGCAATGGTTGGATTGGTGACCTTGGATGGTCAGGGAAGAAGTCAAATGGATATATACCTTCATGCCGTTGTCCTCCTTTTCAGAGTTCTCCTGCCTATACCTCCCTTCACCAAACACACTGAGAAACCAGAGGGAAAAGAAGCCTATTGGTTAAGGAGTCTGGGGTACATAGGTGGAGAGTGGGTCTAGAGAGGCACATCCTGAATGTATCCCAAAAGCACTTGTTGGAAAGTGTTGAAAACTGTTAAACATCATGAGACACCTAGATGCAGATAAACTCAATGTGAGATGATTATTGTTGATGGTCGTCTAAAACAAGAGCATTTTTTTGTGCTCTGGGCTCATTGTTTGCATTTCCTACTGAATAAACTGACATCAAAATATGTCCAGTGATCTTAGAGACCTCTCAGTACTGCAAACATACCCTCTTCTTCAGTGTAGGCCTTATCATCTCTGCTAACATTTGACTCTGTTGCTTCCTCTCTCTTGCATGCTGCTCCTGTCCCACCTCCACCACAAAACACAGTGGTCAGTGTGCATAGAGAAAGTAATATTCCTCATGAAAGTCCCAGCCCTGTTACTATTTTATTTTTTCTCAATTTGCACTTCCCTGCTTTCTATAGCCTTCTCTTCACAAGCTCAAAAAGTGAAAACAGAAAATGAATTTTAGTACATGTTCATAAGCCAATGTTTTGAATAAAGAAAATGCACACATAGAGTGTACTTTAAAATAATAAAATATGTGCTGGTATCTCTTTATTTATTTTGGGGGCTGGAGATCAGGTCCAAGGCCTTCTACATACTAATCAAGTTCTCCGGCATTTCCTCCAGCCTGCTGGAGCCTGTTTTTAGATAGGGGTTACCTTTATTTTAGAGTGGAAATTTTGGTAATTATTATGCTTTAATAGAAAGTACTGTCATTTAACATGTGTAGTATACATTACTTTATAATTGGTAATGGTTAGATACCTTTTCTTCCCTTCTCTCTCTTCTCCCTCAGGCAGATAAAAGCCAGCTTTTATTTAGGATTTTCCTCCTTCACTTGTTAACTGTTCACCTCCCTCTTCCTGTCTGTGTCAGGACAATCCACAGAAAATAGTTCCTGAGATGGGATCATCCCAGTCTGCTAGCAGTTTTATTTAAGAAACTTGTGATTGCTATAAAAAATACCAGGACACTCTTTTATGTTTGCATAATCTGTCAAGGAAAGAAAGAATATTTTGTGGTTGTATTGTATTTCCAAGGCAATTTAATACGTTTTACCAGGTGAATGAACTGGATATAATAACATTAGCTATTATTTAAGTCTTTTTTACTTGCTGAGCATTTTATATACATTGCTACACCTGATCTACTCAGAGCTACAAATTATTATCTGAAGACTTCAAGAGGTAGAATAGATTACTCAAGGTGAGTGCTAAAATTTGAATGAAAGATTGTTTCGATCTCTAAGGTCTTTTATCACTGAACTTTATTGCCTCTCACCACATGATCTATCCCTTAGAGATGGTGTGAACTGGGACCTGTGGACATCCAGGCCCCAAGGTTAACATGTGGATGGCGATGAAACATTTATTCAGAGCAGAGAGGCAATACCAGGTGGTCAGGAGAGCAGGGACCTTGCCAGTGGGACTTTCCCTTGTATATTTCCACTGTTGCTTCTTCTATCTCCTTGACCTGGAGTGCTGTTTTGAGGTGAATGGAGAATGTATGAGGGAAAACTCGAGGAACATTGACACAATATGATATTATTTTCATTTAACATGGTATGTGGCATCTTGCAAGTAAGTGCTGTACTGTACCACTCTGAGATATAACTTTTGTGGTTGTCATTGTTGCTATCATGGTAATTAAAATGAGATTTTGGTTACTTAGCTATTTTTTAAACATGGTATTTCTACTGGGAAACTATTTCCAATTAGTTTTATCTGGCTCACAGACTAAGTGGGTTTATAGAGCTGTGTTCTTCAGAAGCTTTGAAAACCACTACCACAGATATGGCTTTGGTCTGTGTTAACCGGACTTCCAAAAGAAGGTGCACAGAACAGTCCTTCTAGATGAATAGCAGAAGTTAAAGGGCAGACATTGGTGTTACCTGAGATGGTTCATATGGAATTCTCTGATGTAAACCTGTGACCTAAAGCCTTACTGTGGAATTTTGCTTAGAAGCACTTTACAGGAGGTCCACTGGCTTTTGAATTGCTGTGTCTTAGGTGCTCTCAGATACAGTACACTAGTGGGAATGATACACTAAATCTAAAACCTGTTTTCTTTTAGACAGGAAGGTAAAAATGATTGGCTTCAGGGATACAGTTGCCTGAGTGAGTCATGAAACTGAGGGAAGACCCTGAATTCTGGAAATTTTTATAGAAGACCCTAAGAGACTTATAAACAACTTAACACATATAGGAGCATATATTAATTTCAATTAATTTATTTATAAGCAGAGAAAGAAAGAGAAGAGAAAAGAAGAGAAGAGGAGAGAAGAGATAGACAGATAGAATTGATACACAAGGGCTTCTTGACACTGGAAATAAACTCTGGATGCATGCACCAGTTTATGCATCTGGCTTTGTATGGGTACTAGGGAATCGAACTTGGGCCAGTAGGCTTTACAAGCAAGTGCCCTCAACCACTGAGCCATCGCTCCAGCCCCACATTTTTGAAGCTATTTTTTGACACCAGAACCACAAACAACATGAAAGCTCAGAAACTAAGAGTTGCTGATCAGAGTCAATGCCTGCAAACACTTTTTTTTTTTTTTGCCAATTTCTTTCTTTTTAACTTTTTTATATTTATTTTTTATTGACAACTTCCATTACAGGCAATAACCCATGGTAATTTCCTCCCTCCCCCCACTTTCCTCTTTGAAACTCCACTCTCTATCATACCTCTTCCCCCTCTCAATCAGTCTCTCTTTTATTTTGTTGTCATCATCTTTTCCTTTTAATATGATGGTCTTGTGTAGGTAGTATCAGGCCCTGCAAGGTCATGGATATCCAGGCCATTTTCTGTCTGGAGGAGCATGATGCAAGCAGTCCTACCCTTCCTTTGGCTCTTACATTCTTTCCACCCCATCTTCTGCAATGGACCCTGAACCTTGGAAGGTATGATAGAGATGTTCCTCTGCTGAGCACTCCTCTGTCACTTCTCAGCATCATGGTGCCTTCTGAGTCATCCCAAGGTCACCAGCATCTTAAGAAAGAAGCTTCTCTTTCACTAATATGTGGGTATGAACATAAAGAGAATTGCTTAGTGGGTAGTTTGGTGAGCATAGTATATACATTTAGCAGACACCAGCAGATGTTACACCCCTAGGGCTCATGACTACCCCTGTTGTAGGTTTTCAGTATCAGGCATGTATTCCCTCCTATGGAGTGGGCCTCTAGTCCAATTAGATAGTGGTTGGTTTCCCCCATAACAGACATGCCATTATGGTACCCATTGGCTCATTTGGCCTGGCTGGCCAAATTTAAGGTTTGCAGTGTCCACTGTTGAGTACTTCCATTGGTGATTTCTCTCTCTCCCATTGAACTGCATGCAACATAGCTTTGTCTAGCTTTCTGTCAGCTGGTCTACATGGAGGAGGTTTTCAGCTCAGTTCCAGGAGGATTTCTCAGTGACCTTGCAGCCCAAGTATGTGGAGTCTTCAGCAATAGGGTCTTACTATCTTTTCCTGGTGGGAAACCAAGAGCCTCAGCAATAGCCTGTAATGTTTTGGAGATATTAGGGACCTCCCTAGCCAACAACTCACTGGCACTGAAAATTTTCTAGTAACAATCTATGACTTCTGGTTGTTCCATTGTCCAAAAAAGTCGGTTTCCATATGACTTATTAGCCCTCCCCCCACCTTTCCTTTACTCAATCTCTTCCCCTGACCTCACTTAGGCCTTTCCACCCCCATTAATCTGTTCTACTTACATCTATACAATACCATCCTATTAAGTCCCCCTAAACCCTCCCTTTCTATTTCCTTTATATCTCCTTTCTAGCTTACTGGCCTCTGCTACTGAGTTTTATTCCAACTCACATAAAAGTTCAATCATTTGTAGCTAGGATCCACATATGAAAGAGAACATGTGATATATGGCTTTCTGGGCCTGAGTTATATCACTAAGTATAATCATTTCCAGATCCATCCATTATCCTGCAAATTTCATAATTTCGATTTTCTTTATCACTGAATAGAACTCCATTGTATTAATGTGCCACATCTTCATTATCCACTCATCATTTGAAGGACATCTAGGCTGGCTCTATTTTCTAGCTATTGTGTATAGAGCAGCAATAAACATGGTTGAGGAAGTATATCTAAAGTAGTTTTTATATATCATCTATATTTCTTCTTTTGAGAACTTTCTATTTAGTTCCACAGCCTATTTTTTAATTGGGTTGTTTGATATCTTATTATTTAGTTTTTGAGTTCCTTGTATATCCTGAATATTAATCCTCTGTCAGATGAATAGCTGGCAAACATTTTCTCTCATTCTGCAGGTTTCCTCTTTGCTCTATTCACAGTGTCCTTTGCTGTACAAAAGGGTTGTAATTCATGAGATAACAGAGGTTGGTCAGTGGTTTTATTTCCTGAGCAACTGGGGTTATATTCATAAAGTCTTTGCCATTATCAGTATGTTGAAGGGTTTCTCCTACTTTTTCCGCTAGTAGTTTGAGAGTTTTGGGTCTGATATTTAGGTTTTTGATTCATTTGGACTTAATTCTTGTGCATGGAGAGAGATAAGGATCTATTTTCATTCTTCTACAAATATATATCCAGTTTTTCCAGCACCATTTGCTGAAGGGGCTATCTTTTCTCCAATGAGTATTTTTGACACTTTTGTTGAAGATCAGGTGCCTGTAGCTACCTGGACTTACATCTGGGTACTCTATTCTGTTCCATTTGTCTACATGTCCATTTTTGTGCCAGTACCATGGTGTTTTTATTACTATGGCTCTTTAATATAGGGTAAAATCAAGTATGGTAATACTACCATCTTTATTTTTGTTATTCAATATTGTTTTAGATATTTGAGGGTGTTTTTGTGCTTCCAAATGAATTTTAGGATCGTTTTTTCTATTTCCATGAAGAATGCCATTAGAATTTTGATGGGGGATTGTGTTAACTGTGTAGATTTTTTGGTAAGATTACCATTTTCACAATATTGATTCTTCTAATCCAAGAACAGGGGATGTCTTTCCATTTCCTAGTGTCTTCTGCAATTTCCATCTTGAGTGTTTTAAAGTTTTCATTGTAGAGATCCTTTACTTCCTTGGTTAGATTTATTCCAAGGTACTTTATTTATTTATTTTTTTTAATGCAATTGTGAATGGGAGTGATTCTCTGATTTCATCATCTGTGTGTTTGTTGTTAGCATATAGGAAGGCTACTGATTTCTGTGTGTTTATTTTGTATCCTGCTATATTGCTATAAGTGTTATCAGCTCTAACAGTTTGCTGGTAGAGTCTTTAGGGTTCTTTATGTATAGAATCATATTATCTGCAAATAATGATGACTCATTCTCTTCCTTTCCAATTTGTATCCCTTTTATGTGTGTCTCTTGCCTTATTGCTATGGGTGAGACTTCTAGTATTATATTAAACAAAAGTGAGGACAGTGGACACCCTTGTCTTATTCCTGATTTTAGTGGAAAAGCTTCAAGTTTTTCTCCATTTAGTATTATGTTGGCTGTAGGTTTGTCATAAATAGCCTTTATTATGTTGAGATATGTTCCTTCTGATCCCAGCTTCTGTAGGACTTTTATCATGAAGGGATGTTGGATTTTGTCAAATGCTTTTTCTGCATCTAATGAGGTGATCATGTAATTTTTGTCCTTTAGTCCATGTATACAATATATTACATTTATCAATTTGCTTATATTGAACCATCCTTGCATCTCTGGGATAAAAGCCTATTTGGTCGGGGTGGGTGATCTTTCATATGCATTCTTGTATTCTGTTTGCAAATAGTTTGTAAAATTTATTTATTTATTTATTTATTTATTTATTTATTTGAGAGAGAGAAAGAGAGAGAGAGAGAGAGATTCAGAAATAGGTAGGTAGGTAGAGAGAGAGAATGGGCGTGCCAGGACCTTCAGCAACTGCAAACAAACTCCAGATGCATGTTCCCCCTTGTGCATCTGGCTTATGTGGGTCCTGGAGAGTCAAAGCTGGGACCTTTGGCTTTGCAGGCAAGCACTTTAACCACTAAGCTATCTCTCCAGCTCTGTTTGCGAATATTTTGTTGAGAAGTTTTGTATCTATGTTCATGAGGGAGATTGGTCTATAATTTTCTTTTTTTGTTTTTTCTTTGTGTGGTTTTGTTATCAGGGTGATGCTGGCTTTGTAGAAGGAGTTTGGTAGGATTCCTTCTTTTTCTATTTTATGGGAAAATTTGAGAAGCATTGGTGTTAGTTCTTCCATGAAGGTCTGGTAAGATTCACCAGTGAATCCATCTGGGCTTGGACTTTTTTTAGTTGGGATATTTTTTGATAACTGCTTGGATCTCCATACTTGTTATAGGTCTATTTAAGTGGTTAATCTTATCTTGATTTAATTTTGGTAGGTCATATAAATCAAGGAAATCACCCATTTCTTTCAAATTTTCAAACTTAGTGCAGTTTATGTTCTTATAGTATGTTCCTATGATTTTTTGAATTTCTCTGATATCTGTTATGATGATGCCTTTTTCATCTCTAATTTTATTAATTTTTGTCTCTATCCTCTTTTTTTTTTTTTTTTTTTTTTTTTTTTTTTGGTTTTTCGAAGTAAGGTCTCACTCTGGCCCAGGCTGACCTGGAATTAACTCTGTAATCTCATGGTGGCCTTGAAATCACGGTGATCCTCCTACGTCTGCCTCCTGACTGCTGGGATTAAAGGCGTGTGCCACCATGCCTGGCTCTATTCTCTTTCTTTTGGTCAGATTTGTAAGGGTTTTTCAATCTTGTTTATCTTTTCAAAGAACCAACTCTTTGTTTCATTGATTCTTTGGATTGTTTTTGTTTGTTTCTATTTTATTAATTTCTGCCCTAATCTACTGATTTTTAGTTTGCCTTGTTCTCCTTTTTCCTAGGCCTTAAGGTAAAGCATTAAGTTGTTTACTTGAAGCCTTTCTAATTTTATAATATGGGCACTTAAAGCTATAAATTTCCCTCTTAGATTGCCTTCATTGTGTCCCAAAGGTCTTGGTATGTTGTGTTCTCATTATCATTTGAGTCCATGAATTTTTTGATTTCCTTCTTGATTTCTTAATTTAGTAGTGTATTGTTTCATTTCATGATTTTGTGTATGTTCTATAGCTTTTCTTGCTATTGATTTGTAGTTTAATCCCATTGTAATCAGATGGAGTACAAGGAGTTAGTTAAATTTTCCTGTATTTGTCAAGATTTGCTTTGTGTCCTAATATATGGTCTATTTTAGAGAATGTTCCAGTGCTGCTGAAAAGAATGTGTATTCTGCAGCATTTGAGTGAAATGTTATATAGATATCTGTTAGGTCCATTTGTTCTATGACTGCATTTAATCCAGATGCATCTCTGTTTATTTTTTGCCGGGATGACCTGTCAATTGATGAGAGTTGGGTGTTGAAGTCACCCACTACAACTGTGTTTGGTGTTATCTGTGCCCTTAGTTCAAATAGTGTTTGTTTGTTTTAATTGGGAGCCCCCAATTTCCTGCTGAGGACATTTCAATTTAGAGCAATAGCCAAATGTAGAGAAAAGTAGGTTTATTTATTTTTGAGACATAGTCTTTGTATGAAGCCAAGTTTGGCTTAGATTTTACTGTGTAGTCTAGGCCGGCCTCAAATTCCTGATCTTCCTGCCTCAGCTCCTAAGCACTGGGATTAGAGCCTTGCACGACCACACCAGTTTAGATGCTGTTTAGGAAGGCCACTGGTGACCCAGAACCCCTAATCTCACATACTAGTGGTCTTTGGGTCATGTGGAAAATAGTCTTACCTAAGAAACTGGGTGAATCTGAGGAAAGCAAAGACCACCAGTGTTTGAGCTGAGCCTTACTTGAAACTGGATGTCTTCCCACACAACCAAGAAAACATGACACCCAAAAGAATGCTGGACAAATAAGATTGAACAGACTGAAAGAACAACTTTGTGAGTGGCTATGCAAGCCAATGGTAGATACTGTCTTTTCTCTAAGAGTTCAGCATACACACACCACACACACATACCCCAACCCCTCTTCTCTGGGAACTATGATAGGAACAGAAGGCTTAGGCTCACAAGTTTTCATGAGGCTTTGTGCTCTCCTTCAAAATCTAAACTTTTTGTTGTTGTTGTTTATTTTATTTATTTATTTGAGAGTGACAGACAGACAGAGAAAGAGGCAGAGAGAGAGAGAGAGAGAGAGAGAGAGAGAGAGAGAGAGAGAAAGAAATAGGCACACCAGGGCTTCCAGCCACTGCAAACGAACTCCAGATGCATGTGCCCCCTTGTGCATCTGGCTAATGTGGGTCCTGGGGAATCGAGCCTCGAACCGGGGTCCTTAGGCTTCACAGGCAAGCGCTTAACCGCTAAGCCATCTCTCCAGCCCTCCTCCAAAATCTATGAGGCTGAGTCTGCAAAGCCAATTTCAGAATCCTTCAACAATTGGATTTCCACAGGCCCTCCACAGGCTTATTTACTCAGAACTATATTGAACACAGGATGAACTCTCCAGCCTACTGCCCCTTTCTCTATAGTGGTCCGGCTCACTAAGACTGCAAGTCCTCAAGATTTGCTTGCTCTGACCATGGGTCTTCATGTCTTTGGTGGGGCTGGTGAGGGGAAGAAGGGATGGGTCCACTTATTATGACCTTCCAAAGGGCAGTGGTAGAAGAAATCTTATATTCTCCTCTTCCTTGTTTGTTGAGATTTTCATGAAGGATGTCAGAGACATCACCAAAGACCAGAACACCTTCTATGTGTGAAAAGTGGGAACACTGAACCTTAAAAGCAGTTGGGAAAAGGTTTGAATTAATGTACACAGCAACCCTTACTTTTTATTTCCTTCCTTACTTACTTATTTACTTATTTATTTATGAGAGAGAATGGGCACTCCAGGGCCTCCAGTGGCTTCAAATGAACTCCAGACACATGCACCACCTTGTGCATCTGGCTTTACATGGGTACAGGGGAATTGAACCTGCGTCCTTTGGCTTTGTAGGCAAGCGCCTTAACTGCTAAGCCATCTCTCCAGCCCAGCTCTCATTTTATATGCAGATTACTAGGGTGGATTTTCACATAGGAACAATAGTATATGTGGCATTTGGGTTTCTAGGTCAGTACTAGAAACTGATACTTTGAGTTAGAGGTTTGCGCAGACTAGTAATGATTGGTTTTGGAGGGTGGGTGGGCTAAACATCTGTTTTAGATGATATAGTCTTCTCACATCAGTAGCCATACAGTGGTTCTGTGTGATGCTAAACTTACAAGTGATCACTGCTCACATCCTCACACCCAGTAGCCATATAGAGGTTGTAAGAGGTCAGTTTTCTTATTCTGTTACTTTATTTTCATTTCTTCTTCTTTCTGAGTAGCCCTAGTGAGAGAAACTTCTCACCAACTAGTTGGTTTCCCTGGGGCACAGTTTCTATAGAAATGGCAGGTTAAATGCATGCACCCCCCCTTATCTCCAACTTTCAAAACAATAAGTTGATTCTCTAGCATTCTCCTAAAATAATGAGGAATTTTTTGTGTGCTTATTTGCTTGGTTAGTATCATTTGATCCTTATAGGTTCAACATGTTGTGTTAATACCTTATAATTATTATATTTATTGGTGGCCAATTTGTCCATTTATTTTTAAAAAATGTTTATTATTATTATTAACAAAATGTTTCATATGGATACATCATGTGTTGGTACCCTCTTTTCCCTAGTCCCTGGCCCCATTCCATGGGGGACGCTCCTCAGTGGGGTTGCAGGTATTCCCCATTGGGTTGTAGTTTATGCATTGTGGGAGCAGTAGTCAGTTACTTTTGGGGGGAGGGAATGCCTCTGGGCATGATGTCTCAACCTTACAATCTTTCCGCCCCCTCTTCTGCAAAATTCCCTGAGCTGTGATGGGTGACTTTTAAGTCTACTTCCGTAATGAGCTCTTAGGAGCCTCTGGATCTTTACTTTGGTAGGTGTTGAGTATCCTCAGGGTCTGTCTCCTACACCCTGGCACTGATTAGCCAGAACACCATGGAAGCAACACTCTTGCTTATCTCCCCATTCTTTTGTGGATTCAGTTGTGGCTTGGCTGAAGTGCGAGGGGTTATTTATCTTCTCTGGTCTTGCTACCTTCTGAAAAAGAACAGATTCTCCAATGGAGAGTGAAGTCAGCATAGTTTAAATGGGATAAGCATTATTAATGTAGGGAGAATTTGATGTATGTAACCCCTCTTTTAGCCAAAGACTAGTTAGAGCTTGATATTGGAGAACATCTTTGTCTCTATAGGATTCTGATCTGGTTCCCAATTCCAGATATGGGTTCCTTTACATTGAGTGGCTCTTTTAGCCAATCAGAAAGCTATTGGTTATCCACTGAGGCTGTGTGCCCCTACTGCACTGGTGTTTACATTGTGTCAGGGTGTTTGCTTCTGAGTAGCTTAGACCTCTGCTTGCTCAGACCCTTGTTGGCCATTTTCACCCAGTAGCTCATGTAGCGCTTTCCAGCACTAGACAGGCTGTCTGGGGACTGGCTTTCTTCTGAATTCCAGCCAGGTCTCTGTGCTCTGTCTCAGCAGCATTTGGTGTCTTCCGCAATAGGGTTTTAGCTTTTGCCTCAGGCAGGTAATCAATGCTTTGATAGAAAGCTGTCTTGATTTGGGGACCTCGTAGGTCTCTCTGAGACCATGTAGCGTTTGTCTTTCTGTGATTGTGTGAGTTCGCTGAATATGATCTGTCCAAGTCTGTCCATTTTTCTACAAATTTCATTGTATCATTTTTTTTTCTTCTTGCTGAGTAGAATTCCATTGTATAAATGCACCACAACTTCGTTATCCATTCATCCAGTGATGGGCATCTGGGTTGATTCCAGTTCTTAGCTATAATGAATTGAGCAGCTATAAGCATGGTTAAGCAAATGTCTCTGTATTGATGCATGGAGCATTTAGAATAAATGTCCAGTAAGGGAATAACTGGGTTTGTTGGTAGCTATATGTTCATCCTTTTCATGAATCTCCAAATTGATTTCCATAGAGGTTGTACAAGTATACATTGCCACCAACAGTGGAAGAGGGGTTCTCTTTCCCTACATCCTCACCAACATTTGTCATTGTTAGAATTTTTTTTTAATGATTGCCATCCTTTCTGGAGTAAGGTGGAATCTCATGGTTGTTTTAATTTGAATTTCTCTAATGGTTAGGGATGTTGAATATTTTCTGAAGTGTTAGCCATTTCTAATTCTTCCTCTGAGAGCACCCTATTCAGTTCTCTGTCCCACTGTTGGAGTCCCTTTGCCCATTTTTGACTGAATGGAGTTTATTAAAGTTTTTTTTTAAAGCAACTATGCCAACTAAGTTTATTACATTTTCTCCTTATTCCAACACCTTCTCTGTAGCCGTCCTCTGGAGGAGGCACATCTGATGTCCACTCTACCATTCTGATATCCCAAAGGTCTCAAACATCATGGAACCATGTTTGTTGTTCTTTTGAGACAGAGTCTGTCTATGTAGCACAGGCTGG
Organism: Dipus sagitta; assembly: GCA_036346955.1. Lineage (NCBI taxonomy): Eukaryota > Metazoa > Chordata > Mammalia > Rodentia > Dipodidae > Dipus > Dipus sagitta. Next base: position 257,682 of record CM070787.1, read on the forward strand.
CCTTGATCTCATGGTAAACCTCCTGCCTCAGCCTCCTACAGCAAACTTTCCATTGTATTTCCTTTCCTTTCCTTTTTGTCATGATGAAAGGGAACCTGGGGGTGATGGAAAAGGTTATCACATGACTGGGCATGAGTTCCATCCCTGCCTGAACAAAAGTTATGACCATGGAGAATCTGTTTTACATCTCCTTGTAAGGTAGAAACAATGTGCTGCCTAAAGTACTGGCATAGGTATGACAGAGGTACAGACCCTATAAGTTTTCTGGGCTCACAGGAGAGAGAGAGAGAGAGAGAGAGAGAGAGAGAGAGGAGAGAGAGAGAGACTGTGATACACATACACACAGAGTGACAGAGAGAGAGAATGATAATGAGTTTTCTGGTACTAATCTAGGTGTCTAGGTGTTGGGAAGATATGGAAGGGAACTATAAATGATTCTGGTTTTTGGGAGCTTTTATTGTGCCAAGTGGTGCCCTTTGTGGGAAAGTCAAAGTGTGTAGATGCGTTGGCTAAATGTTGGCTGGTTGACTGGAGCTAGGGGTTAGAGTTCTTGGAGATGAAGCCCTCATCCTGGGGGAGCATGAGTGACTATAAGCTGAGGGATAAGGCACCAAGGAGCAGACAAACATGACAGATACTATCACACTTAGGACCTAGTGGCAGGATTAAACTCAGGCTCTCTAAGCCTGGTGCTGAGATGTAGAGAGGATCTAAGAGAACCTCTTAAGAATGAACAAAAAGTCTGGTGGAGTGGAGGATGAGAATTGGTGTGGTTTACAGGTTGCAGAGAAATCTTGCCTTGAATTGAAGCACTGAATTAGCATGGTCCCACTGAAATGTCATACGAGGCACAGATGAAATCATGCATGTAGATTTTGAATTTTTCATAAATCACTTTTTTTAAAAAAGTAAATATTTGACCAATAATATTAATAATATTATCATTTAAATATATTTAATATAAAAATAATTAATGAGATGGTTTACATTCCTTTTTAAAAATCTTGGAGCTAAGCTGGGCATGGTGGTGCACGCCTTTAATCCCAGCACTCGGGAGGCAGAGGTAGGAGGATTGCCATGAGTTCGAGGCCACCCTGAGACTACAGAATGATTTCCAGGTCAGCCTGAGCTAGAGTGAGACCCTACCTCGAAAAAGCAAAAAAAAAAAAACAACAAAAAAAAAACTTGGAACTAAATCATTGAAATCTGGACTATATTTCACAGTTATTGTGTATCTCAGTGTGGACTAGCTCCATTTCAAGTGCATAATGGCCACAAAAATCATCATGGAAAAAGGAGGAAAAAAAGTGAAACCTCTCATCAGGCTTATAAATCAAGATTGCAAGAAGTGTAGCACAGAGGTTCTTGTGGTTATTTGTCTCTTGATTCTGGCCTTCCTCATTCTCATTTGCATTGTATGAGACTAGAAGTCTAAGGACTACATCTTCCTTGTTCATTTGCCAGATGGTCTCCTCTTAGATTCTGCAAGGAGATAATGGCAAGAGATGAGAATGTGGGAAAGAAGAAGCTGCAATGGCAGCAGATCCTTTTCTACAGCAGTGGCGTTGCCTGCAGGGTGACTGTGCCAGTCCTCCAGCTGATCAGCATGAGTGTGGGCCGTGTGTGTCAGCCCAGGGTGTGAACAGTTTCTTGTCTCCTAGATGCCTTCATTAATTTCTCCAGTTCTACTCCATCTTTCATTTTCTCTTCTTTACCTTTTTTACACCTCTGTTAACAGTTCTGTATACACTCTGTCTCTTCTAAATATACACAGAGTGTTTTTCTCACCAGATCCTTGGGTTCTGAAGTCAGACAGAACTAGATTACAATCTACTTAGTTCTGTGACTTAGCTTCTATTATTTGCACTTTTTTCCTCTGTCCATTGGGGGTAGAAGCACAGAGCTCATGCAGATGCTGTGGGTACAGTATAAGTTAGTATCTGTGCCTCTGTTAGCTTTAGTCAGAATTCTCTGTGTTACTTGTTATAGATAACAATATACGTGCCAAATTTAAAAGCTCATCATTTAATATTTTTTTTTTGAGGTAGGGTTTCACACTAGCTCAGGCTGACCTGGAATTCACTATGTAGTCTCAGGGTGGCCTCGAACTCACAGTGATCCTCCTACCTCTGCCTCCCGAGTGCTGGGATTAAAGGTGTGCGCCACCACGCCTGGCTCCATTTAATTTTTTATTATGGAAAAATCCAAATATATATAGAAATAGAGAGAAGAGTACAATAACACTTTATGTACAAGCCACTCAGTTTAGCAGGTTCAAAATTAAGACATACACTCACTTATTCTGGGATTATTTCAAAGCTATTCTAAAACATCCTATCATTTTATCTGTAACTTTTTAGCATATGATGGTAAAAGGTAAAGACTGTCTCAGAGCACAACCTTAGTGCTACTAGTATGTACCAAATTAATATTCCTTAATATTATCAACTACCAAGACACTGCTCAAATGTGCTAAATTATTTCATGAATATTTTCATTTGAAATTTTTTTGTTTGAATAATCTTTGTAATAGGATCCACACACTAGAATTAGTTGGCATATTTCCTGGGCATCTTTTAAACTTCAGGTCCCTCTTTTTTCTGTTTTCCCCTGACAGTTTATTTGTTTGAAGAAATTGGGTCATCTGTGCAGCAGAGTTTCCCACAGTCTTGTATTTTGCTGATTACATTCCTGTGGGGTCATTGACTATGTTCTCCTGGCCCTGATTTCCCCATATACTTGTGGTTAGCTTGAGAGGCTTGATTCTTTTTGAGCAAACTTGTCTTATGAGCAGTATTGTGCCTCTTCATGAAGTGGTATGTCGTGTCTGACATTCTCACTGTGATGTTAGCAGCCATTGCTGATTGTTGACTAAATCCATTAAATCCTGTGGGGCTGCAAAACTCATTCTTTCTACACTTCTACAGTGATTCTATAAAGGGAAACGTCCTTCATTCACTGTTTGCTTATCTTCAGGTATTGGTCATGTGGGAAAGGTAGGGGAAATGCTTGCTTCATTTTTCTTGTCTGTTTACCAGTTTTCAAGATGAGTTAGTATCATAGCATTCTCCAGGGTAACCAGTGAGATGTTTAGTTTTGTTAAATCCATCAGCTTATCAACATTAGATGTGTCTGAGCCTGCCGCAGTTATTGTCCTCACTGATACTCAGTTTTCCTCTTTGTCCATGTTGGCACCTGTGCCCTTTTTATCTGACTGTGGCATTCTTGTCTTTTGGTCTGGCAAGATGTTCCAGGTTCATAGTGTTCATTTCCTGTCCCTGATCTACTTATACCAGGAACCTAATTCTTGATCTGCACAGCAGAATGCTCATCACTAGTGAAATGGTCATTGTTTATGGAGTTTCTAGATAAATATAGCCTGGAAATGAATACTTTGTTAAACATAAAAATGTATCTTGTGTTTTTATTTCCAATTCAACTATAGATGTTTCCTTAACTTCATCATGTTAACATTCTTATTTTCCCTTCCCCGTGACTTAAGTCTAATTCTTTTTTTTTAATATTTTTATTTATTTGGAGAGAGAGAGACACAGGGACAGATAGAGAGAAATATGAATATGGGCATGCCAGGGCCTCTTGCCACCATATACATGTGCCACTTTTTTTTTTTGTTGTTGTTTTTTTGAGGTAGGGTCTCACTCTAGCTCAGGCTGACCTGGAATTCACTATGTCGTCTCAGGGTGGCCTCGAACTCACAGCAATCCTCCGACCTCTGCCTCCCGAGTGCTGGGATTAAAGGCGTGCGCCACCACACCCGGCTCACATGTGCCACTTTTTATGTCTGGCTTTATGTGGGTACTTAGTGCTAGAGAATCAAACCTAGGCTGTTAGGCTTTTCAAAGAAGCACCTTAACCACGGAGCAATCTCTTTAGCCTTTAAGTCTAATTCTTAATAGTATTATGATATTCTTCATTTGTTCTATTGTATAAAACATTCAAGCATCCTGGAATAACACTGATTAACACTACCTTATGATCATTACAATCACTAAAAACAGTGTCGTTTTTTTCCATTGATTTTGTATGTTAGGATATATCTCCATAGGAATGTACAAGCAAAGTATTGTGTTTTAAATTATTTAGAATCAGATCTCTCTCTCTCTCTCTCTCTCTCTCTCTCTCTCTGTGTGTGTGTATGTGTGTGGCTATTATATAGCAGTCAGTGGGACAATTATTGCTTACCTCAAAACAAGTTTCTTTGTTTCATTTTTACTAATGATTGCTTTTTAAAAAATTTTATTGTTTATTTTTATTTATTTATTTGACAGAGACACACAGAGAAAGAGGCAGATAGAGAGGGAGAGAGAAACGAACTCCAGACGCATGTTCCCTCTTGTGCATCTGGCTAACGTGGGTCTTAGGGAATCGAGCCTCAAACCAGGGTCCTTAGGTTTCACAGTGCTTAAACGCTAAGCCATCTCTCCAGCCCCTAATGATTGTTTTTTAAAGCTTAACTTTGTGTTATAAAAATGTAAGCTATAGGACCCAGGTATGGTGGCGCATACCTTTAATCCCAGCACTCAGGGGGCAGAGGTAGGAGGAGTGCTGTGAGTTTGAGGCCACCCTGAGACTCCTCAGTGAATTCCAGGTCAGCCTGGGCTAGAGTGAGACCCTACCTTGAAAAACCAAAAAGAAAAAAAAAAAGTAAAATATTTACATGTTCCAAAACAAAATATTTAAAATATATTCAGAGAAGTTTAGATTTTTTCCCCTACCACCCTTACATTCTATCCCTTATATTCCATAGGTAGCTATATTTTTTTAATTGTTTGGGTTTCATGTCACTATTTAAAGTAAAAATTTATGCCCTTTGTGTGTGAGGTTCATGGTAGAGTAGTAACTCATTTTTCTTTTTGCTATTAACGTTATATTCTGGAGCTTACTTTACTATAATTCATAGACAGCCTGCATTCCTTTTAGCTGTGTGGTATATCATTGTATGGGCACACTATGGTTTATCCAACCAGTCTCTTATTGATGCTTTAAAAAATGATTTTGGACAAGAGTAGGCCCTGGCTCCCTAGTTCCCTGGGGGTGTGTTGGTGTATGTCATATAGAAAATACTAGGGAGAACCAGGATACATCAATACATCAAGAAGAGAGATCCTTGGGGCTGGAGAGATGGCTCAGCAGTTAAGGTGTTTGTTTGCAAAGCCCAAGGACCCAGGTTCAATTCTCCAGTACCCATGAAAAGCCAGACGCAGAAAGTGGCTCATGTGTCTGGTGTTTGTTTGCAATGGTTAGAGGCCCTGGTGTGCCCATTTTCTCTCTCTCTGCCTCTTTCTCCTTCTCAAATAAATAAATAAAATTTTTTTAAGAAGAGAGATCCTATTGCATAGACTGACTGAGGTCTCTTGGTCCTCACAGTGAATACAAATAACTCCACAGAAGAAGAACCTCAGCAGAATGGGGGTGGGGAGAGGGGGTTTAAGACTACAGTCTTTTTATTAAAAAAATCAATAAATAATAAAAAAATTAAAAATAATTTAGGAAAATTGCAGAATAAAAATTTTCAAAAGGACATGCTTACCTATCCAGAATAATCGTGTCTTCTAGTGCCACAGAAACTTTTACTGAGCCCTTTTTTTCTTTCAGAGTGATAAAATACTAGCTTAGCTTTAGTTTGGGTTCAAGCTAAAATCTCTAGCAGAGCTTTCTTTATGAGTCAGACTTACTCTTACCTGTTTCACCTAGCTGTAGTTTGGTTCTCATGGAGGTGGGAGATCTCTGAGATGTTTTCTAGAGCAGGTTGTCCTGTCAATGACAACTGTGTTCAACTCTGAAATTCTCCTCCTCGTAACAGTAAAGTAGTTTGGGCAAAGTAACGATTGCATTTTCATATTCACTTTTGCTTCTTTACTTACCTTGGAGTCATTCTTATGTGCTTACAGTAGCATGAACCCTGTCTGCTCCATATAATGCCTCAGGGGCTCAGTACCACCCACTGTTTTAAAGTGCTTCCTTGAGCATTCATGAAAACTTAGAGCAGGGCTGGAGAGATGGTTTAGTGGTTAAGCGCTTGCCTGTGAAGCCTAAGGACCCCGGTTCGAGGTTTGATTACCCAGGACCCACATAAGCCACATGTACAAGGTGGCACACGCATCTGGAATTCATTTGCAGTGGCTGGAGGCCCTGGCACGCCCATTCTCTCTCTTTGTGTCTGCCTCTTTCTCTCTCTGTCTGTTGCTCTCAAATAAATAAATAAAATAAACAAAAAATAAAAATAAAAAAACTTAGAGCATAATTGGCACTTTATTTTGGGATTAATCACCAAGACATAAAACAAAGTTTTCCTTCTATATTAAAAATGCAATGCATAGGGGCTGGAGAAATGGCTTAGCGGTTAAGGCATTTCCCTGCACAAAGGATCCCAGTTTGATTCTCTAGGACCCATGTAAACCAGATGCACAAGGGGGTGCATGCATCTGGAGTTTGTTTGCAGTGGCTGGACGCCCTGGTGCACCCATTCTCTTTCTCTCTCTCTCCCTCTCTTTCTCTCTCTCAAATAAATAAATAAAATTTAAAAGAAATTTTAAAATGCAACGCATAAATGTATAGTCTTTTGAATGCTTGAACACTCTGAGTCTGTCTTTGAGATAAGATCATGTCTGATCCATCTACAGTATTTCTCCCAAAGGGATTTCTTATTTCAGTATTATTTGCCAATTGATCTTGTTGTTTTCCTTATGCACATGTATCAACCATATCATCTAGCAATGCTGAAGAGGGCTCACAAGTATAGTAGATGAATTAGTGAGACATGTAATAAAGTTGGGATGGAGCAGAAGAAGAAGAAAGAGACAGCAAGAGAGACAAAATATGAATTAAAATGAAAGGGAAAATTGGGAAGCACAGAACTGAAAGATGGACGAGATGCTGTAAAGAGTGAATGTGTACCTTTGCATGTCCAAAAGAGGTAATCTTAGAGAGGAGTGACATAATTGAGGGAAGATATAGTTTAAGCTGCCTCTGTCTAGGAACTAAAGCAAGATTGGAGTCAAAGATTTAAGAACTTTATAGCAGGCTAGTTCAGTCTAACAAATATTTATTAGAGTATGACTGAGCATCAAACACCAAATACAAAAGGAGTAAGGTGACCACTTTCCTAGGGAAGTTTATATTCTAGTTGGGATAAGGATATGACATACAAAATGGTATTTCTTTGAGGCTCTAAAACACATTATTACCACAGATATAGAGGCTTAAGATCCACACACTTCTTAGCAGTGTCTGTGATCAGACACATCTCATGTAAGTCCTCTACTTCAGGGTGTAGAAGGTTGCAATTAAGGTGTTGGCTAGGGTTGAGCCTCACCAGAAGTCTCAGCTGGTGAGGATTTTTTTTTTTCACCTCCCCTATGTGATGGTTTATAAGATTCCATTCCTTGGTAGTAGTTAGACTAAGGGCTTCAGTTCCTTGCTATCTGGAGATCCCCTTCAGTTCTTTGCCACATTGGTCTCCCCAAAACAGTAGAATGCCTTGACAGAGCCAGCACAGGAAACCACTTACCATTAATGGCAATGGTAAGCACAATCTTAACTAGCCCAATATAGATGTGGAAGAGAGGTAAATACTAGGAGTGGGGATCACCGGGGCTGTGGTGGTGTCTGTTCATTTGTTATTCTGTGGATGTTCTGAGATGTCTGAAAGAGGTAGTCCTCCAATGAAGCATAAAAGAAGAGCACCTGACTCAGTCTGGCATAGAAATTGCTTAAATAATATAACATATAGATAGCTAAGTGTAACTGTGAAAGACAAATAAGATTTAATATGCTGTGTGGATGGTGTGGGGAGAAGAGGAAGGGAGTGACATGCAGGGGGAACAACATGAATAACTTTGAGGAGGTGAGATCTGATGGTTTGTGGGAGAACTACTCCCCTCCAAGTAGCTTACCATAACTGTATGCGGTAAACATGAAGGAACAGAAAGAAATGGAAAAAAAAAAGGAAAGTAAAGACCAGATTTTTTTCTTTCTTTTTCTTCTTCTTCTTCTTCTTTTTTTTTTTTTTTTGGTTTTCCGAGGTAGGGTCTCACTCTAGCCCAGGCTGACCTTGGAATTCACTATGGAGTCTCAGGGTGGCCTCGAACTCACAGCAATCCTCCTACCTCTGCCTCTGAGTGCTGGTATTAAAGGCGTGCACCACCATGCCCGGCTCCAGATTTTTTTTCTTTTGCCTAAAGAGTGAGGACTTTATCTAGGGAACACAGGAGGATTTTGAGCAAAGGTGTGACTTGTTGGAAGTTGGGGTCTTGTTGATGTGGAAGATTGATGTTAGCATTTTTTTCTTTTGTAATATGCATGTGTATTTGGTGTACATGTATGCATGTATGTTTGTATGTGTGAGACTAAGTGTGTGTGTAGGTGTTGTGTACATATGCACATATGGAGGTGAGAGGTCAATGTTGATTTTTTATTTGTGGTAAGGTCTCACTCTAGCCCAGGCTGACCTGGAACTCTGTCTGTAGCCCCAGGCTGGCCTTGAACTCAGGGGTATATTCCTACCTTAGCCTCCCAAGTGGTGGGATTAAAGTCGTATGCCACCACACTCAACCAGAGGTTAATGTTGAGTGCCCTTCTCAATTGCTTTCTTCCTTTTTCTTCTTCTTCTTTTTTTTTTTTTTTTTTTTTTTTTTTGAGACACGGTCTCTCACTGAACCTAGAGCTCACTGATTTGGCTAGACTAGTTAGCCAGTAAGTCCTTGGGATCCAGTTGTCTATTCCTGTCCAGCTCTGGGATTATAGGTGCATACTACCATGCTTAGAATTCTACATGGGTACTGGGGATCTGAACTCAGTTCCTCGTGCTTGTGTAGCAAGCACTTTGCCCACTGAGCTATTTCCCCAACCCTGCTAGCCACTTTTATATTAACTGTGATGCCTATGAAGAGGGCCTGTGGTAAGTAGTAACAATGGTGAAGAGAGAAAATATCTCTATTTATTAAATTGCAAAGTTATTTGGCCATTGGAAAAGAGAGTAATAGAGTAGTTCTCAATCATGCCCAGACTTAGTTTTGGCAGAATATATTTTTTGAAAATCAACGGAAAGAGAAGGAGATAGAAGGAAAGAAAAGCGTGGAAGGAAGAAGTATATAGACGTGCATGTAAGTTTGTAAATTAGGTGACTACAAAGGAACTGAATCCAAAATATTCTTCTTTACAGTGTTTATGTTCACAATTTAATCTATGTGGCTATGTTAATCTACTTTCTAGCTAAACCATGTGTTCTACTGTTGGGAGATAAGAGTCAAATACTGATTCCTTTTTCTTGCAAGCAATTTGATAAAAGAAATTCAGTGTCAATTTTTAAAATATTTTTATTTTTATTTATTTATTTGAGAGAGGGAAAGGCAGAGAGCCTATGTGTGTGTGTGAGAGAGAGAGATAGATAGATAGAGAGAGAGACAGAGAGGGAGAGAGAGAGAAAAGGCACACCAGGGCTTCCAGCCACTGCAAATGAACTCCAGATGCATGCACCACCTTCTGCATCTGGCTTACATGGGTACTGGGGAGTTGAACCAAGGTCCTTTGGTTTTATAGGCAAATGCCTTAACCGCTAAGCCATTTCTCCAGCCCCAGTGTCAAAGATTTTTTTTTAAAAATATTTTATTTACTTATTTGTTTGCAAGAGAGAGGATAAGGCAGAGAGAAAGAGAGGATGGGTGCACTAGGGCTTCCAGCCACTGCAAACGAACACCAGATACATGCACCACCTTGTGCATCTGGCTTACGTGGGTCCTGGGGAATCAAACCAGCATCCTTAGGCTTCACAGGCAAATACCTTAATCACTAAGCCATTTCCCCAGCCCCTCAGTGTCAAATTTTTAATAAACATAAATCACAGGTGAGAAGCCCATGTACCAGTTCTGTTTACTGCTTGAAATGTTGTAACCTGGCACTTGCAAGCATGTCATAGCACCAAATACTGCTGGCTAGGTATAAGATGTCATGTAGCTGACTTCCTTTAAGTTGAGTTATAACTTGAAATATCTAAAATTCACCATTTTAAAGTGCCCTAGTTCTAAGGTTTTTGGTATTAATTTTTCATGACTCATGATGGAGTCATGGTGCACCAAACACATCATAAGTTGAAAATAATATTAAACCCAAATGCATAGTACACCTAACCACTGAACATCGTAACTTATATAGACTATCTCAAACATGCCTAGATCATTTGCATTAGCCCACAGTTGGGCAAAATCATCTAACACAAGGCGTGTGTGTGTGTGTGTGTGTGTGTGTGTGTGTTACTACTGGAGATTGAGCTAGGGTCTCAAGTCTGCTAGGCAAGTTGCCTAGGATGGCCTTGAGCTTGTTCTGAAACCAAGGCAGGCCCTGAACTTTCAATCCTCCTGCCTTGGCCTCCTAATAACTGGGATTACAGGGGCCTCACTACCAGGCCTTGCTCCACAAAGCCTATCTTATAACAAAATGTTGACTATTTCACGTGCACTCATAGAGGAACATTATGTATACATTATGCCATATGAAATATAATCCCCAAAGAACCTCTAGCAATGTCATGCACTGTAACAGTTGTTTTTGCTTGTAGTTGCTGATGGCTATAATTCCTGTGGTGATGAATAAATGTGCTTTTTATAGGTTCTTGAGAGTGAGATCTTTTTAAAAATATTTTGTTTTTGTTTATTTACTTGAGAGAGAGAAGCAGATAGACACACACACACACACACACACACACACACAGAGAGAGAGAGAGAGAGAGAGAGAAAGAGAGAGAATATGTGCACACCAGGGTCTCTAGCCACTGCAAATGAACTCCAGATGCATGTACCACCATGTGTATCTGGCTTACGTGGGAACTGGGGAACTTAACCTGGGTCCTTAGGCTTTGCGGGCAAAACCCTTAACTGCTAAGCCATCTCTCTAGCCCAAGACTGAGTTCTTGCTTTCAAGGTCCTGCCAGTTACTTTTCCCAGACTGGAGTCAAGCAAGGACCCTCTCAACTCTTACCTGCGTACTCACTGAATATGTAGCTTTTTCAAAATAGGCAAGAACCATAGGCGGCACTACAGAACACATGCCATTCAGCTCTCATAATAAGAGATCAGCAACTTGCTCACCATAACAAGCACAGCAACTAAAGTTTAGATTTTGGTTTGCAAGTTTTACATTGCCACAGTCATTGTAAGCACTGCTGTTGAATGTACTAGTTTGGTACATTGAGTCCCCATTGTGTGTTGGTTCTTCATTTATTCTGAAAATTTAAAGCAAATGTAGGTAAACATATTCCCAAATGGTAATTTGTGAAAAAAAATCATGTGTAGTTGTTTTAGAATGAGGTTTCTTACAGTTTCTTATGCTTATGTGAAGCCAGATTCAGCTTGTCAGTATGGAAATTGGCTATATGGCAAATAAAGACGCCAGACTACAAAGATGCAGTTTACAAGGAAACTGTGAGAGCATCTCCTTTCTACATTTTCAGTTCTTCTTATTGCTTGGATTAAATAGTATTGCTTTTGGGATGGAGAGGTGGCTTAGTGGTTAAGGCATTTATCTGTGAAGCCTAAGGTCTCAGGTTCTATTCCCCAGTACCCACATAAGCCAGATGCACAAGGTAGAGCATGTGTCTGGAGTTTGTTTACAGTGGCCAGAGGCCCTTGTGTGCCTATTCTATCTGCCCCCTCCATCTCAAATAAATAAATATATAAATAAAATATTAAAATTACTATTACTTTTTTGATTGACATACATTCTTAAGGAAATATTCTTCTTCTTTGCAAGCTGTTTTTACCCCCAACTTACAGTGGGAAAAGCAGGGTTTGGGGTTCAAGGAGGGAATTTGAATCCACCTTTCCTTTTGCATGATAATCAGAGATAATCAGAGAGTGAGTATAATAATAACAGTAACAATGTCAAAAGGGTATGACAAAAGGTTTTACTACATATTAATTCAGAACTGATTAAAAGTATCAGAGTTCTATCAGTTCCTATCCCAGGGGAAACAGTTTGCTGGGATTAGTTCTAATGAAGAGACTTTAATGCACAACCTGCTTACAGAGTTGTGTACAGAGATGAAGAAAGATACGTGAGGATCCCTGACTCATAACTGAATGAGGCTCTCACCACTCCCTTGCCCTGACACTGGTAGCCACAGAGCCTCTTCTGGCAGGTGCTGCACTCATGAAGCCAAAACAGGGTGACGAAGCAGATAAGAGTAGAAAGAAATGGCCTGACCTCTCTGTTTTCTGGTGCCTTCTGTTGGCCAGACTAGTGTGAGGCCTGCCTCAAAGGAGGCTGGAGCCAGCTGCCAAGGTCAGCATCCTGGGCACCGGGTAGGTGTGACAGTGGATGTACACAAGCATGGTGGTGTGTAGTTGTAGAATAACTTGCATAGTAATTAACTCTTAACTCTTTCAGTGATTTTATTCTGTTTTTTTTTGTTAATTTTAGAATATGTGATTTTGAAAAATATTGCAACATAGAAAAACATGTTTTTATATTTAAAAATTCCACTGTTTTTTGATTTATGTAAACTCTTATATCTTAGGTGTTAACTTTGCTATGAAGTGTCTTAAGTTCTCTGTACTTTTCCCTGTATTCCCCCAATACATTGGTCCATATCACTGGACTGTGTGATATGTCTGAAAGAGAGAGCTGGGTGTGATGGTGCACGCCTTTAATCCCAGCACTTGGGAGACAGAGGATCACTGTGAGTTCTTGGACACCCTGAGACTGCATAGTGAATTCCAGGTCAGCCTGAGCTAGAGTGAGACCCTGCCTTGAGAAAAACAAACAAAAAATAGGGAGAAACAGAGAATGTGAGAGAGTGAGCGCCAGGTTGTTTTATAGAAATAAAAGAAGCCGGTCTTGGTAGTATATGCCTGTAATCTCAGCATGTGGGAGGTGGAGATAGGAGGATTAGGAGTTCAAGGCCAGAATAAACTACATAATAAGTTCAAGGTTAGCCTGAGCTACATTTAACCCTGTCTGACAAGATTAAAGAGAAGGAGGAAGGAAGTGATTCTAAATCCTTCCTCTTTTCTAGATGCATGAATAGACACATGAGCTATTCAGAGGTGGTCACTTGTCTTCAAATTAGTCAAAGTGGAATTTAGCTTTCTATCTTTTACAAGACAGCTGGGTGAGGGGGAGGATGCAGTTATGGGCGAGGCATCCACTTAGCTGCATAAATCTTGCTGACGTAGCTGGGAATTATTTTGCTGCACACATGAATGCAATTTATCAACTTGAAATGTTTGTGCTAACTGAGTGTCCTGTTTTGTCTATGTCATATGCACATTCCCCTGAGTAAAGGGCTGAGTGAAGGTCTGCATCTCTGGATGCCTGTGAGGTTGCTAGGAAATGATTTCCAAAGTGCTATGTGGTGATGCAGCAGGTTGAACTTTTTTTGTGAAGCGTTGTCATGGAAACCAAGTGCATCATTGCCTTGTCTGACTAATTTATCTTTTAATGATAAAAAATTGTAACCCAGTGTTCACAGATGAAAGATAATAAACACTGCAGTAAGCCTCCAAACTTTAAAGGGAATACTTCTATAAGTAGAAATCTTTTGAATTGGATTTCCCTGTGCTCCTGGCAAGAGGGTCATGAACTTTACATTGATGAGGATAGGCTTGTTTGAAGTGGCCATTGGTTTTTGTCTTGTCTTTGAAGGAGGAAATTCATATTCATCCTGTGGTTGTCCCCATGGGAATTTATGAATGCTTCTAGTTCTAGAGGGAATAAGTGAAATGGAGGCAGTCTACTGTCTCCATAAAGCTTATCAAGGTTGTGGAAGGGTTGGCTCTTTGGTTGGTTGGTTTTACATGTTTCTTACTCCCTCCTGCTGTCTTCTGTGTGGATGACATTGGTGCCTTGAGGTTATTTTGCCTGCTGACTCTCCCCCTCCCCCTGCACACGTTGACCTGACCTTCTTATTGTGGTTTTATGAATCCTCAAGGAAGGAACAAACCTCTTTTCTGTCTTGGGGATAAAACGTTCGAGCACCTCAGCTATTTACTTAGTAGTGTTTAACGCTCAAATGTAGTTTAAAAATATTTATTTGTTTTTATTGATTTATAAGCAGAGACAGAGAGGTAGAGAGAAAAGAGACAGACAGAGAGAAAGAGGTAGATGAGAGAGAGACAATGGGCCCACTAGGGCCTCTAGCTATTGCAAAAGAACTTCAAATGCATGCTGTACTCTGTGCATCTGGCTTTACATAGGTACTGGGGAATTGAACCCAGGTCATTAGGCTTTGCAGCAAGTGCCTTTACCACTGAGCCATCTCTCCAGTCAGCCCCTCAAATGTATTTTTATTTTTTTTTCATTTGGCATGTATCTTCTGAGCACCTGCCCTGTCCTGGATATTTCTAAGGCACCTTTTATGTACAAACCAGGAGCCAGGAGGTAGCTTCAAGGTTAAAAGCAAAAGTCATCAGAACTGGAGCCCATCCAGAGCAGCCACAGCCCAGAATGATGCCAGCTGACAACCACGTTGGAATCTTCCTCTTAGGTTTCTGAGCTCCCACCCATCATTTCTTGGCTGTAGTTACAGTGGACAATGTGATATGTGTGCAGCATTTTCCTCTGACCTTTCAATATTGATCTTTTCAGGCAGCATCACCTTTGATGGTGACACAGCGCTAGAAAGTGTAAGTGGCTTTTAACTCCATCCCATGGTGTCTTACCTTCTGCTCTGTTTTCCACTGTGTCCTACTGTCATTAGGCCTCAGGGTAGAAGTGGGGGCCTTCTTCACCTATGGTGATTTGATTCAGGTGTCCCCCAGAAACTTAGGTGTTCTGGATGCTAAGTTCCTAGCTGATGGAGATTTGGGAATTAACACCTTTTGTGTGCAGTGTACTTTGGGGACCAGGTTTATAGGTATTATAGTCAGTTTCCCCTTGCCAAGTGTTTGGCACACTCTCCTGTTGCTGTTGTCCACCTTATGTTGGCCAGGGGTTGATGTCCACCCTCTGCTAATGCCATTGTTTTCCTTTGCCATAATGGAGCTTCCCCTCAAGCCTGTAAGCCAAAATAAACCCCTTTTACCCCACAAGCTGCTCTTGGTCAAGTGTTCTCTGGCAGCATTGCAAACCTAATTGCAACAGTAAAGTTGGTATCAGAGTAATTGGATTTCTGCTAGACACCTGACTATGTGGCTTTGGCCTTTTGGAGCTGATTTTGAGGAGGAATGTGGAAGGATTTGAAACCTTGGCCTAAGGGACACCTTGCAGTGCTCTGAGTACAGCTTGATGGACTATTCTGGTCAGAGTTGAAAGACCTGAATGCAGTAAGAACTATGGACTGTGATATTTGGCTTATGTGGGTGAGAAAGCTTTGTTTGGACTGGGCTAGATACAGTTTGTGTGAGAGGCTTGCTGTTATGCCCCTGTCCTGAGAATTTGCGCAGGGTTGCATTGCATAGAAATGGACTGGTAGCTGGGCGTGGTGGTACATGCCTTTAATCCCAGCACTCAGGAGGCAGAGGCAAGAGGATTGCCATGTTCAAGACCACCTTAAGACGACATAGTGAATTCCAGGTGGGCCTGGGTTAGAGCAAGACCCTACTTCGAAAAACAAAAACAAAAACAAAAGAAAAAAAAAAAAAAGAAATGGACTGGTGTGAGCAGAGGATATGGCACAGAAATGAAATCTTTAGGCTAAAACTTCTGCCTGTTCAGCTGCACTTATATGAGAGATTACAGCCTTTGAGATTGGGCCAGCTAACCTGCACTGGGGCAACATGAAGAATGTAGACTCTTTTGAAGGGGCCTGAGTGCTCAAGGAGTGTCCTGTTCTTCAAAGTCTTAGGTTTCTGAGCTCCCACCCATCATTTCTTGGCTGTAGTTACAGTGGACAATGTGATATGTGTGCAGCATTTTCCTCTGACCTTTCACTATGAAACAGGAAGAAAGTGTGCTGACCTGAAAGCCAGGTGAAAAAAATTGTGTTTCAAAGAACAGGGTTTAGTCAGCAATGTCACATGCTATTGATGGTTCCAACAAGATGACAACTGATATTGGACCAACCCCAAGGGGGTTAGTGAACTTGAGCAGGATGGTTTCACTGCAGTGACTGAGGCAAAAATCTGTTTGGAATGGTGTGAAGAATGAATGAGGAAGAATTAAATTAGATAACTATTTTGGGAAGATACCTGCTGGTGGTTGTGTAAATGCCAGTTTAGTTCAGCTGACTGATGGTTGTTGTTCCTGCATCTATGCTGATTATCTAGCAGCTCTAATGATTGCCCTCAAGAGAATCATTGATGCTTCCAATTATAACTACAGATTCATTCATTTCTCTTGACAGTTCTGTCAATTTCTGTTCCATGTGTTTTGAAAATCTTTGGTTTGGTGATGCCCACTAGCTAAATTGACCCTTTTATGGTGCCTCCATTTATCAACTGTTGATTTTCTTTGATCTGCAGTTGATTTAGACAGATACTAACATAGCCAAATTTACTTCCTTTTTACTAATACTGACACAATACATCTATTTTTTATTCTTTTACTGGTATCCCAGCTGTCATAATGTTTGAAGTGAGCTGCTCATAGACAGCATTTAGTTGGATCATGTGTTTTTGTCTTTTAATTGATTTTTGGACCATTTATATTTAATGTAATTTTGCTATATTTTAATTGAGCCTAGAGTTTTGAAATTTGTTTTCTTTTTGCTTCTCCTATTTTTCATTTTTGTTTGCTCCTTTTATTATTCAATTTTATTTTATTTATTTTTTCTGTAACCCATTGTATAATTTTTAGTGATTGTTCTAGGGATATACACACAAATTGTTCTAGTTTTCCCCAGTCTTCATAAAAACAATGTTTTCTTGCTTCAAATGATATAAAGAAATTTCCCTGTAGGTTCTTTATCATGTTTGTATGATAGATGTCATATATGTTAGATCTACATAGACTTAAAGCCCATAAGGCAGAGTTATAGAGTTTTCTTTGAAGTGTAAAACATGCTTCAAAGAATTTATAAGAAAAACAGTCTACTATAGCTGCCCAGACACTTACAATTTCTGTTGTTCTTTCTCCATTTCTGATTTTCCAGATTTATTTCTAGTATCAATTCCCAACAATCTAAATTTAGGATTTCCTTTTAGAATTCTATTGATGACAAGATCTTTATTTTGCCTGTATTACTTAGAGATATTTTTGGTAATTATAGAATCCTGAGTTAGCAAGCTTGTTTTCCTTTCAATACTTGGAAGACATCATTTCATTTCCTTCTATCTTCCATGGTTTCTGATGAGAAAGTTTTAGTCATTCAAATTATTATCTTCCTGTAATCATCAATGTATTATTTCCTCTTGCTTCATTAAGCTCTTTTTCTTTGTTTTTAGTTTTTTAGTAGTTTGATTTTAATGTTTCTGCACATGGGTTTCTTTGTTTATCCATTTTGGAGTTTACTGATCTTGAATATATAGGTTTCTGACTTTCACCACAATTGTAAAGCTTTCAGCCATTATTTCTCCAAATACATTATTTCTCCTCTCCTAGAATTTCTAATACTTGATATTGGGCCTTTTGTTACTCTTCCATTAGTTCCAAAAACTCTTAATTTTTATTCAGTCTTTTCAAAATGTTTTTTAAAATTTATTTATTTATTTATTTGAGAGAGAGGGGTCCAGGGAGAGAGAAAACACATCCTAAGGCTTCTTGCTGCTGCAAACAAACTCCAAATACATTTGCCTCTTTGTGAATTTGGATTTTTGTGGGTACTAGGAAATCAAACCCAGGCCAGCAGGTTTTGCGATAGGGGTAGTTTCAATATATGTTCCCCACAGACTCAGGTGTTTTATCAAAGCTTGTAACTTGGGTTTTGGGTGGCAGAACTGATTCTAGCCCAAAGCGGTGGAGAGCAGTCTGAGCTCGGGGGGTCCTGTTTGCTGCTGGTTTGTTCTTGTTGCTGTTTCGGTGTTTTCTGGGTGCTGGTGGTTTCTCTCTCTATTTGAATTTATGAATGAGAGCCAGCATCTTTCACCATTGAAGGAACTTCCTTTAGGGCTATAAACTTGAAATAAATTTCTTCCTCCCATAAAAGTGTGTTTGGTTGGTGTAAGGTTCATGAATGACCAGGCCAGGCACAACCACTCTGAGGAAGGAAAAAAGCTTTTTATTGGGGGCCCAAGGTGCTGGACTGTCTCATGAAAGGGAGGGAGAGAGAGAGAACAGCTGGCATGAGACTGGATAGTTTGGGTTTTTATAAAGTTTTTCTTTTTGGGAGGGGGATACAGAAGACAAAAGGACTGAGGAATTCAGGGGAGAGCAGGGACCAAGCTGAGGAGGTAATCAATCAGGGAATGGATTGCCATCAGAAGAGGAGCCAGATTGTATTGGCAGGAAAACTGTGACTGAGGGCATTGTTAGGTCAGTGGAGTAAGGGCTAGGCAATGTAAACATCTAAAGTTACATCAGTCAGGCTGCTGTCATTCTCCTTCACCTCGATTCCATCTTGGGACTCTTGTCCTACCTAGCATTGCATCATTTTGTTAAGGGGTGAGGTTTCTCATTACTGCTTCCTGCTGTGAGGGGGCATGGTCAGGTGTCTCAGGGGATGCTGGTGTCTGCAGCTGGTAAGTCCACTCAAAGCAGGCAACAGGGAGTCAAGTCTGAGGAGGCTAAAAGTTGGTAGTGAGTGAAAGAGGGATAAGTTAGTAGAAGTTGGTTGAACGAATGATGTGTAAGATGATGTACCTGGTTTTGGATGAATTTCCAAAGACAGGGCTATCAAGAGTAAAAGAAATATTCCTATTAATGGCCTGAGTAATGGTAGTAGCCAAGGCCAAATAGTTCCACAGATAGTGGGGCATCAGGATAGAGTCTGTCGGCCAGAGTTTGGAGTTTTTTTTTTTTTTAATCTCTAATTCTACTTTACCCAATTGGTTTACATAATAGCGACATTTCTCATTTAGGAAGAGACAGGATGAGGTTAAGGGTTTGAGGGTTCTGAAAGATTACTGATGCTAATGAGGTGAGCTGTTGCTGTAGCAGGTGAAGGACCATAACAGAGTCCTTAATGACTGTACTCAGTTCTGTGGAAAGCTGTTGATAAGAAATTAGGTTATGTCCCAGACCACCTGCAGCCAGCCCTGTAGCTGCTGTAGAGGACAGAAGGCTTATTCTTATTGGTATAGGTAAATGGACTGCAGCAAGCTCAGCTTTCTAGGATGTACTTTTCTTAGGCAACGGGCCAGTACTTATCATCTGGTCATCTGAAACAATAACATATTTTGTTATTTGGGACCCCTGTGGGATGGTAGAAGAGTTTTCACCTATATATGCCATGTGTGGTCAGGGTCAGGGAGGGGAGACAGTGTAATTCTGATGTTGTGGTAGGTAAGCTCTTCTAAAGTCTCTAGACAGGAGTGTGTACATTGCTTAGGTAGAGGTAGAATGACAGCTGGGTTAAGTGGGGGGCAGGAGTCTAAAGCACTGTTTGGGTTGTCTAGAAAGGTAACATGAAGAAGTTGAAGTTTGGATGGGTTAGGGTTTAAACCCAAGGTTCTCATTGGCAGTTCAGGCCTTGGAGGGCGATCCAGGAGACCCAGGTAGATGGAGTTGCATTGTCATAGAACCATTTGAGTGTGGGATAACTGTAGATGAGAGGATACAAAGATAAGATTGTAGTTAAATACATAATGTCTTCAAATTAGCAGAATTATTACCAGAAATGACAGGTATGATCATCATGAAGATCTAGAAATCTACTAGATGGCATGGTATATACCTGTTCTTGTCACGTTGAGCACATCTGTTTAAAGTTACAGTCTGGGCTGTGATGATTAAATCTTTTAAGATATACCTCACTTTTTGGCTATATTTTTCTATTGGGTGTTTAAGACTAAGTGGGTGGCCAAAGTTTAATTTTATATTGTAATTTTGAAAGTCAGTTGTAGCTATTTAGGGGAGACTTTTAGGGACCTGGGAGGAGCTCTATGGCCCTCTTAGCATTTGTGTCGTCATCTGCTGGAATGAGTCACTGCCATGCTGACCATGTGGCTTCCTTTCCCTTGGAAGCATTAAGGGTTTTCCCCTTTGTTCTGACTCTCCTGCAGACCAGATATTGATTGAATCCTTTTTTTGGGGGGGGGTCTTCTCTCATCAAGAAGATAGTTGATTTACTAAGAGCTTTAGGATCCTCTAGAGAAAGAAGTGTCCCATTGTCTCTTGAGCTTATTTGACCTTGAGGGGCTGGGACCAAAATACCTTTTTAACCCCTTTTAACTCCAAAGTCCTATTGGTTCTTTCTGCTACATCTGGTTGTTAAGCACACAGGAGAAAAAAATGGGAATAGAGATTATGTCTATGTCTTTTGTCTTTAACAAAACAGAGCTAGTTAAAACATGGTATTAAAAACACCTTAACATTTTGTTGCAACATTTAACTTATGTTGTCTGGTGACTTGGTAAGCCATATCTGAAAGATAGGAAACATATATATTATTTAACACTTGTAAGTACAGATAAAACATGTTTACAGTCCTGGAGGCAGTTTCTATTAACAAAATATATAAATATTAATTCTGATTTTCATTTAGTTTTAGTGCCCTGGTGAGAGCCATCAGTTTTGTTCCCACATTGGAGGGGACAACTTGAATATGACACAAATAACAATGGCTTTTGTTATTAATAGTAAACTTTTATCAGTGTAATTTTTATAGCCATTTAATATTATTCTGTCAACAAACTCAAATCAAGCAATATGTCAGAAAATAAGTTATTGTAATAAACATTAAACCTATCTGAATTTTGAACCTTTAATTGAGCCTGTAAGGCAATTTAAAATTAGAGTTGAATTTTGGAATTTTTTTGTATTTAAAAACCTCTGACAATTGTTGTAGCAGATATAAACAAGCACTTCTGGTTTTAAAGTTAAAAACCTAGAAGTCTCTCTGTAGTAACTTAGAATCACCTTTAAATATATCTATCTACCTGTGCACATTTTAGTGGCTGTAATCTTTCTGTCTAAACTGATTAGACACAAACTTAATACGGATAGAGAAATCCATAACAATCAATCTGATGCACCTTGTTCAGGGTTACTTTGCTTAACACAAACAAATTTTATGTCTCATTATTCTTGTTACCCATGACTATTAAGTGAAGTTTTTCGATAGTTTATGGTTAAATTACATTGTTTGTAAATAACAGATTTTAGCATTATAACTCATTTTGGCCCAAGAATTGTGAATGGAGCTCCTCAAAAATTGAGAAAGCACACAGTTTACACAGTTATCAAAATATGGAGAGACTTCCTTGTTCCCCTAGGAACAAAGTTATAATTAATGAAGTTAGATTATATCTTTTATAAAATCTGAGTTATAAACACAACTATTTAGTAGAATTAGTTTTATGTAATAAAAATTAGTAACAAATAAGTCTTAGTCTTATTAAGACTCAATTTTTCTAGTAGTTAAAACTTTAACATAGAAGCATTACAACTTAAACATTTGAAGGCAGCTTTAAAAAATATTTTCATTAATTTATTTGCAAGCAAAGGGAGAGGGGGTGGGTGGGAGAGAAAGAAAGAATGAGAATGAGTGTGCCAGGCCCTCTAGCCACTGCAGAGGAACTCCAGAGGTATACACCACTGTAAAGCTTTGTCTAGCTTTATATGGGTACTGGAGAATTGAACTCAGGTTGGTAGGCTTTGCAGGCAATCACCTTAAACCACTAAGTCATCTCTTCAGCCCTGAAGGCAGCTTTTTTAACTGTCACCATGAGCAAAACAATATCTGTGAATCAAATTTTAGACTTGATAACCTGTTGATTTGAGACTTTAAAAAAAAAATAATCCTATGAAGCACATTTTAAAAGCATGGATTTGTAAATGAAAGTAAGAATTGATAACTGTCCTGGAGATAATATAACACATCTGGAAATGGTTTTATTTGTAATGACAAATTTGAACTTTATCTATGATATAACAAGCTAAGATTACCTGTTCATATTGTTAAATCATAAAGTTATAACTTGTAAAGCCTAGTTAAATCTGGTTGTTGTTTGTTTCTTATGTTTATTTTTAGTCAGAACTGTATCATAGCAAGGCTTTAGTGATCTTAGATAAGAGAAAAACTGAGAGAGAATCAAAATTATATGCTGCTTGTCATTTTCCCTTTCCTCATCAAGAGGCAATAGGACAATTTGCTTAAGGACAAGGTGTGGCTGACACATGGTTTTAAATGTGCCTGGGGTCTGTGTTGGGAGGGGTCAACCCATTTCTCAGCTTCCAGCTTACCAAGAAACCAGTGCAGCCAGAATCTGCATTTCCCACAGACTAGCACTAATCATTAGTATCTGAAATTCAGGTTAATGTTCAATCTCACATTCGTGCACAATCATTTAGAGTTTAAAACAGTTGTTCCCTAGTTATTTTTTTCTTAATTTTTGTTTCATCTAAATGAGGTCAGTCTCATCTTGGCTAGAAGAATCTGGTGAGTAGGGTAAGCAGAGCAGAGAGAAGGACAGGAATGTAGAGTGAAAAATATTTGAATATGGGGAATTTTGGACCAGTTGCCTGTGTGGTGGCAAAAGTTATCTAAATCAGTAGGAATTTGGAAATCAAAATTATACTTTTCAGGACATATGGACCCTTTGTCCAATTTATATTGAGGCCAAGGCCCTGTTGCAATAAAAGATTAAATGACGAGGTTGGATGAGGTATCCAGAGGAAAATAGAGAGAAGGATGGTGGTGGTTTTTTTTTTTTTTTTTTTTCTCTGTGGCAGTGACAATGGTGGGAACCAGGCCAGAGGTGTACAGATCAGAGAAGCTTGGGAGATAATACCTGGAACGTATAAATCAGAGTGGCTCAGTGCCACCCATGCCCAAAGCAGTCAGGCACTCAGAGCCAAGGCCAGTCACAGCATGAAGCAGTGGTGTGTATGCTGACAGCTGCTGAGGGATCTCTTTTTTTGAGACCTATGGAGCCCAGAAGTGGTGGGTAAGTGGGTGTGGCCTGATGTACCAGTATGGTTTAGATGAAGAGAGAGAGAGAGAGGGAGCGTATCTCTGAGAGCAGGCCAACCCGTGAGGGACACTTACCTAGGAGGAGGACAGGATGAGGAAAGCTGAATCATGGTGGGTGGGAAAGCCTGCAACTGGCAGATGGTCCGAGGCCTACATAGGGTCAGTGGTAGCTCAGTGGCCTGGTAGGGGAAAAGGAGGTCTGGCCACCAGATGTAAGATTCAGAAATGACCAGACCATGCACTCTGAGGCAGGAGAAAAGCTTTTTATTGGGGGCCCAAGCTTCCAGGCTGTCTCATGGGAGGAAGAGAGAGAGAGAAAGAGAGAGAGAGAGCGAGAATAGCTGGTATGAGTCTGGATAGTTTGGGTTTTTATAGAGTTTTTCATTTGGGGAGGGGGATACAGAAGACAAAAGAATTGAGGAATTCAGGGAAGAGCAGGGACCAAGCTGAGGTGGTGATCAATCAGAGAATGGATTGCTATTAGAAGAGGAGCCAGGTTGTGTTGGCAGGAAAACTGTGGCCTAGGGCATTGTTAGGTCAGGGAAGTAAGGTTTAGGCAATGTAAACATCTGAAGTTGCATCAGTCAGGCTGCTGTTGTTCTCTTCCTTCATCTCAACTCCATCTTGGGACTCAGCCTGACTAACAACAGACAGCTCAGTTCTAGTCCAAATGTTAGAACCAGTGAAGTCGATGATGTAAATTCCAGCCTGAGGATGAGGCCAGGAGCACTCATGTCCAAAGGGAGAAGATGGATGTGGCTCAGAGGGAAACAGTTTTTCCTTCTTCTGATGTTTGTTCTATGTGGACCCTCAACAGATTGGAAAATTGTACATTTTGGTGAGGGCAGATCTGTCATCACTCAGTCTGCCTATTCAAATGCTAATTTCTTCCAGAAATATTTAAAAGTCATGTTTTATGAGCCAAGTAGGCATCCCTTAGCCCTGTCTAGGTGGCACAGAAAATTTGCCATCCTAGTATTTGTTGATTGTCTTCTCAAGCCAGTTGTGATCTTCTCAATTCTCATGTCCAAAAATATTGGATGTCATTATGTCATGAGACTTTGTGTCTTGATGAAATCTCCTGGTGAATCTAGCTATTCTCTCTCTCTTTTTTATTGTTTATTTTATTTATTTGAGAGAAAGAGGCAGAGAGAGAGGGAGAGACAGAGAGAGAGAGAGAGAGAGAGAGAGAGAGAGAGAGAGGGAGAGAGAATAGGCATGCCAGGGCCTTCAGCCACTGCAAACTAACTCCCGACGCATGCACCACCTTGTGTATCTGGCTTATGTGGGTTCTGGGGAATTGAACCTGGATCATTAGGCTTTTCAGGCATGTGCCTTAACTGCTAAGCCATATCTCCAGCCCTGCTCTCTCTGTTTTTTTAATTTTTAAATTTTTTTTGTTTGTGTATGTGTATGTATACATGTACATACATCAGGACCTCTTGCTGCTGCAAATGAATGGCCAAACAGATGCTTGTACCACTTTTTGCATCCAGCTTATGTGGACTGCTTGGGAATTGAACCTGGGCCAGCAGGCTTTGTAAGAGAACACCTTTAACTGCTAAGTCGTCTTCCCAGCCCATCATGGTAAATCAAGATATTTTGTTTGTTGGGCTTAGGACTCAAGTTTCAATCACCTTTGAATGTTGAGGCTTCATTATCAGTCCCATTTTCAAGTTATTAAGGAACTCTGTATTTGCCCAACATGTATGCCACCCAATGGACAGGCTTTGACCTGGGATGTGATCTATCTCATAATTTGCCTCTGAAAGACAGCATGAGAACTATGAATATGCGACTTAGAGGTGGCTTCAAGAACACACAAACAAGCTATGGCTTTGCTTTTCTAGGTCTTTCTTCTTTTTAGTCTCTTAGTATTTTCTAGTTCCCTATGGCTCCCATTTTGGGTTCTGTGGCCCCAAGCCTGGGGCTTCCTTTACCTTATAATGCTACACACATTTATTTATTTATTTATTTATTTATTTATTTATTTATTTATTTAGGTTTTTTGAGGTAGGGTTTCATTCTAGCCCAGATTGACCTGGAATTCACTATGTAGTCTCAGGGTGGCCTTGAACTCACCATGATCCTCCTACCTCTGCCTCCCGAGTACTGGACTTAAAGGCATGCGCCACCACACTCTGCTCTGACTGTGACCACATTTGGGGCCAAGAAATGCAAGAACATTAGCAAGAAGTAAATAGCAGCAGAGGTCGACCCTGCTCTTCTTGATCCACATTTTCTCTGATGCAAGAAGAAAGTTTTCTTCCTGTACTTACAGATTTAGTCTCCTATGAATTATTGCTGCTACCACCACAGGACAGCAGGGAGACTCTTGAGCCAAATTTAAAGACATTTTGGAACTCTCAATGAAAGCAATTGTGTTTCAGTTATCTTTTTATTGCTGGGACAGATTCCAGGGGGAAGCTTCATCATGGTGGAGGAAGCTGGCTCACTTCATCATACATTCATAGCATAGAAACAATAGTCAGCACCAGCAAGCATGAGCTGGCTCTAAAGACACACCTTAGGGCTGGACTCAAGATCCACCCCCCAGTGACATACATCTTCTAGCAGGGCTTTGCCTGCTGGAGCCTTAAGTAGGAAACTTAATCAAAAATACCCCAGGTTATGGGGGACAGTTATATTCAAACCACCTCAAATGGTGATTTTGGGGCTGTGCTAAATACGGACTGAAGAATACCTTTGAGTGGGGGGGGGGATGAGGATGGGCAGACTTAATGTCAATTAGGTGGAATTTCAAGGTCTGGTTGTATTCTCAATTCACCTGCTACCTTTTCTGTTTATTGGCTTTTGCATGTGTGGAATGCATGTACATGTGTATCTGTGTTTGTGTGGAGGCTTGTGTATGTGCAGATGTGTACATGCATGTAGAGGCCAGAAGTTGATGTTGAGTGTTTTTGTCACTCATCCTCCACATTATTTTACTTTCTTTCTTTTTTTGTGTTTTAGAGGTAGGCTTTCACTCTACCGTAGGCTGACCTGGAATTTACCATGTAGTCTCAGAGTAGCCTCAAACTCACAGCAATCCTCCTACCTCTGCCTCCCGAGTGCTTGGATTAAAGGCGTGTACCCCTATGCCTGACTTACTTTCTTTTTCTTTTTTCTTTTTTCTTTTTATTTCTTTTGAGATAGGGTCTCTTGTTGAACCTAGAACTCACTGATTTGGCTAGACTGGCTGTCCTAGGGATCTTCCTCTTTCTGCCTCTCCATTGCTGGGATTGCAAGAGTGCGTAGCCACATGTGGCTTTGACATGGGTGCTGGGGATCTGAACTCAGTCCTCATGTTTGTGTACCCAATGAGCTATCTCCCCAGTTCAATTTTGTTTGGTTTTATCTTTTCCCAAGGTTCTCCAGTAGCTGTTCCATGCTTTCTTATTTTTATTATTTACTAGGGAGAGAGGGGAGGGGAATGGGCACACTAAGGCCTCCAGTCACTGTGCCAGACACATGTGCCATTTTGTGCATCTGGCTTACATAGGTCCTGGGGAATTAATCCTAGGTCCTTTGGCTTTGCAGGCAAGCACCTTAACTGACAAGCCATCTCTCCATCCCTGTCCTGGCTTTATATGTGCTTTGGATTGGAGAACAGTGGTATGTGCTTCTTCCATATAACCCCAAACTACAATGGATTTTTACAAGAGGCTCATTTATTGCATGCAACATACATGAGTTTGATGTTGGGCAAGTTAAGGAAGGATTTGAACCACATGAGGTATTTGTTGCTGTCTGTGGTGGTGGTGAGCAAGGCAATAGATTCCTGCTAGCATCCTTTCCAGTCTTTATAGCAACAGTAGCTTCTTTTGCAGTGATAACTTTGGAGCTCTAAAGTAAAATTTGACATGCATGTAGCTAGACACTTGTGGTTTCTTTAGCAAGTCAATGTACCCTTCCCATTTCCTCAGAGAAATCATCCAAAGCTAGTGGGAACTTTGCTGTAAGAGCATATTATCTCTGGAGAGGGGTAGGAAGCGGAGGCTGGGAACTGACCTTGGCCCTCATACAGACTTGGACCCATCTGTATTGGCCTTGTGACTTAGTAACTGTGTGGCTTTGGTCAAGCTGCAGAGCCTCTCCAACCTCTCTGTCCCTTAGTGAGTAGAGCTAAACAATCATGGCATGCTGGTGGTGGTGGGGGGGGGGGGGGCTTCAGGGTTGCTGTGAGCTCCTAAGGTGGTGAGGTGGTGTTCCACTCCATGAGCTTGAGCAATAACTCCCACCACAGTTGTCTTTGTGCCATAAGAAAATGGCTGTGCCTTTTTTTTTTCTTACTTTTTGCATTTGTTATGCTATGCATTCCTTTTAACCTGTTGGGATAGATGATATGGAATCACGCTCCTCTCAATATTTTAGTTCATTTTAAATAAGAAGTAAGATCCTTGGGCCTTGAGCAGTTTGCTTTGCACTGTGATATTTCTGTACTGAAAGTATTTGAATGGGCATGTTGGTGCAAAGTACTTACCAAAGAAAAACACTGCAGTGTGTGTGCTGAAGTCCAGTAATCCTGCCACCTGATCTGGTTGCTTTCTCTAATAGCTGCCCCTCCAGAAATGCTGTATGAGAAAATATCTGGAAAAAGTCTTCAAGTGGCTATGGTCTCCTCTGTTAATAACCTCTGCTTGTAATGGTCTCACTGTTTTTTTCTTCATCCTTTATTTTTACATGGAATAAAACCCTCACTTTGTGTTTACCTACATGAATAACAATCTAGTCACTTCCTAGGATGTTTTGTAAACAGTGGTTATGTACACAAATGCTGCTTGTTTATAAAGACACATTATCTGAAAAGCTCCTAAAACTTTTTAGCCCTTCACATTTGGAAACCTGTATTTGAAAGGCAAAATAATTTTATTGTGTGGGAATGCAAATCAGGAAACTTCTTAGAGGTAAAAATTATATATTTTTCTTTCTTTATTCCTGTTCTCTGTTGCATAAATGGGTGCTGAATGATTGTGGGCTCAGTTAACTTCAATTTTAATGATTTTGAAAAATTAGCATGGGTATAACACTTTATATTGAATATTTTATTGAATACATTAATACCTAGCCCACAGGGATTAAGAAGATGTTGTCCTGGGATTATTTGACCATTGACAAAGGAAGTACACTAGGCTATGCTGTGGGTTAGATTTCTTTTCTTTCTTTCCTTTTTTTAAATTTTTGACTTATTTTCTTTCTACATGAGTAGAATCCCATCTGCGAGACCTCCTGTGAGCCCTGAGTTTTAATTAAAATTTAAATTGCCCTTCTGAAAAACTCTCAATTGAATGACTAAAACAAAATACCAAAAAAAAGGGCTTCATTTTAATTTCTGTCCTATGCTGTCACCGGAGAGCTTGTTGAAATGGAAGGATCACAGAGAGAGTGCTGATGCAGGAAGCAAAACACTTAAACTTGGATGCACTTGGACAGACTGGCATCCCAGAGCTGCCTGTGTTCCTCAGTCAAGAACCCCCTACAAAACAGTGTGTTCCCAGGGGACAAAGGGCCAGTAGCAGTGATAAATAAACATGATTTAAAAACCACCCAAGTAGAAGAGCATTCTGGAGAGACCAGCCTGGGTTATGACAAGAGTAGGAACTCTGAACAGGAGAGAGGATGGGCTGACATGATTATCCTTGGATCTCCTATCTGTCAATTTCCCTTTCTCTCTGGTCTTTATTTCATGGGGGCAGTATGAAGTGCCACACATTTTACTAACATTCGTATGCTTTATCCCACTTGGGCTTTGCAGCATCCCCTTGAGGTAGGCATACTATTCTTTCTCCTTTACTAAAAAGGAAATGGAGATTAGACTTTAAGTAACTTGATCAAAGTCATCCTAATACCACTTTGTATTTTGTATCCTTCCTTTCGTGTACCATCAGCCTTTTATCTTTCCTTCTGAAAAAAAACTGTGTTTTTAGGCCATCTGATGGATTTGTCATTGTATGCCATGTCTACCTTGTTGAACTATATATGACTGAGTGTGAGATTGGGGTTTGTGGGCAGACACAGGCCCCAGGACAGTTATGTTGAGGTTAGAAAGTGAAAACAAGAACAGAGCCCGGCTTATTTGCCATTTATTGCTGGGATCACGGCCTGTTTTACGTATGACTCATGAATTAAGAAAGGTTTTAGCAGATATTATGACAGGTGAACATTATCTGAAATTTTAATTTCAGAGACATAATGCGCTTTGAGACATAGCCACACCTATTCATTTGCTTATTGCCTATGATAGCTTTTCCACTGTAGTGGCAGAGTTGAATAGTTGTAATAGAAACCAAATGTCCTGCAGAACCAGAAATATTTACTATCTGTCCCTTTACTGAAAAGATTTTCTTACCCTTGGATTTTTAAAACAGGTCAGAGGAACCAGGAGCTTGTAGAGGAAAGTGAGTGAGCTTTGTAAGGGAGAAGAAGGCAGTGAGTCTCATGGGGCACTTGGTGGATGGGAGCTCCTGGAAATGTGGGCTTCATCTGGACTCCACCCATGTGACCTGAGGCAAGTTATTCAACCTGCCTGTCTCCATTTCCGTATCTGCAAAATGGGGACAATAGTTTCTACTTCATAGTTTGTTATAAGGAATATATATTTATACATAAGTAGTGCTTTTCATGTAAACAAGATGCATGAAGAAAATAACTTATCTGTTTTCATATTATGAGCATTCTCTGTAGGCCCAATGCAGCAAGGCCCAATTTAGTTGTCTGTATGCCACCCTCTTGGAATTATGAGACCCTCTGACCTCCTGAGGAACATCTGTCCTCAGGACAAGCAGTAATAGATATGTCTTTTGGTCAGCATTTTCTTCCCCAACCTTTCTTGAGGTTCCTGTCTTCTGATCCAGGCAAGGCTGGCGGTGAAAAGGAAAACATCATGTGATACTAGCCCTGATATATTGTGCTCTGTCTCTGATGGTCTGAAACTTGTGTCATCCTTCTCATATGGGCCTCCCTCCACATATTGTCATCATGGCTGCATGCATGGTGGCTGCATGGGCCACAGACATGATGCTCAGCTACAGTGGTGGTGGAGCCACACTCTGTGTTGACGTGACTGAACTACTGAGGTCTGACTGCTTTGCACATTAACAGTATCACTTACTTGGATCTTGTACCAGGCGCCAGGCCTTGCCAGGTCTATGCACAAGTCTTCTTTTGTCCTTAGTCCCTACAGAGAAGCACAGTATTTTATGGATGGGCAGGTTCTGCAGCATTTGGATGAGCCTCCCTCTCGTGGCAGGTTAGTGTGCATCTTCCACATTGGGGCCAGTGCTCTAACAAGGTGGAGTTTCCTTCAGATGTAGCAGAGGAGGAGTGGTCAGGTGGTCATGTCTTCCATTCTGGTGACCGTGGGTCCTTGACTGCTCATGCCCACCATCCTGAAGCTGCTTTTATTTATCCAAAGCATCACATTAAGTGAGTGTTTGATATTTATTTGCTGCCAGGGACACATGCAGGAAAATCTGAGGATGTGAGCAGGTGAGAAGTCTCAGGCATTTTGCCTACCTGTGTAGACTCTGGACATAGTAAAAATTCTGTGGCTTTTAATGGCTGCATCTGCCAAGTAGAAAAAAAAGACTCAAAATAAAACATTGTAACCCAAGGAGAAATCAGAAGAAATTTAGCAGGAAGGTTTTGTCTTTGTCCTTAATTTACCTGACAGCATTTTCTGAAGTAATGGATATCTCAGAAATGTGTGGGATGCAACATGCCACATTTACAGCAATTACTAGGTAGAAGAAGAATTGGGGAAGGTGTTGGTGGTATCCAGAGTTACCAGCTGTCATGGCCATTTGCTCTTGTTCGCCTGAAGCATGCCACTTTACAAGCACTTAATTTTCCACTGATGAAAATTAGAGGAATTAAGTTTCTTGGGCAAGTATTCCAGTACAAAAGAAGCCATTTGGCTGGAGAATTTCAAGCTTAGATTTGATTGTACAGAAATCAGGAAGGTTTGTGAAAACCAAAACAATAATTAAAAGTAAATGCTTGGCCTTATATAAGCTATGTGCCCAAGTTCCTTTTGTGAGCAGCCTGTCTACACACGTCATGGTTATACAATGTGCTCTGAGTTCAAATATGGGTTCCCCCTAAAACTCATGCTGAGGTCCAGTTGCTACTAGGAGGGGAGTCTTTAAGAACTTCTACCTCTTGGGGATGGGAGCTAGTAGAAAAGGACATGTTTTACCCTTTCTCTCTGTCTCACTCTTCCATCTCACCATAATGTGATGCAGCAGAAATACCCTCATCAGATGTTGGATGCTTGACCTTGGGCTTCCCAGCCCAAGAACTGTAAGAGGAAACTCTCTTCTTGATATGTTTTGGTTAGACTTTCTGACCAGGGAGCTGCAGTGAGCCTCCTGTCTCCACCCCCTCAGAGCTGAAGTTATGGACATGCATGGGCATGTCCAGTTTTTTTTTCTTCAAAATTTTTTATTAACAACTTCCATGATTATAAAAAATATCCCATGGTAATACCCTCCCTCCCCCCATTTTCCCCTTTGAGACTCCATTCTCCATCATATCTCCTCCCCATCTCAATCAGTCTCTCTTTTATTTTGATGTCATGATCTTTTCCTCCTATTATGATGATCTTGTGTAGGTAGTGTCAGGCACTGTGAGTTTTTATATGGGTGCTGGGGATTGAACTCAGGGCCTCATGATTGCACAGCAAATGTTATTAACCACTAAGTCATCTCCCTTCCCCAGCCCCTATGACTTTTATTTAGACCTAGAATTTCTATTTGGATGTTTTCTCTGCACCAATTCCCCACTGAAATTTCAAGCATTGAATGCAGGTAAGTTAGTTGTGCAGCAGTCCGTGTTTATGGAGTGTTGGACAGCAATGTCTGTTCTGGCATTTCTACAGGATTCTGCTTAATGAGGTCATCTGCTGTGGTGCCTGCTTGTCTTATGCTTCCTTTGCTTCTGCCTGGGATGATGGCGTAATATAAGTTCAAGGCCTGAGTTCAGTTTCCTGGATAATGAGTTGCTGGAAAGCAGCATACCCCAGGGTCACTTTGGCCTCTCTTTTCCAAGGTGTAGCCAAGATGAATCTGGTTGGTTCATTACATTCTCTACT
Organism: Dipus sagitta; assembly: GCA_036346955.1. Taxonomy (NCBI): domain Eukaryota; kingdom Metazoa; phylum Chordata; class Mammalia; order Rodentia; family Dipodidae; genus Dipus; species Dipus sagitta. The sequence continues at coordinate 289,736 of CM070787.1, forward strand.
TTAGGCTTCTCTAGTTCTTGCTTTATTCTCCAGTTTCTTGAATGCTGTTAAAAATAAGAAGCTCAGCTTCACAACTTTTTCTTCTAAATTAGCAGATTCTGCTGGGTACTCAGTCTGTACATCTGGACTGTGAGCATCTAGAACTTGGCCTTGTAATTTCATACTGCACTGATATATTTGAAACTTTGAAGAAGTTGCTTTAAAATATTTTACCTAGGGTTTTCAATTCTCTTTCTTGGCCAGAGTGGCTGAATTTGCTAGCATGTCAGACTTAGAAGTAAAGGTCTTCTATTCTGACTTGATACAACAGTAATGGATTTATTAGTTTGATTTGTTTTAAGAAGATGCATTATTTTTTTTCTGCCCATTCTCTTTTTTGAGAAAGAGTAGAAAAGAGTTAGTACATATGTATTACTTGCAAAGGGCTGTGCCTAATGGTCTCGTTGCCCTTCAGGAGTGAGATTTAAAATAGTAGAACAAATGCTTTGGAAGAAAAGAATTTCTGATCAACATTTTCCATTGATTTTTCTGTTACCATCTGCAAAGCATCAGGTTCTGAGCAGACAGTTTTCTATTTTGATCCTTTCACAAAGGTCACTTTTTTTCCTAACCATAGTCCATCTAGTTAGGACATTACATCCTATTGAAGAGCAAAGAATTGGGTTGTTAGAGGACCAGATCCATTTATGTGATAGAATTGATTTGTCCACCTGGGTAGGTACAACTCAGACAAATCAGCATGAGAATTAATATGTGTACAAGATCAGAAGCCAGTCATACATTTTCAGGGCAATTTCAGGTGTCCCTCTGAGGTTAGTTTGTATTTTCATATTTGAATGTATCAGTTCAAAGTAACCAGGGGGAAAACAATATTCTAAATGTTGTACTCTGATTTGAGTATGAACTTTAAAAGATAAAGAACTGTGCTGATCAGGTGGCACTTGAAAAGCATGATCTTCTCTACAGACAGTGAGCTTGGAGAGGAAAGCAACTGACTGGGAGAGGTGCTGCTCATTGCTGCTGATGCATTTAAAAAATATTTTTATTTGCTTGAGAGACAGAGAAAAACATAGATGATTGATAGATAAATGATAGAAAGAGAGAGAGAGAGACAGAGGGAGAGAGAGAATGGGCGACCTAGGGCCTCCTGCCACTGCAAACAAACTTTAGTTGCCTGAGCCAATTTGTGTGATGCCTTTTTTAAAGCAGTTTCCCCCTTTCCATCTTCAGATTCCAAATTCTCATCTCCAAAGCATCAAGCTTCAAAATGATTGTCAAAGGTCACTCAGTGCATTAATATGTTAAGAAGCCCTCCAGGTAAGAGAAAAGGCAATGGAAGGTTGTCTCCAAATGTATTTTATTCATTGGGAATTTCATTGGTACTTAGCATAGTATTTTCATTTATTTATTTATTTATTTATTTATTGAGAGAGAGAGAGAGAGAGAGGGAGAGAGAGAATGTGTGCTTCAGGGCCTCTAGCCACTACAAACAAACTCCAGATGCATGTGCCACTATAGGCATCTGGCTTACGTGGGACCTGGAAAATCGAACCTGGGTCCTTAGGATTCACAGGCAAGCTCCTTAACTGCTAAGCCAACTCTCCAGCCCATGTTTAGTGTTCTTTATTCTTAACATCCAAAACTGGTTTAGAATACTGCAGTGAAAGTTTTATACTAAAAGCTATGGGTGCCTGAAGTTTCTCTTGATGTGAAATTGATCCCTATAAAGAGGTCAATCTGAGGTGATATCATTGATCACTAAAAAGAAAATGATTTTCTTTTATTTAAATTGACATATACTTGGGTACTAGGTAGATAGATTTGATATGATCATAGACTAAATTAGAATAAAGATTGAATATTGTTGTGCTTTAGTTACCATTGAAATGAAGTATGCTTTCATATTCTCATATTCTCTTCATTAACATGACCTGAAAGCTTACTAAAAAAAATAAATAAATAAGAGGGCTGGAGAGATGGCTTAGCGGTTAAGGCATTTGCCTGTGAAGCCAAAGGACCCAGGTTTGATTCCCCAGGACCCCTGTAAGCCAGATGCACAAGGGGCACATGTGTCTGGAGTTCGTTTGCAGTGGCTAGAGGCTCTGGCGTGCCCATTCTCTCTGTGTCTCTCTTCTCTCTCTCTGCTTGCAAATAAATAAATACAATTAAATTTAAAAATTAAAAAAAAAAACAAGGAAGGGCTGGTTAATTAGCAGGCAGAATGAGCTTCATGACTGTATCTTTTTTTTTGTAGTTTTTTTTTGGTGTGTGAGTATGTGTGTGTATGGCAGTGTGATATGTGTATATAGTATGTGTTTATGGTGTGTTATGTGTGTGTGTGGTATGTGTGTATGGCATTGTGTGTGTGTGTGTGTCCAGATGGGTGCTCTTCATGTGTGCATATGCATGCAGAAGCCAGAGAAGGATATTGTCCATTCCCTCTATTGCTCTTTCCACCTTATTTTCTCGAGATAGCAACTCTAACTAAACCTGGAATTTATCATTTTTTGGTTAGACCAGTTGACCAGTGAGCCCTAGAAATTCTTTCTCCATCTCCCTCCACACGGGGCTACAGGCATGTATGACCTCATTGGCTTTTTATATGTGTGCTGAATCTCAAACTCAGGTCCTTGTTCTTGTGCAAAAAGTGGTCTTACCCACTGAGCCATCACCCTATACTCCAGGACTGTGTCTTTTCTTGGAACATTTTATGGTGTTCCTTTCATATCTACTCCTTATCTACTGTGGGTCATAGATATAAAAGCATCTAATTGCTTAGCAACTGGGTCATATATGATGGAAATCCTGGAAAGAACTACTAAATGTAAATTCCTTAGAATTTGAAAGCTATTTTGCATATCATGAATCTCTTGCTTTTAAAAGTAGATACAAACAGACCTGAGAAAAGAACTACAGTGAAACACTGTCTTAAAAGTAGATGGAAGTCATCTTAGTACTATTCAAATAAGTGTGTTCTAAATTCAGTTATTAAAAATTTAAATAATTGCTTTTAAGAATAAGAAGTTGGCATTCTCTTTTAAGGTTCCTGTCTCTAATGGGTTCATTATCCACCTCTTTTCTCTAGTCACTGCATTGTCCCACCATATCCACAACCAGGTGCGGAGTGACATGTGCACTTTGTCTATTTCTTCCTTTTTTACTGAGGAGTAGATCTTGGACCTTTTTGTTTCTTTGTTTTTGTGTTCCTCTATCAATTTTCTATACCTGAGATACAGTTAACTAATGGTTGGAATAATAACTATAATTTGAAAGACATCATAATTGGAATTAATTTTTAAATGTTTTATCAGTTTTTAACTATTAAGTGATTTTTTTTTAGTCCATCCATTTTCTGTTCTTGAGATGTGTTCTGTGTCTCTAGATGGACCAGCAGTAATAGATGACTGTGCATGCAGAGGCAAGAGAGGCCACCAGAGTCTGTGTTTGTGTGTGTCTCTGCAGTCCCAGAGAACCCCAGTACCTTTGGGGGAGAGAAAGTGTCTTCTGCTAATATTTTGTTCTGAATGTGCCCTTAATTTCTTTCTTTTTATTCCTTTTTTTTTTTTTTTTTTTGAGGTAGGTTCTCAATCTAGCCCAGACTGACCTGGGTCTCATTCTGCAGTCCTAGGCTGGCCTTGCACTCACAGTGATCCTCCTACCTCTGCCTCTGGAGGGCTGGGATTAAAAGCATGTGCTAGCATGCTTGGCAAATGTGTACTTATTCTATTGCTTGCTTCTTTTTTGCTCATTCACCATCAAGCACCCAGGGGAGTTCCAAGTTCCTCTCTCCCCCAGAATTAGTAGTCTCCCAAAATGCCCTCCTGGCTGTTGCAAACCTGGCTGCTCTTCCTTTCATTTCCTCAGAGGCCAAGGATTAGACCATTCATTCTCCTTATTTCCACACTCATGGTAGAACCTCTTTCTGGGGGACATTTTCATCTGTTCCACCTTTAGGTCCTACCACTTGATTCTACTCTGGAAAAGTTTTTGTGGTTTTCTGTTGCCCCTTTCATCCTTATGTGTTAATTTTAATTTAAAGCATGCATCATCTCCTGGTTGTTGTGTGAGCAGCACTGGTTTCAAAGGCGCCCCTCCAGGGCAGTTGCACAGGCTACATCCTCAGAAGGGCCTCATGTTTATGGTTCAGTGCTCTGTAGTCCTTGTCCTGAAATTTTTAATAATTTTACCTTAGAATTTATTTTTTTGCAAGTGAAGTAATGAGAGATGATAGAGCATGAGAGCATGTGCCATGGTCTTCCTTGAGCCTTGGCTCCCACATAATCTTGGCTTCCCATCTTCTGAAGCCCTCCCTCCTTAGCTCTCTTGTATGAGATCTCAGCCACTTGACCCCGACCTTGTCTTATTACCATCACAGTCCTTGGGCTGGAGTAGAGACCTGGTCGCATGTCATGGGAGGGGTGTGCTCCATCCTACTTCCTCCACATCTCACAAGGGAAGTAAGAGGATAGTGGGTGAGTTTGAAGCCAGTCTGAGACTACATAGTGAATTCCAGGTCAGCCTGGGCTGGAGCAAGACCCTACCTCAAAAACAAACAAAACTAAACTAAAACAAAAACAAAAGAACTTATTCTAGCCTCTTAGGAACTCTAGGCCTCAGCTGATCAATACTTTGTAGGCCTCAGATGAAAGTATGTTTTTGTTTTTGATTTGAGAGTCATTTAGTGAGTTCAGAGATTGAGTTGGAAATCTCCTTGTTGGTTTCTAACTTGGATATTGACTATTTTCTTTTGCCTACCTGACTCTACAGGGAAACAGTAGGTGATGGAGCAGTTACAGTATAGATCAGCTTGGGATTTGTTATGCTTTTTATTAGTTTAGGGATTCCTGGAAGGATAAATTAAGGACGGTGTTCATATGTATTTTCCTTTCATGTGTATATGCAAGGGTGAATATCTTCGGGTTCAATGTTGATTGTAAAGAAAACACTCTAGTCCAAGTACTGCACATAGTAACACCAGCATAGTCTGATCACAAAGGACAAATAATTCCTAAAGAGACGCTCCTTAATATCCTCTACCCCAACTTCTCCAGGTTCCAGAGCTCTGTGCTTTGTGAGAATGCTACTGGCTAATGAGGGTTCATCATTGCTGTGGAAAATGCTAGTTTTACTTGTCTTGAACTTTTGCAGTTAATTGTGAGTACTCTTTTGATGAAAGTGTTTCAGATTTAGAAGGCAAGCTATATTTGTTGTTATTCATTGTTAAATAACTTTGGTTCAGGCAAAGTATTTAAGTCTGTGTGTTTTTTATTTCTGCATAAGTTTGTTACAGTTATTTATCATTCACTATCACTTAAGCATTAGTTATAGTAATAAAATTGTTTTAATCTTTTTTGATTTTTTTTTGCTACAGAGGATTGTAAATGGAAAATAATGCATGAAAGCAAAAAGCAAAGTTGGGTCATATTGTGTGTACTAGAAAAGAAGAGCAGCCCTTATGGTAGCTGTTCCTAATGCAACATTTATCTCCTTATGCTTTGATCATGTCTAAGTCTGTGGACAAGTTCATTATGCACTAATCTTTACTTGTGTGCTGCTGTTCTTACCATATTCTCATCAGACTGCATTTGAGTATTTAAATTCTAAAGTGATTTCTGTGATTCTGATACCAAAATTCTTTCCTCTTACTCTGCTTTACCATGTGGTAGATATCTTCCTTAGTTGGAACTGAACAGCAGTAATAAATAACTGGAAGAAGACTCTCTTCTTTGTATTAAGGATAAAGGCAGGTAACAGAAAAATGATACCATATTAAGATTTTCTTTTAAAAAGACAGAGAATAGGGGCTGGAGAGATGGCTTAGCGGTTAAGTGCTTGCCTGTGAAGCCTAAGGACCCTGGTTCAAGGCTCGATTCCCCAGGACCCACGTTAGCCAGATGCACAAGGGGGCGCACGTGTCTGGAGTTCGTTCGCAGTGGCTGGAAGCCCTGGCGTGCCCATTCTCTCTCTCTATCTGCCTCTTCCTCTCTCTGTCTGTCACTCTCAAATAAATAAATAAAAACAAAAAAAAAATTTTTAAAAGACAGAGAATAAATATCTCCTCTAGAAGCCTGGCATGGTGGCGCACACCTTTAATCCCAGCACTTGGGAGGCAGAGGCAGGAGGATCACTGTGACTTTGAGGCAAGCCTGAGACTACATAGTGAATTCCAGGTCAGCCTGGGTATAGTGATACCCTACTTCAAAGAAACAAAAAAAAAAAAAAAAAAAAAAAAAAAACTCCTATGGAGAATTCTGAGCTCTGCACAGATTTATTCTATTTTATATCTTTGATTTTCTTCTTGTGTTCAGCCATCAATATCATTTGTGTTCAGAATTATGACACTATGATACAAAATTACTTCCAAAGTTATTGTAAGACATGAAGACCCACTATCAAATTTTAGGGAAAAAAATCAAACAAAAAAGAGTTGACACGTATAGAATATTCTGAATCATCTTCATTTGGTTAGAAAGTTAGAGTGCTTCTTTTATTTTTTAGTAATTAATTTTCATGTGCATAGGGGGAGGGGAGAGAATGGGTGCACTAGGGCCTCTTGCCACTGCAAATGAAAAAACACCAGATGCTTGTACCCCTTTTCATGTCTGGCTTACATAGGTGGCTTAAGAATTGAAACAGAGGTACAGCCTTTGCAAGCAAGTATCTTTTATCTGCTGAGCCATTTCCCCAGCCCCAGAATGCTCTTTTGCTTGAATATTTTGTTTAATTCATATTTTCCTTATATCTGCTATTATATTAATTCAATAATAATTTATTTAGCCCCCAACTAAATTCCAGACATTTTTTCCATATACCTAGGGTAATGGCAGTGACTTGAGAAATAGTGAATAGAATTAGAATATGGTAATTTAAACCAGCCACTATAATAAATCAGACAGATTGATTATACATGATAAATGCATTAGGCATTTAAGAAATACTCAGTAAACCCAAAAGAAGGAAAGGCAGAATCAAGAACAGAAAAGATGAGCATAAAACAATAGCAAGATGGTAGACTTTAGACCCAACCATATCAATAATCACTCTATTTCAACTAAAAGGTGGAGATTGGTGCTGGGGAGATGAATCACTTGGTAAAGTTCTTTCCTCACAAATACAAGGACCTGAGTTTGGATCTCCAGCACTTATGGGGTGCAGAGGGGTGCCTATATTTCCAGCACTGGGGAGGTAGAGACAGGGGGTCCCTAAGGATATCTGGCTAGCTAGTCTAACCTAATTAATGAGTTTCACATGCAATGAGGCACCCTGTCATAATAAATTAGGTGGATAGTAATTGAAGAAAAGCCAATGTGGACCTCTGGACATGCATGTTCACACATACCTGCATGAAAATGTGTACCTACACACATACAAACATGTATATATACACAATACACACTCATAGGTGCAAAAATGATGGAGATTATTAAATGGGGTAGAAAAGCAAGACCAAGCCATATGCTCTCAGTAAGTAAATGTCTTTAATAAAAAGATATAAATAGGTTAAAATCATAAGTATAAAAAATATGTAGTATGTTAATTAATAAAAAGAAATTCAAAGTGACAGTATTAAATATCAAACACAATTACTTCAGAACTAAGAATATTAACTGTGATGATAGATCTTTGAGTTAAGAGAACATACCAGTACTATAAGATGATGCATCTAACAATAGGGCTTCAAAATATATCAGCTAAAGATGGATAGAGCTGAAAGAAGAAATAAATGAATCTGCTTTGATAGCCAGAGGCCCTTTTATAGAGTTTACAAAGTACCCTTTTATTAATAATAATTTGAACAAGAATATTCAAGATAGAAGATGCAAACGTTCTGTGGCCAGAAAGAGCTCAAGTGTTAGAAGATCTCAAAGCAAGGCAATGAGTATTGAGCAGAGCAAGCTGAAAGAGCAGGTCTGTGGTTGAGCAGGGCAATGGGAAGCAACAGCTAGACTGCATCCTTGTGGAAGATGAGAAGTTCAGGGTTAAAGAGCAAAACAATATTTGCTTCATACTGTAACTTCGATTTAATACTGAATCATTAGGTGGTTCTTAAAATTTCTCCATAGCTTATAAATAAAAACAATAGGTGCTAAAGAGCCTCACCCATTAAAGAACAGGCTAGACCTGGCAGGATACCACTAGAAAGTGGGTGTGTTTTCTCCCATGGCTTGTGTCAAACCTGTCCTATCAGGTCTTTCTTTGGCATCTCTGGATTGCATCTCAGAGATCTACCATGGCTTCTGGGTTTGTTTGTAGTTATTAAAAGCCTAGGCTGCTTTTCATCAGGTTCAGTGATTCTGTACACCTCCTTTGATCAGGGTTGTCCCTGCCTTGGAAAAGCTGCATGGACTTTGGTCTTAGCTTGTCTTGTTCTGCCCACTCCTACCCAAACTTTGGGTCCTTTAGGATCTGGGTTGGGGAGCGAAAAAAAATGAAAGAAAAAAAAGCAGGAAGGGGATAGATATTGAGATCTTTGAGTCTCCTTTGGCTACTGAATAGTTTCTTTCAAGTACTGTGGTGAGTGTTGTCTATCCACCACCCATACATGGGCTCACATACATACATGTGCACACATACACACTTGTAAACACACACATACACACATTTCTATGACTCAGCTGGGTAATGTGCTCTGTAACTGACCTCATACCTTTCCTCATCCTGAATCCTGCTTGTAAGTGTGTAGCTGTGGCCTCTTTCTGCTGGTATCACCTTATTCCAGTGGCAGAAAGCCTTTCTGGATGGGGTCCCTTTAAGGTGCATCCTCTGCCACCTTTTGCTTTGTCCACTTGGCTCACAGGGCATGGCCCCACTAACCACTGGAATTGTGGGTTTCTACTTTATTCTCTTTCATAAAATAATTTTTTAAAAAATAATATGTTTTTATTTAAGAGAGATAGAAAGAGAAAGTATGGGTATGCTAGGCCCTCTTGCTGCTGCAAATGAAATTCAGACATATGTGCCACTTTGTGCTTTAGGTGGGTCTGGGGATTGAATTGGGGCTGCCAGGCTTTGTAAGCAAGCATCATTAAGCACTGAGCCATCTCTCAGCCCTCGTTTGTCCTCCTGTCCTCATCCTTAAGAGCAACTCCAGGAAGCCCTTTGTCTCCATCCTAGAAGCCCCCTGTAGCAGACAGCTTCAGGTTCACTGAGATGAACTTTCAGACCAGGCACAGTTATGGAGGAAGGGATTTATTGAAGCTTACAGATCCAGGGGAAGTTCCATAATGGCAGAAGAAACTGGCCTGCCTTCACAGGCCCAAGCAGAGAGAGAGCAGTACAAGCCTAAAGGTCAAAAGCCACAGCACACTTCAGGAACTCCAGCTAGGCACACTTTGCATATCTTTAGATTGAAATCTGAAACCCACCACCACACCTTAAGATCCACACAATGGCACTGACTGCCTCCAGCCAGGTGGCTGCAGATGCAAACTACAAACAAACAACTGAATATATTGGGGGCCATCTATTCTATTCAAACCACCACACCCCCCTAACTCTCTCAAGAACTCTCCTACATCTTCTCCAATAGCAGCTTATAGACGAGTTTCATTCTGTAGCTCAGCAAGATTTCTACCTACATGGCAAGGGCATTCATTCTTTTGGGGGAGGTCTCCTGCTACCTTCACTGAGAGGGGAGTATATCCTTGCTATTTCCCTACTCTAAGAAAGAGGAGCCCCACAGCAATCTCTACTAAGCCAATTACTCTTTAAACAATGCTCCTCAACCACCCAACACCTCCCAAGCCTTCCTTTATACAGCCTAAGGTTGGGAGAGGAGACAAAGCAGTGACAATTCCCTGCATACTGCCAAGTGATTTCTAGATTAATCTCTAGTGCAGGATTCATGTTTCAGCTTTTAGGTGTCAAATACCCTCTTTGTGTGCTGAATGTCCCCCCCCCCCCCCCCCCCCCCCCCCGAGGTAGGGTCTCACTTTAGTTCAGGTTGACTTGGAATTCTCTGTGTAGTCTCAGGGTGGCCTCGAACTCACGGTGATCCTCCTACCTTTGCCTCCCAAGTGCTGGGATTAAAGGTTTGCACCACTGTGCCCGGCAATGAATGGTTTTTGAGTATAGAAATACAGCTGTCATTCATGTACCAATGGAATGTAAAGGACCAGCTAGTTTTGGTTGTTCAAGTTTCTTTCAAAATTTGTAATATGGACTGGAGCTATAGCTTAGCAGGTAAGACACTTGCCTGCAAAGCCAAAGGACCAAGGTTCAATTCTCCAGTATCCACATAAAGCTAGATGCACAAGGTGGCACATGTATCTGGCGTTCGTTTACAGTGGCTGGAGGCCCTAGCATACCCATTCTCTGTCTCTCTCTCTCTCTCTCTCTCTCTCTCTTTCTCTCTCTCTCTCTCTGCCTCTTCCTCTTTCTCTCACAGATAAATAAATAAGTAAAATATTTAAAAAATCTGTAATATGGCAGTAGACATTTAAGACCTCACTAATGGCAGTGGGGTTACATAGAGACCATTACATAAAATCTATTTGAATGCTATTCGCATTCTATTGCTTTAAAAAAGATATTCATTTTATTTGTTGGAGAGAGGGAGAGAGAGAGAGAGAATGGGCATGGCAGGGCCTTCAGCTCTGAAAAGAAACTCCAGATGAACGTGCCACCTTGTGCATCTGGCTTATGTGGATCCTGGGGAATTGAACCTGGGTCCTTTGGCTTTGCAGGCAAGCACATTAACAACTAAGCCATCTCTCTAGCCCTCCTATTGCTTTTTAATGTCTACAAATAAAAGGGTAGCCTTTTAATAATACATTTAGAAAAAGTTAGGGGACTTAAAAACATCAAATGCCATTTTGTTAGAATTTTCCCATGTAAGTAATAAAACAAGCCTGTAGTCCTTCCTAAAGGGACTCACAGAATGATGGGATCATGAAGAATTGCCTCCATGGAAAGGGAAAGACACCAAGAAGATACAGCTCTAGCCCTAGACACTACATGAAGCCCAAGCCTTTTGACAGGTAGAAGTGGATTGCTTAATCTCTTTAATGTTGGCTAAGAAGTCATGTCAACCAAGATGGAATTAAGCATTGATTGCTAACACTTGAAGATTGTCAAGTCTCTGGGAACTATACTAATTTCTCCACATTTTATTTTCATTTACACCATTTTGATTCTGGTTATTGTATTTCAGTAAACTAGTATAATGGACAGCTGTTACCTGATATCAGTACCCCTCCCAGCCACCAGCAGGATCTAGAGGTCTCTCAATTCATTGCCAGATGCCCTTCCTGTCCCATGGCATCTGTCCTCATTGCTGACCACACCTGGACTTGTAATATGTTAGCTAGCAGATGCCTAAGAGGATTTCATAATGTCCAAATAGAATAAAGTCTATCTTGTATCCTTCTGAATCCAGACCTTGGCCAAGGCCCTGCTCCTAACAGCTTTGACCATGCTTATGCCTCCAGCAGCAAGGGGGACTTTCCGAGACCTGAGTGTTCACAGGGATACCATTTTTATCCCTGTGGAACATTGGAGGATATCCATCTACAGGTTGGTTGTAGACAGCCTCCTGTTATCTGTTTCTCTCCACTGTATCTTTGTTTGGGGTTTATTCAATGAGGATTCAAAGCCTTTAAAATGTAGCAGGAAATACAAGTCTTTACTTACTTTCTAAGATATAAATAGTAACGCTCTACTTCATGTCTGTATCTTGTCCAGTGATGATGGGGAAATCCTTTATATGGGAATCAGGGCCTGGGAAAAAACAAAGACAAAAATGTAGAGAATGGAAAGAAACAGGAAGACAGAATGAGGGGCTCATATAGAAAACAGGAGTCAGAAGTCTCCATATTTTTTGGCATGTTCTTTACTATTACATGTCTCTTGATTAGATTGTCCACAATCTTTCTTTGTAGCTATTAAGCACAATCAGCATTGTTTTCAGAAATAGAACTGAGAGAGGAAAACAAGTCTCCCTCTTTCTTTGTGCCACTACTAAATTGTTGAAGAATGAACTTCTGCTGTAGACATAGTGCTTATATAAAATATATGAACAAATGACAGTGGAAATAATAAGGTTATATACTTTACACAGAAATTGATTTCTATACTTCATACCTACACATGATTGTCAGATGTTGTATATAACATGTCTTATCTAATATTTGTGAACAATGAAAATTTGATTCCATTTAATTTGGTATCTGCATTATTTTTCTACTTACTATGTGAAATTGGTTGTACACTGTTTTTATTGTATTGGATGTGCCCTAGAGCTCACCATGGGTTCTGCCTAGAAAAGCCCCTGGTCTTGGGAAGTGCTTTATTTTTCTCCCAATGTCTTTTCTGGGATCCTTATGGCCCAAGGGAACCTGTGCTTTGCTTGTCTTGTCTTCTCCCCTTTTTTCCCTCTAAATATCTATTTATTTGAGAGAGAGAGAGAGAGAAAGAGAAAGAGGGAGATAGAGAGAAAGAGAGAGAGACTGGTCATGCCAGGGCATTCAGCCACTGCAAACAAACTCCAGATGCATATGCCACTGTGTGCATCTGGCTTATGTGAGTCCTGGGGAATTGAACCTGGGTCCTTAGGCTTTGGAGGCAAGCACCTTAACCACTAAGCAATCTCTCCAGCCCATGTGCTTTCCCACTTAGGTACACCTAACTGCTTTCTTCTTAAATATTATTTATTTATTTATTTATTTAACAGAGAGAAGAAGGGAGAAAGAGAGGGAGAGAGAGAAAGAGAGAGAGAGAGAGAGAGAGAGAGAATGGGCCCACCAGGGCTCCAGCCACTGCAAACCAACTCCAGACGCATGTGCCCCTTGTGCATCTGGCTTATGTGGGTCCAGGGAAATCGAACCTGGGTCCTTTGGCTTTGCAGACAAATGCCTTAACTGCTGAGCCATCCCTCCAGCCCCCACATAACTGATTTCTTAAGGCCAAGGATACGTTGTTTTTCTTTGCATTTGAGCTATGCTAAAATAACCTCAACTGAAAACATTTTTGTTTTTGTTTTTTTTCTGGTGTCATAGTTATTTTCAGCCATTTTGGAAAGACCCTCATGGACACTGATTGCAACTTTATAGAAGTTGGCAAAGTTGACAGGTGCCTTGTATACAGTGTTGCAAGATTTTCCTAAAATAAGAGCAAGATAGAAATAGACAAAGTGAGGGCTGGAGAGATGACTTAGCGGTTAAGCGCTTGCCTGCAAAGCCTAAGGATCCAGGTTCAATCTCCAGTATTCACGTAAGCCAGTTGCACAAGGTAGCATATGTGTCTGAAGTTCATTTGAGTGGCTAGAGGCCCTGACATACCCATTCTATCTCTGTCTGCCTCTTTTTTTTCTCTCTCTATCAAATAAACAATAAATAAAATATTTTTAAAAAAGAAAACAACAAAGTGATTAGCAGAATCTGAGTCCTCCAGAGAAAATATTTGAGTGATAAGCAGCAACTAAAATAGTAGGGATGAAAATTCAGAGATCACCTAAGGAAAGGTTTTATCTTTAATGAATTAAGATTAATCTGATGGGACTGGAGAGATGGCTCAGCACTAAGAGTGCCTCTTGCACAAGCATGAGGGCCTGAGACTGGTGTGTTTGATTCCCCAACACCCACATAAACATCTGAGCATGGCCACACATATCTATAACACCAGTCTTGTGGGGAGCAGATACTAGAGAATTGCTAGAGCTCCTGAAACCACCAAAGCTCCAGAATCAATGAGAGACTCTAACTCAAGGAAACTGGAAACAAATAGGTAAGCATCCAGTGTTCTCTGACCTCTGTGCATGTGGATAGGGCACCACTTCTGCACCACACATGTGAATATACCACAGACTCACACCACATCACACTACACACACAGGGATTGAACTGAAATTGGATTCAAATGCTAATCTTGCAGTGGATTAGAGGACATATTCTAATAAATCATTGTGCTTTCTTGGAACATCAGTAAGTAAATAATAACATTTGCTTCTTAGATCATATTTAAGTGAATAAAGGTTTTCACTCTTTAGTACTAAGAGTTTTGTGCTAGGAATTTTTCTGATTTGCCACTGCAAACACATTTTTGTTGCACATGCCACTTTGTATCAGGTCTTACATGGATGCTGGCAAATCAAACCTGTGTCAGCTGGGTTTGCAAGAAAGCACCTTTAACAACTAAGCTATCTCCCCAGCTCCTATGTAGTAAACCTTTTTGAATTATACGATAATTGTATGGAATGTTAGGTTTCATTAAGGCATTTTCACACATGCATAACTGTACATTGATCATAATTATCCCCTATTATCATGATTTTTTTTCTAGAGTATATATATGAGAGAAAGCATAGATTCTTGTCTTTCTGAGCCTGGATCATTTCACTTAATCTGGTGATCCCCAGATCCATCCATTTTCTTACAAGGAATATCATTTCATTCTTTCTTATGGCAGAATAATACTCGTGTGTGTGTGTGTGTGTGTGTGTGTGTGTGAGATTTTCTTTGTCTGCTTATAGGTACCTAGACTAATTTCATTACTTGGTAAACATGGGTGTGCAGGTGTCTGTGTCATATATTTATTTTGTTTTCTTTTAGTATAGATCCAGGAGTTGTATAACTTTATCATATTGTAGATTTATTTGTAGTTATTCTGGAACCTCCATGCTGATTTCCACAGTAATTGGACTAATTTACATTCTTCCCCAGTGTTCCTAGGTTTGTCTTTCTCCACACTAAGCCAGTATTTGTTATTCTTTGTATGTAATGATAGCCATTCTATAGTTTTGATTTTTGTTTCCCTGATGGCTAAAGATATTGATCATTTGTAAATGTGTTTATTGGCCTTTTATACTTATTTTGAAGTGTCTCTTTAGTTTATTTGCCCATTTATTGATTTGATTTTTTCTTGGTATTTTTTAAAGAAGATTTTTGAAATATTTATTTGTTTATTTATTTGACAGAGAAAGAGGGAGGGAGAGAGAGAGAGAGAGAAAGAGAGAGAGAGAGAATGGGCACGCCAGGGCCTCCAGCAACTGCAAATGAACTCCAGATGCGTGCGCCCCCTTATGCATTTGGCTAACATGGGTCCTGGGGAATTGAACCTAAATCCTTTGGCTTTGCAGGCAAACGCCTTAACCGCTAAGCCATTCCTCCAGCCCAGAATATTTTATTTTTATTTATTTATTTGAGAGAGAGAGAGAGAGAGAAATAGGGAGAAGAGAGAGATAATGGGCACTCCAGGGCTTCCAGCTGCTGCAAATGAACTCCAAACATGGCGCTCCTTGTGCATCTGGCTTATGTGGGTCCTGGGAATTGAACCTAGGTCCTTTGGCTTTGCAGGCAAGCACCTTAGCTGCTAAGCCATCTCTCCAGCCTGGTATTTAATTTTTTTTTTTTTACTTCTTTATGTACTTGAGATATTAATCCGTTGTGAGATGAATACCTGGCAAAGATTTTACAGGCTATTACTTTACTCTTTTTGTCTCCTTTGCTATGCAGACGGTGTATAATTTAATGTGATTCCATGTATTAATGCTTGCTATTATTTTCTTATCTACTGGAGTCCTGTTCAGAAAGTTGCTGATACAAGCATATGACTTGAACTGCTTTTCCTATGTTTTCTGCCAGCAGTTTCAAATATCCAGGCCTTGCATTAGGTCTTTAATCCATGTTAGGTTGATTTTCATACAGGGTGAGAGATAGAGATCTAAGTTCTTTCTTCTATGTGTGAATATACAGTTTCCACAGCATCATATATTATAAAGGCTGTCTGGTTTTGGCATCAAAGTAACACTAGCTTCATAGATTGAGTTTATTAGTGTTTTCCTCTTTCTGTTTAATGAAATAGTTTGAGGAAGATTGGTATTAGTTCTTTAGAGGTCTGGAAGAATTCAGCAGTAAATCTGCCTGGTCCTATTTGTTATATATCTGTTTAAGTTATTTAGATCATATTGGTTCAAGTATAGTAGATCATAAGTGTTATAAGAATTTAGCCAAGCCAGGTGTGGTGGTGCACGCCTTCAATCCCAGCACTCGGGAGGCAGAGGTAGGAGAATCGGCGTGAGTTCGAGGCCACCCTGAGACTACCTAGTGAATTCCAGGTCAGCCTGGACTAGAGTGAGACCCTACCTCGAAAAACAAAACAAAAGAAAAAAATTTTGACCAATTTTTCTAGACTTCTAGCTTTTTGGAATAACACTTTACAAAATATTCACTAATTAGCTCCTGCATTTTATTGGTAACTTTGTACCCTTTTCATCTCTAAGTTTAGTTCATTTGGCTAAGGATTTGTCAATCTTAGTTATCTTTTCAAAGAATTAACTCTTTGTTTCACTGACTCTTTGTATTGTTTTCTGAGCCTCCATTTCATTAATTTTTGACTTGATGCTTATTATTTCTTTCATCCTGTTGCTTTTGAGTTTGACTTGTTCTTCTTTTCTAGAACTTAAGGTGTATCATTAAGTTATTTATTCAAGATATCTCTGATTTTTAATGTAAACACTTTCAGCTATGAACTTGTCTCTTAGAGTTGCTTTGCTATATACCAAAAGTTCTAATAAGTTCTGTTTTATCTTTTGTTTGATTCTAGGAACTATTAAATTCTTAATTCTTTTCTGATTTTTCTCAGTGATCCAGTAGCCATTTACAGATATATTGTTCAATCTCCATGGATTTGTATACCTCCTATAATTTCTCTTACTATTGATTTCCTGTTTAATAATTACTGTTTAATTTAATCTGAGAAGATGCCCAAATTTATTTCAACTTTTTTGTATTTGTTAAAACTTTATGGCCTAAAATATAATCTATTTCAGAGAAAGTTCTGTGGGCTACTGAGAAGATTATGTATTCCAGAGCTGTTGGATGAAATATTGTATAGATTTCTGGTAAGTCCATTTGATCTGTGATGCAATTCACTATTTCTTTGTTGCTTTTACTGTATGGATCTGTTTGCCCTTTATGTCTATTAGTTTTTTTAAATGTATTTGGGTATATCAACATTTGGTATACATACATTTATAATTATTATAGCATCTTGGTGAATTGTTTTATTTATTAATACTTTTATGCTTTGTTATTAACTCTTCTAATATTGTCTTGAAGACTGGCTACTTTATTAGGTATAAGTATAGCTACTCCTGCCTACTTTGGCTTTCCATATCCTTGGTATACTGACTTCTATCCTTTTACTCTTAGATTACTTATTTCTTTGCCAGTAAGGTATATTTCCTATAGACAAAAAATAGTTAGATCTGTAGATCATGTTTTATAGTCCAATCACCAATTTGTGTCTTTTAAGTGGAGAATGAAGACCATTTGCATTTAAGATTGTTATTTTGAGGAATTTGCTGATTCCTGTAATCCTCTTGCTTATTTCTTATGGCTGGTCTATTTGTTGTTCTTTTACTTCTCTCCATTCATTTCAAGGTTATGCTTATTTACTGAGTTGGACATGATTGATTTTTTTTTTTACCAGTTCTTCATCTATTTCTCTCATGAAATTTATATATTCCTGTGCCCTTGTGAATGAGACTGCTCTTTGTGTGGGATTACATTAAGTGTCTTCTTCAGTATTGGTTTGGTGGTCATGAGTTGCTCAAGTTTATGCTTGTCTTGAATTATCTTTCTTCATCCACTTAAAGAAATAACTTTTCTAGATATAGTAATATTTGTGGGCAGTTATTTACTTTCAGGGCTTGAAATATATCTTTCTCTCCTTACTAAACCTTTAGGGTTTTGTTGAGAGGTTTGATGTTATTCTGATAGGTTTTGCTATGTGAGAAACCTGGTGTTTTTCTTTTGTAGTTCTTAACATTGTTTTGCAGTTTTGGCACTTTGACTATAATAGGTCATGGAGAAGTTTTGTTTCTAGTCATGTATATTTAAGGTTCTACATGTCTCTTGTATTGGGATGTCCAATTCTTTCTCTAGATTTGGGTAAATCTCTGTTATAATCCTAATAAATAGACTTTCTTTGTCTGTCTACCCTAGTCTTAGGTCTGGTCTTTTTTTTTTTTAAAAAAAAAAAACTTATTTATTTGAGGAGGGGTGGAGATATGGGCATGCCAAGGCCTCCTGCTGCTACAAATAAACTACATATATATGACATTTGTGCATGTGGATTTACATGGGTACTGGGGAATCAAACCCAGACCATCAGACTTTATTAGCAAGCACCTTTAACAACTGAACCAACTTCTAGCCATTAGGTCTGGCCTTTGGATAATGTCTCAGAGTTTTTGGATGTTGTGGCGATGCTTGTTTGTAGTATTTCTTCAAACTTATCTTCCATTCCTATTATTCTTTCTTCAGATATAGTTAATTTTAGTCTGTCTGACATGATGTTTCCCCCCTTGGCATCAAATTCCAGAGTAGAACAATCTTAACATAGATTCCTCCTAAGTATAATGTCCAGATACAAGCCTCTGAGACATGAGGAATGACAAAATGGATCCCTCTCCACTTCTGTTCTGCTTTACCAGAGGAGTCATTGTCTTGCCAAAACCCTTCACTAGATGTGAAGCTTGTGAAAATTGTGGGCTTATTCTGTGGGTACAATTATCTATCTCTTTTTACCAGGTTTGCCTGGATTAACCTTTGGATGAGGCTTCTGATACCCCACTCCTCACTGGAGAGACACATAAGAAAAAGTAAAAAAAGAAAAAAATTAAAGTGCTATCTCCACCAGGGTGGTCATACTGCCAAGAGTAAATGCTCACTACCTCTGCCAGTCTACACTTTTCTTCTGTGTCTTCTGTGTGATGCACTCTTTAGGGAGAGCAAAAGCTAGAAAATATTCTTCCTTTTTTATGTATTGCTAGTCAGTCAGCCAGTCAGTCAGTGCAAGTGGTTTAGGTCCAGAGCTGGCTTCAATGGCTTTCAATTGCTTGCTTCCTAATTCATGGTAGCACCAAACTGAATTTCCCACAGCTAGAGTATCCTCCAGACAGATTAGCTCTGTGTGCCCTTGGGAGTGTGTTGTCTTGGAGCTCCACTGCTTGTCTGGATCTTAAACATCCTATAAGGGCCACGTAGAGGGCAGGGCAACAAATTTTACTGGGTGTAGGGAGTATAGCATTTTCATGCTTTCCATGACTATGGTTTTCCAGGGCCCAATCTCTACACAAAATTACACAGTCTCCCTACCCTTTCAGCAAAGCTACCAGTCTTAAAGGAAAAGCAAGCTGCAGGCAATTTGGTGTCTCCAGTCCAAACCCTACTGCATATATTTTCCAATGAGCTGGCTTCATTGTCATTCTAGCAGAACTCAAGGTAGATGTGGGAAAGACATGGTGGCACTTGCTCTGGAGGACAAGGGAAACATAGGGCTTTTGTTTTACAAAGCAGCAAGCTTGAGGTCACCCTTTTTAAGATGACATTCCTTTGTAGCACTTGTGCTTTTATGTTGAGAAATGCAGAGCCTTTTTCAAGCACCGGTTAGCTGTACAGCTCCCAGATCAGCTAAGCTCTGAGTGCTTTTATGTTTTATGTTTCTGTGATTTTTTTTCTTCTGCACTAAACCTCTTCTTTCTGTTATTTCTCCTTCCTGCCTTGCCTACTGGGCCATAGTCTCATGTTGGTGCTTATGTCCTCTATCTTGCCCTCTCTTCTGATCAGCATCTTTGTGTCTCTTAAGCCCTGAGTGACCAATATTGAACTTCACTGTATTCTTTCCAAGTACCTCACTAAGAAACAGTTTTCTGGTTGTTTTGATTCCAGAGACACACTAGTTAATCTGCCATTTTCATACATTTATTTAGAAATCATTTTTGCAGGGGCCAATTATGCTATCACTTTTAGTAAGAAAATGCAGCCACA
Organism: Dipus sagitta; assembly: GCA_036346955.1. Classification (NCBI taxonomy): domain Eukaryota; kingdom Metazoa; phylum Chordata; class Mammalia; order Rodentia; family Dipodidae; genus Dipus; species Dipus sagitta. The sequence goes on from CM070787.1 coordinate 309,505, forward strand.
CATCAGATGTGCTACACTGGTGAAATAAAAATTTCCCAGGTAAACCATAGCCATTTTTTTCTAGGTACAGATCTGTAACAGGTAATTCAGTCAGAACTTGACTACTCTCCTTGTTTGTTCCCTGGGACAACTTTTGACACTGAAGTGCGTCTGCTCTTAGGACATCCTGGATGCATATGTAAGTTACTGGACTTTCAGATTTTGCAAATATTTCTCATCTTATTCTTTTCATATTTCTAGTAACTGGTTGATTGTGTTCTTGAAGGCGCCTTGTATAGCACTGTGACAGCTGACTTATTTGGCAATATCTGTCTACATGATAATGGATTGGTTAGGTTTTGCCAATGAGAACACCCTTAATGTCAGCTGACTAGAAACCAAGACATCACAATTAACAGGGTTGCCACAATAAATGCTTGATGGGATTCACTACTTACACATGTATTTTTTCTAGACTCAGGAATGTGGTCTGTTGTTCCTTATTTATTGGTGAATATTTTATCTAAATATATAGTTTTCTATTTTGCTGCCTGAAAGCTCAGACATGATTTTTATTCAATCAGATAATTCATCAATATTTAAATAAAACTATTTCTGTGCTCCTTCCAATGTTTTCTTTTTTAAATTATTTTATTATTTATTTGAGAGAGAGAGAAACAGATAGAGAGAATGGGTGCACCAGGGTCTCTAGCCACTGCAAACAAACTCCAGATGCAAGTGTCACCTTGTGCATCTAGCTTTATGTGGATACTGGGGAATCAAACCCAGGTCCTTCAGCTTTGTAGGCAAGCACCTTAACCACTGATCCATCTCTATAGCCCCCCTTCTTTTATTTATTTATTTATTTATTTATTTGACGAGAGAGAGAGGGAGAGAGAGGGAGAGAATGGGTGTGCCAGGGCCTCCAGCCACTGCAAATGAACTCCAGACACATGCACCCCCTTGTGCATCTGCTTAATGTGGGTTCTGGAGAATCGAACCAGGGTTCTTTGGCTTTGCAGGAAAACGCCTTAATCACTAAGCCATCCCTCTGGCCTCCCTTTTTTGTTTTTTTGAGGTAACGTCTCACTCTATCCTAGGCTGACCTGGATTTCACTATGTAATTAATTTCATGCTTGCCTCAGAATCACCTATCTTAAAATTTTTACAAAAACATTCAAGAATACATATTAAATAATGTTCTTTAGACATTATTTGGCAAGTTGGAGTTTAAATAATTTTTGTTATCTCCTACCCATAAAATATATCTGCTATTTCTCTCCAGAAATATAGGTTTCTTATAAATCTCATGATATGTTTTAGTTAACTGACCTTCCTAAAGGTACCTTCCCTCTGCTTCGCCAATGTCTGGGGTTATCATTTTTGTTTGTCATACTAAAGACATGTAAATATTTCTTCTATGGTCTTCCAGAATTTAATTAGAAAAGGCAGAGTGCTTAAGTATCATTTAATATCTATGTTATATCTTCCTGCAGCAAAAGGGCCTCAGATGCATAGTATAGGCTCTTCTGAGTCATTTAGGAGTAATGTGTGTGGGTGCAGAGTGGTCCCCTTACTCCCTGTCCCTTCTAAAGAACAGCTGACAAATAAGGAGAAGGGCTATGGTCCTACATCCTTTGGGGGAGCTCAGCTCAAACTCTGTATGACTATACTGCTCAGGATATAGGGATTGCTGATCTGACTGTGGTGGGGTGGAATCTGTGGGGCCTAGTGCCTTTGGTGCCCCTGCTGAGTAGCAGGATCATCCCTGAAGCAGTACAATTGATCTTTATTTTTTGTAATTCTTATTTGAGAATTTAACTACTCACCAAAATTTATTTGTTATCCCAGCATCAATACTCATAGTAATTTTGCATATTTGTGGACATGTGCAGAACAGTGCCAAATTTGAGTCATCTGGTATGAATGTTCCCAGATAAGGTTGAACAAGGAGGCTGCTCTGGTTTTGTTTCAGCCCTCCTAATATACATAGTGTCCATTCTCTATTTAGTGACATGTTTTTCACAGATTTGTACTTCTTATGACTGCATTGTCTGAAATGGCTCCTAATGAAGTGCTAAAGTAGTCTACTGTTCTTAAAAGAAGGCCATGATAGGCCTTATGGACAAAATATAAGTGTTAGATTAACTTTGTTTAGGAGTAAGTTATAGTGCTGTTGGCTATGAGTTCAGTACTAATATACCAGCACTATATAGTCAGTGACATTCTTTAAACAGAAAGCAAGTATAAAACAAAGTTAATGTATTGATTGATTGGAGAAATGTGACCAGAGGCTTGCACAAACGTCAGCCTGTGTTGTCCCCTAGGAGCAATGATTCAATATTTTTTAACTCAGTATTTGACATGACTTTGATGTGATACTAAGCTCTAAGATAATTCAACATGTAAATACATACTGTTTTGTAAAGAAAGCTCTTCAAGAAATCTACTCATTGGTGGTATGTTTCAGTGATCATCTTGTTCTAATCTCTTAACAATTTCTCAGGCAACCTATAGAAAGTGCATTGGCTCACTAAAGACACTAGCCTTGCCCAAACTCTTTTGGTCTGACATTATGTCTTCATAGAACATAACTGTCTTGAATCTTGAGAACTGAAAATATCTCTCTTTGTGCCCTCATGATTTTTTATGTTTGTGGGAACATGGCTTCGAGGATAAAGCACAGGGCTTTTTATTCCTTTCATCTGTGTTCTCTGGAGAATTTTATTTGACAAATTACAAATGTTATGTGGTGCTGAATTGAGCTTTTGGAAAAACGTCAAACATTTTCCCACATTTTTTGTTCCAGACATCAGAATGTATCATCATGAGGTTTTAGAAGGAGGCAATGGAATTTGATTCATTCTGTATCCTTTAAGCCCACCTGATGCAGTTTCCCTGCATTCAAACTTATTTTGTTGATTACTAAGTGATTCATTGTTTCCCATTTCCTGGAGGTTTGGCACCACTATTAAAAGCAGCAGGGAAACACTGCACAGTGGGTTCAAGTGTGAGGCTGCCTCATTTCTGACTTTGTGGCTTCCTCCCCAGGCTGGAAAGGGCAGCTGTGAGTACTCTTGCCCTTACATCACTCACATTCTCTGATTCCAATCTCACATGCCTGTCTGTCATCAAGCTGACCCAATCCCCATACACTGGGTAGTAATTAAATCAACCTTCACAAGGTTTCTTATATTATGTGAAATGATTACAAAGAGATTGTTTACAAGAGCAGTCAGAAGGAAGAGTTCAGGTGAGGCCAGTGACCAGAGGGTTGATTGAGAAATTGTTTAGTCAGAGATTAGAATGAGATATTTTCTGGATAAGCAGATTCCTTAAAGAGATTTCCTTACATGTGTATTTGCATGTTGAGTTAACACAGTGATTATCCTTATTGACTGGGATATGAAAACAAAGAATCCAGTAGAAGGTTGGTTGGTTATTAGGAATGGGAGATGTAGTTTGGTAAAAGTGATAGCAACTACCACTGCCATGAAATGGCTTCATTTATTTCGTGTTTTCAGTGCTGTTTCCTCCCATGTTACCTCTTAGCCTTCACTCTCACTTTCACATGGTATTCTAAGCTCAGGAGCTCCTGTCTGTTAAGAGATTGGGTAACATGATCATGATATTTGAATGTGGGATCCTAGAGCTTCCAAATCTCACTTTTAGTTGACCATCCAAATTGATGAAGTACCAAGAGGGCATATGTGTAGAAGATAGTGACTTTTGGTAGCCACTGTTAAACTTGCCACACACTCCAAATATGGAGGTCTCCATATTTGTCAAAAGTAAAAGCCAACCAGAGGCTCCCAGAAGCTAGAGCTGGTAGCATTCTAGGCTTTCTTTGAAAGATATTCTAGCTCCTGGCCAGGCATACCTCACTAGCCAAACTAGAGTTAGGAGGGCTTGAGCATCACTCAGGAAGTCCCAAATCTCCTGATGATAGTGCCCTTTTCAGTGTACATCATAGACTCACCCTTTATTATTTGTTCAAGAAATAAGCCATCCCTGGGTGATAACCCTATTTGTGGAGTTCATGAAGTGATGGTATCATTAATAGTGTTGAGTAAACTACCAGTGGAAGGGAGATTGTACTTTAAAGAAATCTTCTGTAACTGCATGTAGATGGCTGGGTCCTGCCTCTGGCATGCCTCTTCCCAAGTTACTCTGGTAATGTGTCATGAGTATCAAGAAGGAATAAATGGAAATTCATAACAGACCATAGGATTTCCTTGTTCTAGGGCCAGCGGTGGACATTTTAGAGAGCGTTTTCCATACATGTGGTGGTGGTGGAATCCAGCTAATGAATACTCATGGAGTTGGGAGTCAAGATGTCCAGGTGCAGCCAAAGATATGTGTCTTTTACATTTCAGATTGCATTCTGGGATGATACAGTGATTGAAGGTCCACATGGTAGTTTTATTTCCTATGATGAGAAAGAAAAAGACTTTCAAAGGCAGAAAGGATGGATATTGGAAATATTACTAGATGAGGAAACACTTATCAGACATGGTCCAAGAGCAGGCTAACAGTTGTGACATCAAGAGCAGGTGGGAGGACATGAGACACAGAAGAAGCTCTGGCTGCATATTCCCAAAGACGTCCACTTCTGCCAGTGACAGCCAGCAGGTCTGGAAGGCTGACCAAGCACCAGGGGTCTTTATACATTTTCGTTGATTTCACAACAGCCTCTTCACATTGTGTGGGTAAGAAAACTGAGTCTTATTTGGGGAGGGTGTGTGGAGGAGGAATGTGAACCCAGTCAAGGTGGTTGGCATTGTTTGCTCTACTTGAGTCTTACTACCAAAGGGTAGTCCTCAGAGCCCCTAGTATGGCAAACCCTCTGCCTCTGAGCTACTCCCTAGCCTTTAGGAGCTTGTTAGAAATGCAGGATCTTGGCCTCATCCTCAGGTAGACTGAACCAGACTTGCATTTTCACAAGATCCCCAAGGTAATAGGTGTTTAGGTAAAAGTCTCCAAACCCTGAAATAGACCTCTGCTATTGCTGTCCTAGGAATATAAGTAAGATATTGACTTGGCTCCTTGCTGAGGGTGAGGTTAGGGGAGTAGGATGAGGACATAGGCTGGAGGGTGAACCTTAACTGAAGTTAAAGGAAAAGGATGGGGTGTATTAAGAGAAAGTTTTGAGACGGTTGGATTACCTGTTAGTTTCCAAGTTATGGTTGACCTGCAGATAAGGAAGTGTATTTTTACTGCTCTCATAGAGCTGGCTTTTCTGGTTGTCTCAGTTACTCAGTCTTGGGAGTGCCAAGCCATAGCTGGATGACCAACTATCAAAGGTTTGCAAGGCCTTGAACATGTCCTACTATTTGAAAGTTCAGTGCCCTTTCTTCATGTGCCATCTTTGCTCTCTTTGTTGTCTAGTTTAACCTTTGAAGCATCTGTTTGACAGAACTCTCATCTAGAAAGCTCCAAGCTAGTTTGGACCACCTTCTGTGATCCTGCTGGCTACTCTGCAAGGACGCGATTGCTAAAGGGTCTTTGAAGAACTTGGCATGGTGCCTGACACAGAGTCTGTGCTCAGTAAACACCAGCCTTGGAACTAGACTAGACAGAGTTGGAGAGTAGAAGGACATGGGTTAAAGGAGTGTGACACAATACAAAGGTAGCAAAAATGACCAACAGTCCCAGCAAAAGCCATTTTGAAATACTTGCCTAAGCTTTTTATGCTGGGAAGGGAGGGTGAGAAAACAAGAGAGAGGTAGTGGAATCTGGATTGCTTATGTACTTTTTTGTTTTGTTTTTATTTTTATTTATTTGTTAGAGAGCAACAGACAGAGAAAGAGGCAGAGAGAGAGAGATAGAGAGAGGGAGAGAGAATGGGCGCCAGGGCCTCCAGCCACTGCTAATGAACTCCAGATGTGTGCATCCCCTTGTGCATCTGGCTAACGTGGGTCCTGGAGAATCTAGCCTCAAACCGGGGTCCTTAGGCTTCACAGGCAAGCGCTTAACCACTAAGCCATCTCTCCAGCCCTGCTTATGTATTTTTATTGTATCTGTTGAATGTATAAGGCATGATGTCCTCATATATATGTAATGTAGCATGGTTTTGAATGGCTTGGCTTGCTTATGTGCTGTGGTAAGTTATATATTGGGGTAAAAAGATAATTTAAAGAACCTAGCTCATCCAGATCATTCTGCTTTTAAGAAAGTTCTGTAGCTATTGTCTCTGATTATGAGTTAGGACATGTTGATGGTACTTTTTAGATTATAGAGATTGCTTTGTTTTGTGTTGTGTTGAAGCCCTTGTAATCAGTGTACTGTATATATATCCCATTGACACACATTTTATAGAATCTGAAGCCTAATTTTACCATTTGAATAGCTATATAATGGTTTTGAATCTTTGCTCTTTCAATGTTACTTCCACCTGCAATTTAGTTCAAATCAATTTCTTAAGCATATTATATTATTCTTTTTGTGGGAGTTTATTAATTTAGTTTTTTTTAAAATTCACTTAGTATCTGCTACCTGAAAAACACCAGGAAAAAAATGATTTTGAGGGATGTAATCAAAAACCATAAGTCATTGTTGTCCTTCAGGAACCTGACAACCTGCAAGGGGAGAGACCATGGGTAAAGATGATAATAAATTTAAGAGGGTGAGATGTGTTCTAGAAGAGGTGGGTCAGAGTGGTTTCTGGAGGAGAGCAACTTAACTTCTTCTGGGGGTGGGGAGTAATGCTTTGGTGCAAAGAATGGTTCAACTTAACCTTGAGGTTGGGCCTCTTTTGTCAGGAAGAAATAGGGAAAAATCATTTTAGGATGGCAAAATAGTTTACAAAAATAAACTTTGATTTTCATAAACACATTGTGAAGAAAAGAGAACTGTCAGGTTCACATTTACATTTAAGTACTGACAAGCAGGAAGAGCCACCAGTGAGTTAATTAGTGCTGTTGTTTAAGTACACATGTATTTATGGACCCTCACAAACACCCTGGGAGTGAATGAATGCTAATGTTTAAGTACTCATGTATTTTCTCAGTAGACCCTCACAAACACCCTGGAATGTAGGAAGTTTTATTTTTAGGTAAATATACTGAAGTTTACAAAAGTTCAATCACTTCCTCACATTTACAAAACTAGTTATGGCAGTTCTGGTCTCACGCTACCCTACCACTGCCCCTCCATGATCCCATTCACAAAAGTGACCTTCACTCTTTCCACAGTGTTCACTGAGTATCTGGAACATCTTGGATCTCTGCTAGGTCTTGGGGTGCATTGTTGAGCTGCCATAGTACTTCCACCAGCAGCACAGCCAACCCGTCCCCTGTTCCCTACTGAATCTTAGGCAAGTGGAGGCGCAGAACATGCCTCCTTCCTTCTGGGACATAAGAGTTTCCAACTAGGTGTCAATTTAGAGGATTAATGTGCTTTATTGATCTCAGCAAATGGTTTGATTGATTATTCTTAGTAATTAGAGCAGGAGGGTCTCAGTGAAAAATCACAGACAGAAAATTAGAGACAATTTACATGCCATCGTCAGAAAATCTACCATAAATATTTTGTTAAAACATCGGTCAAGAATTCTTGCAGTTATAGACCTGAGTGTCCCAGAGGGTACTGTATGTCACCCATGTAGATTGTGACATGGTTAAAAGTCCAGAGAGACAGGGATATTTAACAACCAGATGAAATTTTGTGGCCAGATACTTTGTCTACTAACCTTAAAAAATCATTTCAAAATACTGAGAAACACACACACAACAATGAATGTAAACCTCAACCATAATATACCACTTATTATATATAAATGTAGAAGTAAACGTCCCTTCCATGATGATTCCTCCTCTAGCCTCTGCCCCACAAAGGTAACCAACACTGTGTAGTTTATTGTGTACACGCACATGCGCATATGCATGCATGTGCATGCCAGAGAAGAACAGTGGATGTCCAGGTCCATCACTCATCCATGTGGTTCCTTGAGATGGGGCTCTTACTGATTCTAGAGCTTGCCATTTTCATGAACCCCAGCAAGTTTCAGGTCTGTGCTCCTCACAGGGACTGGGGTTATAGCCATGCATGGCCATACATACCCAGCTGTTTGTGTAGGTGCTAGGAAATTGAACTCAGGTGGTCTCAGTCCCTCATGATTGCATAGGAAGTACTCAATCTCCAAGCTCTCTCTCTAGCCCCAAATTCATGTTTGTTGAACTTGTTACTCATATTGACAAATCTCTTTATGTGAATTTGCAATACACTTTTTAAACTCAAAACATGTCTTTTGTCATATTAATTTATCTTTGTCTTTTGAAAGAATGACTTTAAATTGTGCAAAGAGGTTACAAACACCAGTAAGGTTAGCAGCTTAAGAGACAACCCTTTGCAGTGAGTGAAACCTGGGCCAGGAAGTGAACTCTCTTAACGAGCTTATGGCTGAAGTAAAATACTATCAAAGACTCCCAAGTAGAAGTGAGAATTGGTTCTGACTACCTTTAATCACTACACAGTTCTCCCTCAGCACTCTGAAGGTGTGATTATCCACCCACAGTAGAAGTCAGACTTGACAAGTTGGGAGAACTTGTTATAAGGATTACAATTCTGCATATCTCAAGTGCAGTGTGTTTCTAAGGCATTTCTTAAAATGTTGGATTTCACTTCAATATCTCAACAAGGAAAAATAACTACAGGAGACCAAAAAGGTTTTGAGTAACTGTTACCCTAGTTTTGAGAGCAGACCAAAGAGACTTTAAAGCACTATAAAGTTGGATAGACTATCTATACATTATCTTCTGAATGAAACATGTGTTTGTTATCCTTTTTGCTAAGTTAATTGTGTAAAAAAAGTTCAAAATATCAGTGGAGTTCCTATGAGATCGATTGCCTGAGTTACTCTAGTGCTGGATATTTATTTGCAAAGTTTAGTAGGTTTTAGTAACATTATGTAAAAGTTGTCTCTCCAGGATGACATTCTATGTGGTTTACTCCACTTAGCATGTAAAATGTAACATTTCACTGGTGTCCTTTCTGCTTCTTAAAACAAGGCTAATCTTTTCTAGGCTCAGGACTTTTGTAGCTTCTAATGCTACCCTTCTCCCTGGGGCAGGGGGAAAACAAACTTCACATCTCAAGCTTCAGACCTTTGCCCGCCCCAACCTCCCAGAAATGTCTTCTTTCTACTATGTCATTTTATCTGATTCATTGCCTTCATGACACTTGCTGCAGCCTGTCATGTTTCCTTCATCCTTACAGCAGACCCTCACCTTGGCACATGGTGAATCTGTACAATGAGTATAGGACTTCCCTTTTTGTTCCTCTCTCATTCCTACCCTACCCTCCTTCATTTATCCACTCGGTATCAGTCACACATGGGGTGTCTGCTATGTATGTGCAAGTCACCATGATGGGCATTACTTGCCCATACTCTCCGTGATTCTATCAGGTGACTAATGCTTCACCCTTCAGACACCTAAATTTACTTGCAAATAAATATTGGGTAAAATAAATAAATGGTGTTTTTGTAAAATGTTAGATTGGTAGCCCTTCCTTGGATACATTCTGCATATCTTCCTTAAGTAGAAAGACCCATTCTGAATATGGCATGGTTCTCATTATGAAGGACTCTGAGTGGATAGCTTTTGTCCAGTTTGGTTTTCCCTATGCCCACAGAGATGCCACTTGCCCTGCTGTAACACTGACCACTTGCTCCAACAAGAGCCCCTTTCTTGACTCTGGATACAGGATTCCTAGTCACTGACCTCCTAGATAGCCAGGGTTGTGGGGTTGTGATTCTCACTGCCTCCTCCACCTTTCTTGCCATCCCTGGCTTTGCTTCCTGCAAATAACCACCCTATCTATAGCTGACCCTGATTTTCCAAAAAGTGGCACAGTAGAAACAGAAAGAGATTTCTGAAAAATTGTATTTATGAAGTTAAATATTATGATTTTTTTTGTTTGGATGTATATGTGTGCATGTGTGTATGCACGTTCATGTGTCTGTGTGTATATGTGTGTGCAGGTATGTGTGGAGGCAAGAGGTTTGACATCAGATGTCTTCCTCCATCACTTTCTCTCTCATTTATTGAGGTAGACTCTCTCACTTGAACTCAGAGCTTACCAGTTTAGCTAGTGTAGCTAGCCAACTTGCCCAGAAATCTCACCCCCACCTCTCCAGCTCTGTAATTATGTGCTACAAACTTTCCCAGCATTTACATGGGTGCTAGGGATCTGAACTCAGGTTCTCATGCTTTCAGAAAAAAGCACTTTACTGATTAAGCCATCTCCACAGCTTGGGCATTTTTTATTTTGTCATAAAATTACATATGTACATGTATTTTATAAAATCATCATAGCAAGATGAAATTTACATCAACATGTTCATACTCAGATGGCCTTTAGCAAAGGATTTGCGGGAACTACCTGTCTTCTCTGAGTGGGGTTGTCAGGATGTGAAAATTTTAGACTGCCTTCTAAGAAACTTTTTTTTTGATTCTATGTGTTGTGGTTATTATTTCTGTTTCTATCTTAACATTCTTCAAAATGTGTATTTGTTCATTTTGTTTTTGTTATAACACAATACCTGAAGCTGGCTATTTTATAAGGAAAGGGTATTTATTTTGCTTATAGTTTTGAAGGCTGACTGTCCAAGTTCCAGTGGCCATTATTTATTTTTCTCATTGTCATGACATAATGCTTGACAGAAACAACTCGAGAAAGGAAGGACTTATTCTGGCTCAGACTAAGGAGATATAGCCCATCATAGCAGGAAAGGCATAGTGGTGGGAGCTGGCTACATTGCATTGTCAGTCAGGAAGCAGACAGATGGGGCCAGAACTGTGCCAGGCTGTAAACCTTAAGGCTCCCCATCACCAGGGATCCACTTCCTCTATAGCTGGATTCTACTTCCCAAGGATCTACAGTTTCCAAAACAGTGCTACCAGCTGTGGTCCAAGTGTTAAAACAAAACACATTAGCTTGTTGGGGGGTGGGAAGATGGGCATTTTACATCCAAATAATAACAGGTCCCATTAGTTTGGCTTCAGGTAAGGGCCGCTTGGCAGCATCATATCATTGCAGTCTTGGTGGATGTCTTGATGGTGGTAGGTCATGTTAAAGGAAGAATTCACGTGGTGAGAGAGAAAACCAGAAACTGAGAAGGAGCCAAGCTCAACCTACACTCTTAACTGTAAACTCCTCTTCCAAAGATGATGCCACCAAAAGCATATTTGCCTCCCACCACCTCTTAAAATTTCTACCATCTCCTAACATTTCTGCTGGGCACCAAGCTTCCCACATATGACCCTCTGGAAGACAGATCATATCCAAGCCATAGCAGAAGACATCTTCTAACAGTGGTGACATCAAACTCTGCAAACTTTCACATGCTTATTGGTGAAGATTCTACTTCTAGATTTGTTCCTTTCTACATGAAAAACAGTATTCTGTTTCATGTCTAAAATGTAGGCTTATTTTTAAGTAGCTATATTCTGAGAGCTGTGCTGTTTTTGATATAGTCTTGATTATATCTTATATATTTACCTGCTATTTCTCTTTATTCTCTTTTCATCCATTTCACAGGAAATGGAAGAGCAGAGATGATGAGTCTGACCACTGCATTGCTAGCCCCCATATCACAGCTGTTTCCTGACTCTTGCAGTCATTATGGTTAGACTTCCCAGTAAATCTATCATCCACATCAAGGAGGCTTAGTCTAGCAACAACTGTAACTTTAAAGAATTATTTGAATCACTTTGGAAATACATATCAATGTTCCCTATTTCTTAGAATCTGCAATCATTCACCTATCCTGATGAGGTCAAGGCTAGCCTAGTGAACCTCCTCCCTTGTCCAAGGCTGGAGAGTGATGGTGTGGAGGCAGCTGACCTCATCAGAGCCATTCATTCACCGCCAAGTGCTTTTCTGTGCCTCTCTGTCACCACTGACACTGTGGGTCTTGATGACTTTGGATTTTTTTTTTTTCCACATCGGAAACACAGTTGGCTGAGTTAAAGCCCAACTTTGCCTCCTTTTAAACATCCCATGGGCATCCAGACATAGTGGTGCATGCCTTTAATCCCAGCTCTCGGGAGGCAGAGGTAGGAGTATCAATGTGAATGAGATTACATAGTGAATTCTAGGTCAACCTGGGCTAGAGCAAGACCCTACTATGAACAAAAAACCCAACAAACAAACAAACAGGAAAACATCCCTTGGGTTGTGTGCATTTCCATACTCTGGTTAGGTTGTGGTAAGTAGAACCTTGATCTCTGGCTAAAGAGAGGCAGAGGTAATCCTCAGTTGTTGCTAAACGTCTCTTTGTTTTTTAAAAAAATATTTTATTTTTATTTTTTATTAGAGACAGAGAGAGGGAAGAGGAAAAGAAATGGTGTGCCAGAGCCTCTAGCCACTGCAAACAAACTCCAGATACATGTGCCACCTTGTGCAACTGGCTTACGTGGGATCTGGGAAATTAAACCTGGGTCCTTAGGCTTTGCAGGCAAGTGGCTTAACTACTAAGCCATCTCCCCAGCCCATCTCTTTGTTCTTAATGATGGCCTGGCTTAGGACTGTTACAGTTTTTCAATTATAATATTCCCATGAGATGGATAACCAGGAGCCAAGTGTCTGAATAATTGTACTTGGATTATAGCAAGACTATTGTTTTAAAATATATATTTATTGCTGGGTGTGGTGGCGCACGCCTTTAATCCCAGCCCTCGAGAGGCAGAGTAGGAGGATTGTCGTGAGTTCGAGGCCACCCTGAGACTACACAGTTAATTCCAGGTCAGCCTGGACCACAGTGAGACCCTACCTCAAAAAAACCTATATATATGTTTGTTTATATTTATTTATTTATTTATTTATTTATTTATTTATTGAGACACGAGAGAGAGCAAATAGGTACATCAAGGTCTCTAGCCACTACAAACGAACTCCAGACGCAAGTTTCACCATGTGCATCTGGCTTACATGGGTTCTGGGGAATGGAACCTAGATCCTTAGACTTCACAGGAAAATGCCTTAACTGCTAAGCCAGAAAGCATATATATATATATATATATATATATATATATATATATATATATATATATATATATATGGAGAGAGAGAGAGAGAGAAGGGGAGAGAGAGAGAGAGAGAACAAAAATATGGGCACACCAGAGCCTCCTGGTACTGAACTCCAAACCCAAGCTCTGCTTCATACATCTGGCTTTACGTGGGTACTGGGCAATCGAACTTGGGCCATCAAGCTTTACATGCAAACCCCTTTAACCACTGAACCATTTCTTCAGCCCCTAGACTCTATTATTTTTTGAAGAAAGATAAATATTTCAAGTTTTTGAGTGGAAAGTTTTGCATATTAGTGCCAACACTGGAAACACCATATAGAAACAATTGCTATCATTTTCATCTCACTTTTTTCCTGACAAATCCTACATATTTTAAGTTTGCATTTTTTAAAAATGCACCATTTATTCAGGGTATGACATGTACAACAGGAAAGCTTTGTAAGTCACTTTATCCCTTATTGTAAGTGTTTGGTTTAGTACTTTGATTACTATAAGCCTCTAAAATAAAATGAATTCACACCACCTTGTGAAATCTTAATTGCCATCTTAAACTGTTTCGTTCCCTCCATAATTATATTTTATGTCACATTTCACCAAATACTGGTGATTATGTAAAATTGTGATGAGTGTGTATATGTAATAAAACTAAGTAAGAAGAGGAAATTTAGATTCAGCAGGAATACCACCTGAAAAATAAACTTGCTTAATTCCAAATCTTTAATTCATTGATGATTTGTATTGTAAGCAGGATAATATTTTTTATAAATAATTTTTTCTTTTTGTATTTTAAAATATTTATTTATTTATTTATTTATTTGAGAGAGAGGAAGAGGCAGAGAGAAAGAGAATGGGTGTGCCAGGGCTTCCAGCCATTGCTAACTAACTCCAGACGCATGTGCCCCCTTGTGTATCTGGCTTACATGGGTCCTGAGGAATTGAACCAGGGTCCTTAGGCTTCATAGGCAAATGCCTTAACTGCTAAGCCATTTCTCCAGCCCAGGATAATTTTATTACATTATCAAATATGGAATGTGACTTGAACAGATGTTGCTATTCTCAGGTCAGTTACTTTGATAACACATCTTGCCTTCATGGTGCTCTACCCCAGTCTGCAATGTGACTGCAACTCCCAGCGTCATCTGTATGGTGGTTATGAGCACAGGGGGAATGTGCTGTCCTCAGAGCTAGAAGGCACTGGCTCCCCATCCCTTATCTGTGCACTAGATCAGGGTCTATGAGCCAAGTGTCCTTCAGACATTGGTTAATTTAATTATTACAAGAATGCTATGGCATAGATATTAGTAAGCACATTTTGCAAATATGTAAACTCAGACATGGAGAGGGCAAATAACCCAACGTTACTCAGCTGGTTGATGACAAAGGTATGATTTGAATTTAGGTCTTATTTCCAAGGTCTACCTTAAATCATGGCCCTGAACCACTTCCATGCCCCTCTGAGACAGGTTTGGGTTTTCTGTGAAGCTAGAGTGACATTCTCAGTCTTGTGGGCACAGGTGAGAAAAGGACGCAAAGCACCCTGCTGTTCTGTGCGGTGCTGTACCTGAGCTGCAGGGACATTAGTTGTCTTTCCTCTGTGTTCACTTCCATCTTTGTGGATTATTGGTAGTGATGTGCTTTATGTGAACCAGCTTTATCTTGCTACCCAGCATGCACTCTAGCCCCAGGAAGGTATGTACCAAGGAAAGATGGCATGAAGAAAGATTCTTGAGACCTATGCTTGTGCTCTTTATCACCTGTTAGACTGGATCGTTTCCATGACCTGTGCACTCCACTGCTCTCATGGCACCTCACCCTTCATATTTCAGGCAGTCATATGCAAATCTACATCTGGAAGGGCTGCTACTCCTGTTTCTTCTCTTGACACTTGCAAGTGGCTTCTCATGTTTGTGGCCAAGGGCCATCTTTTTCTGTGTTAAATTTCCAGTTTGTCACAGACCATTGCTCATAAAACACAGGGAATATGAGTTACTAGGATAAATGACTTCTTTAAAAGGGCATGCAAAATGAAAGCTATAGGATTTTATTAGAAGACTGAACAGCAATAAAATTATATTTCTAAGGATGTTATGGCAATACCAAATTTCTGGGAGTTTCTAAGTGTTAGTCTCAATTTCTATCCTAATCTTGCTGTCAGGCAGCAATTCCCAGACCAGCCCCTCCCAAAGCACACTTTGAGAAGCTGGCTCCAAGCCTGCCCTGACTTAGGTGGATGGCTTGTTTGTGGGCTTGGTCCACCTGCAGTGGCTCTGGAGTGGTGATTGCTACTGTGAACTAGGTGGGCAGGATGTATGGCAATCCCCAGGCCATAGTGTCTACTCAAGTGCCAGTTCCCTATCCGTTACTATGACAGTTTGTCTTTGGTATGTGGCCCCCACCTCAGCTCCCAAGTTCATTTTGATTTCTCCTAGGCCTGGAGACAAAACTCTGAACCCTGGCTGGTATGTCTGTGGCACTGAGAGGGTTTTAGCAATATCCCTTACCCAAGCCTAGATTCTACTGTCTAGGTACCTAGTTGTTGGCCAAGATTCTGATCCAGTGTATTCGTTTCTAGTTGCTATTGTAAAAAATGACCACAAAGTTAGTGGCTTAAAAAGTAGAGTTTCATTTTTTTACTGCTTAGGAAACCAGAAGTTCGAGCTGAGTCTTAAGTGATAAAATCCAGATGTTGCCACCATAGGTTCCTTCTTGCCTCCTCCAGCATCTTGTGGCTGCCGTATTCTTCCACTTGGGGCTATAGTACTCCAATCTCTGCTCTCATTGTTACCTCTACTCTTTATTTTCTGACATCAAATCTCTTTTCACCTTCTTATGAGAACACTTTTGATTACATGAAGGGATGTCCACACCCCAATAACCTAAAGTAACTTTTCCATCTCAAGATTTTTACTTTCAACTTCAAAATTCCTTTTGCCCTGTAAGGTAACATTTATAGTTTTCAAGAATTAGGATCTAAATCTCCTTGGAGGACATTATTCTATTGTTCTTGGTTTGGGAGTTCATATCAGGGTCGTCTGACCCACTGTAACTTTTTTGTTATATACTACCACTCTTCCCAACTAGGCTGTCTAAGTGGAATTATTTGTGGGGTGATCTACAGTTGTCAGAATTGGAAAAACTGGTGGTGTGGCAGCTAATACTTAGTGGGGAGTCTGTATTGCAGATGCTTTGCTAAGGACTTGATGGAATACCTCATCTCGTACTCACAGAAGCCAGGTACAATGGCTTCCAACATAAAGATGAGGAAACTAATCCTGAGGCAGGTCAGATATGACTCGTGGTCCCATGGCAAATATTCAAGACAGCTGCAAGCAATCCTGGGAAGTCTGGCTTCAGAGCCAGAGTTCTTTCCCTCTGTGTCAGGTTGCAGTGGGGAAGAGACAGACCCTGAGATCTGGTTCACAGCATGTCTCCCTCCCCAGGGACCATCCCATGGCAGGGTTCATGCTCCAGCATGACACTGTGTTCCCTGCTGTTTTCTCTCCCCTGCCAGCCTGCAGGATGTATTTTCCCAAGTGGGTTCAACTGCTAAGGGAACACCTCAGCTCTCTCCCAGCAGGATCCATAGAGCTCAGGAGCCCAAGTGTGCCATGTCATGAGATATTCGTGGCTTGAAGTCAGACACTGTGGCACATTGGAGGGTGTTCACTGTGTTGTGACCTTTCCTTTCATGGTGGTTGCTTCAGGACCAGAGCCTTCTGCTTGCACATGGGAGGCAGTGAGAGTAGCAGCTGCAGGGTTGCTCCTGGCACAGCAGCAGCTGGAGTCTGAGGGGAAAGCCTGTTAGACTATGAGTCATCCTCCCTGACAGTGAATTCCAAGTCCTGCTAGAGCAATGTACAGAAGTTGCAAATCCAGAACTCTGTCTGATAGCTCTAGGTAAAGCCAGATTTGGCTGGAGGAGCTAAGCTTCTCCAAATAGCTTCCTGGAAGACTGATCTGAATCCCCATTGTAGAACCACAAAAAGCTAGTGGATGTCATGAGAATCAGGACTTACGTCCTGATCTTAGGGACTGTGCTGGAAAGTTCTTGGCTCAGTGCTATTCAACCCAGCCTGCAGTACCATGAACATCCTCCCAGAGAAGTGTCGAACCACACAGGAAGTACAGAATTCCTATTTACCCATAACCCCTACACAGACACAGCCTTCTCTGTTATCAACATCCTTACCAGCAGGTATATTTGATGCAATTAAATCTATGCATCATTATTACCTAAAATCCATAGTGTATAAAAAGGTCCACTCTTATTGTTGTACATTCTGAGTTTTTAAAAAATATTTAATTAATTAATTTATTTTTACTTATTAGAGAAAGAGATAGAAAGAAGCAGATAGAGAATGGGTGTGCCAGGACCGCTAGCCACTGCAAATGAACTCCAAATGCATGCACCACTTAATGCATTTGGCTTATGTGGGTACTGGGGAATCAAACCTGGGTTCTCAAGCTTTGCAGGCAAGTGCCTTAACCACTAAGCTATCTCTCCAGCCCCATTCTGAGTTTTGACAAGTCTATGATGACATTTACCCACTCTTATAGTACCATGCATAAGAGTTTTTACAGTCCTCAAATGACCTGTGCTTTGCCTGTTCATTTCTTGCTTTCCCCAATTCCTGATGGCCACTAGCCCTTTTACTGCCTCCATAGTCTTACCCTTTCCAGAATGCTATGTGTTGTAATCTGTACTATAGAATGTTGACAGTGTCTTTTGTCACTTAGATCCATGCAGTTAAGGTTCCTCCTTGTCTTTTCATTTTGTTTAACTTTTATTGATAACATTTATAAATATAGGCAATATACCATGATCATGATCCCTTCCCATCACTCTCTTTTCCGCCCTCCCAAGCCCCCCCCCCCCCACTGAAACCCTTCTTTCCATCTAGTCTCTCTTCTATTTTGATGTCCTCTTTTTTCCCTCCTGTTATGCAGGTCTTGTGTAGGTAGTGTCAGCCACTGTGAGGTCATGAATATCAAGGCCACTTTGTGTCTGGTAGACAGCATTGTAAGCAGTCCTCCCCTTTCTTTGGATCTTACATTCTTTCTGCCACTTCTTCTGCAATGGTCTCTGAGCCTTGGAGGGTATGACAGAGATATCTCACTTAGTGCTGAACGTTCTACTGTCACTTCTTAACACTTTGGTGAGTTTTGAGTCACCCCAGTGGTCACCACCATCTGAAAAGAGAAGCTTCTGTAGACAAAAGTAAGGTAACATTAATCTAAGGGCACAAACCTAAGTGTTCAGAGGGAAGTTTGGTGGACATAATGTATGAATGTAGCCAGACAACAGTAGCAGTATCCTCCTTTGGTCTTATGACCTCTGCAGCTATAGACTTTTGACCAAGTTTTCAGTACCCAGCAAGAATTCCATCCTGTGTATTGAGCCTCAAGTCCAATCAGAGATCAGTTGGTTTCCCCCATAACAGACAAGCTATCATTGCACCAGTTGTTACCCTTAGCTTGGCTGGCCAGCCATAAAGTCATAAACCACTGCTGGTTAATGCTGTTGATGTTTTTCATGATTTGACATTTGGGATGTTTTTAAGTTTTGTCAGTCATGAGTAAAACTATTATAAACAATTCCATTCATATTTCTGTATGGACATTATGTTTCAGGTCATTTGAGTAAATATCAAGGAACTAAGTTGTTGCACTATGTGATAAGAGTGTGTTTAATGTTGTAATAAACTACCAAGCTATCTTCCAAAGTGGATATACCTTTGGTCTGTTCTTATCTTTTGCCTATTTTTAAGTGAGATTGTCTATTTTCTTGTTATTAAGTTTAAAAGTTTTGTATATTTTTAGATAGTACTTATGCATTTTACAAATATTTTAACTAATCTGACATGTCATCTCATTCCATTTTGTATTCTTTCTTCTTAGGGTTCATAGTGCTTCCTGCCTTTCTAACTGATTCGTGTGTTCAGTATTGACTGTTTTCTCTTCATTCATTTCTATAACATTGTCTCTTTCCAATCCTGAGTGTAAAATTACTTGTATATGACACCCTTTCCTGGCCTCAGATGCCTCTTACCCTCTTCTTTTATGGTTTCCATCCTTTTGTCTTTTTGGCTCTTTCTTCTGACTTGTACTCTAGTTCTTCAATTCTCTGGCATCCTCACAAGCCCACATATCTACCTTTAACTTGTGCATTGCTTAGTACTTAAAACTTAGCCTTAATTTTTAAAAATAGTTTTTAGGCTTTTGCAAACATTTTTTTAAAAATATTTTATTTTTATTTATTTATTTGACAGAGAAAGGGGGGAGAGTGGGCACACCAGGGCTTTTAGCCACTGCAAATGAACTCCAGATGCATGTGCCCCCTTGTGCATCTGGCTAACGTGGGTCCTGGGGAATTGAACCTGGGTCCTTTGGCTTTGCAGGCAAATGCCTTAACTGCTAAGCCATTCCCTCCAGCCCTTTTGCAAACTTTTTTTTTTATCTTTAAAAATGCTGTAACTATAGTTACTTCAAATTCTACTGTTGGGTACCCCAAAATTCTACATCTTTTATGTGCCTATTTAATTTCTTTCTCTCTTGTCTTTTTAAAAATTTAAATTTACTTATTTTCATTTTTTTTACAAAGGGTATAGTCTTATATCTCCTCTCCCTGGGTCTTACTTTCCCTAATGGCTATCTCAGTAGGATTGACTTTAGACCTTGATGAGCAGAAACTGGAAGCTAGTTTTTTGTGATTTGCATTTCTGGATTGTCAGATAGACTGAGCAGTGTTGCATAATTTTTACAACCTACTTTTATACTTGTTTTGTGAATTTCTTATCCTTTTCTTGACCTATTTTTAATTAATGTTTACCCTTTTTCTATTATTGTCTTATTGGAGCTTTTAAAAGTGTAATAAGAATACCAATCCCTTTTTTTTTCATGTATTACTTATATGTTGTTCTTGGCTTATTTTGTATTTTATATTTACTATGTTTTTTTAAATTTATTTTTTGTTTTATTTTTATTTAGTTATTTGAGAGCAACAGAGAGAGAAAGAGGCAGAGAGAGAGAGAGAGAGAGAGAGAGAGAGAGAGAGAAAGAATGGGTACACCAGGCCTCCAGCCACTGCAAACGAACTCCAGATGCGTGCGCCCCCTTGTGCATCTGGCTAACATGGGTGCTGGGGAATTGAGCCTCGAACCGGGGTCCTTAGGCTTCACAGGCAAGCACTTAACTGCTAAGCCATCTCTCCAGCCCTTTACTATATTTTTAAATATATTTTACTACTAAATTTCAATAATATTGTCTTCCAGTGCTTATGTTTTGAGTTTTCTGCTTTTTTGTTTTGTTTTGTTTTCTGTAGTCAGGGTCTCAGATTGGCCTTAAACTCATAATCATCCTGACTATATCTCTCAAGTTCTGGGATTACATGTGTGAGCCACCACTCCCAATATTTTCAACAACAACAACAATACACACACACACACACACACACACACACACACACACACATCATTTCAGAGAGAGAGAGAGTAAGTGTGTGTATGGGAGCACCAGGGCCTCTTGCCACTGCAATGCAAACTCCAGACACATGTGCCAGTTTATGCATGTGGCTTGATGTGGGTACTAGGGAATTAAACTTGGGCTGGCAGGCTTTGTAAGCAAGCACCCTTAACTGTTGAACTATCTCCCCAGCCCCAGATATTTTTTTAAATTTAAATTTTTGACATCATACCTGTATGTGAAATATTTATTATATATCTTATTCCCCCCAATTAACCTCTCTTATATTAACATTCTTCTTCTTTCTCATTAATCCTTATCTTACTTTCATGTTTTTTTTTAAAAAAACATATTGAATTAAAAGCATTGCTTGTATGATCATGGGTGGGAAGTTATTTACTATGGAATGGGCAACTTATCAGTACTAGAACATGAATGGAATTAGAAGACATTATGTTAAGTGAAGTAAGCCAGACTCCAAGAGACATATACTCCATGTCTTCACACCTGGAGGCTAAAATAAATTATTCATAAAAGGGGAGAATAGAATGGTCATTACCAGAGGCTGGGGAAGGGATAGGGTATGGAGAGAAGATGGTTAGTGAGTACAAGAATGCAGGAGGAATAACTTCTAATATTCTGTAGTACTGTAGGATGGCTATGACTGAAAAACAATTGCATATTTCCAAATATCTAACACAAAAGTTTTGAATATTTTCAGCATAAAGAATGAGAAAGATTTGAGGTCACTCTGATGTGATCATTCTTCATTGTGTATTGAAACATCACACTGTTCCATGAAATAAATACAGTTATCAATCTAAAAATTTAAAAGAATAGCAAAATGGTTGTGCCAGGATATTTCAAGTCACTGTTAAGTAGACTGATTTCTGGAAGATGTGCCATCTTTTTAGTATGGCTTCCCACACAGGAGGACAGTACCTTGTCCCTCTTATTTCAGCCTGTCTGCTGACCCACAGGTAGTCCAGGGTGATATAGTATGGTTCTCCAGGTGGAGAATCTGAGTTTAAATACAGATCAAGTCATCGATTAGCTTGTACAGCAGTTAGTAATTGTTTAGTTTCCCCATGGAATGTATCATAGTGTATGCTCAGTAAACATTTGGTGAGGTGAAGGAAAGAATTCATTCTTGAGGTCTTGGTTCTGTGACTATGAATGTTACTTTGCGTGCTTGCCAGCAGATGATGTTGTTAGATGTTTTGTTGTTGTTGTTAGGTTTTTGTCATTCTAACAGGTATGAAATGGCAGCTCATTGTTTCAAGTTGCAGTTTGCTGGTGACAAATGGGGGTAGACACCTTTTCATATGCAGATTGCCACTGTAGATGTTCTTTGGTAACATGTCTGATCAGATCTTTTGCTCCTTTCTTCTTTGAGTTATTTCTTTCAGGTTTAGTTGTAAAAGTCCTTTGTATATTTGGATATAAGGTATACTTTATCAAATAAGCTTTAAAATATTACCCCTTCCATCTATGATTTTTCTTTTCATGTTGTCTTTTGAGAGCAGAAGTTTTTTTTTTTTTTTTTTTTTTTGGTTTTTCGAGGTAGGGTCTCACTCTAGCCCAGGCTGACCTGGAATTCACTATGGAGTCTCAGGGTGGCCTCGAACTCACGGTGATCCTCCTACCTCTGCCTCCCCAGTGCTGGGATTAAAGGCGTGCGCCACCACGCCCGGCAGAAGTTTTAATTTTAATAAAATTCAGTAGCAATTTTTGTCTTTCATGGATCATTCTTTCATGTTAGCATTTTAAAATCTTTTTATAACCCTGCATAAAAACAGACAGAACAATGATATAAATGACTGATACAAATCATAAGTAGCATCTTATATAGAACCAAGTATCAGTGTGTGTCTACAAACTCAGAAAACCTGAGTGGTTACAGCCAAACTCCTGGCAGTGCAAGATGAAGCACTACAGAGCTCTTTCTGATCTTTGGTCGTCTAGTCCTGATCCACATCCAACCATAACCCCCCCCCGCCCCCAGCTATTTACCAGTGCAACAATGCTATTCCTTTTCCTTCCCAGGAGAGCCCAAGTTTCTCACCACAGTAGCTTCTGACCATGTTGTGGGGAGATTAAAGTGGAGGAGTTGTAAGTAGTTTATGAAATAGTCTCCTTAATTTGGGCAGAGTAGGCCAGGGGTGCTCTCAGTACCTGTTCCAAGAGATGTGAGGCCAAGTTCCTGGATGCTGAAGTGTGATCAGAGCCTGGTGCTGGGCGCAGAGCCTAGGTTCTCTCTAATGAAGGCATTGTAATGCTGTGAGCACAGATAAATGGAATCCCTCCCTGACAGGAATGAGCAAGTGTGCAGAGCTCCTAAGGAGGAACAAAAGAAGCCTGGCTGTCCCTCTTCTCCTAGACAGGGACACAGGGCCAGCCTATTCTCTGGCCAGGAGATGTCAGTGGAGCCAAGCATGATCGACTGTAAACTTGAACCATTTTAAAAGAAAAATGTAATTTGGTCAAACATGAAATAGTCTTTTGAGATTAACTCAATCTTCTGCTGTACTTTGGAAAGTTTGTGTGAGGTTTTTTTTCCCCCTCCATTAGTGAATGTTCCTTCTGCACCCCTTTCTAGCTACCAAGGTTTCTGGGAGGAGGGGCTAGTGTTCCATGGGAGCCCTTCCTCAGCATAGTCACTGCCTGGAAACAATCTGATGGTGCTCCCTTACCCTCCTCCTTTTATCTTTAAAATGTTGTAAAGAAGAAGTAAAATCATGGCCATTGTCTTACTGACTCCATATGGTCAAGGGATGGTGGAAACTTGTCTTGTATCTGCATTAGCTGAAGAGGAAGGGCTATAGGCTAGGGACCTTTCTAGGAGAAATTCTGCAGGTCTGGATGTGTGTGTATGTCGTTTGTCTTTGGTAAGCTTCTAAAAATGTTGAGATTTTTTACTATGTAGGGGTTCATTCTAGTTTTACATGTTTAGGATGAGAATGATACTTTTTAGCCATAACTACTTGCAAATATGGTTGTTTTCATCAAGTAAATAAAATTGCTTTCCAAAAACAGTGGGCATTTACATTTTGCAGGTGACTTCACATGGGTTATTTTTAAGTAGTATTCATTTTGGTGAATTCATTTTTCCACGAGGATCAGCACCCAACCCACAGTCATAATCCCCCAAACCCTGTTAACTGTGTAACTGACGGTTGCAGTTCACCCAGCATGAGTGCCTCTGGTCAGTTAGGAAAGAGATATCAATTCTTGGTAGGGTACCAAAGGTGGCTAAGAGTCCCATGTTGCTTCAGGGTCACAAGCTCCTCATGTGAGTTCTACAGCCAAATGGGGAAGACATTTTATTTTTGGTTCTCTAAGGCAGCACTATCTTGTTGATGGTAAAATTGAGGATAGCCTGGCAGTATGGATAATTGAAATCCATAGGAAATCTCTAAAACTCATTTTAATTTTTTTATTAATTAGTTTTGTATTCAGCAAATACAGTCAGTTTGGTACCATTATTAGGCTCATCCGTGACCTACCCCCTCCCCTTGGCCCCTCCTTGTTGAGGTATATGGGTCATGCATTGTGGAGTTAGCCCACAGTTATGGGTAAGATAAATGTCTCTGCATATCATGACCCAACATGTGGCTCTGACATTCTTTCCGCCCCCTCTTCCGCAAAATTTCCCTGAGCCATGTTGGGTTCATTTTTGGTCTGCTTCAGTGATGAGGTGTTGGGGGCCTCTGGCTCTCTGATTTGGTAGGAGTTGATTATTCTCTGTGTTGATCTCCTTCACCCTTTTGCTAGTACCCGGTTCACCAGGAAAATAGCACCCTTGCTTGTTTCACCAGTTTTTCTTAGTTTCAGCTGGGGCCCTTTTGAGGTATGATGGGGTGGCTCTCTCCTTAGGATCTACATCTATCTGACAAAGAGAAGCAGGTTCTCCAACGGAGAGTAAGTTAGCACCAGGATAAATGAGATAACCCTTACTTTTTTAATAGAATTTAATAGGTGTAGGCCCTCTAGTAGCCCACGATTGATAGTAGCTTGATAATGGAGAGTGGGCTTATGTTTGGATATGGTCCTGACTTGTTTCCCAGCTCCAGCTATGGGTTCCGTACCACTGAGGGGATCAGTTAGCCAAATCAAAAGCAGTTGGTTCCCCACCATGGCTGTGTGCCACTATTGCACTTGTGTGGGCATCACAACAGGTTATTTGCTGCTAAGTAGGTTAGACCATGAGTTGCTTGGACAGATATTGGTCATTTTCCCCCAGTTAAAATTCATTTTTGGCAGATAGTTTGTTTCCTTGCCCATCAACTGTGTTTTCCAGAACTGCTGACCATGGAGCAAATAGACTGATTTGAATTCCAACCTTCCCTTCTCCACCTTATTCCTTCTTTGGTTAATTTCAAGAGAAGGGGAGGTACCAGCAGCATATAGCAGGACGGGCAAGGACTGGAAATATGAATGCTTGGGTTTTTCTGTAATCTGGGTAATTGGCTCCTGCGTATCCAGACGTGGACCATTCTTTGCTGGTTCTCTGATAACACATGACAGTTTTTCAAGCTTGAAATCATCTGGCCTTGCCATTTAGCAGCAGTGTTCCTACTAAAAGAAAGGAATTTGTTTGAGAAATGTCATGTTTTAGCCATTGCCTTTAACTTCTTCTGTCCTCCAGGTCAGACCCTGGGTTTGATCTTTAGAATCTGGGGCTTGTACTGTGTTTACAGCTAGTGAGAGGATTGTTGCATCTTTGGGACTTTGATGCCTCGATCCTGGGTACTGCATGTGAGACAAAAAGCCTTTTGACATGATCATATATCATAATACAGTTGGGTCTTACCTTCCACCTCTGAAGTTAACTCTCCCAGGCTTTCTTGTATTGGCCTGCTTTGGGCACTTATAATTTCATGGGCTATCTTCTAGAGTCTACACCATCTTTTTCTCTTCCATTCTAATGCCTAATCAACATCAGGCTGGGTTCTTTGCTCATGGCTATGGATGACATGGCTATAACTGTATAAATAATTTCTTTCTTCCATCTGATATTCATGAGGGAAATGGCTTCTCTGTTAGACTATGCCAGCCAAATTTTGTTGTGTTTGGCTCTGATGTCATTTACACAACTTCTGTGTTTATCTTTTCAAATTCTTGCTCCAGACCTAACATAAGGATGGCCTCTTCATCTCATCTGCCATGTTTTCCAGACACAGTGAGATGTGGTACTCATTCCTCTCACTCACCAGTGATCCCATTGTTTAAGAAAGAACAGCCTCACCTTGAGACTACATAGTGAACTTCAGTCAGCCTGGGCTACAGTGAGACCCTACCTTAAAAAAAAAATGGCCCCATCTACTTATCTACAGCAGTGGCTGTGGGGAATAAAGAGAAGAGAGTACTGTATGGCCTGGACTATCACCTCCCTCTTTTCCCTAGCTGATAGCTGGACCTTGTAGGTTGGGACCACTTTCTGCAGGAGTATGCTCTTTGTCACAAGCACTATAACTGTACACACTGACCCTCTTCCTTGTGCCATCCTTTCCATGCTCATTATTCCTCAGACAGATCTTTTGAATCTCATTTGAAAGTCATCTCACTAACTTGATGCATCTTTGTACATCATCTGAAGATCATTCTGGAACAAATGAGATGTAACTAAATCCATAACTAAGAGCATAACCTTCCCAATAAGGCATGCCTGGGCTTTAGTCCCAGCTCCAAACCCTAGGGTAAGCTGCTTACCCTTTCTGCAGCTTTAACTGATTTGGCTACAAAAAGGGCCCATGATGCCCTTGTGGGGTTATTGTATCCATCCCCTGAGATGACAAAATTGAGGGTTCATCAGCCTCTCTTCTCTACAACATCCCCTGAGATGATGAATATGGGGGTTTATCAGCCCCTCTTCTCCTGTGGAAGCATGACATCATAAAAGCTCAATTTTTTAGGCTTTTATTTCATGAAATGTCAAAGAAACTTATCTGTGTCCTTAATTAAATGTAACATATGATTTTACCAAAACAAAAAGTTTTACCTGACAGCAAAATAGCATATACAGAATATTTTATAGTATCTATTAGCTAATATTAATCTCCAAATCAGAAATAGGCTTTTCCAATAAAAGTCAGTATATTTTACAATATATACAGTACAATTCACCAATTAAGAACTCACAACTCACTGCTTCAAAAATAGATCTTTACCAATACAGTTGAAGCCTCTGGCATGTGAAGACACTCCATCCTCCATCTGCCTCCATGAGGACTTTGTCAGCATTAACTTCAGTTGTCACAATGTGGTCCTAAATTATATTTGTTATTGTTTTAAATATTAAAAAATTTTA
This sequence comes from Dipus sagitta, assembly GCA_036346955.1. Lineage (NCBI taxonomy): Eukaryota > Metazoa > Chordata > Mammalia > Rodentia > Dipodidae > Dipus > Dipus sagitta. The sequence goes on from CM070787.1 coordinate 336,289, forward strand.
TCTAAGTGGTATTCTGAAACTGGCATTTTGTTGTCACATTTAGCTCAGTGCTTGCTTGAGGTTCATTAATTTTGAATTGGTATTTCTGGTTGATTCATTTCTATAGCTATATAGTTTTCTGTTTTTATGGATGTTCTAGGTATATTTAATAGTTTACTCACTGATAGATGTTAATGGATTGTGAATTAGGCTGTTTATAAACCTTATTATTATAAATAATTCTGATCCAAATGATCCTGTAAATGCTCTTGGTATCCCCTAAAAACAGACACGGAGACTAAATCACAGAATATACACTTCTTAAACTTTTCTAGAAATCCCCACAATCCTCTTGATATCCCCTATAAACAGATATGGGAGGCTCAATCATAGAATATACACTTCTTAATCTTTGCTACAAATCCCCACATTGCTTTGTCAAATGAATGAACTAATTTACACATCTACTAACAATGTGTAAGTGTCCCTGTGGGGTCTGCCATCTTTCTCAGGAAGGTAGTCCAGCCTTCTTAACTCTACTATTCTGTGGAAATGTTTGGGTATGACATAGTATCTCACTATACTTTAAAATCTATTTTGCTAGATTATTGTTAAGCTGAACACATCTTCATAGTTGTAGTTCCTCTCTTATGAGTTTCTTTTTTAAAGCTCTTGCCTTGTATTTTTCTTGATTGTCTTCTGATTTTTTAATTTTTTATTATATGTTCTGGTTACTAATATTTGTTGGTTTTCTATATATCAGGTTTTGTCTCTCTGACTGTAGGTTTCTTTTTCTTTTATTACAGCATGGAGAGTGAATAGAAATTATAATTTTAAATTCAAAATCACTAATCTTTTCTTTTATGCTTGTGTCTTTTGTTGAATAAATATTTATACATTTATATTATATTTTTTGTATATTTATACTGCAAAAATAATATAACATTCAAAACATCAAGGCATAAAACACAATAGAATATTACATATTGTGATTATCTTGTGACTGTAAGTGATCTTCCATATGTATGTATGTGTATATATATATATATATATATATATACACACACACACACACATATGTAACAAAAATAGACTATAAAAGAAATTTTACTTATTTTAATTATAACAGGGATATTGTTTTGCATAGATAATTCATCAAGCATGGAATACTGTATCTCCTTTTTGCCTATGTCATTATCTGTGCTTTAGAGGAGGGGTTCTGGGTATAGGTATGGCACCTGAGTCTCGGTGACTTTTGGTGCTTCTACACAATATGGACCCCACTGGTATGTGTTGGGTACATATAGATACCCAATTTATAAAACATGTAATGGAGTCTGTGGTCAGGTGCCCTGAACTGACCTCTATAGCAGGTATATCTGCTCAAGAGAGTAGACCTGTGGCTCTCAACTTTCTGTACTCACTGATATTTAAAAATGCAGGTCTCTCTTGATATAGAGTCAGACATGGGCATTGATGTGTTTGAAGTCTTCTGGATGCTTCTAATGGGCGACTTAGGTGCAGAACATCTATACAGGCAGTAGCAGGCCCTCCACAGTGTAAGATATACCCAAAGACATTGAGAGTAGTTAGCCAGCTCAAAGCCATGAGTGTGCTAGAGGCTGGTGTGAAGACAGAGCCAACCTGTGGGCCATGGCTGGAGGGATGGAAAGAGAGAGTGTGTCTGGGGTGCTGAGCATGGTTGCTGAAGGAAGTGTGGGTAAAAAGGGGCTTCATTTTGAAGCAGGGCTGCCAAGTGTCTCTGTAGAGTCATGGATGCAAAATGTCAGGGACCTTTTTCTGCCTGGAAGCCAGAGGGTGGATGGTGCTCTTTCAAAAGGAAAATAGCAGACACAGTTCTTGTTTACCTAGGCTCAGAAAAATAAAGACACAAGTTGTCCTGAGAATGGAGGTTGGACAGAGGAGATCTTAAGATAATTAAATCCTACTTTAAAATCAGAGTCAAAAGGGATACAGGGCTGAGTGAGTTAAAAGGCCTGTTGCTGTGCCCACAGCTTCCTCTTTTCTGAATGAGAAATGATCTTCACCCTAGATCCCTCTCCTGAAGCAGTGTGCTCTAAGCTGCATACATGATGTGTGAATGCTCAGGGTCACAGATGATGATGATGGGGGGAAAGGAGAAGCCAGTGAAGTTGGGGAGACTCAGTTTCTGAGTTGGTTTTTGGAAGTTGAAAGTTATGGAAATCCCACGCCACACTTGACACACAGACACACATACCCTCTTCTTCCTTACCATAGGTGACATCCTTGTTAATTCCCCGTTCCTATGAGGGTGTGAGCAGAGATAACTAGGCACAATGTAGAGTAAGTATGGAATCCAGAAAGCCATTACAAAGAGATGGGTGTTATAGTCAATGTAAATGTTCCAAAGTTTGGAGTATAGCAGGAGAGCAGAGCACTGGAAAGATGGAGTCTTCTGCTGACTGGTTACGTAAAATCTGTGACACTTGACAGCTTCATCCAATTCTATAAGGCAATGCTAGGCACCTTCTAGAAACTGGAAGTAAAATTGCGAAAAAGACAGGTTGTGGTTTCAAGAAACTGACAGTCTCACAATAAGCAAGATACTTATTTTTAATTTAGTTTAGACAATTTTATACATGTATATAATGTATTTTGATCATATTCACCCCCATTAACTTCTCCAGCCACCTCTCCTTTCTGCTGAATGCTTTTTTCTTCCTAACTAATCCTATCGGTACTTTAATATCTGTGAAAGGATGTTGATGGGCCCACTAGTTTGCAGGTTGTGTGCTGATAATCATAGCTACTCTGAGTTCAGAAGTGCAATGATCCTGTCATATTCAGAAGAAAGCATCCCACAATACCCTGCCTCTCCTGTCAGATTTTACATTCTTTCCACCCCCTCTTATACTGTTATCCGAAGCTCGGTGTGGAGATGATATAGATGTCTCATTCAACTCACTTATTTTCAACACTTTGACCAATTATGAGTCTCTGTAGCAATTGCTGCCCACCACAAAAAGAACCTTCTCTGACCAAAGTTGAAAGTAGCACTAACATATGGGCAGAAACATAAATATTTAGAAGGGTACAGCATGTCCATTTATAGTGGTAGCTTCCTCCCTATGGCCTCCCTGACCACAGGCTTTGGACCAGATCTGCAACATCAGATGTAAATTCCCTCCTGTGGAGTGAGAATCAAATCAATCAGGAAGCAGTTATCACCATAACAGACTTACCACTATTGCACCAGTGCCTGGCCAGTCAGTAGTATAGCATGCAGGGTCCACAGCTAAGAAAGACTGTTGATGACAGTTCTCCAGCAGTCTGGATGGCACCTTCAAGCATAGTAGGGAGGAAGCTTACAGACAGTTTCAGCTTAATTTCTGTATGTCCCATGACCAATGCATGTAGTATTTTCAGCAATCAAGTCTTACCATCTAGTTCTGGTGGGCAACTAACAACAGTGGAAATAGCCTGTATTGTTTAGGGGACCTCAGGGACCTCCCTGACTCATAGAGAGACAGCTTATCCCCGAAACTGAGATGTTTTTGTTTTGTTGTTAATTTTTTTTTTTTTGATTTTTTGATACAGGGTCTCATAGAACCTGGAAATCTTGATGATCCTGTCTTTACCTCCAAAATCTTGAGATTACAGAAGTGAGCTGAGATTTTTGCTTAGTAACCTGTGGCTTCTGGGAGCAGCTTTGAAAGTTGTTTTTAAAGTAGCATCTTGGCTTACCTATAATGTATTTACATAGTTGCTGTTTGATGACTCAGTGAAGGTCAGGCAGCATGTCTCCTTTGTCTGAAGCAGATCTCTATAAACTGTTGTCATGAGTCTGCCTGCTACAGTTGTCCTCTGCTGGCCATTGCCTGGTCCAGCCCAAGGAGCTAGCAATGACAAGTGCCAGATTCTGTTAGGACCATTGACCTATTTTGGGTACAGAGGCCAAGGTCAGATGACCAGGAGAACAAACTAAGAAGGAAAAGACATGGCAAGAAAGAGACATGAAGCCAAGTCTAAGAGTAGAACAGCTGGTAAACTAAGGCACCCAACTTGGTAGTAGAGTAGAAGCACTGAGAGGGGGACATTGAAGTGGGGCTGGGAGGGGGTAGATATGAGACAGGAAGAGAGCAGGAGCCTGGCTCTACATTTCCTCTTACTAGATTCACAGCCCAGCTTCCTGCCAAGTGCGCTCCTGCACAGGGCAAAATGCTGGGGACCCTTAAGGCTGTAGTAGAAAGATGTAGCATTTTTCTAGTCTTTAGGCAGGAAATGTTACCTTCTCATATCACCTTTAAACTTCAGTGCTATCTATCAATGGCCATCACCAACTCCTGCTAAGAACACATGTCTGAAAGTGCCTAGAACAAGGGATTGGGGAATGTTCACAGTCATCATATAGTCTCCTGGTGAGGTTTAGACTAGCTGTGTCCCACCACTAAGGAAGACTAGCTGGAAACCGTGCCATGTGCCTAATACTGACTTATAAAAATATGCAGGTGATATGTCAGAATGGGGCAAATTATCCTGTTTTGGGGAGCAGCTGAAGGTCTTCCTGCAGCATCTTCCTTTCAGTCTTTTAACCCTCCCCTGAAAAACTTTTAATTTTATTCCTTTGACATTTTTATTCATTTATTATTTTACCTATTGATTTTCTCCCCTCAGGTGACTCCTGTAAGAGCTCAGTTTTGCTGGATCCACAGAAAATGCCTTGTTGGAGGGGGATTGCAGTCAGGGCATACCATGTGGAGAGACCATGGAGAAAAAGCCTAGATTGTCACTTTTTTTTTTTTTATCTGATCCAAATTGTTTTCACATTTTTTTTCTTTTTTTGGTTTGGTTGTTTTTTGTTTCTTTTTCTTTTTTTTTTTTTGGAAACAGGATCTCACTTTGTAGACAAGGGTGGCCTCAAATTCATAGTAACCCTTCTGCCACAACCTCCCTAATGCTGGGATTAATTTTGGGTTGTTTTGAAGGAAGGTGTCTATTTCAAACACCATCTACCTTGGCAGTGGAACTGGGTGGGGTCCCAGTTCCACTGCCAAGGTAGACAGGAGGTTCATGACAGCAGGTGAAGCAAGGTGAGGTAATGTGCCTCCATGCAGGTGACAGGAGGTGAAGCAATGTGAGGTGATGTGCCTCGGTGTGGTTGTTCCTGGGCTGTGAGCAGGGCTGCTGTGTTAGCACAGACATGTGGTAGGATACTGATTTGCTAATTTGTTTAGGGAAATGAAGTAAGACTCAAACACTCAACATCAGCTTTTATCTGCATTCAGTCTTAAGATACTGAGGAAGCTTGTTGCTGGTTCATACTCTCAGGGACTGGGGGTCCCAAGTCTATTTAACTTATGCCAGGTCCAAAGTTAGAGAGGCCACCTTCGCCAGCCAGCGGAAATGCATTGGCCTTGTGAGAACCTGCACTGGGCCAACACCCTGAGTTGATGGTGGGAGAGGCTCTCTGAGTTTTTTTACTGGCCTCATTTCCTAACACCAAAGTGTAGTATGAGGTAGAAAATCTACTCTACAGAGGAAAGAATAGTATGGTACTTTGAAGGGGAGTCACAGCTTAAGTACTCAGAGTTAAGCATGGAGAAAGGAGGAGTGTTAATTTTTAGAAACTTCTGAAGTATATTTAATAGGAAGTTCCACATTTCTTTGTTTGTTTTCTTAATGGATAAAACCTCCTCTGGCCCTGGGTCATTGCCATGTCTAGTCACATGAATTCTGATGCTTGCTGAAGATGCTCCCTCAAACAGACCAGGGGCTAAGGCAGTGTATTGGATTGAGGATAAGCTTCCAGTGGAAAGACACCACAACCTCTTAGAGAAAAACAAAAGTGAATCCATGGAGGTGAGGCCAAGACCTTCGTTCAACTAAACTCATTTAGAGAAAAGTCATTTTTAGAAATTCAAGTAATGTGATTAAAAGCAAAGACAAATATCTGCTTTCTGCCTAAATCTAAAGACAGTTGAGGTGGTATGGGCCAGAGAACAACCAAGAGCCACAGGCTCACTCCAGGAATGGGTCAGAGGTTAGTTAGCCTCTTATGTCATAATGTAGGTGTTGCTACATCCACTTGAAGAAATACAACTGAGATGAATCCATTAGTCATGGATTTCATCATTATTCATGATAAACATGGGTGAGAGTAAGCTGTTTATTTCTCATGCTAAGACATAAGCATGACATAAACATGCTAAGACACAAGATCTAAATATAGGACAGCTCTTAAACCATCATAGATGTGCATTAGCTATGACTGTCAAGGAAAATCTTCACTCACTTGGAATTTCAGGATAATAATGATATGAGTGTAATATTTATAGTGCCTAGTGCATAGTAGGTGCTCAGTGTTGTAGAATTACACAGAGAATTACAGACCACCACACTTTTGTAGCCAATCGAGAGTCAGCAACTGAGAAAGGGCTCAAGCCATAAAATGCTCTCAGTGAAGAAGCTTAGGGAAAGCCGGGCGTGGTGGCGCACGCCTTTAATCCCAGCACTCGGGAGGCAGAGGTAGGAGGATCGCTGTGAGTTCGAGGCCAACCTGAGACTCCATAGTGAATTCCAGGTCAGCCTGGGCTAGAGTGAAACCCTACCTCAAAAAAACAAAACAAAACAAAAAAAAAGAAGCTTAGGGGTACAGCATTTTCTAAAGGCAAAGACCATAAAAAATCAGTGTCAGATGTAGATCTGGGCAACATCAGAACATGCGGTTGTTTCACTTGGATATCTTGGAGTTTATCTTATTTACACACCAGAGCCATGTTTGGGGTCATGGGAAGTCTTGAAAATGTTATCAGTGCAGATGTGGCCCTCCTGGGGAGATAGGGAGTTTGCAACTGAAAGTCGCCCTAGCTTAGCTATTTTATTTCCCCAGTAAATGGAGTCAGGGCCTACTTAGGACAGGATGGCATTTTCTTAGCTGTTACACTCAGTAAATAATTATACACCAAGAGTGTACTATGCATGATGTTTAATAACTCATGGAGGCTGAGGTAGGAGGATCGCTGAGTTAGAGGCCAACCTGAGACTACATAGTGAATTCCAGACCAGCCGGGGCTGAAGCAAAACCCCACCTCAAAAAAGGGGGGGGGGAATAATTTTAGAGTTCATGAAGTAGCATAAGTGTAGTGTGTAAGGAAGAATTTATCCACATGTGTACTTTAAGACTTCTCACCATGCTATCATTTGTTATTAGCAGGTGTCTTCTGCAGAGGTTCGAATTGGGCCCATGAGACTGACACAGGACCCTATTCAGGTACGTTTCAGTCACCCAGGAGGGGCTTCATTGTTGGGGCAGTGGTTGTGTGAGCAGTGTTTGAGGGGCTTTCTGTTTTAGCAGTGGATAAGCCAACCTTTCCCTCTATGTTTGCATAGTGAATATATGTGTGTGATTGTTTTTACTAATGTTATACTTGAGAACTCATTGTTTTCTTGGCTTTAGCATGGATCCACTTTGAGTATAATAAGTTTAATGAGTAGACTTCAGGCTGGACAGTGAGGAAGAATAATTTTTCTGCCAAAACACAAGTCTGTCCCACACCCTGCTGCAGGCTGGAAAGGAAATATTGGTGTACTAGTGAAGGCTAAGGCTTTTCCATGAGCCACAGCTGGGTTTAAATCCTTTCTCTGTCTCTCAAAAGTATGAGTTGGCATGTACTGTTACCCTCCTCTGTCCCACTGCCTGTTGGTACAGAGACAATGAGAATGGTTTTTCTTAGGGGAACTGTGAGTGAAGTGAAGCCATGGCATGCTAGAAGGACCGCTGTCTGCCAGTGGAAGGTGCTCAGCAAATGAAGGCTGCTACTGTTGCTTGGGAAGAGAAGACAATGAAAGGTTCCCCTTTCATGTCCCCTGTGATGTAACCAAGTAACCTCCTAGGATCTATGACAGAAAAGAAACTGCAGGGCCGGGTATGGTGGCACATGCCTTTAATCCCAGCACTTAGGAGGCAGAGATAGGAGGATCGTGGTGAGTTCGAGGCCACCCTGAGACTGTATAGTTAATTCCAGGTCAGCCTGAGCCACAGTGAGACCCTACCTCGAAAAACCGAAAAAAGAAAAAAAGAAAAGGAACTGCAGTCCTAGGCCAGAGGACCCACCCTCCCACAGGATTGATCCAACTTTAACTCTGGCTGTTGAGCCATTTTGCCTCCTTGGACTCATCAGCTTCCTGTGTGCCTGTATCAGAGAAACATGCATAAAGGGAGTTTATGCCCACTTAAATTACTTTAAAATCTTAAAAAGCATATATATCCACCCACGTGTCCTCAATATATGCACTTCCTCTTTTTAACAAGTATAGCTTCTTAGCACCTGGAAGCTGACCCTGTGCTTGGGACAAGCTTTCAGGCAAGCCAGCCAGTGTATAAATGACAATGCAAAGCAGAGTAAGGGAATGCACTGCTTCAGTTATGAACAAATGCAAAGAGAAAATAATGCTTTAGAGTGGCTTGAAAAGGAAATGCAGCCCTAGGGAAAGGGGGAAAAAAAGGAGAAGATTTAGCTTGGGAAAATTTGATGAAAGCAAATTTAGGAGCAAAGAGAGAAAAATAAACACAAGCCTCAACTATTTGTATAGAATACAAGCAAGTGGAAATTTTCAGTAATTGTTCTGAGGGGCATATGCTTTGTACTCCAGTTTTGAATAAAGGCAATGGCAAATAATAGCAAATGAAGGAGCTTATACTGGGGATTTATCCCAAAATCTGTTTCCAGAATACTTCTCATTTGCCTTCATATTTTTCCTATGCTACATTTTCAGTGAATGCTCATAAAGGTGTCATGGTCTTTTAAAAAAATTTTTTATTTTTTAAAATTATTTATTTATTTGAGAGCAACAGACAAAGAGAGAAAGAGGGAAAAAGAGAAAGAGGGAGAATGGGCGCGCCAGGGCTTCCAGCCACTTCAAACGTGCGCCCCCTTGTGCATCTGGCTAACGTGGGTCCTGGGGAATCGAGCCTTGAACCGGGGTCCTTAGGCTTCACAGGCAAGCGCTTAACCGCTAAGCCATCTCTCCAGCCCTGTCATGGTCTTTTAAAAATGTAATTTGTCAAATTATTAACTATTTTACCCACACCTATCTAACATTAACGTCATGTCCCATTTGTTTCAGAGAAGTTTTATATTTCCAGATACAATGTTGCATATATAGTTTAAGCCTTTCATTTAGCCCTTTGCCTCCTTACTTTCCTCTAAAAGCAACCACTATAATATACATTTGAGTACTCCTCTACATATGCACATCCATGTCCATTCATAGAATTTACTCATTTCAAATGACTGTAGGTTGATTTGAAAGCTTCCATGTTGTCAGCATCATTCTAAAATGTAGTTTCATTATTTAGTACCATCTGATGTTATAGCTAAGAACCCGTTGCCTAATCTGACATCAGGAAGATTGACTTTGTTTTCTTCTGAACCCTTTCATAATTTTAGCCTTTCCCTTTAGCATCATGGTCCACTGAGTTAACTTTGTGTGTGGTGTGCCACACTGTCTTGATTTCTGTAGCTTTGTAATAATTTTTGGAATTCTGAATTGAATCATTCAGCTTTATTCTTATTTTTTTAATTAGTTAATTTATTTGAAAGAAAGAAAGGAGCAGCTAGAATGGGTGTATTAGGCCATCTAGCCACTGCAAATAAACTAGACACATTTGCTACCATGTGCATCTGACTTTATATGGGTACTGGGGAATCAAACCTGGGTCCTTAGGCTTTGCAGAAAAGTGTCTGAAATGTTAAGCCATCTCTCTAGCCCTATTCTTTTTCTTCTTCTTTTTTTTAGAGAAAGCAAGAGAGAGAGAGAGAGAGAGAGAGAGAGAGAAAATTGGCATGTCAGGACCTCAGCCACTGAAATCAAACTCCAGATGTTCATGCTACCTAGTGCACATGTGCGACCTTGTGCTTCACCTTTGTGCATCTGGCTTACATGGCATCTGGAGAGAGATCAAACATGGGTCCTTAGGCTTCACAGCAAGCACCTTAAGCTCTAAACCATCTCTCCAGCCTCCTATTCTTATTTTTTAAGATTGTCTGGGTTGTCTAGATGTCGACAACCTTGCTGAACTCACTTATTAGAACATACAGTCTTTTTTTATGGAGTCCTTAGGATTTTCTACATGCAAAATCATGTCATTATTTCTTCTTTTCCAATCCTTAATGCTTTTTGTACTTAACTATTTCAAGAACAAAATATGTTTGGCTTTTATGTCTGTAGCTTGGCAGGAGATCATTAGTCTTGCCTGCATGAGGCTATGAGCTTGAGCCCCAGTGCTGAGAAAAATAGTTGTGTTTTTCTAAAAGTTACTTCCAGGGCTTTTCCTAAAGTAATTGTACTATCTTACATTCCAATATTATGAGATTTATGTTACTTCAAATCTTTGACAATATTTGATTTTGTGTATCTTTTAAATTTAGCTACTCTAATGGATAAGTAGCACTTACATTGTAATTTAAATTTGCATTTCTTCTTGACTAGTGATAAACACATTCTCATTTATTTTGGGGGGCTAGTCCTATATTTTATTTTATGATGTACTTGGTTAAGTCTTCTGTCCATTTTTAAAATTAAGTAAAAAATTTAAAGGTATTGAATTGATGAAATTACATATACTTGTTGCAAATTCTTTGTCAAATTGAAGACCTTTTCTCCCAGTCTTTGGCACTTTCCATTTTTGTAACTTGTGCTTTAGATGAGCAAATTTTTTTCATTTTGATTGGCTAGTACATAATAACATGCATATATATGCTAGGCAGCCAGATTTTAATAACAGCATTCAAGCTATATTGAATTTCTGTCTTTTCACACATGATATAGTCTTTTACAAAACTAAACTATCCCTTGATGCCTTATTCCCCATAACTAAAACAACAGTTGTCTAAAATTCTGGACTTATTATTATTATTATTTTAAATTTTATTTATTTATTTGAGAGAGAGAGAGGGAGAGAGATACATAAATAGGCAGGTAGAGAGAGAGAGAGAGAGAGAGAGAATGGGCTCACCAGGGCCCCAGCCCTGTAAATGAACTCTAGATGCATGTGCCCCTTGGGTATCTGGCTTTATGTGGGTTCTGGGGAATCGAACTGAGGTCCTTTGGCTTTGCAGGCAAGCACCTTAACTGCTAAGCCATCTCTCCAGCCCATGGATTTATTATTTTTGATATATCAAAACATGTAAAACATTCTACTTGGTAGTCAATCTTTAAAGCATAATAATAAAATGAATAATATGAATACATCACCCAAAGCAAGAACTAGAATGTTACCATTCCTATTGTATGCCCTGCCTGGTTCCTGTTACACGAGTTTGACTACAAATGACAGGAGATGGAAGTGGTCTGAATAAGAGGGAGCAGTTAATAGCTCTTTGAAAAAAAGAGCAGACATTCAGCTTAAGACCAAAGCTGACTTTATTACTTGGTCTCATTGAACCATAGAGTTTGACCCACTGATCCATCCAGTAATAACCTTATGAGCAACTGTTATCTGCAAAACTCCATGCTAGGTGCTACAGGTGATAGGAAGATTGGCATGACATTCCTTGCCCACACACAGATGTCTAGGAAGTGAGTTTTATTGTTCAAGTACTGTCACTGCAGGACATTGCAGGCTGGCCATGGATTGTGATTCCCCTGCTAACTTTGCAACTGTCTTAGAAAAATCAAGCTTTGTCTTACTGCTTGCATTTTTATTCCCCCACCCATTGAGAGAAATATCTCTTGTGTTAACTTCTTTAGAATGCCAAAACATATTAATCAGCTACATCAATCAAAAGCCCTTAGGGCTTGGAAAGAAATGACTTGATAAGGGGTATTTCAGGATGTGGTTGCTTTGGAGGGTTCATTTCTGAGTTCACCAGGGGAAACTGAGAAGCAGAACATGGGGCTGCACACGCCCCACACAAGCTGGCAGGGAGGGTGCCCAGGGAGGGTGGAATAGACTGGTGGTATAGCATACAGCTGTTCAGCACATCTCTCCTGGGTGAGTAGATATGACTCACACAGAGAGAGAGTCATACTTTCCAGTCTTGGCAGGAAAATAAAAAGTAAGGGAAATATTATGAGACAGTAAATTCATATCAACATGATACTGTCTAGAAACCAAGTGGCCTTTTCTTCATCAATGTCTGGAGCACTTTTATTTCCCCAGCATGTAGGACTAACATGTTTCTTCTTAGAATCCTGTCTAAGCACTTCCCTCACAATGGGCTTTCCAATGAACTTGGAACTGGATCCCACAGCTGTGGCCTGAACATTTTTTTCCTAGCAAGGCAGCTCCCTTCAAAATATCTTATTTCATGTCATGGGAATAGAAATTTATTTTGGGATTTTTGTTTGTTTGTTTTGATACAAGGTCTTATTCTGTAGTCTAGGCTGAGCTGGAACTCATGGTGATTCCTTCCAACTTCTGGGATTACAGGTGTGAGCCATCATACCTGGCTTACAGTGAGGTTTTATGTGTTGGAGGTAACATGGCCTCATCATTAGCTGACTTTCACACATTCAGTAAGGCAAGCTATGGAGATGAGACCAAAGTGATAGAGCGAGATAGACAAAATAACTCATCATGACTAGTGTCTCCATTTCTGTATATCCTTCCTATTGCTACCAGGTTGTGTCTTCTACCTTGCCCAGACAGTCTGGGATCAGCCTGGCTTCAGTTTATATCATATTACCTGTGTGGCTATGGACATGTCTCAGTTTCTGTCTGAAAAATGAGAACAATAGCCACCTCCAAAGAGTGGCTGAGGGGTTATTAAGAAAGCATTTCAGGGGCTGAGGAGATGACTCAGCAGTAGCACAGTTGCCACTTAAGCACGAAAAAGGGGGTGACAACTGAGTTTGACTGCCCAGAACCCATGTAAAAAGACAGGCATGGTCATGCACATCTGTAATCCCAACCCTTTGAGGGTAGAAACTGGAGAATCACTGGGGTTCACTGACTGAAAAATGGCAGTTATTGTTATGAGTTATGAGGGAGAGACCTCATCTCAAGGAAGCAATGGATAAGGGCACCCAAAGCTCTCCTCTGGCCTCTGCATGCATGTGAATCATGTGCACATATCTATAGACATGTGCATATACTACACATAATACACCATAACACACCTTTTACACACACACACACACACACACACACACACACACACACACACACACAGACACGTATCCATAAGAGAGAAAGAGCATTCCACGTATTTTTGGGTATAATGGTGAAAGTCTTGAGGCTAGTCTTTCCCCATGAAATGGCTCCTCCTCTGTGGGTTCCTGGGTCCTTGGGCCAGCCACGATCCCCCAAGGCGTCCCAGACAACCGTGGTGGTGAGTGGGCTACTTTCGTACTTTCGGGAGACAGTCTCCATGAACAGCTCTGGGTTTATTGTCAGGGAAATGGATTTATAAGCAGTTGAAGGTGGGAAGAGGATCCTAAAGGGATTGGTGGTTTTAAAGGTTGCTAGTCTATGCCTAGGGACATTCATTCCAGCACACAGGGAGTCAGGTGCAGCATGTAGGGAGAGAGTCAGGTAACCTGAGGGTCACAGGGCTGTGTGAAGGCTGCTGGCTGATAAGGAGTTTCCTACGCAACTGGCCAAAGGCCACAGGGTTATGAGCAAAGCCTAAGTCTTATCTGAATGTCCAGGTATCCCATGCTTGGAGAGAGAGTGGCCTTACTTCCTGCTGATCTTGGGGTTGAGATTTTGTCCAGGGGTCCAGGCTCACTGCGACCCCCAAGAATGGGGGGAGGATCCTGGCTCACTGCAACCCCTGAGATTGGGGGGAGGAGCTCCCTTGCCAGTCCTGTCCCCGAGATATGACCCACGGTTCAGGCTGCTGCAACCTCTCCCTAACCTGGGGCCTTCATGTCAGACAGCTTAGTTTTGTTTTAACCCAGGGCCCTGCCTATGTCCCACACTCCTCCACCAATTGTTTAGTACTTTATGGGTACATCTGTTCTAGAGGGTCCTTGTTACCAGAGCTTGGCTTAGGGCTCAATCAAGTATTCTCAAAATTGGATATTTCACATTAGACACTAAGAGTCCATTTGCAGATATATTGGAAAACCCTGTTTTAGAAAGAAGAGGAATTATAATGAACATTTAATACTGTATTCTTCAAGTTAAGAAGTTAGCTTTGTTTCCATCATTTTTTTTTTTTTTTTTGGTTTTTCAAGGTAGGGTCTCACTCTAGCCCAGGCTAGGGTCTCACTCTAGCCCAGGCTGACCTGGAATTCACTATGGAGTCTCAGACTGGCCTTGAACTCACAGCAATCCTCCTGCCTCTGCCTCTCGAGTGCTGGGATTAAAGGCGTGCGCCACCACGCCCGGTCTCCATCATTTTTATAATTAGTCTTCCACAGAGAAAATAGTTTTATTAGCAAAAACAAATTATTGCTATTGTCAAAAAGACACTTCTCAGTTCTTCACAAAACTTGTAAAAGAAATAGTTACAAGGATTTCTAGCAAGACAATGACATGGGCTAGTGAGGAAGTTTGCTGACAGGGGAGTGGGGCAGGGGGGTGCCAGCTCTGTCACTGCTGTGCTTAAGGTGGTTATCTTCCTGGTCTGAGGACTGGCGGGTGGGTGCATCATTCCCAGAGTCCCTTGCTGCCCTGAGAACTTCTTCAGGTTGTGACCTCTGCTGCTGGCATTGTCGTGCCCGCAGTGCTAATGCTTCTCTGCAGCCTCTCAGAGCAGCCCCTCTGCCTCATTTTCTCACCAAGCCCTGGTCAGGCCTTATTTCAACATTCTAGCTCAGAGTAAACAACAAATGAATGTTTGTGGCTACAAAAAGATTTAGGCAAAATTTGTTCAGAGATAGAGGGAGTTCTATCTGGCAGTTTAAGATTTTTGCACTCACATTGAAAAGTAGTGCAGGGGCTTGACAGATGGCTAAATGTTTAAAGACAATTGCTTGCAAAGCCTGATAACCCAGACTCAATTCTGCAGTACCCACATATAGCCAGATGCACAAAGTGATGCATGCATGTGGAGTTCACTTGCAGCAGCAAAAGGTCCTAGCATGTCCATTCTGTCCCTTCCCTTTCTCTGTCCCCCTCTCTTTCTTTCTCCTTTCAAATACATAAATAATACTTTATTTTTAGAAAAAGGAAAAGCAAGGTCTGGGGAAATGGTTCAGTGATTTAAAAAAAAAAAAGGTTGCTTGCAAAGTCTGCCAGTCTGGATCTGATTCCCCAGTACCCATGAAAATCCAGATGCACAAAGTGGCACATGCATCTGGAGTTCATTTGCAGCAGCAAGAGGCCCTAGTACACCCATAATATCTCTTTATCTATCATAAACACATACATACATACATATATACATACATACATACATACCTACCTACCTACATGTTTTTTATAAAGCAGTACAGGTAGCACCGTGTGCACACATTCCACAGAGTAGTTACATAGCACCAGGCCGCCAGCATGTTTCAGATTGAAGTGATTTGTTTCTTTCAAATGGTTAAAGTACAGACTTCACTAGTAGCTCTTCAGTTCCCAGATCACTATGTCAAGAACAAAAGCATGCCATGATCAGTTATGATCCACGTCACATGTTTTCTAAATCTCTGTAATTGGCTCCTGATAATCTGCAATTTCAGTTCAAGCATAGACAGCAAGGTGTGTGGCTAGGTTTGGCCTGCCTCTCCATGAGAAACCCACATAACCCTATACAAAAAATAGATACTGAGTGAGGAGTAAGATAGCAAGCACACACACACACACACACACACACACACACACACACACAAATAAAGCAAAGAAATGAGAAGTGGAGATGCTGTGACACAGGATGGAATATAAACAGAGTAAGAGGAGACATCGTTGCCAGGCGAATGTTGCTGCTGCTGCTTTGAGAGATTTTGAACATGTAGCCAGTGTAAATACAAGCTTATTGGTTTAAGAGAGGACTATAAAGGTAACGAGAAGGATGAAGATGCCACAGAAGAAGTCAGGCCAGCAAAACATATCCTATCCATTAAAGGATCTCCAGGGACAGTGCATGACACAGGCAGTAGAGGATAAAATGTTGGGAGCTAATCCAAACAGGGGAAGGACAGTTCACCAAGCCATGGAAAAAAGCTTGATTGTGAACTTTACTATATGAACATACTGCATAGTGGTCATATTCCCATGGGATTACACTCTTATGTTCCCTCTCTTCCACCCCTGTTCCACTGAGGGCCCTTGTCAATGGGGTCATAGATGCACCAGTCAGTCTCTGTGGGAAGGACAATGCCTCAGGATACTCCTTCCCACCCTGTGGCTCTTATACTCTTTCCCTTTCTTCCACAATGTTCCCCAAATCTTGGCAGGCATGTTATAAGTCTCCTTTAGTGTTGAGCTCTCTGAATCCTCTGATTTTATGCTTTGATGAGTTTTGAGTCTACTCAGTGTGTACTACCATCTGCCTGGAGAAGGTTCTCAGGCTAACAGTAAGAGTAGCATTCTTGTTTAATCTGTTACTTCCTCCATAGTGTCTCCTGGGACCTGGTGTATGTGATAGAGATGACTCATCTCATGCTAGGCATTCGACTTTCTATTCTTGTCGTGTGGATGGATTTTGGGTCTCCCCAATATTCACTTCCATCTGTAAAAATCAGATTCAGATTCTCCAGCCAAGAGTGACAGCAGTATCGATCAAAGGGAATTAGCATAATCATTTAAAAGACTTTAAAAAAATTATTTATTTATTTGAGGGGGGAAGGAGGAGCATAGAGAAAGAGAGAGAGAGAGAGAGAACGTGTGTACCAGGGCCTCTAGCTACTGCAAATGAACTCCAGATGCATGTGCCACCTTATGCATCTGGCTTACATGGGTACCAGGTCCTTAAGCTTTGCAGGCAAGCACCTTAACTGCTAAGCCATCTCTTCAGCCCCTGAAAGACTTCTTGATGAGTATACCCACTGTGGTGGTTTGAATGTATGGCTGCCCTAGACTCAGGCTTGCAACTTGAGTCTCCAGTAGGCAGAGCCCTCTTGGGGAAGAGATATGTCAGTAGGAGTGGATCTTAAGTACAGCCATAAGGTGTATGGAGAGCAGTTTACATTCTGGCTGTTCTTGGTGCTGGCTAGAGGTGGTGTCTCTCTGCTTGGATCTATGAAAGTGAACCAGCTTCTTTTGTCATTGATGGTATTCCCTGGAATTTGTAAGCCTGAAATAAACCCTTTCCTCCCATAAGCTGCTTTTGGTTGAGTGTTTGTCCAGTAATGAAGAGCTAACTACAACACCCCCTCGTCTTAGCCAAAGAACAGTGGAAGCTTCCATTTAGGGCCTATGACCATCCTATCCATAGGCTTCTGACTTGGTTCTCAGTAGCAGGTATGAATTCCCTCCCACTGTATAATCCTCATTTCCAATCAGAGAGCAGTTGATTTTTCCGTAGCCTATGTACCACTATTGCACAGGTATGTACATCTTGCCCGGCTGATTGATTTTGTAGCTTATGGGATCCCTGCTTATTCACATCATTGGTGACCAGTATCCCCCAGCAGGATCTTCCACTTTCTAAGAGAAAGTATAATTTTCTAGAGCTAGGCCCATGTTTATACAGGCAATTGCTAGGGTTGTACTATAAAATGTATGACTTTCAATCCTATAGATTTTTCACTTTGCTTAGGAGTTGATTTTTCTGAATCAATGTTTTATAAATAGAAATAATTTTGAATACCACCCATATAAATTTTTAATAAGTGCTTTTATAATACATGTCCTATTTCAAAACAAAGGTTTTATTATTATTCAGGTATGGTAGGCTAACAGATCAAGGGAAATTTGACATTGAAAAAATAGTTACATTTCCAAGAGGAGTGGACACACCACACTATACAGGGCCACCCAGAGACACTCCAGGGTCAGTCAGGAGACCCAGGGAGCAAGAGGTAGCTGTAGCAGGAGTTTCTGTGGGAAGGAATTGGTGTTCAGGATTGGCTAGTTTGGGCAATTTTGGAGGGACTGGGAGCATAAAGATTCTTTGTAGTTTCTTGGCACCTAGACCTGGGATGATTGAGTCATGGGGACAGTTACCCAGTTTCTGAGAGTCCTGCAAGTGCAGATAAAAGACGAGGTAGGGATGAGGGCTCTCAGTGAATTGCTTTGCAAATATGAAAGCTGAGCTCCTAGGAGCTGACACTGTCCCTCCATTGCCCTCAAATTTCCACCTGTTAAAGCATCTGAGACACAGAACATTAAAAGGCATGATTAATACATCTCCCCTTTCAATCTGTCTTAAAAGTTTTCATATGCAATCCAGTTTTCTGTCTGTAAAGTGGCCTAGAAAACCTTCCATGATCCAGCCCTTTACTTTGAGCTTGATCTTCTCCCACCCACCCTTTCTCTCTCTCTTCTTTCTCTGTCACATTGGCTCCAAAGCAGTCCCTCAGACACAGTTGTGGCCCATGTAGGGACTTCTGGAGCTCTGGATGGAAGGCTTTACCTTCAGGTACCAGCTCCTTTCCTGACCTTCCCCAACACCTACCTCCCCTATCTACTGGTATCTATTCTGGGTTTCCTCATTCTGCCCTACTGCTTTTCACATAACACTTACTGCTTGTTAACTTCACACATAAGAACTTTACTTAATGTGCCTATCATTTATTATTTGTCCCTCTACCATGACTAACAAGAAGTGTTGTTAGAAATCCACTGTGCAGCCAGACAGGTAAGAGCCAAAAAGTTTTGCTACTTTCTGACTTCTAGGCTTTGTATATTGTTTCTTGTGTTAATATCACAGCTATGCCTAATAAAAGGTTATTATTGATTTCTTTCACAAACCAGTTTATTCTGTCTGATTTTTCTCATTATGTCTGCCTTGTTGACTTCTTGTTAATTTGGTTTGAAGCTTTCCTCTCATTTTTTAAATCCGCAAATCTGCCCCCTTCACCTCTTTTGGAAGAGCCAACCTCTGTCTCTTCCTAATAGGATTTCTGTGGCTGAAAATATTAGGAGCATCTTGGGGTGACAAGTGATAGACCCTAGCCAGAGTGAACCCTTGGAATATGGAGGTTTCATGTGTTACTGGCATGTGATTTTAAGCTGGTGTTAAGAAAAAGAAATGTGAAAATCATACTGAAGAATATAGTCTCTTTTAGTAACATGACAGTTGAGAAAATGAAGAATGATTCAAAGTGTAACACAGTTGACATGTATGATATATTTGAATATTATTGATATTCAGAAATTGTTGGGCAGATTAAGGTATGACATGGTGATGTAATTTTGTTTTTATAGAAAAGAGCCTTCATGGGATAGAGAGATGGCTTAGTGGTTAAGGCACTTGCCTGCAAATCCAAGGGACCCAGGTTCAGTTCCCCAGGACTCTTATAAGCCAGATGCACAGGGTGGTACATGTGTCCAGAGTTCGTTTCTGGTGACTGGAGGCCCTGGTACACCCATTCTCTCTCTTTCTCATTAATAAATGAAAATAGTAAACAAACAAACAAAAAAAAGCAGTCTTCAGTTTTAACAGATATGTGTGGATTAAATAATAAAGAACTGCATTTTCCACAATCTAACTCCACATTGGCCTCAGAAGCTATTGCTAAGGCTGGTTGATAAATGTATAAGATCATTATGAAATTGTGTCTACCTTCCTATATATTTCCAATTTTCAAATAATGAGATATTTAAAATATATATAATGGCAGTAGTTGGACACTTTGGTTTATTTCTGGTTATAAGTGAAGCACTTTGGGTATTTTCCATGATGAATGACATAACCTCGTGCCTTAAAAGTCATTCATGCTGAGAGTCTGCCATTCTATTCCTAATTATTTAATCCAGAAGTAGATGCTGAGGAATATTAAATGCCTTATCAATATCTTGAGAGTGTTATAGGTTTTTTTTCTTTTTGGACCCTACTGCTGGGAGTTAGTCTCACTCCTACTAATACTAAGGCCCTTGTAGTGGTAGATACCTGTAACCCCAGCTACTCCACAGACAAGGTAGGGGGACCCACAGTTTATACCATTCTGGGGTTATACAGCAAGATAATTTCTCAAAAATAGAAATAGCCTTCTTGTATTTTTTATAAAACCCTATAAATAGTTATCCCAGCTGTCATTCTTTTACCAAGAAATCTGCAAGTGCCAACCTGCTGTTGGGGATGGGGTATTAGAGGGGACAAGACTAGCCCACTCCTTGCTTTCCAGAAGCTTCATTCTCAGTACAGAATTTACACCATAAGTGAGTAAACACAGTGATGGGAAGTCTTTCCTTGGCTTTCTGGCTGGCAGAGAATCTGAGTTCCTGAGCTCAGGGGTTGCTGAGGAGAATTGTGGAAAGCATTGCTACCTTCTTTCCCATGGGTGGGACTTTGCTTTTCAGTGAGGCAAATAGATGCAAATTGTCCTCAACTTCATTTCATCATCTGCACATTTCATCATTCCTGTCATAGGCTGGCAAGGGTTAAGGGTTTGAATTAGTCTCTGAGGTTGATTTGAGTTCCTGTTTGTTCCTTTGTCTTTATATATATTTTAGTGCTGAGTTCAGAGAGGCCATCAGGGATTCACAAGCAAATACCATGCACTGGACCCAGAAATATACATTTCAGAGTCCTTGCTTAATGTAGGCAACTTGTGGTACTTCCCCATCAATAATTTTATTGCTTTGCTTATTTAAAAGCCAAGCTTACTAGGGAATTACTTGTTTAACTGCAGCCCAAAACTACCCCCACCAGTGTGACTGAGCTCCTGACTGTGTCCAGCCCACAGATCTCCCAATGAGCTCACAAGGCACTGTCTTCATCACATCTCACAGCAGAGAACCAGTAGGGCAAGGAGAAGGAATAACTTATTTAGAAACCACTGGAACCTGGGCAGCTTCCCTCACAGAACCTCACATGTCACCGGTACAACAAAGCCCTGTTTTCAGGACAGGCCTCTGAGGAGGATAGTTTTTGTCAAATTGCTCTGCTCTCTGTTTCAGGTTTTGCTAATCTTTGCAAAAGAAGATAGTCAGAGTGATGGCTTCTGGTGGGCCTGCGACAGAGCTGGTTATAGATGCAACATTGCTCGGACTCCAGAGTCAGCCCTTGAATGCTTTCTAGACAAGCACCATGAGATTATTGTAATTGATCACAGGCAAGCCCAGAACTTCAATGCGGAAGCAGTGTGCAGGTACCTACCTCCATTCAAGATGCTTAGTAAATATCCCCTGAACAGCTCAAACTTTGTAGTTATTTTGTGGATAGCTTTAGTTCCCAAATGTTTCTTCAATGTGCATTGACCCTGCGGAGAAGTATACCCAGATTTCTGTGGTGAAAGCTATAGCTCCTTCCTGTGAATGTATCTCACTTTCTTGTTTTTCCATATTTGAGTTGTATTGAATTCGAGGTATCAGCTGGACTCCCCTAAAGCTTCAGGACATTCCCACTTCCTCCCTGGGTATTGCTCATAAAAAGTCCTTAAAATTTCACACAGTTTTTCTTATATAGATATGGTTTAGATTTAAAGTAGATATTTTAAAATTCATTATTCTGTCCCAAAATGAACATCAGAAATGTGTGAAATATAAATTTCTCCATGCATGACACAGATGGGTAGTTCCTATAGCAGGCTTCCCAGACATTGAGGGAAGGGGGAAGGCAGCGGTTTTGTAGCAACAGAAAGTCTTCCAGGGGCCTATGCCCCCACTTATTTATAGAAATGCTTTCACTTTCACTTTAGGTAGCAAATATATGCCTGTTCATAAATAAATGCACAGTCATAGACTTAGTTTAGTATGAACTGAGCCATGTCACAGAAGTGGGATGCTTTGAAGCTAGCCTGAAAGGGTCACTAATTAAATGCTAGAAAGGGCAGAATCCAATTACATATAGAGCTTGAATTTCCTTGAATATTAGTAAATGAAAGGAAGAGTAGAAAATGGGTATCTTATGATACAAAATGCATTTAGTCCAACTTCACAAGTCTCCATAGACTTTAATAGTCCCAACACTGTTCAAAAGTTCAAAGTCTCATCTGAGATTCACGACAGTCTCTTAACTGTGAGCCCAAGGCAAGTTATATACTTCTAACATATATTCACAGAATAAACATTCCTACTCCAAGAGAATAGGAACATAGCAAGGAAAGATTGGATCAGAGCAAAACTGAAATCCAGCAGGGCAAAAACCAAATCCTGTAGCTCCATGTCCAGTATCTGGGACTTGTGATGAGATCATCTTGGCTCCAAAAGGCATGGGTGGCTCCACCCCTCCAGCTCTGTTGCTTATGGTACACAGCCTCTCTATTGGGTAGGGTACACTCTAAGCCTATAACATTTTTTGGAAAGTGTCCCATGGTCCTAGCATCTCCAAAATCCTGGTGTCTCCACTGCAACTTAGAGTTTGCCTTCACAGCTTCATGCAGTGGCCTCCCAACGTCTCCTTGCAGGGATTCCAACCCTTCCCATTCATTGCTTGGACATAGTAGCTCTTTGGAACCATAGTGCGATACTGTATGGCCACCTCAGTCTTACATTTTTCATGCCTCTAAAATCAGTACCATGTGGACAATGTTGCTCAGAGATGAAGCCTGGCTTTGCACCATGGTTGTAGCAACCTTTGTATGTTGACTGTGGAGAACAAAGAACTTTAATTTTAAAAGAATTTGTATTTTTTCAAGGTAAAGCTTTCATTGTCTTGGGTCTTACTCTCAGGGAAACTTTTCTCTTTTTTTTTTTTTTTTTTTTTTTTTTGAAACTTTCAATCGTATCAGAGGAACAATAGTTCTCTCTTTAATGGTGGCCATCTCCTTAAGAGTTACAGCATCCATGTATTCACTGGGAACTACTTGCAATATTGTACATCTTCTAAGACTTACAAAACTCAAAATTATATATCTTTATGTTTTTTAAATGCATTTATTTATTCATTTATTTGAGAGAGAGAGAGAAAGAGAAAGAGAAAGGTAGAGAAAGAGAGAGAATGTGCATGCCAAGGCCTTCAGTCGCTGCAAACAAGTTCCAGATGCATGCACCACCTTGTGCAACTGGCTTACGAGAGTCCTAGGGAATTGAACCTGGGTCCTTTGGCTTTGCTGGCAAGTGCCTTAACTGCTAAGCCATCTCTCCAGCCTTTTTTTTCCTATTAGATTGCTAGAGAGTAAACTCACTGTGTACAGGTATTCCTGGTTCAACACGCTTGACTGACAGTTATTATATGCCAACATTTCTATTATTTAAAGTAACTAAGCACTAACAACAAAACAACCAAAAACCGTTGGGGCACATCTTTGAATGATCTTTAGTAGGCTTTAACCCACATTTGTATATCTGTCTGATAGCAAATGCTTCAAGGTTATCCTTCTTTCTTTTTTTTAATTTTTTTTTTTTTTTTTTTTTTTTTTTTTTTTTTTTTTTTGGTTTTTCGAGGTGGGGTCTCACTCTAGCCCAGGCTGACCTGGATTTCACTATGGAGTCTCAGGGTGGCCTCGAACTCAAGGCGATCCTCCTACCTCTGCCTCCCAAGTGCTGGGATTAAAGGTGTGTGCCACCACGCCCGGCAAGGTTATCCTTCTTAATTATCTATTATTTTAAAGGAAAAAGATACAACATAGGTAGCTAACCAAGTACAAATTAATAATTAAAGGTTTGTAGAGCAGAGTCAAATTTCAATCAGAATACATGAAGTGTAAGTGGAAATTGCCAATTTTTGAAGTGGAAACCTGACAGAGCTGACCTGCTGTAGAATTGCCCAGGAGTTAAAAACAATTTAAAAATAAAATGATGAGTTTGTCCTCATCTACAAGGGCATCTTTGTTGTCTTTTGTGCGTTCTATTCTAAGACTTTTTTCTTTAGAGAAAGATTTGATTTCGTGCCACTTTCAATGTGAAGAAATTACATATTGCCTGAATGTAATTACTCAGGTCACCTCGTTTGACTTACAGCTTTTCATTGCAGGTCAATCCGAGCCACGAACCCCTCAGAGCACACGGTGATCCTTGCGGTGGTTTCTCAAGTGTAAGCATGTCTCCCACCCCCAGCTGGAAGCAGTGCTGTTCTGTCTGAGACATTTATGTAATGTAATCCAGTTTTTGAACTAGCAATGCAACAGGCATGTTTTGGGTCCTAAAATACCAGTCCTATAACTTGCTCTGGAGGTTTTGTTTGTTTCCAAGTTTTTTGAAATATTTGTGTGTTTTTTTTTCTGTATCTTACATACTTTCTTTTTTTTTTATTTTTTGTTTATTTTTATTTATTTATTTGAGAGCAACAGACAGAGAGAGAAAGAGGCAGAGAGAAAGAGAGAGAATGGGCGCACCAGGGCCTCCAGCCACTGCAAATGAACGCCAGACGCATGCGCCCCCTTGTGCATCTGGCTAACGTGGGTCCTGGGGAACTGAGCCTCGAACTGGGGTCATTAGGCTTCACAGGCAAGTGTTTAACTGCTAAGCCATCTCTCCAGCCCCATACTTTCTATTAGCACATTCTCACATGCCTCAGCAAAAAAACGTTATGCATCATCATGACATGCCAGAAATAAATAAAACGTCTGGGAATGAAGATGTCTGCGGAGAATATTGTTCTAGGTAATCTTTTCTCTTTGAAGAAAAGAGATGAGAAAGTGCTTTTCACTTAAGAAGAAACAAATTGTAGTACGAGAACAAGGAGGCGCTAAATGCACTGCTAGAAAAACACTGAGGTTTACGTGAGGACTGCTATACAGCTAAAAGCGTTCAACAGGGTTTATGTGGATGTTGGACAGCAAAGAAGAGGGATGGAGCTGGGTACACTGATACTATGGGATGGGAAATTGTTCTGCTGGGTTTATTGTCTGGAATGCTCTGCACTTAAAATGAAAAAAAAAAAAAACAGCAGGAAGAAAGTAGATGTTTGTACACACTGTAATGGTTGGAATCTTTGTAAGTAACAGTATTTGTTGTCGTCAATTAATGGCTGTCATTAGCTTCAGAGAGACTAAGATCTTAATTAAGGCCTAGGACCTGTGGAGTTGGCTTTATTGGCTGCAAAGTTGCTGGTAAGCCAGCAACTCTGACAAGAAAGTGAAATGTTTTCCCAAGCAGGCTGGCCTAGGAGAGAGTGAAATTACTGGCCTGGCAGGAAGTCATGGTCACACAGGCTTACCCTGATCATGCCCTTCTGTTTACATGCTGCTCCTTTAGTCTTCACTTTATACCTTCCATGGGCTGGGGTCCAAGCAAAGTAAAGAATTGTCCTCATTGGTTCATTACACCTGCCATTCTGGGGTGGAGGGAAGATGAGATCTGAAGGAGGAAGAGTGGGAAGAGCTGAGGCGTGAGATCAGCCTCCTTCAGCCCTCTCTCTTCTATTTCCCTTTTTGGCACTCAGATCTGAATAGGGTCCTTCAACCTTGGATAAGATACCAGAAATGTACCATGCCATGCAATGTGTTCCAAACCTGGCTTATTTCATAGGCCCAAAAATGAAATGCATTTTTCCTGCTATGCATACAAACAAAAACATTTACTAGTCCTTGGCAAGTAGTGGTTTACTGAAGCTTACTTTTTATGGTTCTTCATGTGTTTTTTTCTGATTTTTTATTATGAAATATTTCAGAAAGATGATGCTATAAAATGAATGCCAGTGTCTATGCCACCTAATTTAAGAAATAGAAATAGAATAGGATTAATATCTTTGGAACCCCTCTCATGCCTCTCCTGATTTGACATTTGGACAAATCCTGTTGTGAGAGAAAGGGGAAGGAATGGAGACAATTTTCCTGCAAGGCAGACCACAGATAAATATGGGGCTTGCCTACCTGTTTTCTCACTCCTTATTCACCCAATCCCGTTTCTTCCATTTTTCCTCCCTGATTTCCTTTATGTTTACATTCTTGTGGAGACTTCTTTCTCATTTGGTTGTGGGGTGGGGGTGTTGCAGCCAGCAATACTGGATGTCTGACTTGAAAATTGAAACCAGCTAGGCCTTGGGGTGGGAGTCAAGCTCCCAGATAGGATGGGGGCATGGCCTCAGGATAAGCAGCACACTGACAGCTCTGTATGGGACTGCACTCATAGATCTGCTCTAATCCCAAAGGGCAACCCAGAGACACTCTAGGGCACACTGCTATCATTTCCTGTACTACTTATGTTCTGTTTGCATCTGAAGGTAGGTTTGGGATCTGTGCCCCTAAAGGCACATGCTAATCAGGAAGCCCACTTTAGATTGAATGCCTATGGCCTCATTGTTCTCTTTCTGTGGTTCAGTGTGAGGAATCCTGGTTTGTATCTGCTGAGTGACCATATTTTCTGCTTTGCTGCAGATCTGATGACCATGAAGAGGCCTCAGTCCTTCCTCTTCTCCACGCAGGCTTCAACCGGGTATGTACAAGGAAATCAAGCACCTCTGTCCAGTGCAAGAACTGTATCTCTGTCTCTCCCATTGACTGCAAAGCACATAGTCATGAGAACTATTGAAGGAAGTGAGCCCCAGGGCTGTGAGCCAGGGAAAGAAGTAACTGTATTTCCATGGGATGGTAATGAGCAAGTGCTCGTCAACCATTTGCTTTTTGCTATCATAACTTCATGCATCTTAGCAGCAGATATGTAATGACATAAAAATACATCTTACTATATTAGATCAAAATTCTGCTGGCCCAGAGTAACCTCATATAAATCAGCCAACAAACAGATTCATCGTGTGTGTGTGTGTGTGTGTGTGTGTGTGTGTGTGTGTGTCTGTGTGTAGAGAGAGAGAGAAGAAGAGAGAGAATAAAGATGAATGCACCATGTTGGCACTGAGGACTCTGAGTTCAGGCTGGATCAGAGCTTATAAATGAGAATCAGGCCCATGCTGGCTTCAGCAGCCTGTAAACCCTGGCTTGCACCAGGAAAAGAAAATTATATAGTTTGAATGACAACTATATGAAAAGCACTTCAACTTGAAGATTAAGACTGATTATCCCTAGTAAGGAGATATCCACAAACTAAGTAACTAGGCTTACCAGGTAGCTCAAGCTAGAAACATCAGAAGGAAAGCCATGTACATGCAAAGGGAAAGAAAATGGGGCAGTTAATTTAAAATGAAAAAGAGAAAGAGGAGGTAAAATAAGTAATCTAATGCTTAAAATGTTTAAAGGAAGTATATTTCATTGAATTAAATAAATGTATATAGAAAATTTATATAGGCCTTTCTTTACATGTTTTAATATTTCATAGCAAACATTTACTACCCCTATTAAAAATAAAAACAAAAGGCTAGGGTTGAGGAGATGTCTCACTGATTAAAGGCATTTGCTTGGTAAGCATGCTGATTCCCAGAACCCACATAAAGCTGGACAGGTTGGTGTATGTGCCTGCAGCAAAGGGAAGCACAATTAGGTGGATCCCGAAATCCATGGGCCAATGAGTTTGGCCTTCCTAATGGCAAATAACAACAAAGAGAAACTTTGTCTCAAACAAGGTAGAGAGGACCAACACCCCAAGGTTCTCCTCTGTCCTCCCCATGTATCCTATGGCACACACCTCCCCCAGCAAAGCTTTTTATATATATAAAAATAAAATACAGGGTTAGAGAGATGGCTTAGCAGTTAAGGCACATGCCTGTGAAGCCTAAAGACTCAGGTTTGATTTTCCAGTTCCCATGTAAGCCAGATACACATGGTGGTGCATGTGTCTGTATTTCGTTTGCAGTGGCTACAGGCCCTGGCACACCCATTCTCTCTCTCTCTCTCCATCCCCCACCCTCCCTCCCCCTCTCTCTCTCATAAATAAATAAATAAAAATAAATCTTTAAAAAGAAAATACAGATCAATATTTCACTTATGCAAGTTTTGCTAGCAATGGAAATTCAAGTACTGATCTATAGCCTCCCATGAATTCCTACATTAAACAAGTAGCAAAGGAAAATTCTTTGTTTAGGTCATACTGATAATTCAACTTTAAGACTGACATTGATTGATTATTCCAAATAGATTTACCAACTAGATAACTGGGCTGGCCCTACATCCAAGGTCTTTTGACAGGAGTGATATGAATCTCAAAAAGATGTTATATATCCCTTTAAGTTTAGGGTCCTGCCAGTGCCTGGTGAACTGTTAAAATTCCTTTGGTGCTTTAGGCACTATTGGTACTATGCTATTGAGGATTTCAAAATAATCCTTCTTGGTTGGTTGTAGACCACAGAGAAGCAGAAACCATCGTTGTGAGGCAGTTGCTGTGTGCTTTTGTACATTTCTCCCCTAGAAATAGTGCTATATAAAAGATGTAAAGCAGCTGTGATTCACAATGCATAATAGAAAGGAACATGTCTAGTTAGCAGTATTCCACACTCTCTTAATGCTCTTTTGGTGTCTGTCATCTCTTCTCATGATGTTTGGCATTTGGTTCTGAAAGCTTTCCTTCTGTATAGTGGCTGAATATGGATACCTAAGAAAATGTTTCCAACTAATACAGAGTGGCCAAAGGAAAATCATCAGAGAAGCCATGAGCCTGGGATTTGTTTTCTTTACTCATTAATTTTCTGAGAAATAATTCTAAAATTATTTGCAGATTACATAGATTTTCTGTGTCATACTGACCACATACTCCACCCCCTCCCAGCACTGACCTTTACAAATGTGAGTCAGGACTCTGAGAGTGTGAGCATGTTGGCCTTCCTGACTACCTGGGGGATGATTGGAGAATAGCCTTGATACACTGTTGGTTTTATCAATTAGGATCTCCATGCATCTGCTGAGTTGTCTTGGAGTTCTGCTGTAGTTCTTTCCTCCAGTCAGTTTTGACATGGATTTTATTTGGGGCATAGTTTCTTGACTACAGGGCTGAGTTTGCACATCTGCTCATAGGAAAACTTAGGAGAAAAAAACAGGTTTTTGAACTGAAGGTTCTAGCACTTAAGAAAACAACAGAAGTTCAGTTTCCTTTTCGTATATTTTGTAACTTGTCTGTGTGTAGTGGAAGGTTCTGTTACCAGATGTGTTTCTGCTCTTTGCATTTGCCCTCCATGAATGAACCCATGGTTGGAACATGGAAGTCAGTAACTATCAGGGATCACTTAGTGTCCTGAGTGCTGGGTCTGGTCTGATTGAGGCCATTCACCAGTTGGGTCAGGGTATCCTCATTCTTGTGGCTTGTTCCAGGGGAAGCACAGAGAACCTGCGACCTTCTTCCTATACTGTGGCTCACCTGAGGCCTGTCTGCAAATGGCTCTTCTCCTTTTTGGGATAAGAAAGATCTTGTCTTTGGCAAATCTCTACCCAAGCACCTTCCCAATCTGCCAGCAATTCTTGCCTTCTGTGAGGTTATTTCCCTTCCCTGACTTGTTTTGATTGTATTAAATCATTTTCTGAAACTCGGCCTTATGCTGCTAGCTAATTGGCCAGCGCTTCAGTCTTTGGTCTCTGAGTGTGGATCCAGGAACAAACTGTGCCATCAAACATCTCCTGACAGCTCCCTTAGGAGCCTTTGGAGCCCTGAGTATGTGACTAGCTATGCTGATGCTCAGTCCTCATGGAGCCTTGTAGAAACTATTATCTTAGCCAGGGAAGCTTTATGTACATTAACCTCTGTGTGCCTCTTTTTTTTTTTTTTTTCTGTTTAAAATGATGCTTATTCATCTCAACAAGTATGCAATAGGCAGGGCATCCTGGGTGTACAGATGTGGGACAGGCTTCTCCCTGGAGGGCCTTCCTTTGGAGTGTGTGAGCTCTCAGAACATTTGCTATGTAATGGACACTACAAATGTGCACAGTGGATTGGGAGAGCGGGAGGGAGGAGCTGAGTCTTCATTGATTCCCAAACTTCCTGGACCCTGGAGGCCTATTTCTGCAGAACACCTAAGAGGTTTTGGAACACAAGTGTTCCATGGCATTATTTGGGAACTATTACTCCAGTGGGTGGAACCACTATAGAGTTTGGAGTGAACATGCATTGTATCGTTGCCTTTGTTATGAATGTGAGCAAGCTATTTAGTTGTCCTGAGCCTGTTTTCTCATGTGCTCAAGTGGAGAAATTTCAAATCTCCCATATGTTGAGAAGGATTAAGTAAATTACCTGAAACTGGGCCTAACAGTAAACTGTAGCTTCCCACTTCCCACTCCAAAGGAAGGCCCTGCAGGGTCCCTTGTGAGTGCCCCAGGGAGCTAGGGCCAAGAGGCTAGGGTAGTTAAGAGGATAAGGAAAAAGGGAACTGGCTAGATTAACATGTGTGAAGAGTGAATAATGTGTAAACTAAATCAACATAATCCCTCTCTTGACTAATGAGTTTAGCACTTGCCACATGTGGGTCCTGGGGAGTCAAAACTGGGTCCTTAGATTTTGTAGGCAAATGCCTTAACTGCTGAGCCATCTCTTCAGCCCCCATTCTATCTTTATAAGTTAAAATGCAAGACATTTTCTTCATTCCTAAGTAGAATTTTCCTTAGATCTGTTCCTTGACATTTTTACTTGTTATTTTTTCTGACATCATCATTTCTTATTATTAATGAGTTTGTATAAGTGAAATGTTGAGTTTCTTATATATCCTACGTTGAGTTATGTGATCTGTATTTAAAAATGTAAAGAAAATTACTTTGAGATTATTAAGTAAGAATGTCCTCCTCTCTGCAGTGCTGGCTTTCAACTGTTCATGTTCTCATGAGTGGATCCTTCACAGGTTGTGGATGAATGACACCATGCATGGAATTTTCTTTGCTTTGTCATTTGCTTATCTGTTTACTCACCCACTAAGATTGTTTAAACACATGAAAGCTTTCATTTTCCAACTGAAATGAAAGTAAACTTACCATTTTAAAGTGAACAAGTGGGTTACATTTAGAACATTCACAATGTTGTGCAACCCCCTCTCTCTAGTTCTAAAACAGTCATTTCCCAAGGAGAAGCCCTGTTCCCATTAAGCAGTTACTCCCAGTCCTCCTCCCCCAGCCCTGACAATCACCAGTCTGTATTCTGTCTGTATGACATTTCATGTAAATGGAATTACATGTTACTTTTCATGCCTATCTTTTTTCACTTGGTGTTTTTGAGGTTTGTGCATGTTGTAGCATATAACAGTATTTCATTATGAGCTTATGCCTGAATCATATTCTATTTTATGTAAACAGCACCACAGTTTGTGTATCCATTCATTTGTTGATGGACTGTGAGCTGCTTTTACCTTTTAGCTGCTGTGAATGATGCTGGTAATGGAACTGCATCTGCAAGTATTTATTTGAGGTACTGATATTTAATTCTTGTGGCTATATGTCTCAGAGTAAATTGATGGTTTAATTTTTTTTGAGGAACCCACAAATGATTTTTCACAATGGCAAAACTGTTTTATATCTCCATCAGCAATGTATGAGGGTTTTGGTTCTCCCTGTCCTTACTAACACTTATTTTTTCTTCTTTTTCTCCTCCTCCTCTTTCTTCTGTTTTTTTTTTGTTTGTTTGTTTGTTTTTTTTCCTTTTGGTACTGTACCCATCCTAGTGGATATCAAGTAACATCTAATTGGCTTTTTAAATTTAATTTAATTGTGTGTGTCTGTCTGTCTTTCTTTTTAAATTTTTTTATTAACAGCTTCCATAATTATAGTCAATAACCCATGGTAATTCCCTCCCTCCCCCCACTTTCCCCTTTGAAACTCCACTCTCCAACATATGCCCTCCCCCCCTCAACCAGTCTTTATTTATATTGATGTTATCATCTTTTTCTCTTATTATGATGGTCCTGTGTAGGTAGTGTCAGGCATTGCTAGGTCATGGATATCCAGGCCATTTTGTGTCTGGAGTAGCACATTGTAGGGAGTCCTACCCTTCCTTTGGCTATGATAGGGATATTTCAGTGCTGAGCACTACTCTGTCACTTCTTCTCAGCACCATGGTACCTTCTGAGTCATCCCAAGGTCACCGCCATCTGAAAAAAGAAGCTTCTTTAACCAAAAGTGAGAGTAGCATTAATATATGGATGTGAACATTAAGAGAAGTGCTTACCAGGCAATTTGGTGAGCATAGTATATACATTTAGCCAGACATCAGCAGATGTTACACCCCTAGAGCTCATGACTACACCTTTCATAGGTTTTCAGTATCAGGCATGTATTCCCTCCCATGAAGTGGGCCTCCAGTCCAATTAGACAGTGGTCATAACAGACATGCCACTATTGCACCTGTTGACTCATTTGGCCTGGCTGGCCAAAGTTAAGGCTTGCAATGTCCACTATTGAGTATTTCCACTGGTGATTTATTTCTCTGCCATTGAACTGAATGCAGCATAACTTTTTCCAGCTTTCTGTCAGCTAGTCTATGTAGAGGAGGTTTTCAGCTCAGCTCCAGCAGGATTTCTCAGTGACCTTGCAGCCCAAGTATGTGGAGTCTTCAGCAATAGGGTCTTACCATCTATTCCTGGTGGGAAATCAAGAGCCTCAGCAATGACCTGTAATGTTTTGGAGGTATCAGTGACCTCCCTGGCCAACAACTCACTGGAAGGTATCCCATCCTTGGCACTGAAAATTTTCTAGTAACAATCTATGGCTTCTGAGTGTTACATTGTCTAAAAAAGTAGGTTTCCATATGACTTATTCATGCCCTCTTAGATTTTGATTAGCCCTACCCCCACCTTTCCTTTACTCAACCTCTTCCCCTGACCTCACTTAGGCCTTTCCACCCCCATTAATCTATTAATCCTATTAAGTCCCCCACTCCCTCCCTTTCTATTCCCTTTATATTCCTTTTCTAGCTTACTGGCCTCTGCTAATGAGTTTTATTCCAGCTCACATAGAAGTCCAATCATTTGTAGCTAGGATCCACATATGAGAAAGAACATGTGATGTTTGGCTTTCTGGGCCTGGGTTATCTCATTAAGTATAATCCTTTCCAGATCATCCATTTTCCTGTAAATTTCATGATTTCATTTTTCTTTACTGCTGAGTAGAACTCCATTATATAAATGTGCCACATCTTTATTATCCACTCATCAGTTGAGGGACATCTAGGCTGGTTCAATTTCCTAGCTCTTGTGAATAGAGTAGCAATAAACATGGTTGAGCAAGTATCTCTAAGGTAGTGAGACGAGTCCTTATGATATATGCCTAGGAGTGGTATAGCTGGGTCATATGGTAAATCTATTTTTAGCTGTCTCAGAAGCCTCCACCCTGATTTTCACAATGGCTATCTGTCTGTCTTTCTATGGCTATGCCAGCATCTCTTTCCTGAAAACAAATGCCAGACATCATATACACCACTTTCTGCATCTGGTTTTATGTGGGTGCTAAGCTCTCAAGTTTTGCCAGCAAGGACCTTTAAGCACTGAACTAGTTTCCCAGCCTTGTATTAGTTTCTTGATTTACATTTCTTTTTTAATATTTTATTTATTTATTTGAAAGCAGAGAGAGAGTCAGAGAGATTAGGTGCTCCAGGACCTCTAGGGGCTGCAAAGGAATTCCAAATGTGTATGCCACTTTATGCATCTGGCTTTATGTGGGCACTGGGGAATTGGATCTGGATCATTAGGCTTTACAGGCAAGCACCTTAATTAACCTCTGAGCCATCTCTCCAGTACTTGATTTGCATTTCCTTAGTGGCTAATAAGGTTGAGCATCTTCTTGTGTGTTTATTGACCATTTGTGTGTTTTCATAGAGAAGTCTCTACTCAAGTCCTTTGCCCAAGTTTTCATTTGACTATCTTGTTGAACTCACTGATACTTTAAATGAGCTCTACATTGGGCACTTAGAAGATTCAGAAAGAAGCAAAGACAAGTCTTCCCCCAACATACACACCAAAAAAATTCATTGATGGTATGTTACATGCTGAATATGTTGAGTACTGAGTTTCAGATGATTGTTACAGTTACAGTATGAAGCAAAATGCTTTGGTGATTAACACAGTTGTGGAGGCATGCTGTGCTCTTGAATATTTTCCTATGATTCCTCACAGTGGAGTTTATACAACCTCTGTCAGAAGTGAGCTGAATGCATTGCCTGTTCTGTTCTCATACATCTAAAGACACATTTCAAACTCCTTGACAACTCTTCTGTTTCATGCTGCCCTATCTATGTGATGTCTTGCATAACAGATATATCTCGGGGTAGGAACAACTGTTCTGTTGCTCTATTTGACCCTCTAAGAAATAAATTGGAGATGTCTTATGTATTATTTTTGCTTTTTTTTCAGAGATTTATGGAGAATAGCAGCATAATTGCTTGCTATAATGAACTGATTCAAATAGAACACGGGGAAGTTCGCTCACAGTTCAAATTACGGTAAGTAGCAAAATAAGACAGAATATGGTACCTTGAGGTTGACAATTTTCTAGAAAATTTTATGTGTTGACAGGCTAATGTTCGTAGGGCTAGGGTTAGGTTTTATTATTATTATTATTTGACAGAGAAAGAGGGAGAGAGAGTGAGAGAATGTGTGTGCCAGGGCCTCTAGCCGCTGCAAATGAACTTCAGACGCGTGCGTGCCCTTGTGTGTCTGGCTAACGTGGGTCCTGGGGAATCGAACCTGGGTCTTTTGGATTTGCAGGCAAACACCTTAACCACTAAGCCATCCCTCCAGCCCAGGATTAGTGATTTTGAAACTGTTAAACAGGTAATGGGAGCTGGCCAACAGAAGTACCTTAACTGTGGGTCCCTTGATATAATGGAAAACAGAGTTTCTTTTGACAATATTTTCCACTATTTAACAACAGTTTTAAAATCATAACCTAGGAAAAGTCCTCCTCAATTTTTGTATAACTGGATTGAGACTAGAGCAGCCTTTGAAGATATTTTTCTACTTATAAATTTCAACATTTATAAATTCCTAGATGGGAATAACAATAGTAGAGTCAAACCAATAGGTATGTTTATTGTGCTAACCATAATAATTGCTAAGAAAAAATTCCATGGATTCTGTTTGTGGTCTCAGTATGCATGTTCTATCTTCAAGAAAACAATCTTAGGTTTAGGTCTCTTTGCCTATGTATGGTGCTCCCAATGGTTCTCTTAATGTCTGCTATTGGTCAGCATGTTTTGCTTCTGGGCTCTCTTGGACTACAAGGGTTCTAGAGCTTGTCTGGTTTGGCTCTGCTTAACATTCCCTGATTTCTTCAGCCTGCCCTCTTCAAACAAGAGAATGTGGCCAGGAGAAGGCTTGTCACCACCCTGGGCTCCATGGGAGGGCCGGTCCCCAGCATCATTCTGACACCTAAGAAAAGTCTTTGCATATCATCTCTCTGTGACCAGCTGAGACATATCTCATGCCCAGTGCAAAAGACCAAGATAGTATCTCCTTCTAATGCTAATACTTGTTATTCTCATTACTTATTTTACATTCAAACATAACAAAACCACTTTTTTGGAGGTAGTGTCTTAATGTATCCCAGGCTGGCCTCTAGCTCATGGCTCTCCTCTTACTTCAGGCTCATAAGTGCTGGCATTAAAAGCATATGCCACCATACCTGTCTGACAAAACCATTTCTAAACTTAATTTTTCTCTTTTCCTGGGAAGCAAAATAGATTGGCATAATCCCATAGAAGCAAGTTCCCCCTGGTTTGAAGAGTCATTTTTTGATGATTAGAAAACTTTAAGAAATGAAGTGTCAAGGTAAATAGTTACCTTATTAGATGGAAAAGTACTTCTTAAAGATTGTCAAACCAGTGGGAATTTTGATATTTCAAAACCTTCAGTGAGGGATAGCACCAAAAACATTTTGAATATTTAAGTAATCTCGTGGTTTCCCTTTATCTGTATATCAACTTTATAGAGCTTCATAAAATTTTCCTAGAAAATTACATTCACTTTACTTCAGTAATTTATACTTTTTAATAATGTACATTAATTGTTCATATTCCTGGGAGCCTTGGTGGATTTTATTGAGGGTAAAGTGACTTAATACTTTTACTTTGGATGTTTTTGCAATAAATAAAATAAGAAAAATATTTCATTATAGTCTTTTGCTGTTTATTATTTTGTTATCCATAATAAAATGTAGACAGCTTAACACTTTATTATTGTGGCTGGCAACACCTTTATTTCATTTTGAATCTCTTCCTTAGACAACAGTAAAAGTGATAGCCCATGTTAAATACTAGAAAGTGTCCTGATTCAGATTCTGCAGTAGACATTGGGCACTGAAAGTTCAGGGCACCTTGATGATGATGATCAGGGAGGGCAGAGGCAGGCCTGGCAATTTGAAATAAACATCTCATCCAACACAATCTTCAGATTATTGTGCTGCTGGAATGTGCTTAGTCTGGTATGCTGTAAACTACAAGTTTCATCAGGTTCATAACTGTGTAAGCCTCCAGGTACCTAATACTATGTTAGCATTGCATGTTTCACCCTTTTCCTCCCTGGAATTGGTTGGGTGAGCTGGACCCAGTGTTGAGGTCATAAGGATAAAGGTCTTGTTTTTCATATAAATCAGTGAGAAGGTGGTGAGTGGACTTAACCCAGGACTTAACCAGGCTTGCCTCGTTCTCTGATCCTCTTTTCTTCTACATCTGCCTACGCTATTTCCTTTTATGAGTTCTGCCTCTACCTTACCTCAGTTTGCTCCCTTTTGGAGTGTGTGTTCATGTGTATGACTTGAATCTCCCTGAGTATACCACATCTGGGCCCAGCAGATGGGGAAACAGTGAACTAGATCATGACCTTTCTGTAGCTCTTTAGGGCATTCAGGGACATCTAGAGCATCTACCTGCACCTCAAGGCAGGCGAGCAACTATGTCATTCTCTACAGACTGGGAAATGAGCTCTTTATTATACAATGCCAGAACAATTATAGCCTAATTATGTAATGCTTTCCCCTATAATCCTGCCCCCCAGCTGCAGCTAAATATGTAACATCACTGTCGTTCGACAAGGACACAGTTTGTGCTGCAGGGTGATGTGAATGTTAAAAGTGGACACTTCTGCCCAGGACTTCATGTGTGGTGACTATCATCACTTAAAACAAACGAACATTCTAGTCTGATCTGATCAAGGAAGAAGATGAGATTTAATTTTTAAGATTTTTCCATGTGTAATATTGTTTTAAAGATGTAAGGCCTCATCACATTTCTGTGTATATTTGACGAATTACTCTGCTGGGCCGAGTTCATGAAATGCAGAGTGTCTAGGATGATCCAAGTTAAGTGGTCACCATTTATTTCTTCTAATTTTATTTAGGCCATTTTTGTCATGAAAAGACTTATTGTATCTAAAATCAAGATGATAATTTAGCAACTTATCAGAAGTTTCAGTTGGTTAGTTTATACTAATGCACTTCCAGCTTTTCATTCATTCATATCAGTCTAGGAGTTGCACGGAAATCATGTTCATTTTATTCCAGTCTTCAGTTTTGGAAAGAATCAAAGTTTCTCATGGCCAAAACTCTGTTCCATGGAACACTGCCTGTCTCAATATGAACACATTTGTGAAGCATCTGTCAACATATGGGTTCTGTGTGGCACCACTGAGGACAGCAGTGGACACAGAGCTCTGCACCCTTAAAATAATTAATCCTCCTGTGTCCTTGCCCCCGAAGGAGTACCACCAAGGAAGCCCATGATCTCTGTCTGGCCCACTGTCTGCTTATTCTCAACCTCTCATTTGGACTTGTGTTCATAGTTCTCTCCTATGAGGCAGCACTTTGCCCAGCCCTATCTTTGTTCTGGTTAGCCTCAGTGTGTGCATGCGTGTATGTGAGTGCATGTCTTGTATTTAAAGTCCAGATGAAGAATATTTTGACAAGATGAAAGAGATCACATGTCCATCCCAGGCACAATTGAGCCAGGGGTGGAAATGATATGATCCCAGCCACCCTAGATATTGTCAATGGTTCTGGAGTGCAAATAGGCATCTTGCTTTTCACTTTGCACCACATTATAGCACTGTGCCATTCATAGACTTTCTATCTGGACCAGTATCATATTTGCTTATTCCCTCCGAACCTTTTAGTTTCAGAGGATATGGCCCTATTTCCCATGCACCCCGTGTTATCTTTCTCTTTCCCTTGTGTTTCTTCTTTCCAAGTTTCCAACTTCTAACCTGAAGGATGAAAAATAAAGACATTTGAGATGCAGTTATATGGTTCCAAAGAACAGCAAATTAATAAGGCTATGGTTCTTCTGCCTGAAGAGTGTGAATAATTAATACAAGCAATTAGGTTCCCAAACTCAGGGAACATGACTCAAATTGATTGGCCCATTTTGCTGCAGGTTTCTCTAAATAGAGTTATCAACCAACAAAAGTTGAAAGCCCAGTGGGTCATGCTTATCCCTGTAGGGGTGGAAGGGGAAAGAACATGCAGTTCCTTTCAGTGTCTTTTCAAGCCCACTGTCAGGGTGAGGATTCCCTATGTTCTGTTAGGCATTAGGCCCACTGAAGATCCTATGCTTTGTAAATAAATATGAAAGGGATTGTTAATAGCTCAATTTTGAGGTATTATCTGAGAACTTATATAACTATAAAAGTCACCTCTTGAATAGACACAAAATGAGAATGCCAGATGTAGCTGCTTCCACACTGAGTCTGAGATACACAGGTACCTTAAAGAAAATACTGATGCATGAGAGAAATTTATCATATGATAAAATGTGTTAATTAGAACTTAAGGGCTGGAGGGATGGCTTAGCTGTTAAGGCGTTTGCCTGCAAAGCCAAAGGACCCAGGTTCAATTCCCCAGGATCCACATAAGTCAGATGCATAAGGGGGCGCATGTGTCT
Source organism: Dipus sagitta (assembly GCA_036346955.1). Taxonomy (NCBI): domain Eukaryota; kingdom Metazoa; phylum Chordata; class Mammalia; order Rodentia; family Dipodidae; genus Dipus; species Dipus sagitta. The sequence goes on from CM070787.1 coordinate 374,837, forward strand.
GGAGTTTGTTTGCAGTGGCTGGAGGCCCTGGCTCACCCATTCGTTCTCTCTCTCTCTCTCTGTCAAATAAATAAATAAAAGTATTTTAAAATATTAGAACTTAATTATCTAGCTCTGGAGTTTGACAAATTAGCCTACTTAGGATATGTTTCTCCACAAATCACTTCTGAAAGGCAGTTAGTACCTGGAATTGCTTTCCTGTGAAGCTGAGCTTGATCTGGACCAGGTACCTGGAAAGTATATTTGATAAGCCTGGCTCCTGCTTGCCTCTCAAGATGCAGTGCAGTGATGATGGTGGCAACAATCTTAGCATGTTCTCTCTCTTTTTTTTTTTTTTTTTTTTGGTTTTTCGAGGTAGGGTCTCACTCTAGCCCAGGCTGACCTGGAATTCACTATGGAGTCTCAGGGTGGCCTCGAACTCACGGCGATCCTCCTACCTCTGCCTCCCGAGTGCTGGGATTAAAGGCGTGCGCCACCACGCCCGGCTTTTTTTTTTCTTATATTACATGATCATGCTTACAAATGCAATGATGGATATAAGACAGTGTAGAGTTCCACTTCTGTGGATAAAGGCAATTAAATAAGGAAATGGCCTGCAGGGCTCAGGAATGTCAGTAGAATCAGGCTAGCTGTGTCCTCTTCCCTGACCACCATAGGATGGATGGTTTGCTCTTGACATCTTTACACAGGTCACCTCATCTCTTCAGCTGGAGAAACAAAATACCATCTTCAGTGAGCTAATGTCCTTCCAGTTGCGTATAGGTTATTTTGCTGAGTACAGTGGTTGGTTTGACATTTCTGGTAGACTCATGAAAAAAGGTTGTGATTTGTTTTTCTTTTCATTAAAGGCTTTTACAAGCCTTAGGGAACAAAGAAACATTGCTATGTGATCTTACAAATAGTAACAGTAACCACATGTTGGAATCTTATACACTATGGTCTCAGGTACTTTGAGAAATGTTTGAATAAACCATCTGTTCTAATCATTACAAAAATATGAAATTCATATTCTGTTTTCAAAATTCATATTCTTTTTTTTTTTTTTTTCGAGGTAGGGTCTCACTCAAGCTCAGGCTGACCTGGAATTCACTATGGAGTCTCAGGGTGGCCTTGAACTCACGGCGATCCTCCTACCTCTGCCTCCCAAGTGCTGGGATTAAAGGCGTGTGCCACCACGCCCGGCTTAAAATTCATATTCTTATACTTATGTTTTAGATGAGGAAACCAAGAAAAGTTACCCAAGATCCTATAAGTGGAGAAATACAGATTTTCCCCCTATTGATTATGCTTTTTTCCCTTATAAACAGATCAAAAAGATAGCAAAGTTATAGTCCCTTAATGAGTGGAAAAAATAACATTGTAAGTTTGCTATATAAGAGTATCAATCCAGTAAATCAACATTTTCCTTTCTTTTCTTCTTTGTACTATGTAATGTCAACACAAAAGACATAGCTCTCACCTCAGTGTGGATAAGGGATAAGAGAGCCAAATATGAGTGACTATGGTGGAACATAGATTCAGGTTACCCAAATTCCATGTTCCAGTGTGTTAATAATTTCATGAAGGTCTTGTAGTTACAGAACAAAGGAAAATCATAAATAAGGCACTTTTCAAATCCATTGGCTGACCAGTGAAGTGGGTTACTGTGAAGCGGGAAATCTCCACCATAGGCCTCAGATGCTGTCTGACGACATTCTTAGCCCTTGGTTTGGTGGAAGCTGGGGTCTGTTCTTGCATACGAAAAAGGATTACACCAGATCAACTGATAGTCACCAGGATGTTAGGTCAGACATAGAGGAGAGCAATAAATGGCTATTGAGGGGCTAAAGGCAGCCCAAAGTAATTTGGCTCTGATTTGTAATATCCCATCTCTCTGTGACCACAGGAGCTTTATCAATCCATTCAGCCTTGTTGGAAGTAGGTGCAGCAGATACAGTGCTTTTCTGGGAACTTTAGTTCACAATAAGAAAGCCTTTGCTGAGATTTCTTACACAGTATAAATAGCTGAGCTGTAGCTATATACTTGCTGTGTTGGATAGTAAATACCTACTGTATTTGCAGTTGCTTTAGATGTATAAGCTAGTTGAAGTTGCAATGATGAAAACTGGAATGTGATTTCAAACATCCCAGAGATACAGGGAAGGTCAACAAGAAAACACCTGGAAGATTGCACAAGTGTGAAAGAACTGGGAAAGGCAATTCTGTCTGCCATATTTACCTTTCTTTATGGCAGTGGGGATGTTTGGAGGTGTCATAAAAAGTGAGAAAGTAAAAACAAATGTTTCTGTGTCTATTGCAAAAGAATAAGTTGGGCATGATTACATCCTCCTATGGTAGAGAACTTGACCTTCTCTATGATCATGGGTGTGAAGAAAATAGAACCTTATTAACACAGAAAGACTGGGGCATAACAGATAGTCTTGTTTGCATCTTTGGTATTTTGTACACACAGCTCACTCAGATTTGGCTGAATTACAGTTCTTTATATTTCAAAAAGAACTGTAATTCAGCCAAATCTGAGTGGATATATATATATATATATATATATATATATATATATATATATATATATAATTTGTGAATGGAGTTTGAGAGACTACTTTGCTTTCAAAGCATGATATCTATTATAGTCTGGGTTCCTGTAGCAACAAAAAATAAATAACACATTTATTACTCAGTTCTGATATTAGAAAATCCAAGATTAAAGTATGGGCAGGATGGGTAGTTTAGTAAGAGCTCGTTCCTCATAGAAAACAGCTTACTATGTGCTTGCATGGGAGAAGGAGCAATAGAGTTCACCTGAGCTTTAATACAGGTACTAATCCCATTCATGAGAGTACAGCCTTTGTAATGCCATCATTTTCCTCTTAGTCCTATCACACTGGGCATTGGATGCATATGTAGGAATATTAAGGGCATACCAATAGTTAGACTATAACAATAACAAATTAACTTGTACACAGTTCCAATGAATCTGGGATCTATTTACTTTGTTAAATTAACATATAAAGTTCAAATTATTTTTATAAAAAAGCTAACACTAATGTTTTGCATCTTTCAGGGCCTGTAATTCAGTGTTTACAGCATTAGACCACTGTCATGAAGCCATAGAAATAACAAGCGATGACCATGTGATTCAGGTATGGAAAGAAATACTTCATGTCATTAAATATCGAAACAGAATCACTCAAGCTTTAGCTACCCTTTTCAAGGGCTTTCCCATAATTCTTACATATTAGCAAATTTTATTTGATGAAAGGAAAACCAAAGTGTGCAAAGAATGCTGAAAGACTTGAGTAAAAATTAGATATTTTTTCAAAAAGAGCAAAAATAATTAATTTAGATAAGAACCTATATTTGACAGAGGTAGGGTAATATTCTTTGGGCCATCTATAAACCAGAACTGTAAATGCTTTTACATGTCAATAGGAACAGACTATTCAAAGATCTTTATTTGCTTGCATTGGTATGCTGATTATAAAGCAGTTTTGTACTGGTGTGTTTATAAGAAAATTTGTATAGTAGACAATCTTTATCTGATCTTAAAGAGTATTGAGAGTACAGAGAGCCCACTGTAGTGCTGGCTGATTGGTGGCCATTTATAGTGCCACCAAGGAACCCTTGCTTTCATAGTGAAACACTAATGACAATGACTAGCAAAGCACACCATGGCCCCACAGCAAGCCACCCTTCATCCCTTCTGATGCCCCAGTGCACATGCAGACATACCTTGCTCTCGTTCCAGATCAATGACATCATTGGTCTTCCATGCTGAGTCCCTGTCACCAGCACTTTGGTTATGTTATCTCATTTCTACCTAGTACACTATGAGAGAGGCATAATTGCCCTTCTTGTACAAACAAGGAAACTGAAGCCCAGTAAAGTCAAGGAACTTTTCCAAGGAAAGGCCCAGTAGTAAGCATTAAAACTAAAACATATGGCCATGTCTTTCTGACTCCAAAGCCATTCTGCCTAGCTCCCTGTTGAGCTATATTTTTAGAATTTGTTTTCCTTGCTGCCCTTTGAAATGGAACTGCAGGCTTCCACATATTTCCAGCTATTTCTGGCCCACCTGTCTGCCATTCTGCCTCCTGAACCACAGGGAAAACCAGACACAAGTCCCACATCTCCCCACTCACAGCCAAAGTTGATCTGTCAGTTCTGGTCATGAAGCACCCTTGATTTGCACCCCCTCCTTCACAGTGGACAGCTGGATTGTGACTTCAATAGTGATGAGAAGGGCCTCTTCCTTCTATCTACCTTCTTCACTTGACATGTAACCAGTGGCTGCTTGAACAGGAATGGAGTCCTTCACTCCACAGCCAGCACTGTGCTTAGTAAATCCATGTACCTGGTGGATAGTATGGTGATTGTACCACGTGATGTTATGAATAACTTCCCTGCCTCTTTCATAGACAGAAAGAAATGGGTGTGAGGAAAGTCAGTGTCCACAGAGTAAGGTCACTGCATTGAGGAGGAAACTTGCATTCTGAAATTAGATATGTTAGCAACTTGAAATATAAAACTCAAAGCAAGAGGAAGGAGGAAAAGTAGAATAGAGGATACAGTGACCCCTGCCCTGTTTATTTCATGGATGTCTGGGGATAAGTTATTTCAAGCGTGCTTTTACTTGACACCAGTGTCCTTTTCAGGAGACTGTAGCAGAGTACATGTGAGCATCTGTGTATGTATAACACTTTAGAGGCCAGGTGGTGCACTTAAAATTTAGGAATACTAAGTTACCTATCTGTCTACTTACCCTCTCCTTCTCTTCAGCTACCTCAAATGTCTTTTTGCACTTGTTCTAAGATACGTACATGGTACATTCCAGACTTTACACATACTCATTGATGCCTTGAAACTATAAGTCAGGTACTGTTGTTACCCCTATTCTATGGATGAGGAAACAGAGGAACAGAGACGTTGGCAGTTGGCAAAGCTAGGACTTGAGCTTAGGTGCCTTCACTCCAGAGTCAAGCCCTGGTAAGCCTGTTTTGATTCTGAGGCCTTGTGTGAAAACAGGGCCATAACTTCTACCTATACATGAAAATTGGGAAGGAAGGATATATACATATAAAAATATATGATATGTAACCAACAGATAAGGAAAATCACACACTCTAATATTATCCCGTACCTTATTAGGTATTTGCCCAACAGAGTGTGTATCCAAAGGTAACTCCAAAATATCCTTTATTTTTGAGGCCCTTAATATGCAGCAGGAGAGATAAACAAAAATTTAAATTCACTGCAATCCACTAGAATGTGTACAGACATCCATGGGAGCTCTCAGGAATGGCACTAACTCATTTTGGGCACAGTTCTAGGAGGACTTCCTGGAGGAGGATAGAGAGTCATTGGAGTTGGTGAGGCAGAGATGAAGAAGGGCTTCCTAAGCAGACACAGCATGTGAAGGGTCCAGACCAGACAGAGATGTGCAGATGTGCAATGCCTACCCCATGGAGTGATAGGCCAGGAGGATCTGGAAATCTGTGAAGATAGTGCCAGGATTTCCTTCTCTTCAGCCACCCCCATTGGGCCTGATGGCCAGAGCATCCTCCAAACTCCATCAGCTCCCAGGACTAACTGTGTTAATAGAAGCTATGCTCCAAGGGAATAGCTCTCCAGTGTCCCTGTGTCACCCAGCTCCTGGTGGATCACCCCAGCAAGGGAGAGAATGTTTTAGTTGGCAGGAACATTTCTGAGACAGCAGATGGATGGAAATTGTGCCCAAAGATCCATGACCCAGGTGCAGAGTGCTCACATTTTCCCCACATTCTGTCCTGCTTGTCTCTTTCTCTTGGCTGCTCATCTGATAATTGTTCTCTTTCAAAAGAGATGGGTGGGTGAGCCTGGAGTCAGCTAAGGCAATAGCTTTAACTTTCAGGACCCCCGGCAGAATTTTGTCTAGAAACCTCTATGTCTGCTTACCTCCAAATGTACCAGAGGACTCTTAAGTTCTCACCTGCCCTGTACCTAATTCTGAAAGGACTGTCTCCTGCCCATACCAGTTAACTTCATTTGCTGTTCAGATCACACCAAGAGTGACCCCCAACTATAGCAGTGACTAACAGATTGTGGTAAATAGAAAGAGACCTGCGGTCAGGTTACTCCTTTGCATAAATGTGACTAACAAGCTTAGACCTGCTGACTTTAGCATTTGTGAAATGCAGCCTAGGGCTTTGCACATGCCTGGCAAGCACTATACACACTGAGCCACACCCCTTCCCTAGTCCTATTTCTCTTTTCTTCAGAATGTTTCTTTATTTCATGGGGTAGGAGACAGTAAGGTCCACCAGAGGCTGGGGCTGTTAGATGAGATTTTTGCTCTTTTCCAGCCAAAGTTCCTTCCTATTTCTCCCAGAGAGCTAGGATGGCAGATGCATGTAGACACTGAAGCTCTACCCCAAGGGTATAAGGAAGGAGGAGACCAGTGGTAACTGCATTGGAGAGCATTGTCCTGGGGTGTGCTGCTCCAGATTCCCCATCAACCTCCTGTGGAGCACACTGACCTATAGTCCTTCCCCCTCCCCCTCACAGTATGTCAACCCTGCCTTTGAGAGGATGATGGGCTACCACAAAGGGGAGCTCCTGGGGAAAGAACTCGCCGACCTGCCCAAGAGTGACAAGAACCGGGCAGACCTCCTGGACACCATCAATACCTGCATCAAGAAGGGAAAGGTGGGTGGAACTGACAAAAAATAACCCATGCATTCTCCCCCAGTGCTTTTTGTCCTGGATGTTTTGTGTGTCTTAACCTTCCGATTGACTTTTGTAGTAAAGTCATAATTAAGATCTTTGACATTTGCCAAAAAAAGTTCATGGGATAGTTAATTTTAAATCCCAACAGCATGATACAGGAGCTGATGGTTTTGTAGAAGGACACTTATCCTTTTACATGAACATATCTCACCTGACATTGCAGTAATACTGGCCTTTGAGCAGGGTTCTACCCAGAGCACTGCTATGCATTTTTCAGTTTAACATTTGAAGGACTAGAAGGACTAAAAACCCACACTGAGGAGGATCTCTTTATTTGGTCATTTGTTCTTTTCTGTTGTCTTTCTCATCACTGTTCAGTAGCCACACAGTTCTCTGTCCCCTGCCTTTCCCCTTCCTCAGCGCTTTCTGTTGCTCCTGGGGAGATGATGCCATGGTTGAGATGCAGGAGGCATTTCCCTGGCAGCCCTCTCCTCCAGAGAAGCCCTGCCCCGAGAACTGGGACCGTCTGTGCGCATTCTTCTGAGCATACTTAATGCTTCACATGTTACTGCTTCCACCTTCCTCTCTCTTCTGTGCAGTAGTTGATAAGAATCTTCTTCATTGGAAGGGGGGCATTTAACAGGAATAAAAAGATATAAAAATTACCAATATTTTTTTTTAATTGGAGACTTGAGCCAGGATATTATAACTAACTCAAAAAACTTTTTTGTCACAGAATCCAGCCATACATACTGATTGAAATAGACACACCCCAGCCACTTCATATGAGAGGAAAAGGGCTAGAAACAGCTGTGAAGAACCTCCATTTTTTAGTTAACCACTCCTTCCCAGAAATCACAGAGGATTCCTACCCTTGTGGAGACATATGGCTCTTTATCCTAGCCACATCCTCAGGGTCCAGAGGCAGCAAGCATCTTCCCTCAGCATCAACCATGGGAAGTGCTAGAGAAGCCTGGGCTATTAGAAATATTAGAGAGCTGGGTCCTTCAGGAAGGTTTAAAGGGATACAAAATGATAAACAGATCCTCTACTTCCCAGGATGGGCTAGTTAGTTGGAATCTCTGAGCCTCAGTTTATCTGTATATAAATTAAGGATGAAAATATCAAGCTCACAGGCTGTGGTAAAGATTCTGAGCATGACTTTTTCAAATCTGGCATCTAGGGCATCAGGAGGGAATTCCAGCCTTGATCAAGTGTACTGAAATGCAGGTCAGATAGCCAAGCAGTGGACACATTATCCTTGTGTCTTATGGTCTTACCTTTATGCATTATGACCATGTTAGCATCACAGAAGATAGAGCAATTTTATGAAATGTAGTGGTAGTCTGACAATCTACAAAGACCCAATGTTGGAGCAGCTGTGGCCTTGACTAAAAGCTCTTAAGAGTTCTCTTTGTTCATGTAGGAGTGGCAGGGGGTTTACTATGCCAGACGGAAATCCGGGGACAGCATCCAACAGCATGTGAAGATCACCCCAGTGATTGACCAAGGAGGGTGAGAGCAAACTCTTTGACTCTTCAGCTGCAGATAAGAACTCGGGCTTTCATGGGTATTGAGTTGGCAATTTGAAATACCACTGTAAGCCTTGGGTCTACACAGGCAGTAGGGTATGCCATGTCCAGTATATACCTCCACCTGACCAGCAGCAATCCCTAGACATGTTTTCTCATCCACTGACTCCTGCTTATGGTCTTTCAGGAGGCATCAGCCCAACTCTCCTATTGCCCACCTCCACCCAATTGTACATGATTCCATTGTACCAAGAACCCTCTGAGAAGTTTAAGTCCAGGAAGTCCTTCTCCTTACCAGGTGATCTCTAGCCACGGCTTCTGGCTTATGCTCTCAGCTCTCAAAAAACTAACCTCTTCTTTTTGAGGCTCCAAGATGGCTCTGGACTTATTCCAAAAGAGCTAAGAGAACCCTGGAGGCCACTACTCTGCTAGAAGAGATATCTAGCCAACATGATTCCATTAACAGAAGCCTGTTTGTTTTGTGGAGAAATAAAGAAAACATAGGATTCCTTTTCCCTCTCTTAGTTAAATGTTGAGAGAACGTCCACAAGGTCAGATGTGACTCCTAACAACAGCTCACTGATGAGCCTTGTGAGCCAACCTGAAGGTCAATGGCACTTGATAGGGTGAGCTTGTAAAGGACATCTGTTGTATGACATTTGGAGGAAGAAAACAAGATAGCAGTTGTCTCACATGTAACTCTCAGGACTACCTGATTTCCTTTCAAATTGTCCTGTGATAGGAAAACGAGGCACTCTATAAAATCACCAATATATTTGAGGATTGTTTCCCTCTAATTTTACTTGTTGGGTGAGGCTGAAAATTGTTCTCCAATCACTTCAGAAGCCACTGCTTGGTGATTAGTGTCTTTAGTAACTTGTGTCTCCCCTCAAGCTGGCCCCTGGGGCCTGTGGGCACTGACAAGCTTCTAAACAAGGGTTACCAGACACAGAAGAGGCTTCCTAGTCCTACTATTCAGGATAGCCAGTCCACCAGTGGCCAGTTCAGAACCACAGGGGAAGATAGCGTCTGGGCTATCACATGGATTTTATCATCATCCTTAGAAAATTTAAGCTAAAAGTCCTTTTCTGTATGTGTGACCAGAATCCATGAGTAGCCAAAACAGAGAAGACAAGCTACTGCTTGGTAATTTCTATCAGAATACACACTTCTGATTTGACAGATGAGAGAGTTTTTTTTTAATCCTGACATGATTACCAGTGTTATTTTTCCTAATTGTAGGCAGTGGGCTCTCAGAGACAATTCTGATTAAAAACAGAGAAATTTACCCCTTCCTACTTGAAGTATGTTCATTTTAGAATAACTAGTATTTTCTATGCTCTCATCAACGGTTTCCATGGAAAAGTAACCTGCAAAGAAAGTGAGCATCAGAGACAGAGAGACATGGATGGAGGAGTACCCCAAGAATTTCTGGGGATTAAAGTCATATATCCTGAATTCCATAGATTTCCTCTCTGTAGAAACTCTACCCTGAGCTGTCCTGTGCACAGGGCTGGAGTCCCTGCCATCTTTTTCTTAGTTTCCCTTATGTAATGAGCAAGACCATAGGATGAATTTCAGGTTTCTGTTCATGACTTTGAGATGAAAGGATTTTTCTCTGCCTGAAAAATGTCATCCTTATGACAACCATGGTGTAAAATAATATGAAATATTTCCTATAAAAACAGTAGACATGATATTTGGTCATTGTCTAAACAATTCATTTTCTATTCATATAAGCAATAAAATTATTTGTATTAGTAGAATTAAAGCCAGTTTTATCTGTGGTAGCATTTCAGTTTCTCACTGAAGGCATCTAGGATGTAATATAGTGCAAATAAATGTAATGGTTACAAAGCCCATTAGGAAGTTATTTCTGAACCAGGTAGGATTACCGGGAGACCATGTTTATGTAACTTGGATTTGATTAAGTCCTAACTCTGCCCTAGGAAGGACCCTGGAGTTTGGCTTCAGAGGACTCTGTTGATGTCATGTGCTAACTTGTTGAATCTTCTCATATCTGACTCACTAATCACTGATTATTTATGTTATTAGGAAAATTAGGCATTTTGTCTCCCTCAAGAAGCTGTGTTGTACCACTGACAATAATAAGCAGGTACAGTATTCAGCTTCCTCCATTTGCTTTTTGTCAGCTTGGCCATGCGTTCCATTCTTGCCACTGTTCTCTGCTTGTCTTTCTCCATACTTTGTTGCAGTTGCCAGTTAAGAAGTTTTATGGGACAATTAGACACCTCTGGCAGATACTGTTTTATTCCTTCACAAGCCTACTTACTTTATTATGAGTGTGCATTGGTTATGCTATGCCCTGTGGCTGACTCTTCGCTAATACATTTTATGAGAACATAATATTCTTCCTCCAAACAAAAAAAAATGTTCTATTTCATGTCTTAATTTCTTAAACAAATTTAAAAGTATATATCCGTTTGAGCATTTTACTCCCCTAGTCTCATCCAAAATAAGAATCATTCCAAATTGGTACTGTGTTTTTTTTTTTTTTTTACCATGACATCATGTAGAGCAATACATTTAAATGCTATCTTCTGAAGTAACAGAATTTTAACAAGTTGATATATTTAAGAATGCATAAGGTAGTTTTATAATATAGAACAACATTGTTTGAGATGTTTTGTCATGTGATTCATAGTTTTACTATTTGATCATGTGGATTTTCATCTCATGCTTTATAACTGATTAAAAGTATGCAGTGAGCTAATGTTGAAAACTTAAAAATTATGACCTTTGACTTTGATGAGAATTTTCAAAGGACAGTGTCTTTTAGGGATTTCCAAGATATCTGAGGTATGACCTGTCCTTGTCACATGGTAGAGCTGTGAGGGGCAAGATAAAGAGAAACCTAGCCAGATGCCCTGGATTAGGATTAGCAGGACAAGAACCACCAGGTTTCTAAGAGAGAGCAAGGACTGGCACTGGTGAGGCTGTTGGAGCTGCTGGGTGTCAAAAGTATCCACAGCCATGTCCCTGTCCGGAAGACTGAATTCAACCTTAAATGTTTTCTTCACCACTGAGAATTTAATCTGGAGTCAGGAAATCTTTGTCAATGCCATGAAGCTACGCAGGGAGACACATCCTTAGAGACCTGGGAAAGGAAGGGAATGGACTTTCATAGGAAAAAAACGTCCTCAAAAGCAACAATGAGACATACTAGGAGAAAGAATGAGGTCTGGGGCTAGAAAGATGACTTAGCGGTTAAGCGCTTTGCCTGTGAAGCCTAAGAACCCCAGTTCGAGGCTCGATTCCGCAGGACCCACGTTAGCCAGATGCACAAGGGGGTACACATCTAGAGTTCATTTGCAGTGGCTGGAGGCCCTGGCGCACCTATTCTCTCTCACTGTCTCTCTCTCTCTCGCCTTCCCTCCTTCCCTCCCTCCCTTCCTCCCTCTTTCTCTCTTTGTCTGTCGCTCTCAAATAAATAAATAAAAATTTTTAAAAAAGAATGAGGTCTGCATGAGAGGTGACATAAGCAACCCCTCTAGGGACAGACTCCTGAACACAAGCAAAGCAGACCACTATTTCAGGGCTATGGATCCACAGGGGAAGGCACTGACTGAGGTAGGCTCATTCATTCTCATATCAGAAACTAAGCAAGAACAGTTCATGTCCAGAATCAACCATGCCCTTCCCCCACTGAAGCCCACAATGGCTCAGGACAGGGCTGTGCTGTGCTCTTAGAGTGGATCAGAACAGTCTGACTGGTGCTGCTGTCTGGTGTCCAGCCCTGACATCAAAATGGATCCATAGGCTTGCATTTTAACAAGGAATGAAGCTTAAAGCCACATCTGTTCCCATCTTTCCTCCTTTCTTATACAATGAAGGGACCCTTCAATGTCCTTGTCACCAGTCTCTACAACTCTATATACTCAATTCCTACTGGTCCTTCACGGGCCAGCCCAAGAAGCATTAAGTAGCACCTCCCTCCCCAGATCCCCAAAGCATCCTTCTTACTCCCAACAATGTCATAGATGCCTGTGTGCTTTCTCACCCGTCTCTAGAAGAATCACCAGGCTTTGTGTGATCAACTGCACTGCACATATTAGGCCTGGAGCTGCTGGTTAGCTTGAGTGAAATGGAATGTGCCAGCCATGGACTCTTAACCCTGGCTATGGGGAGCAGACAGGTTGTTAGCATAGGACGTCAGGATGCAGAAGCCAAGGGCCACCTCTTCTTTTCTGTGGCTCTAAATAGAAACGCCTTTACTGCCATGAATCACTTGCTGTTATGAGAAGACTGGAAACACGGCCTCAGATCCCCTAAGCCATTGACGTCATCTAATGGTGTTGCACAGACCTAAGAGACTCTTAGAGCTTCCAGTAATAAAGCATTTTGTCCCTCTGTCTGGCTACAGTGCTTTCCCTCCTCCCCAGAAGAGGCTGAGGCCCTAAGATGGCTTCAGGCTGAAGAGGGGAGGCTCCTGGAATGGAGCAGCTTGTCTGCAGGCATTTGTTCTGCACAGCTTCTTTCTGGGGTCCAGTCCTGACATCAGAATCAACTCATGGCCTTGAATCTTACCAAGGAATGGAGCTGTAAGCCAAGTGGCTCATTTTTGGTTGTTTGTCATCAGCATAGTTTTTCTTTCCTTTTTGAGCTCTGGAGCTTTCTTCCAAGAGGCCAGAAATACTTAATGAGGTTTGTCTGCTATAAACTCCATCTCCTCATCTACCACACACTCTGCCAGAGCTCTACCAAATACTTGTCAGGTTCTGGCACTGGTGATGTAGTCTCTGACCCCAAAGCCCCAGTCCCCAAAAGCCATAGGCCCCAGACAGGTAAACAGGCTAAGCAGTGCAGCCTAGGGGAAGATAAAACCAAGACTGGAGAAACACCAAAACATGGGCCTAGAGAGAATAGGGAAGGTTTTGTTTTTTTTTTTTTTTTTTTTTCTTTTTCTTTTTCTTTTTCTTTCGAGGCATCATCCCGGATCAGTCAGCCAAATGCAACCAACAGGTCAGAGGTAGCATATGTGCTAAATACAGCTTTGTTGGAGCATGGCCGTGCTTTCTATGCCTGCTTTCACACAACAGCAGAAGGGAGCCCGGGCCATGGAGGACCCAGGGCCTACAAAGCCTCAAGCATTTAATGTCTGGCTTTCTACAGAAAAACAAGAGACATTCTGGCCTCATTTTTAGAAGACCCTTTTCTTTCTTGAATTTCCCACTCATAGCCCAAGACTGCCAAAAGCTCCCCCACCCAGTAATACAGATTTTGGGGATCCTTTATCTTCATGCCACCCATGCATCTGACTCAGCCCCTTTATACTCTCACACTAAGCGTATAAGGGCCCAGGTCTCCTGAGGCTTTTGCCTTCTCACAAGGTCAAATTCCAAATTCAATTACATGACTGAAAACTGTGCGAGTTTGGCAGTCTACATACTTGGCTTAAGAGACTTGCTTAGGGAAAAGGAGGTACCTAGGACCCCAGTATCATACCAGCTCTTCCTGCCCTGGACCAGAGCCTGGTCTGGAGAAGAGCAGTGTGGTCAAAGCAGAGTGTTCTTCTCACTGTCACTTCTTCATGCCTTCCCCAGCCTAGAGCAACCCCATGCTTATAGCCTTCCCCAAGCTTTGGCCATGATAATATGGACAGCACAGCAATCCCAAAAGCCAGTGCGCTAGCAGCAGGCTTAGAACCTGGGGGAGAGAGAGCACAGGACAGGGCTGCAGTTGGCGGTGTCTGCTGTCCATCAAGTAGCCCAGTCCCTCCTCTCATGGAGGCATGACACACAGGGTCCATTGACAAGCCCTCACCATGGTGCAGGCATCTCTGCTACACAGAGTAGTAGTTCCCGTGAAAAATCAGGGAGCATAGCCTACACAATGGGCAGCTCTGGGAGAGAGTCCCCCAATGCCCAGTAGAGACATATGAAGGGTAGGAAGCTGCCAGGCTCAGAGGAGGCTTTCTGGCTAATAGAGGATCTAGGATAGCAGCTGACTGAGAGCAGGCTGACCTCATTGCCTTCTCACAAGGTCAAGCCTTATAGCTGGAATGTGCAGTCCTTGTCTTTGGAACTTGCTAGACCCCCTCCTCAGGCTCCTTTCATGGCAGGAGGCTTGTTTCTGTCCTGAGAAGTAACCCAACCTCTGAATGGAGAACAACTATTGAACCTGAATGAATTAGACCTCTTGGGAAGCTTTGTTTTAAAAGCACATCACAGATGTGTTCCCTGAACAGCAGGGCCTGAAGTGGAGAGTTAGGTGGCCAAGGTTATTGTGATAAAATCTCACTTTGAGGGGGAATTGTTAGAACTGTGAAACATGGGCCTTGGCACACTGCTTTATTTGAAACCTTCTGGCCAAGGTGAATGACTTCAGCAGGCAGATGCACCAGAGAGCAATAGTTGGTGGCTCTCTGTGATCTTTACGTCATGAGCAAGGTCTGTTCTGAAGTAAAAAAAAAAAAAAAGTCAGACATGATTGTTTAGAGTATCCTTCTGTCATCCACCTCCCAGGTTTGACCTTTGTGTAACTACATATCCAGGTGTGACTTCTTTAAATTGAAGAAAAAGGATACTATATCTGAAAGCATGACCTCATTTATGTTATTGATATTTTACAATGATGCAGTTGTACACATGTGTCTTACTCACAGCAGGTGTCTTGAAGTGTTTGAAGATATATTTGGTAAAGCCACTAAGTAAATAAAATTTCCATTTAACTTTAGTACATATTTACAAGAAATTACTTAAGGAAAGGGCTCTAATATTAGAAAACCACGTTCTTTTTTCCTGAGAAACCACATTTTGAATAGGAAGCCAAACCTTGAACAGACATGAATGGAGTACCTGCTATGAGTGCATAGGATGTAGAGGAGCTTGTGCCAAGGAAAGAGGAGACAGAAGGGACACATACAACACAGTGGTAGGTTGTAATGCGTAGGAAGATCTTGGTTCAAAGGAGAGAAAGTTTCATGTCTGGTATGGGTAGTGGCTGATGAAGCTGGTCATGACAGGCATCATGAAGCCTCAGTTACTTGGCTGAAGGGGAGGGCAAATAGAACAGTCCAGGACTGGGTGCCTGCATTGAGTGCCGTGTGGAAGGATAATGCCCTAGTAGACATAGATATGTGTATTCTTCTCCCTGGCAGAGAAGCTCAGCTCTGTGGCCACAGGCCTGGTTTGGCTATTCTGAAGAGCTAGGGTTTCTTTGCCCTCTCTGTTCTCTTATGTCTTCTCTGCCAACCACTAGAAGTGTACAGGTGCCAGGACTATCGGAAGTGGGGAAAAGATAGGAAAGGGAACTATGAGTCTGAGCTGGAAGTAAAGTCGACCACTGTGTAAATCCATTCATGGCCTTCCCTAGGAGTACCCCATTCTAGCACGGAGGCCCTCTTGGGAGGCATGAGGAAACGTTTATTTGACTTAAGAAAAGTAAGGTAGTTTTAAGCCAGGTGTGGTGGCGCACACTTTTAATCCCAGCACTTGGGAGGCAGAGGTAGGAGGATCACTGTGAGTTTGAGGCTACTCTGAGACTGCATAGTGAATTTCAGGTCAGCCTGGGCTAGAGCAAGACCCTACCTTGAAAAAAATAAAAAAGAAAGGACAAGTAAAATAGTTTTAGTAATGAGAGGGAATCAGATATCACAGACCTATTTCTTAAAAGTTAGTATTATCTGTTATCACTAATTCATTTAAAGACAATTAGAATCTAAAGAGGTACTTTGTTAGCATTTGGAAAAGAGGGTGTTTTGCTCTGAAATTTAACTTAAATTTTAAAGGCTGTATTTTCATTTGACCTGTGAAATATAAATTTCTATTCATTCTGGAGACTTGTACTAATAGAGCTCAAGAAATTTTACACTACCCAAGATTTGACTGCTTCATGAAGCAAAGTTGGGCTTTGTTAAGGCAAGGTATTAGTATAGATTTAATAACAATAATTAAGAGAGAGACAGATAGAGGGGAATGGAGGTAGCAAGGGAAGGAGATATAGATAGAAGATTGATAGTTGATAGAAGATAGATAGATGGATAGATAGATAGATAGATAGATAGATGATTACATAGACCAACAACAGATAAGATAAAGGACAGTTGTATATATCCAAGGCCAAGGCCAGGTTGGATGGCAAATTCTTTTTTTTTCTTTTCTTTTTTTTTTTTTTTTTTTTTTTTTTTGGTTTTTCGAGGTAGGGTCTTTTCTTTTTTTTTTTTTTTTTTTTTTTTGGTTTTTCGAGGTAGGGTCTCACTCTAGCCTAGGCTGACCTGGAATTCACTATGGAGTCTCAGGGTGGCCTCGAACTCACAGCCATCCTCCTACCTCTGCCTCCCAGTGCTGGGATTAAAGGCATGTGCCACCACGCCCGGCATGGGTGGCAGCTTCTTGAGACAGACAGATGCCAAGATTTAATTTCTAAAAATGTTTTACTTGCTAATTTTTTACTACAACTTATGGGTACTAGTACTCCTGCAGCCTTTCCTTTTTGCAAAGCAGTAGCTGTTGGCTGATTTGGCAGGAGGTCATTCACTTTATGGTAAGAACCATGGAGGCTGGGATGTGACCATTTAAGCCAAGCTGTCATCCATTCACTGAGCAGCAGTGGCCAACAGAGATTTTGTCCCAGTGGAGGCCCAAAGTAGATGAGGCTGAAGTCTCTGTGTCTATCTCTAGAACTTCTCCTGCTGTTATCCCATCCCTAGCTTGACTAATGATACCTTGCCCTCTCTATTACCTGCACCCTATACCAGGGAAGCCTCCTAAGCATTCTTGCCTTCCTGAGCCACTAGCATCCTAGAAGCCAGTCCTGAAGATCATATCTTTGTCATGACTCTTGACTCCATGTCTTGTCATCTCCCGGCTGCCACTCTGGTGAAGCCACTGGGACCCGCAGCTGTCTGCACTAGCCTCATACCTGCCCTTTCTGTTTCCACTCAGTGTGTACTGAGTCAGCTCATGAAAAATACTGAACACTACTGATTATTTATTTTGTGAGTCAGTTGTGAAATAATCCATTATTAAAAAGGATAGTCAGGCACCATTGCATGCTCTTATACTCTCTGCTACTTGGGAAGCTGAGGCAGGAGGACCATTTGAGCCCAGGAGTTCAGGACCAGGCTGGCCAACATAGTGAAATCCTACCTCATTTTTAAAAAAATTAAGTTGTATAAGAATGAAATTTTTTAAAAAGTATTTTTAAGAAGAAATAATTACTCTAAGCCCATTACTTCCTAAGCATACTATTATATGCTGCTACTACCTGCAGTCCTAAGGCTGTGTATATCTATTTTGTCTTCACTGTGAAAATGTCACATGAAGTAATGCCACTCTCTATGCAGTGACATCCTATTTACAGCTTTAAACAGCCAGAGGGAAAGTGTTTTTAAGCCAAGGAAAGTAGAAAATGCTATTAGAAAGCAAGGTTTATTTGTTGGCTGATTTTCTACATTTGAGAAAACTGTGGGGAAAGTATTAATAATACAGAACAAGCCTAAGTGTATGTCGTATCTATCAGTGTAGTTGTGAATGGCTAAAAAAAAAGAATAACTATTCCACCAATAAAAAAATGTGTTTAATTCAAGAAGTTGCTCACATGATTCACAAATGAGTGAAATTCCTATCTACTCTTTGATATTGACTTTCATGTTCTTTCATTTTGTTTTTGAGACAGGGTCTCACTGTACCTCAGGCTGGACTAGAATTTACTATGTAGTCTAGGCTGGTTTTAAACTTACGATTCTCTTAAACAGTGGCCTCCTACCACTGGAATTACAGATGTGAACCACTATGCCTGGCTCATGTTCTTAATGTACATGAAGTATCAACTAGTGTTCAATTGAAACTCTGCTCATTCAGTTATAACTATGCATTGCTATTGACTATTTTTATCAGCAAAAATCAGACAAAGCATTTTTTGAGACTCAGTTGGCAATGCATAGAATTTACAGTAAAGAATATTTTATAGATTCATATTATTTAGGAATTGTGTGTCATACATCTTTTAAATCAGGGACTGGAAAATTTGTAACTCCTTAACTCTGCTCTTGCCATTATGGTGAGAAAGCTACCACAGATCAGGTGGGCAAATGGACAAGGCTGGGTCACAATAGTTACTTTACAAACAAGTGCTAGTTCCTGGGCCAGTGGCTACTGACTTCTACTTTAAACTAGTAAAATCTATGATAGACTTACCTTCAGACATCTGTGCACTTTGCAGTGAGCCACTGGCTGAGTCCAATGCCTGGTTGGCATTCTGGAGGGTTCACAGTTCCTCCTCCTCATCAGTGACATCTAGGAAACAATCACTAGGCATGATTAAGGGGGTGCTCCAGCCTCCTACTCCTCTTTCCTGACATATGCGTCCTTACGTCCCCATCTCCCAAACTCACTGATTTGATGAGTGAAGCTCTCCTGTCCTGTGTTCCTCACTCTGCCAGCACTTGCTGTCATCGGCCAACTCCTGTCACCCTCACACAACCCCATGATGTGAGTCCTGTGATCCTTTTACAGATGAGGAAACTGAGGCTTTAAATAGTCCAGGAGACCTATCCAGGAGCCACTTAGCATATATGCATCAAAACCAGGATTGAACTCCAAAAGTAGTCAGTAGCATGACTAAACACAAGTGCCTGTTTGGCACTTCACAAAGAGCAGTTACACTGACTTGGGAAGCCAGGGTAACTTCATAGAGAAGATGATAATGGGGTTTAAGAGGGTATTGGAATGTGTCCTTCTGGGGAGGAAATTCCTTGACAGACACCGAAAGGTAACTAGAGTAGGAAAGAGAGTGGCCAGGCTTGGCCACACCCTTGCTGTGTTTGAAGTAGGAGGCAGAGCTGTGAGTGCACTTGGGGCCCACCCTGCATTTGCTAGTGCCTCTGCATCCTTTGCACTAGAGGTTTCAGGGATATAGTCATGACTACTAGATGTGGGACTGAAGTAAACTGCCATGTAGATAGGGCCTTGACTTTGTGAAGTGTATGAAAGGAGGTTTCTATTAGGCAGCCCGGAAGTGTAGATTACAGAGAGAATGAGGTAGCTAACTATCCACAGAATGGGGCTTTGCAGAGAAAGCTGAAAGCTAGAAATTACTCATCTCAGGTCCCAATATCATTAAACATGTAGTAATGTGCACTGAGCATTGTCACTGCCAACGACAGCATTTCGGGGTTCATCCTATATGAGTTACTTTCACTGTTGCTATGACCAAATACCTGACAAGAAGCAACTTGAGGGAGAAAGACTATTTTGTCTTACAGTTTGAGAATATACAGTCTGTCATGGCAGGGAAGGCCTGATGGCAGAAGGCTCCATGGTGGTGGTAGTGTGTGACTGCAACACCTCACTTCCTCACATCATGATGCAATAGGAAGCAGAGAGAAGACAGGAAGCAGGGCAGAGCTAAACAAGGCCCATCCCCAATGATTCACTTCTTCCAGTGAAGCTCTACCTCCTAAAGGTTTTATAACCTTCCAAAACATCGTCACCAGCTGGGGACCAAGGGTTCAAACACATCAGCTTATGGGGAAGATTTCACATTCAAACCACAATAAATTCTTAGGATGCTTTGGCAGTATTGGCTAATGCAAACCTAAAATCCAACCATGGTGCCGTCTATGCCTTGCCTTTACAGTATTTTGCTCCAACCATAGTCACAGCACCATTCATCGCTGAGATGACATCCAGCCTCCTGGGCCCTTTGCTTCTGTGTGCCTCATTTAGATGTGATTTCTAAAAACAAAATTCCAACAAATGTGGTCTCCTCCAGTGTCAATAATGGAAAATTAAGTGAGGAGGAAGAATTTGGAGTGCTGCTCATTAAGTTTGCTCTGCTGCCTTGAGGGGAATCCAAGTTTGTGGCTAGCCTTTCCCTATAGTTACTGAAGGCTAAGTTTTGGGATTCAGAACCTAGCCCAAGGAGACTGAAGAAAGCTGCATGTCTTTGCCTTCTTCATGACTTAGTATTTCCCTACACAGAGAATCACTATGTAAGGAGAAGTTACAGTGATATTTTTCCTGATTACTTGTTAGTCAACAGTGGATGACTGTGGCTGAGAAAGCTTAGCAGCTGTGACATGTACTTGGTGTGGGTTGGAGGAAGCAGGACGCTGGGTCTCAGAGCTGCCATTCATTCCACTAGTGTCTGTGGGTACTTCACACCAAACATGTGCCAGAAGCAAGGCATGGCAAAGAGAAGCCAGGGGTGGAGCCTGCATGCCACCTGCTTTGAGTCACATGGAGGACTATGATAAGGTTTCCATCAGTAGAACTATGGAGAAACTTTAAAGGCTTATTTGCATGGCATTGACCCAGGGATTTAAAAGGAAGCCATGGGCAAACTCAGGAAGAAGGTTGTAATTTCAAAGCACACTGGACCTGTTGGACCATGGAAATGTTTCTGGGGGACTTATCTGCCAACCCCCTACCTGCCCTTGGCTGAAGGGGTGGGCAGCACCTCCAGTATGGATGATAAATGGAAAAGCTAAGTCAATGGCTGCCAGTCTTGCCTCCTCTTTGCAATCATGTGAAGAGTTAAAGACAGAACAAAGTAGTGATGCCTGAATGCAGGGGCTCTGGGAGAGTGGGTTAGGAGTACAGACCAAATGGGAGGGTTCCTGAGAGATCTTCCAAAGGATGTTATTGTATTGCCAGTGTAAAACTGCCAGGCTGAGAGGGACCCTTCACAAAATGTAATCAGGTATGATGTAATTATATGAGCATAGGGGCATTTTCTGCTAGACATTTTGAAGGGGACAGGAGCAGGTTTGACCAACAGGTCATGCAAGAGTAGGCTGACTGAAGGATGCTAGTGTCTCCTTCTCACGGGGAGCAAAGGCACTGAGGAACTTCCAGGGGCAAGAACCATGGCTCATAATCTTTGTGCCTCCCTCCTGGACCTTTGCATGAGAATTAGCTGCTGGGTTAATGTTTGCATCTAAGGAAAAGCAAGCCTGTGGAGTTTGAAGCCCATGAAGCCAGGAGTGGCTCCTGGGAACCAGAAGTCCCGTGTATCTCCACAAGCCCAGGAGATAGAGACCAGCTTGGGTTTCTGGAGCCAATGTTTGCCAGGAATTTGTTCTCGCTGGGTTTGGTCAGTGCCATGGATGGGACCCTGCCTGTGTTCCCACCTATGTCTTTAGCACCCAGTAGGTCTGGCTCCTGTGAGGGACTCCCACAGAGAGAGTGGTTATTCTGGAAAGTTGGCTTCTCTCTGGATTTGATTCTGGTCACCCAAGTGTCATTATCTCCTGAGCTTGACCTGACAACCCTTAAAATTTAGGACACCTACAAAAAAAACTCATTCCTCCATCTATCTTCCAAGCTCCAATTTGGTTCATTTTTTTTTCATTTTTTCCATTTCTCTTCCACATTAATGTTTCATGGTTGTAAGATACAGCAGCAGTGATAATGGTGTGGATGGGATTTATTTAGTTTTATGTTCGATTTAAACTTGAAAAATTCACTCAGTACCCTTGAAGCTATTAAAACTTTTTTTTCAAAAATCTTCTTCAATAAGTCATTTCTTTGTGACTTGAAACACTAAACTCCAAGACTTATTTCTCTACCTGTCACTGCTGGGCACCCTGTTACCAAAGAAGTACAATATTCCATGTGCATGTCATGTTGCACTTAATGACATGGTACCTTCTGAGAGGGCCACTGTTAGCTGATTTTGACATTGTGCAAACACAGAATGTGTTTTGTCACCATGTTACTAGGGAAGTATTGTTGTAAGTGTTGTCCACCTTTTACAGAAATGTAACTGAGACACATGGCAGTAGCTTGTGGGTAGTACCCAACTTTTGTCCCTGGGTAACACTTTGCTGGGATAAGGATATTGTAAGGATGGTCTGAGCTGTAGCTCCTCACATGAGCCAACATTTTGACCAATGCCTGCACCCATTGTGATTCAGAGAGGACAGCAGAAAATGAAATACTACAGCCAGCCCATCCTGTGCCTTGTGGATAGGACTGTGCTGTGTGTTGAACTCTTTTTAAAAACATATTTATTTATTTATTTATGAGAGAGAGACACACATACACACAGAGGCAGATAGAGAATGGGCACACCATGGCCTCTAGCCACTGCATGTGTCACCTTGTGCATATGGCTTTACATGAGTACTGGGGAATCAAACCTGGGTCCTTCAGCTTTGCAGGCAAGTGCTTTAACTGCTAAGCCATCTTTCTAGCCCCAGGTGTTGAACTCTTGAACTCAGGCTCATAGCACATTTTCTGTGACATTGACTTTGATCCTGGAAATAACAGCTGCAAACCTGGTTGGCAGGGGGGAGGTTTCCCATCTTCCTAAGGTTCCTCAGGGCCCAAAGTTACAGAGTGTAATTGTTAGCTCCAACCATTGGCGGTATCAGTCTTTGCAATTTTAGCCATTTTTGTAGGTGTGTATAGGCTTTCATTTGCACTTTTCTGATGACTTTTCTGTGTTGCTGGCCTCGTATATCATCTTTTGTAAAGTGTCTATTGAAAGCCTTTGCCATTTTTTAACATTTTATTTGTCAGCCTCCACAAATTTGGACAATAGGCCATGATCAAAATCCCCTCCCACCACCTCCCTTTTCCCCTCCCAAATCCCCCTTCCACTGGATTTCTTCTTCTTTGCAACTAGTCTCTCTTCTACTGTGATGTCATCACTTTTTAAAAAAAATTATTTAGTTATTTGAGAGAGAAAAAAAAACAAAAGGCAGAGAGAGGGAAAGAGAATGGGCGCACCAGGGCCTCCAGCCACTGCAAACGAACTCCACATGCATGCACCCCCTTGTGCATCTGGCTTATGTGGGTCCTGGGGAATGAAACCAGGGTCCTTTGGCTTTGCAGGCAAATGCCTTAACCACTAAGCCATCTTTCCAGCCCAAAATAAAGTGTGGGTTCCTGCCACGTGTGGTGGTACACACCATTTAAAAAAATTACTTATTTGAAAGAGAGAAAGAAGCAGAGAAAGAGAGAGAGAGAGAGAGAGAGAGAATGGGCATGCCAGGGCCTCCAGCCACTGCATATGAACTCCAGACACCAGGCATGCGCCACCTTGTACATCTGGCTTATGTGGGTCCTGGAGAGTCGAATATCGGTCCTTTGGCTTCACAAGCAAGTGCCTTAACCACTGAGCAATCTTTCCAGCCCGTCATCACCTTTCCCCCTCCTATAAAGCAGGACATATGTAGGTAGCATCAGTCACTGTGAAGTCATGAATATCCAAGCCAGTTTGTGTCCGGACTGACAGCATTGAAGCACTTCTCCCTTTCCTTTGGCTCTTAAATTCTTTCTGGTGTGCAGAGATGTCTCACTTAGTGCTGAACACTCCACTGTCACTTCTTCTCAGCACTGTGGCAACTTTTGAGTCACCCCAGTGGTCACCACCATCTGAAAAGAGATGCTTCTCTAACCAGAAATGAGAGTAGCATTAATATATGGGCATAAACATAAGTGTTTATAGGGCAGTTTGGTGGTTATAATATATGCATTTAGCCAGACAACAGTAATGGTTTCCTGCCTAAGGCTTAGGACCGCCCCAGCTATAGGCTTTATTATTTTTTTTTAATTAAGTAGAAACTTTGTATGGGTAAGACATGTGTTGGTACCATTCTCCTCCTACCTGCTCCCATTCCCCAAGGGCCCTCCTCCATGGGGTTACTGATATTCACCATGAGGTTGTAGGTTATGAGTTGTTAGAGCTGCAGTTAGTTATTGTGGGGAGGGGGGCGATGCCTCTGGATACTCCTTCCTACCCTGTGGCTTTTACAATCTGAACATGGCCCACTGTTCTGCCATGTTCCCTGAGCTTTTGTGGGTATGTTTAAAGTTTACTTTAGTGTTAAGCTCTCAGCAACTTCTGGATTTCTGCTTTTATGCAATTTGAGTATCCTCAGTGTCTACTGCCATCACTCTGACACAGGTTGTCAGGCTTGCCTTAAGAGTAGCACTCTTGCTTAACTCGCCAGTTCCTCTATGGACCCTGGCTGTTGTGTGAGAGGTAGCTCATCTCATGATAAGGTGCCTTTGCCATTTTTAATTGGATTGTGTTTATTATTGAGTTTAATAAGCACTTTATTGACCCTTTGCCAAATAGGTTTTGCTGACATTTTATTCCACTCTGTGGCTTTCCTATTCATTTAACAATGAATTGGTGAATAGAAGTTTTAACTTGGTAAAGTTTAATTTATCAATGTTACAGTTATTGTCTGTGACCTAAGAAAACTTTGTATCCCAAATTCTAAAGAGAGTTTATTTCTTTCTAAGACTTTGTAGTTTTGTCTTTTACATTTAGGTCTACAGTGCAGCAAGAATTATTTTTACAGTGTCAAATGGAATCAAACAATATTTGTGCATAGAAATATCTAATTATTGGGGCTGGAGAGATGGCTTAGCGGTTAAGCGCTTGCCTGTGTAGCCTAAGGATCCCGGTTCGAGGCTCGATTCCCCAGGACCCACATTAGCCAGATGCACAAGGGGGTGCTCGCGTCTGGAGTTCGTTTGCAGTGGCTGGAGGCCCTGGCGCGCCCATTCTCTCTTCCTTTCTCTCTCTGCCTCTTTCTCTCTGTCTGTTGCTCTCAAATAAATAAATAAAAATAAAAAATTTTTAAAAAAAAAAGAAATATCTAATTATTAAAATTAAACCACTTATTGAAAAGACTCCTCATTGGATTGCTTTTCCTCCTTCTCAACAATCAAATAATTGCATAGGGTAGATCTACTTCTGAATTCTGTTCTATTGTATTGCTCAGTTTCTTAATGCATGTCCTAGTTGCTTTCTTAACTACTTTAAATCTCAACGTTAGGCCATGTAAGTTCTTCCATTGGTTTCACATTATATGTTCTTTGATTTTCTATATTAATTTTAAAATTAGCTTGATAGTATTTACCCCACAACCTGTAGTTTATTTAGGATAATAGTTGAAGAGAATCAACATTTCATGATGCTGAGTCATTTAATGTATGAGGCTGCTGTAGTTCTCTATTTGTCTAGATCTTTGGTTTTTCTCACAGTGATACATAGTTTTCAATGTAGTGGTCTTTGTGTGCATGATGGAAATGTAGCTATGTTGTTTGGGCAGTCCCAAGACCACCTACTGCTTAGTGATTCCTTATAAAGACAGATTCACAGGCTACAGTTTATTCCAGTGGGGGAAAGGGGAAGACATAGCAGGCACCTGCATGGCCTCCCTCCTACCGCAGTGGGAAGCAGCAACAGGAATTCAATATTTTTATGAAGGAACTCAAAGTCCAAGATTCTTATTTTCTTTTAGTTCAAGGTATTTTATAATTTCCTTTTGGATTTCTTCCTTGGTCCCTGAGATATTTAGAAATTTCATTTGTATTTTTGGTTTTGTTGGTTTCTAGAGATTTTCCTAGCATTTTCTAGTTTATTTCCATCATATTGTGTGTGATTTGGATCCACCTAAATCTAATGAAATATGTTTTATGGGGCAAATGAAGTCTGTTTTAATTAGTGTTTCAAAATTTCATTTGGAAAGAATGTGTATTCTTGTTGGGAGAAGTGTTCTGTAGATGTGAATTAGATTGAAGTGATTGATCACATTCTTCATATTATCTATGTTTTTGCTGTGTTTTGTTTTTTTTTCAAATTCTACCAAGGGGTGGAAGTGTTAAGATCCTCAGCTGTGATTCTGGAATTGTCTATTTCTCCTTTAATTCTGCCCATTGTTGCTTCGAGTGTTTTGCGATAAGATCTTCACTTATGATTGTTAGGCTTTGCTGATGAATTGACCTTTCTGTCATTATAAAATAAAATAATAGAAATAATATTTCTATTAACCTAGATACTCCAGTCTGTATCCAGATTTCATCAATATCTTTTTCAGCCACATACTTTGTCTTCCCCTATTTAAGGTACATGTCTATGGAAAGCATATTGGGTTTTGATTTTTTAATCAGTTCTGACAATCTGTGCTTCTTAACTGGAGTCTTCAGTTCATTACCATTTAATGTAATGATTGGTATAGCTGGGTCAGATCTATATTTGTCTTTTGTTTCTATTTCTTTGTTTATGCACATCTTTTTCAGATTATTTGGACAGGTTTTTGACAACTTATTTGGACAATTTTTTAAATATCCTTTTAGTTTTCTGTCGGGTTTTTAATTAAATCTCTGCATTTTAATGGTTGTCCTAAAGATTACTTTGTGCATCTTTAACTTTCCACAATGTACCCAACCTAATATGCCAATTCATGTGAAATACAGAAACCTTTGTGCTACAAGGTCCATTTACCACCCATCTTTCATCCTTTAGGCTATAGTTTTCATCTGTATTACATCTGCATACATGTTAAACTCTTATCATTTTTACTTTGAACATAAATGTTTTACAAAAATTAAGAGAAATTTTTCAAGTGTTTTCCATTCTTGAGCACTGAATATTACTGAAAAGACAATGTAGTCTACAGCCATATCATCCTGAACATGCCTAGTCTCATCTGAAAAGGCAATGTGAACGTCTGCCTTCTTCTTCCCTCTCTTTAGTTATTTCTGTCCTATTGGGCAAATGCCCTGACCATTCAGCCTCAGCCACCTCCCTTGTGACATGTCATAGGTACATTTGTTGCCTGCAGGCTGCAGAGAGCAAGGTAGTCCCACAGTACTGTCTTAACTAGTGAGTCTGTAATTCTTGAGAAATTGCATTGGTAATACAACACTTTAGACACTGAAACCATTGGCAGAGGCTATTTCCCTCATGAAACAGAGTAACTTCCAATTATGTGATGATTACATGCTGGCTTAGTGATGCAGCCACTAACAAAGTTCCCAAGACCCTCTGCTGGCAGTTTTTATTTTATTTTATTTTATTTTATTTTATTTTATTTTATTTTATTTTACTATAGGGTGATGATCAATCCCTCAAGTTTGTTTCACACTGTCTTCTCTCCCTGCACAGAGGCCCCTTCATTGTCATGAGAGACAGTGTGTAACAAAACTGCATCTCATGAGAACCACTGGTAATGAAGGCTCAGTACATATAGCCCCAGCAGGGAGGGTCAGTGTAAAAAGGTAGACCCATACAAATGATCACAAATAAATTGTTACCTGGACACTTTAACCAAAAGTATACAAATTTGGCTGGGGAGATGGCCCAATGGTTAAAGGTGCTTTCTTGCAAAGCCTAATGGCTCAGGTTCAAGTCTCTAGGACCCATGTAAGACCAGATGTGCAAAGTGGCACATACATCTGGAGTTTCTTTGCAGCAGCAGGAAACCCTGGCATGCCCATACTCAGTCTCTCTTTCTCTCTCAAAAAATAAATACAAACAGGCCTTTCTTAGTATCCAAGGGCTGGAGAGATTGCTCAGTGGTTAAAGCACTTGCTTGCAATGCCTAACAACCCAGGTTTGATTCACCAGTACCCATGTAAAGCCAAATGCACAAAGTGGTGCATGCATCTGGAGTTTGTTTACAGCAGCTAGAGGCCCTGGCACACCCATCTCTGTCTCTCATAAATAAATATAATAAAAATACTTTTTATTAAAAAAGTATCCAAATTTTTGCTTTCAGATATAAATTCCAAATGGACTTTGCTAGCTTATCCCCAGCATAGTCATTCAAAGTCTGCAAAATGAGAAGCTAGGATAGAGGAAAGCAAACTTCAGCTCTGTTTAAAGTAAGTCTGTCTCCTGATTGCATTGGCTGCCACCTGTCCTTGTCTCCCTTCCATCAGCCAGGCCATCCCAGAAAATAAAATCTCCCCATAATCTTTCTTTATAGCTAGCCTATCACTGACACTCACACCCCAGTGTTAGAAAGTCAAGAAAAAGCTAGATACAGCATTCTAGTAAGGAACCTCTTACTTTGGCATGGGTAGTTTTTTGTTTTTTTTTTTAAAGCATTTTTTAAAATTTTTTTTGTTTATTTATTTCTTTGAGAACGACAGAGAGAAGAAGGCAGAGAGAGAGAGAGAGAATGGGCGCGCCAGAGTTTCCAGCCTCTGTAAACGAACTCCAGATGCGTGCGCCCCCTTGTGCATCTGGCTAACGTGGGTCCTGGGGAATTGAGCCTTGAACCGGGGTCCTTAGGCTTCACAGGCAAGCGCTTAACCGCTAAGCCATCTCTCCAGCCCCATGGGTAGGTTTTTATATGTGTTTATGTATCTGGTAGGTGGTGAGATTTGTATACTGTCTAAAATTTTTACATGCCACTTTATCTGTGTATCTGCAACCCTTCTTGGGCACAGGAGTGCTGCCCAATACCCCTCACATGTCCTCATCTCTAGTGGACCACTTCTACACCAAATTAGGTGACCTGTCTCATGTTCCAGCATTTCCTGGCTGGTTGTGTCAGGCCTAGGCTGGACTAGGAGTGGTACAAGCATTCCAAGAAGCAAATGTTTGAATTGTAGTTCAAGGTTATTTCGTGTCAAGTCTGGGAATATTTTCATTTACCTTTGACTCTTTGGCTTTCTGCCCTTTGAGAGATGCCATCCTTGGGAACTCTGGACCAGCTCCTAGAGAATGGAGGTGCGGCCTGCTTGTTCTCTGCCATGACCCCAGTGCCTGGGGCACGGCCAGCACAGAGTAGCTGCTCAGTAGGCTCTTCCTGGATGAATGGTTGCATTAGGACAGCACCTGTTTTTGTTCCTTTTAGTAAGTAAATCCCTTGAGGTGGGGACTGGGACCTAACCATCTTTTCCTTATAGACCCAATATATATTTCTTTAGTTGAGTGAGAAGATAGGGGAAAATTAGAGATGCTCTTGTACTCCTGGGATGATTGTATATAACATGTAAACAGATTCTAATGAAGAGCATTTTCAGAACCTTGGATCACAGAAAAACAAGACTCTTACATTGTCAAATTCTCATTATGCATTTTTCCTTTGTGCTGCCTCCACCTCTTCAGTAGCTCTCTAGAAACCTGATTTATTAAGTATAGGTCCTGAGGCTTACTTCTAGCTTATGTTAATCAGAATAAAATGAAGCCCCAGTATTATTAAGTAGTTTCATGATTCTATTGAGCCCCTATATCAAGAATGAGAAAGTGTTGGGTCTTTGTAATTCCCTCATGCTGTTCATGAATTCTAGCAGGCATATGGGTTTATACTTTGTTTAGCGAAAGTCACTTCTGACACTGACATGAACAGGAAATGTTAAAGTGAAATTTATTCCTCAATCTTTATATATAAGTTCCTCTTGTCACTGAGCATAGCAGGAAGAATGACAGAATACACATGAAGACCCCAAATGTGCTGCTAATGTATAAACTGCTAGACTGAGCACACCAAATGTGCTCAGAGCTGAGCTTCAGAGAAAGTGAAGCTAAAACCAGTTTTAATGTAGCAAGCAGTGTAAACATCCCCAAATCCAGACTCCTAACAAATTCCAATCATGAAAGAGAACACAAAGGGGGCTAGTGTCATCTGGGCCTCCCTTGTGAGCCAGGCCAGGGGTTCTCAAAATATACCCATTGAACCTAAAGCCTCAGTTTTACCCCAGGATTGTTAGAACTGCAGTTTCAGACTCACCACCTGACTACTTAATCAGAAACTATAGGGTGGAGCCCAGATGTGAGATTTCAATGCAGGCATGTGACATACATTGTCCTACATGGTCTTCTTACATCATCCAAAGGGCTAGATTCAAAAATACTAATTGTTGTCTGGGCATATCTGTCTGAGAAGGTATTTCCTTCCTCAAGATATGGGACCTAACTCAGTGAACTGAGGAAAAGATCTGACCTTGGTGGGCACCAAGAGACTGAGTCCCCAGTAGAATAAAAATGCAGAGGAGGTACTACCCTTGAGTTGTTACATCCATCTTCACCTGCCCTTGGACATTGATGCTCCTGGTTTTCAGGAGTTCAGACTCTAGGATTTACACCATTGGCTTCCATGGCTGTCTTGCTTACAACAGCAAATCTAAAATCTCATGAGACAATTTGCATAGCAGATCAGTCTGTCTCTCTCAATACATCCTGCTGCTTGTGCTTCTCTGAAATAAAGATACAAAAATGATTATCACTGGGTCAAACCATAATAGTGTGTCTCTATAAATGTTCTTGCAAAATATGTGGAGAATATAGAACCAGTGGGCACCAGCCCTGGGAGGTCAGGGACATTTGAGTGAGGGACACAAATAATCTCTTAACATGTAACTATGACACTGCAAAGGAAAGTGATGCTGAAACTTTTCCAAGAGAATATCTGATAGCAGAAAGGGTAAACCTGTACTCCTCTGCCATGCATAAACTGTTCTAGGAAGTCAGCTTAGAAATTTTCTTTTGAATATTGTGTCATCATACACATTCATGTGCCCTTTAAGTTATATCAACCCAATGCATGTTGCCATGATATAGAGAACATTTTAAATGTCATTTAAGATAAAAAAGGAGAGAAGCTGTCATGTTGAGTCTATTAGGCTCATAAAGTGACTGAAGTGAGGAGATCTGCCCCCAAATATCAGGACTGGCATCTGTTGAAGTTACCTTCTTATTGCTGGGACAATGCACCTGACCCAAAGCAGCTTTTGGGAGAAGCTCCATGGTGGAAGGATAAAGCATGGCATGAGCAGAGGCTGGACATCACCTCTGCCAGAGCAAGTAGCAAACAGCCCCAGAAGAGTGAGCTGAGTTCTGGCAAGGGGGAGCTGGCTATAATGCCCCAAGCCCATCCCCAGAAACACTTCCTCTAGCAAGGCTCCACCTCCCAAATTACCATTAGCTGGGGACCAAGCAGTCAAAACACACAAGTTTATGGGGGACATCTGACCCCAAACACCACTGTATCCCTGTCTCATATAACCTGTCCTATCTCTCAGTGCTATGGGATGTTGAGAACCTAGACTCAGGATGCATGAAAGCAAGTGGCTATAGCCTGTCCATGGCTTTAGGAACTAGGCTCATAATGTTGCATGAAGTGTTTTGTTCCTGTGTCTGTGGAGATTCCTCGTGTGTGTTTTGAGAAGTTTATATGTATGTGGACTCTAAAATCAAAGGAAACTAAAAATCTTTGATCTATGCATCAGATCCCTTTGCTTTTTGAGAAAATGCTCATCAAAGAATTTCACTGAGGAAAGGTGATCAAAGATGTCTATATTATGCCACTCACAGTGTCATGTTCATTCCATGTAAATGACGGGAGGGTCTCCAGTGATGGTTCCTGCAGGCCATCAGATCTCTGCATCCAGCACTAGAGCTTCATTTAATCAAAGGAATCTTGTCATATCCAAGAAAGCCTACAATTTCAGAGTAGTAAATTAAGAGTTTTCAATGTTTTCTTTAAAAAGACTGTTTAACAAGTTTTTAAGCTATCCTAAATATTTAAGCAGTATTTTTGTTCATGTTAACCAGCTTTTTAACTCTTTTCCATAACACTTTTGAGAAAAGACATAGAAAATCAAAACTGCTAATCTGCATTTGAAAACATTGATGAAAACCTTTCATCAAAGTCAACATTTTTCTGTATGATCAAGAATTTTACAGCACTCAGGCGGCAGAGGTAGGAGGATCACTGTGAGTTTGAGGCTACCTTGAGACTGCATAGTGAATTGCACGTCAGCCTGGGCTAGAGTGAGACCCTACTTCGAAAAACCGAGGGAAAAAAATACAAAAGAATTTTAGTTGCTTCCAATTTGATTTAAAGTATGTGGATGGGGATGAACAATCCTTTTGTTTGTTAAGCAGTATCATCCATTTTATCACACCAGTGAATGCAATCAGGCATGTACTAAGGAGTCTCTCAGAGGTCTAGAGACCTGAGTCCAGGAAAAGGATGTGTTCTGGTACTGGATAGTCTTGTTTTATCACTGCCTTAACTCTCTGAATGTCAGATATGGCACTGTCAGAGCACAAGGATGTGGTTTTAATTCAGTGCTTTATGGACTTTCTTTAAAATCATGCTTCATGGAAATTCTTTTATCTTGATCATAAAACATTTTATGAGTCAATATCTTTCAAGGCAGAATTACTAAGTTTCATCAACAAAGATCAGCATGATGGCTAACTTATTAATAATAATGTCTTCATCGCAGCTACAAGGTAAAATAATCTGATTAACTCCAGTCTTTTTCTTTTATATGTACCAGATATTGTTAGCACTGGGTCTATGAAGGTGGTTAAATTAGGCATGAACTCTGTCCAGTTGGAACTTACAATTTGGCAAGGGGACAGATTAGTCATATAAATACAAAGTTAGGAAATGTGGTAAGTTATACAAAGAGAAAAGTCCACTGAGAACACGTGACAGGTGGGCTTGACCCTCATAAGTGACTGGAATGAATTAGAAATATTTGGAAATCATGTCTAAGCTAAGATCTGGAGAATAGACAAAGAAAAGAGAGCAGACTGGGAGGCTTCCAGAGCAGAAGTATCACATGTGCAAAGGAATCATGAAATAAAAGCCTAGGAGAATTAGAAGGCTGGAGGCTAGAAAGGAGGCCAGGTTGGTCTGCAGCTGAGAGCCCGGGGCAGAGTGACTGGGCCAGATATGAAACTGGAGAGCTGGCAGTGGCCAGTCCACATGGCAGAGCCTCGTTTCCAAGCCACCTCTTGAGCTGACCCTGATATCATGAAAAGCAGGGGTTTTAAACATCAGGATGGCAGGGTTACTTGTTCAGTTGTGCAGGTTTATACTACCTGGAGAGTTGAGAATAAACTGGGTGGGAAGAGGGAGGCTAGTGTGTGAGGCTGAGCTGAGAATTATGGTATTCTGCATCATGGTGGTGGAGTAAGTCGTTGATCTGAGGGTTATTTAGAAAGGAGTTTTGTAGGACTGCATGTTGGACTGGCCATGGGGAGAAGAGAATAGGAAGCAACAAGGATTATCCCCAGGCTTGCATGCTGGGATGGCTGATGGTTTAACTATGATATTTGGCATTTCTGCTGTGACATTCATTGACATAAGCACACAGAGACATTCATAATATCAAATGCTATTCATCTTCTCAAAGTGATTCAGAACCGAATGTCGAAAGAGGCATCCTATATTTATTGGCTGACTTGCGATTGTACTGACCCTGGATTTGACTCATGTTAACTTCCTTTAAAAGTCTTATCTTTTCTTGGGGGTTTATTTGAACACATTATGTTAGGGCAGATATTTGCTTGTCATTTTGTTTCAGGGTTTTCCCCACAAGGATTTACACTCTTTCACAGTCTCCCAAACCATAAAAGTCAATTAATTAGTCAAATTAATAAAAGCGGTGTTTTAGTTGCCTAAGTAAATTCCCTTTTTTAGATGGGCAGCTGCTATCTGCTTTCCTTGTTCTGGTTTGAAGTGATACATCAGCTCATGCCCAGGCTTGTAGTAAGAGTCCCAGGGACCACAGCACATCATTCACCTCACTTAGTTCTAGGCTGTTTGCAATCTTCTTGATCTTATTTATCTCAAAGACTTTCAAGTTACACTTCAGATTTCCATTTCTAACCATCAATCAGTATTCAGATGAACACATAACTTCCCTGGCACTTTCATATGGAAAGTTTTAAATGTGTGGGAGAATTAGAAGACTTGTAATGAATACCCATGTTTCTCACCACCTCAACTAGCATTTAGCCTCATTATGTATCCATTGTATGGCCCTGCTGTCATCACTCAGTCCATCCTACTTTTTTTTGTTGTTGTTATTTTTGTTTTTGAGGTAGGGTCTCTCTCTAGCCCGGGCTGACCTGGAATTCACTATGTAGTCTCAGGCTGGCTTTGAACTCACAGTGATCCTCCTCACCTCAGCTTCTTGAGTGCTGGGATTAAAGGTGTGCACCACCACAACTGGGAGGGAGAGAGGAGTGGGGAATGAGAATGTGTGAGCCAGGGCCTCTAGCCACTGGAAACTAACTCCAGTCACATGTGTCCCTTGGGGCATCTGGCTTCACATGGGTACTGAAGAAATCAAACTCAAATTGTTAGGCTTCTCTCAAGCCCATTCTACTTTTTAACTGGTTTCCAACTATGAAAAATTGGGCAGACATCAGTACGTTATATCCATTGTATGCACACATATTATTAACTGGATTTTGATATTTGTTTAGCTTTGTTGTGGTAGAAATTACATATGGTGAAACATGTGGATCCTAAATATAGTTTCTTTGCAAATATTTGGAGCTGGAGAGATGGCTTGACAGTGAAGGCACTTGCTTGCAAAGCCTGCTGACCTAGGTTCAGTTCTCTACTACTCACATAAAGCCATACACACAAAGTAGTGCATGCATCTGAAGTTCATTTGCAGTGTTGGGAGGGTCTACCATACCCATTCATTCTCATTCCCTCTCTCCCTCTCTATCTTGTCAAATAAATATTTT
Organism: Dipus sagitta; assembly: GCA_036346955.1. NCBI lineage: Eukaryota > Metazoa > Chordata > Mammalia > Rodentia > Dipodidae > Dipus > Dipus sagitta. The sequence continues at coordinate 409,291 of CM070787.1, forward strand.
AAAAAACCTCACCCTCTCAAAAGTTCCCTCATGGCCCTTCACAGCCTGCCTCTGCTTGTGCCCCTGCCTCTCTGCTGCCATAGGAAGCCACTTTCTTAATTATTTCACTCTAGGCTAGTTCAAGCTCCATCCAGTGTGTGCTGTGTTGTCTACCTTCTTGCAAGGTTTCTAAGGCATATCAGTGCTATGTACCAGTAAGTGTCTTCCTATTTATTTCTGAGTATTCCTTTGCACCAGTCTGCTGCAGCCCACTTCCCTATGGATACAGCCCTGGACTGTTTCCATTTCTGGACCTCTTTAAACATTCTTGTGAGTTGAGTGTTTTGTGAACAAATGCTTTTGTTTCTCTGGAGTAATACTTAGGGTAGAACTGTCATAAAATTGGTATGTGCTTACATTTGTATGAAGGTGCAAAACCATTTTTATCAAAATGGTTATGCAATTTTAATCTCATTCCAACAACATGTGGCAGTTCAAGTTGTTTATCCTTGACAAAATTTTCTTTTTAGATGCTCTGGTAGATGTGGAGGGATTTTTTTTTCATTTTAGAAAAGCATTTGTTCAGGGACTTAAATAGAGATTCATAAAAACTAGTGGATGTCTCTTCAGATAATAATTATCAAATTCAAATTATCAAAACTTATTTAGTTTTATGACATCTGGGGTTTTTGCCTTTTGTATGGTAGTCTAAATTAGTGCTTCCTCAACTTTTTCTATTCTCAATCATTTTCCATTCAAGTAAATTTTACAAGATTCTGCGAGTATAAGTATATAAAATAGGCATATAAATCAGAATTGACTGATAATAAATAATTTTTAAACATTTCTCTCTGTCTGTGTTTTTGTGTGTGTATACATCCAGGTCTCTTTCCACTACAAAAGAATGTTCATCCATCTGTACATGGGTGACTGGAGAATTGAACCTGGGCAGGCAGGCTTTGCTAGCAAGCACCTTTAACTGCTCAGATGTTTCCAGCCCCAAGAAATTTTAAAATAAAATTTTAGTGGACACATAATTTTATTAACAACAAAAGTAGCTTTACGTATTAGTGAGATGTATATACTTGTTTACTCTTACAAAAAAAAAAGTCAACTGAATATTTGATACTTTGGAATATAGAACATCTTCAGTGTTTTTCAGAGTTTATCTCAATGCAGAAAATGCTGCTTTGCATACGTAGCACAATGTGCAAGAAGTATGTTTGGAGCCATTTTAGAAATTATTAGAAATCCACTAACTTCAAGTCAAAATTAACTATGTTTTGTTGTTGTTGTTGGGGGTTTTTTGTTGTTGTTGTTGTTGTTTTCAAGGTAGGGTCTCACTGTAGCTCAGGCTGACCTGGAATTCACTATGTAGTCTCAGGGTGGCATCGAACTCACAGCAGTCCTCCTACCTTTGCCTCCCAAGTGCTGGGATTAAATGTGTGCACCACCATGCCTGGCTTATGTTTTTTTTTTAAATGAAACTCAAATCAGCAACTTGAACAACAATTTTTAAAATAAAACATTCAACACAATATAATTCAAAGGAGTACTAATTTGATGCTGAAAAAAGATGATAGAAAAATACTAAAGCTTAGGTTGGAGAGATGGCTTAGCTGTTAAGGTGCTTGCCTGCAAAGCCAAAGGACCCAGGTTTAATTCCCAAGTACCCATGTAAAGCTGAGTGTACAAGGTAGCGCGTGTGTCTGAAGTCCGTTTGTAGTGACTAGAGACCCTGGTGTGCCCATTCTCTCTTTATCTGCCTTTTTCTCTCTCTCCCAAACATGTAGCAGGAGGGAGACTAGTTGGCATGAAGGAGTCCAGCAAGAGTGGAAGGGGACAGAGAGTATAATGTAAGGTGAATATGATCAAAATACCTTATACATGTATGAAATTATCAAAGAATAAATTTAAAAAAGAAAGAAACATGAGACATAAATATTGTCACAGGAAAGTTTATCCTCCTTCCTCTCCTTTAGTCTTCAAGGTCCTGAGCATCCCATGGCCACCCTCACAGAGAATGTAGATCTATCTCTTCATTCCCTGTTTATATTTTCAATGAGCTCTGCTAAGGATCATAAGGAAAATAATTTTAGAATAATTCCTATTGAGTTATAAGTGATAGACAAGGTTAGATGTCTAGAAGAAATTCTTTCAAGTGCATCTTATAAAATGGGGTACTCAGATCATTAGTCAGGGAGCTCTGATCAAAAGCCCAAGACAGCAGGGGTGTGGGGGTGGAAGGGCTCCCAGTTATGCACTTTAACAGAGCACTGGGAAATGACTTACACATAAAGATCTTGTTGCAAAGGCTGATATAGCCTGGAAGAATCTCTGGTCCTGAAGCAAGGAGTATCTCTGGCTTCTGCTCCTAGCAGTAGGTATAAAACCCATAAGAGGCAAATATGCCAATAGGTGGGTAATGCATTCAGCTCAAACCATGTCCTCCAACTATTCATTCCCTCTCTTCCCAGTGGTCTGGTGAGGTTCCACTTCACACAGAACACATGGCCATGCTGTACCAAAAGGGGATTTGGTCTTGTCTTTTGCATAATGTGAAAAGCCATTACCTGAATATTTTTCAGTGGTTCAATGAATCTGGGAAATTTTGCCTGCATCTGGCATACAAGAACTTTGTGGCTATCACAGTTGGTGTTGCTTAGCCATGCTAGTCTTTCTCCACTGACAATTCCCCACACTCACACGTCTTTTTTTCCAACTTAACCTCATCTCCTTTGTTAAGTAGCTGCACAGATTGACTAGTCTGAGTCCTGTCTGGAAGCAGGTGGCTTTAGCAGAGAAGCAACAGGATTCTATGTGTGATGGGTTAAAGTGTCCACCAGCAGTGGTGTCTTGGTCAGTTGTAAATGCAAAAAATACAGAACCCTCAAGAAAGCATATTTATTATTTTTAGTGTCAATGACTTCATTTTGTCATTTGGCTGATACCTGTTGAACATTTACACAAAATCACTGGCATGAAACAAAGCTGATAATGAGAAATAGCAGGTGCAAAATGGCATCTAAAGTTCAGGCCTCAATTATGAAGAAACAGCTCCTAAATTGACCCTGTTAGTAAGTGAGGAACAACTGAAAAATATCTAAGAAAGTCTATTTTAAAGAAGTTTTAGACTTAAACTCAGATTTTATATCTCAGAAAAATTTTGTAACATTTCTGAAACCAAAAATGTATAAAAAATTGACTTGGGTTCTGGCTTTTGTATTTCTGCATTGCTGTAAACTGTCCACATGAGCATAGCTGACTAAAGATTTAGGTCTCCTGCCTGGAGTACATCCCTGGGGTCTTTTCCTGCTCTTAGGCTGGACCAACCTGAGTGTCTGAAAGGAACAGAGCATTTGTAGTCTCACGCTTGGTGTATATCTCACACCTGTTTACACAATCTGTGCAGTGGTCTCACTTTCTGGAAGTTTCAGAGCTTTTTAACTGTGTTGAAAAAATGTAGCAAGTATCATATCTAAAAACCTCTCTCTCTATCTCTCTTTCTCTCTCTCTCCCTCTCTCTCCCCCCCCCCCCTCTCTCTCTTCTTCTTTTCTCCCTCTTCCCTCCCCCTTCTACTCTCCCATTTTTCCAAACTTTGGAACAACTTTAGATTCATAGGATTCATCGTGACTCAGGAGACAACTCCCAAACAGGTGAGAGTACTTCATTTTCACTCTACACTTAGGGGCCTTGTAGGGCTCTGAAGGGGTTCAAGGTGACATTGGCCAATCCAGAATGAGAATTGCTAAAATCCAAGTGCTGGTACTGGAAGATGTTTTGTGGCAACTTTCCTGAATTCTTCCTCATCTTGGTTTTCTTCTCTGGGCCAGAGGCCATGCAGTGCAGATAAACTTAGCAAAACCTGGCCTAAAAATCTAGGGTACTAGTGAGAACATGGTGATGGTTTGCCTATATTTAGTTCCCTTTCTTTGCAATAATTGGTGATGGGCTTTACAACTGCAAAATATGGCTGGGCCTAGCCTAGGAAGCGGGCATACTGAACTCCCATGTCAGCTCTCAAACCATGGCCAACATTTTGACCTTTGGTTTCCTTGTCCACAAAGAGAATTGCTGACCTGGTGGCATCTAGTTGTAGAAAGGCCTAGAATTATCTGACCACTGGAGAAGAAAAAAATCAGTTCCCAAAGATTTACAATTATTGCTCCTATAAGGATGATCCCCATCCATTTTTAAAAAAAATATTTTATTTTTATTTATTCATTTATTTGACGGAGGGAAAGAGGCAGAGAGAGAAAGAATGGGTGCACCAGGGCTTCCAGCCACTGCAAACAAACTCCAGATGCATGCGCCATCATGTGCATCTGGCTTACTTGGGTGCTGGGGAATTGAACTGAGGTCCTTTGGCTTTACAGGCAAGCACTTTAAACCGCTGAGCCATCTCTCCATCCCCCACCATCCATTCTTGATACCTAAAGTCAGACCTTAAGCTAATTATTGAGTCCCTCCCACTGACTGTAGAATGACTGCAGTTAGCCTCCTCTGAAGCATTTCATTTATTTTTTGACCTTCAGTGTCTTCATTTGTAAAATGAATGAACAATGCCCATGTCATTGTTATGAAGACTAAAGAGGAAATGTACTTAATACCTGGCAGTACCTTTCTTCTCCTTTTCTAATATGTCCTAGGTGTAGACACTCTTTCTCAGAGATTTTAGTTTATTTAACATTCAGAGAAGGTACTATACAAAATCTGTAATAATAAGCATTCTCATATTCCTTATGGTGTTCACTGTGGACCTGTACATAATAAACACTCAGTAAATACTCAAAGAACCATGATCAGTCCATCCCCTCCAGCAACCACAGCTCTTTGATCTTGGACTACCTACAGTCTTTCCATTCTTAAATTACTTAACAATAAAATGGAGGTAGCACTTTGTAGCTTTCATTAAGAATTGGTATAATTAGCCGGGCGTGGTGGCGCACACCTGTAATCCCAGCACTCAGGAGGCAGAGGTAGGAGGATCGCCATGAGTTTGAGGCCACCCTGAAACTCTATAGTGAATTCCAGGTCAGCCTGGGCTAGAGTGAGACCCTACCTTGAAAAACCAAAAAAAAAAAAAAAAGAATTGGTATAATTATTAGATAATTACTATGTTTCCAGTACATAGGTATTGTCTATAGCATAATAGGTGCTCAGTAAGGGATGGTCATTTTATTGGTAACAGAACCCCTTTGTCATTAAGTATGGCTATTAACCACTAAGCCATCTCTCCAGCCCAGGAATAACTTTTCCAAGTAATTAACCATTTCTGTTGTTATAGATTCTAATTCTAACTGAAATAAAATCAGGAAGAATAAGATTGTCCATTGGGTTACAGTTAATGATTTTTTATGTGTTTTTGAAGTAGTATGTATCCCAGGCTGGCTTTAAACTCACAGTTATCCTCCTTCCTCAGTTTCTAGAGTGCTGGGATTACAGGTATGAGATACTGTGCTTGGCTCTCTAATAAACAATTTAGAATTAATTAAGCCAGCCTGGGTCACAGCATGGAAACTAAGGTCTCTTCTTTCAGTTTTATTTAGAACCTATATTTTGAGGAATTTTTGAAATTTTGACTTTAATCTTAAAGCTTTACATATTATTGTATTTGTAATTTGGTAAACAAATGAATGTTAGAAATGTAAATGAATAAGTCCCAGTGTACTGTGAATGACCAAATTAATTTCTCAGGGTTTGAAGATGCCATATAGTAATATGGCATCATTATCTATAGAACTCTTTATCAAGAAATGCTGAAACTTGAGTCTGGAGAGATGGCTTAGTGTTTAAGGCATTTGCTTGCAATGCCAAAGGATCCCGGTTTGATTCTCCAGAACCCACATAAGCCAGAGCACAAGGGGGTGCATGCATCTTGAGTTCATTTGCAGTGGCTGGAGGCCCTGGCAAACCCATTCTCAATCTCTCTCTCTCTCTCCCTCTCCCTCTCTCCCTGTCCCTCTCCCTCTCCCTCTTTCTCTCTCAAATAAATAAATAAGATATATTTTTTAAAAAAGAAATGCTGAAACTTGTGTCAAGGATAAGAAAGTTATTAAGGCAATATGGAAGATAAATATTGAATAAAAGAGTAGCAAGTATTTTAAGTGGATAATTTAATCCCAAACACTGGGGCTGTGGCATTCAGATTAACATGATCATACTTCTGCCTTCAGTTCCTGCCATGTAAATGCCATTCAAGCTTCATAATTGATTTAACCATTTTTTGTTAGATTAGATTTTGAATAGTGCCTGAGACATGAAGTAGAAGCAGCAAGTACTGAAACTATGTGACAATATCCTGTGTGTCATGCATATGAGCAGCTTTCACTAATAATGACTGGTAGATGCTATCTGTTTACTGTATGGACCACACTGTCCTCAGGGCTACTCATTTACTTCCCACAATAGCTTCTGAATGAAAAGCAGTAATTATTTCTACTTTACCCACATGGAGACACAGAGAAGTTAAGTAACATTGTGCAGCTACTAGATGGCACAGTGGAGCCAAATTTTGGCATTTTAGCTCTGGAGTTGATTTCTTAGCTATTAGGCTTTCTCACACACTTTAGTGCCTCTAGGAAGTTCTTAAAGAAGCATAGTTGCATCTTGTTATTTTTAAATTTTTATTTCTTTGGCTTGAATCTGCTTATTTAATGGTGTCTGAGAAGTGCTTTCCTCCTGCTAGAGCTTGAAGGTCTGCCTCCTCTTCCCATAGGAAGGGGTGATCCTATATTATGGTGACACTTCTCTCCTTGCTCACAAGTTACTCCCACAAGAAGCAAATACCCTCAAAATGCATATTGCTAAAGCTGCTTCACCGCTTGAAATTTTTCATACCTTGGAGTTCACTGGCGATGGGTGATTTTTGCATTAGTTAATTAACTAATTAATTAATGGCAATGTATTCAGTGTAAGTAGAAAGTTTGTAAACACACAGAATTTATTTTTATTTTTTTATTGTTTTTGGAGTGGGAGGAATAGCATACTGGGTCTGAACCTTGGACCTCATGCATATTATGAAAGTGTTATGCCAGTGACCTGCATCCCCAGTCTACTTTTACTTGTTTTTTTTAAGGTAGGGTCTCAGTCTAGCCCAGGCTGACCTGGAATTCACTATGTAGTCTCAGAGTGGCCTTGAACTCATAGTGATCCTCCTACCTCTGCCTCCCAAGTGCTGGGATTAAAGGCATGTGCCACCATGCCTGGCCTACTTTTACATTTTAATATAGAGACAGTGTCTCACAAAGTTACCCAGGTTGGCCTTCAACTCACTCTGTAGTCCAAGCAGGCCTTGAACTATTGAACTTCCTGCCTCAGTAGCAGTGATTACAGACAGGCGTTTGGCATCAGACCTAGGGAATTATGCAGAATTTTTAAATGAGATTTTCCTCCTCAGAGAAGGACAAACATGAGAGTTCATGTGTTGGAACTTAATGAGACTATAAAGTTCTTTTACTTCTCTTCCCTTCTTGTGGTCCTCAGGACATTCCTGTCACAAGATGAAATCTGTCCTAAAAACAATACAACTTTTTAGAAGTGCCCCAAACTTGTCTGAGTTAGTTTCTCAAATAATGCAAAATATCTCTGGATTTCACTAGGACTTTACTTCATAAAATATTGCCATAAGGGCTTCTCTTCCCAGTTGAATATAGGCCTTTGGTTAAGATGAACTCTCCTCCAAACATTTTCCTTAAATTTTAACATTTATTTTCAAGAGGGTATTTATAGAACTAAATCACTCTTAAAATGCTCCATTTCCATGATGTAATATAGCACAAGAAGAAAAAGGCATACTTTTTTCTCTGTTATAACTGATCATTTTGTGTATGGATTTGAATAAAAAGTGGTTTGTTGCTTCTTTATTTTGCTGGTGCTTAACAAGTAACTTTGTTTTCTTTAGAGAATAATGAAAAAAAGGTATAAACTTCAGGTGTGAAAAGGCTGAAAACTAATCACTTTCATTTCTATTCTGAAATCCTCAGAGCCCCATTCATTCAGATACAAGGGCAGGAGGAAAGAGTCCATTGACATGAAATCAGTATCTTCTCGGGGCAGTGATGGTAAGCTAAGATGTTTTTTAAAGATTTTTTTTTCACCTTTTCAAGAGGTAGAAAATGATGGAGGAATATGTGCAAAAATATCATCAGTATAAAACTTCAAAGAGAAAGATTTCAACTAGACTTGATTTTTGTTCCTGTAAGCTGAAAAAAAATTATTATTTTGTCTCCTGTAGTCATTGTCATCTTGAGGTCCTTTAAAGACAGGAGGGACCCCGAATATGTCCCTTAATGGTCCAGTGTGTCAGGCTAAATAACACCCAAGCAATGCAATTTCAGTAACCAACCAAGGTCATACTGATGCAAGATTTGGGGATTCAGTAGGGGTCCCCTAAGTTTATGAACCCCAGTTTTGAGTCCTGTCCTATTTTTAACAATGAATTGATAAAAATGAACTTAAGAAGGATAAATATGAATTATTAAGTTTACTTTGGGAGGAATCACAAATTGTGGGGTTTATCTAAGGGAAATCTGCATCTAGGAAGAAGACTAGAGCAGAGTCATAAACATGTGGGAAGTAGGAAACATGCTGTCATGTAGAAAACACAGCATAGTCCTTGAGAGTCATTTAAGAGAAATTGAGGTTTTTAGGGAAAGACTGGAGTTGAGCCACAAGCACATGGTAGATAGAACCTAGGAGCTTGTGTAGGGAGACTTAGAAGGAACACACACTCATAGCATTCTCCCTGAGCTTCCCCACGGAAGAAAGTTAAGAGGGCAAATGGTGGTGGCTTAAGGAAGAATAATAGAAGGAAAATATCAAAGCAGAGACCAAAAGTTCAGATGAGAAATAAGTAGTAAAGAGTGTTACACCCATGGTTACCCCAATTTTAGAGAGATTACACAAGTAACAGGCCCAGAGTTTAGAGGAAGTACCCACATGGTAGATCTAGAGGGTAAGGGAAATATGCACATGGTAGATTCAGAGACCAGAGGAAAGTCATACATGCAATTAAAGTGAGAAGTTACTCTAAAGTATGAAGCAGAGGCAAACAGAAAATTACTCAGGCCAAGGAACAGTATTCAGCTCTCCCCCAACCCTGGGTTGGGGGAGACCCAGACTCACGAGTATCTCTGTGACCAGAGCAGGGAGAGGCAGAAAGAGAGAAAGAAAGAGGAAACAGCACTGATGGGCCTTTATAGTCCATTGAAAATGGATTATTTTATCTGATTCAAGTATGTAAAGGGAAGACCTGATTGTCTTGTAGATTTGAAGGGGCAAGCTTCAGGGCCAGCTCACCTGCCTGCCTGTCTAGGTACTGTAGTAGACTATGGATAGCAGGGGGCACTGCAGCTCTTGTAATTGAGTCTCCATCAGACACAAGTTCAATTTCTACCAACAGTGTCATTCATACCAGTGTGAGGTGGCATCAGTTCTCTCTGGGCCTCAGTTCCTAAGAGAAACTGCCTAACAGAAGCTAGCCTCCTCCTATTTCTCCTTCGGTACTTAGGTGCTAGTAGCAAATGGAGCCAGCAGTGCCCTGGCTTCTCACTCTGACACTCGCCCACTTTAGTATACGTACTGCAGACACTTGCTTTCCCTTAATAAAATGTCACAGAAAATGTGAGTCAGAATCTTGTGAAAGATTTTTCGAGTTCAATAAATCAAGCATAAGTAACCAATTGGATTTGTGGAGAGATGGAAAGGTCAATGGCAATCTGAAATGTCATTCCTACAGGTCCTGGGAATAAGAAAATGGGAGAGTCTGGGTGTGACTCCTTTGGGAGTTGATGAATAGACGCTTTAGTGACCATGGGAAAGGGAATCCTGTGGGATCTTAGGCTTAAGAATGAGGCCTTGGGACCTCATTCTTAAGCCTAAGATTTGAATTCCTCTGTGGACCTGGGGCTCACCAAGACCACCGCCTGTGTCATTCAGGCAGACCACCTTCCAGACCTGACAAGTGGGGCTGAGCAGTCAGCCTCAGAGAAACAGGAGGTGGGCAGACTCATTGCATCGGTGAGGAGCGCAGTCTTGGGAGAAGCAACCAGCTATTCTTGAAGGGACTTCTTAGCTGTACTTAGTCCAAGCTGAGTCTCCCGCAGCAGATATGACTCTCTCCCCTTCTATCCAGCCCCAAGCCTACAGAACCGCCGCTATCCCTCCATGGCGAGGATCCATTCCATGACCATTGAAGCTCCTATCACAAAGGTGAGTGGCAGCCACTGCCTCCACAGTGCAGTCAGGTTCCCAGACCTGGGCTGTGCTCTGGAAATGCATTCTATAGATTCCACTGAGTTCATGGTCTGGTGGGAGAAACAGATATTAAACTAACATATAATAAATATATAGCTATACATTAGAGTCAGTGCTACAAAGGAAGCCATGCAGGGGATCTATGAGAAAAATAAAGAGTTGGGATGGATGTAAGTTGGGTGAGAGGGTTGTCAGGAATGGGTCACTCTGCAGAGGAAGCCATGATTGAAGCAAAACTTAGAGCTTAAGAAGCATGTTGGTCAGAAGCGGACTGAAGGGCAGGAGCAGCATCAGGAAATTTTGCCATTGGACCCAAAGGGAAGTCAAGGAGGCTGGGCATGACAAGTACAGGGGAGATGATGATGGCATGGATCGTGCAGGCTCAACCCGTTCTGGTCAATTGGACAGTGATAAGGGGTTTATATCTTAGCATGTACTGCAGAAACAATTGAGTTTAAGTAGGGTCAAAGGATTAGGCATATGTGTTACTATAAATAACACCCTAATGCCATGCAAAGAATGAGGAGAGGTGGCAATAGTGTAAGAAAAGAGGCCAGTTGGGTATTTTCTGAATTTGTAGGCAAGAAATGGTGATAACTGGGCTAGAATTAAGACAGAAGAGGTGGAGAGAAAGAAATTATCATGAAACATCTAGGAGCAGAATCATCTGAAACTCCATAAGGATTGTCAGGGTGGGGTGAGGAATGAGGGAGATTATAGGAGAAGCAGGGCAGACAGTGGATATAAGGGCTCTCTCCTGCAGTGTGGAAGAGGGAAGGGGGGATAACAGCTATTGTCTTTGATTTTGTTGTAATTATTTGCTTATTTGTGAGAAGGAAAACAAGGCCAGGGTTTAGTTTCAGGCACTTAAGTAAGATATTCTAATAGGTAAGTCAGGTAGGCAATGAAAATCTGCAAGTCTGGAGGTAATCTCAAAAATCTGGCTAGGAACTATATGTGTCCAGAGCCATGGAGATGAAATGTCATTTTTACGAGGAACATGGAGTGAGAGACAGGCCCCAAGCCAATATCTAAGGTAATCTAATCCATTCCATAGAAGAGCTAGAGGAGACAGTTACTAGGGAGCCTGGGAGCCAATACCCTAAGGTGGGAGAACACAGGATTGCTTGGGATGCAAAGCATGCTTCACAAAGAAGAAGAATACCTTTTGAGCAAGGGGTGTGGTCACCTGTTCTCTTCTCCATGTGACTGACTTTTGGGAAGCAGCATCCTAATGTCCTTAATTTCATTTGTTCCCTCTTTACTCCTCAGGTTATAAATATAATCAACGCAGCCCAAGAAAATAGTCCAGTCACAGTTGCAGAAGCCTTGGACAGAGTTCTAGAAATTTTGCGGACCACAGAACTGTACTCTCCTCAGCTGGGAACCAAAGATGAAGATCCTCACACCAGTGACCTTGTTGGAGGCCTGATGACTGTGAGTGATGAGGAAAACCAGAAATGCAGGGGTTGGGGCAGCACACTAGAGTCTATCTTACACATGCACTACCACCACAGTCACAGAAATACCTGTGGTATAGACCAACATCAGAATAACCAGAACTAGCTGTGTCAGTTTCTTTATTATATGTATGGCCATACTCAACAGTTTCTTACATTTATTTTTCCATGACTAATCACAGTGATGGAAACAGCTTTTCAGAATTCCTGTCAGAGTAGGAAATCAGCAAGTTGCTGAGCACTAAAGATGCAGGGTGGGGATTGCACAGGCCCTTCTTTGTTTCTTGTTCCTCTTTGGAATATAGTGTTGGATTGAGGGTCACAGATCTATTTCCTTAGACCTCACACTGTTTATTCAGTTGGCTCTCTCTACCATGGTTTCTACAACTGTGGATTCAACCACAATAACAATAGTAACAAAAAGCTAAATATGGTGTGTGCCTGTAATTCCAGCACTCTAGGAGGCTGAGGCTGGAAGATTGCAAGATTGAGACCAGTTTGCACTACACAGTAAGACTCTGTCTCAGAAATAAATAAGAAGGGAGGGTCCCCCTCAACATATGTACTGAGCATGTACAGACTTTTTCTTGCCATTTTTCTATAAGCAATTCAACTCTTTTTTTATTGGTAACTTTACTATATGAACATATTACAAATTGGTACTACTCCTATCAGGTAAGAGTCTTATATTCCATTCCTCCCCCCCCCCCCCAATTCCACTGAGGGCCTTTTTCACTGGAGGTATCAGTAATCACCATGATGCTCATGAATGCATCAGTCAGTCTCTGTGGGGGAACAGTGCCTCAGGATACACTTTTCCACTTTGATGCTCCTACAGTCTTTCTGCCCCCTCTTCTGCAATGTCCCCTGAGCCTTGGAGAGTGTATTATAAGTCTCCTTTAGTGTTGAGGTCTCTGAATCCTCTGATTTTCTGCTTTGATGAGTTTTGAGTCTCCTCAGTGTCTACCACCCTCTCCCTGGAAAAGGTTCTCAGGCTAACAGTGAGAGCAGCACTTATATTTAATACACCACTTCCTATAATGTTTCTTGGGTCCTGACAGATATAATAGAGATTACTCATCTCGTGCTAAGCCATCAGCTTTATTTTCTTGTCAAACTGATGGGTCTTGGGTCTCCCCAGTATTCACTGCCATCTATAAAAATCAGATTCTCACTGACAGCAGCATGAATCAAAAGAGATAAACATAGACATTTAGAAGACTTTTTGATGGGTATAACCTCTCCTTTTAGCCAAACAAAAAAAAAAAAAAAAGAAAAGAAAAACAGTGAAAGCTTACCTGTAGGGTCTGTGACCTTCAAGATATAGGTTTCTGACATGCTTCTCAGTACCAGGCATAAATTCCCTCCCACTGAGCTGGCCTCATGTCCAATCAGAGAGCAGTTGATTACCCCCATAGCCTATTTGTCACTATTGCACTGGTGTGTACATCTTGCCTGGCTAGTTGATTCCGTAGCTTGCAGGATCCACTCCTTTGTTCATGCTGTTGGTGACCTTTATTCCACAACAACTCCCAAAACACTTCCCAGCAGGGAGCTGGCTTCCATCTCAGTTCCGACATGATCTCTCAATGCGCTGCTACCATAGCCTGTGGTATCTTTAGCAATAGGGTCTTACCATTTAGTTCTGGTGGGTAACCAAGTGCTTTGGCAATGACCTGATTATTCTGGGGGACTCATGGGCCTCTGACCAACTGTGGGTAGTAATTCAATTCTTGCACTTGGATTTATCATCCACACACTGTGGCTTTAGAATAAACCTTTCTCTATCTCTGCAGATTCTGCCCAATCTCTCTTTCTCTCTCTCTTATCTCTCACTCTTTCTCTCTCTCTCTTATCTCTCACTCTTTCTCTCCTTTTAAAGAGTTATACCTTTTTTATTTAAAATTTTTTGTTTATTTTTATTTATTTGAAAGTGACGGAGAATAGAGGATTAATATCTAAGATATACAAAGAACTCAAGAAGTTAAATAATAAGGAATCAAACAAACCAATCAAAAAATGGGAAATGGAGCTAAATAGAGAATTCTCAAAGGAAGAAATACGAATGGCATATACGCATATAAAAAAATGTTCTACATCCCTAGTCATCAGGGAAATGCAGATTAAGACTACATTGAGATTCCATCTCACTCCTGTCAGATTGGCTACCATCATGAAAACAAATGATCATAAATGTTGGCGGGGATGTGGAAAAAGAGGAACCCTTCTACATTGTTGGTGGGAATGCAATCTGGTCCAGCCATTGTGGAAATCAGTGTGGAGGTTCCTAAAACAGCTGAAGATTGATCTACCATATGACCCAGCTATAGCTCTCCTAGGCATATATCCTAAGGACTCATCTCATTATCTTAGAGATACTTGCTCAACCATGTTTATTGCTGCTCAATTTATAATAGCTGGGAAATGGAACCAGCCTAGATGTCCCTCAACTGATGAGTGGATAATGAAGATATGGCACATTTATACAATGGAGTTTTACTCAGCAGTAAAGAGAAATGAAGTTATGAAATTTGCAGAAAAGTGGATGGATCTGGAAAGAATTATACTAAGTGAGGTAACCCAGGCCCAGAAAGCCAAGCGCCACATGTTCTCCCTCATATGTGGATCTTAGCTAGAGATGATTGGGCTTCTGTGTGAGAAGGAAAAAACTCAGTAGCAGAGGCCAGTAAGTTAAAAAAGGAGATAGAAAGGGAAGAGAAAGAAAGGGAGGAGGGCTTTTATTAGGTTGGTATTGTATATATGTAAGTAGAAAGATTGAGATGGGGAGGGGATATGATGGAGAATGGAATTTCAAAGGAGAAAGGGGGGAGGGTAATACCATGGGATTTTTTTTTGTTATCATGGAAAATATTAATAAAAATGGAGAAAAAAATAAAAATAAAAAAAAAATAAAAAAAAAAAAAGAAAGTGACGGAGAGAGAAAGAGGGAGAGAGAGAGAGAGAGAGGGAGAGAGAGAGAATGGGCACGGCAGGGCTTCCAGCCACTGCAAACGAACTCCAGACAACGTGCGCCCCCTTGTGCATCTGGCTAACGTGGGTCCTGGGGAATCAAGCCTCAAACCGGGGTCCTTAGGCTTCACAGGCAAGCACTTAACTGCTAAGCCATCTCTCCAGCCCTAAAGAGTTATACCTTTTAATTAGCTAACCAAGAGAAAGATTTCTATAGTACTGATTCATACCCTAATTAGTTTTGTGTATCTCCCCCTTCCTCTCCCTCCCTCCTTTACCCCGGTCCCACCCACAGACCTTTCCAACCTCTGTATTCTGTTCCTCCATTTGTGTGCCTAATATCCCCTTGTCTGATCCTTCCCTGCTTTTCCTCCTTCAAGCCTCATTCTAAGAATCTTTCCTTACCAGTACTGTTGATTCTTACCATAACTTGTAAATCAAACAATTTCATGTTAGGATCTGCATATGAAAGAGAACTTGTGGCATTTGTCTTTCTGAGTCTGGATAATCTTACTCAGTATAATTCTTTCCAGATACATCCATTTTTCTGTAAATTTCATAATTTCAATTTTATGTTTTTGAGAAATGTCCATACTGATATTCCCAGTGGCTGTACAAATTTCTACTCCCACCATCAGTGGATGAGGGTTTCTCTGGCATTTGTGGTCATTTAATTTTTTGATTATAGACATTCCAACCAGAGTGAGATGGAATATCAAAGTAGTTTTAATTTGCATTGCCCTGGCATCTAAATATTGTGAATATCTCTTTAGATATTTATTGGCCATTTATTTTTCTTCCTTTGAGAACCCTCAGTTCAGCTTCCTACCACATTTTTTGAGTGAGTTGATTGTTTTTTATAGCTTAGTTAAAAAATTATATAATCTCCCATTCTGTAGGCTGCCTATTGACTCTGTTGATAGTTTGCTTAGCTATACAATAGCTTTTTAGTTTCAAAATATCCCAATAGTCAAGTTTTTGTCAAATTCCCTGGGCTTCTGGGGTCTTATTCATAAATAGTTTTCCTCTGCTTAGATCTTAGTGTGTGGTGGTTTAAATCAGGTGTCCCCATAAACTTATGTATCCTGAATGCTTGCTCCCTAGCTGATGACAATTTGGGAGGTGGAGCCTTGCTGGAGGAGGTGTGTAGCCCCTAGCTTGCCAGTATTAATCAGCTCATTCTTCTGCTGTTGTTGTCCACTTTCTGTGACAAGGAGGTAATATTCAGCCTCTGCTGCACCATCTTTTCCCTGCCATCATGAAGTGTCCCCTCTAAACTGTAACAAAATAAATACTTTCCTTTCATCAACTACATTTGGTTGGGTACTTTATCCCAGAATTGAAAAGTACCCACAACAGAAAATTGGTACTAATAAAGTAAGGTATTACTGCTAGAATCCTGACTGTGCCTTTTGGTCTTTTGGAACTTATTTGCATGAGGAGTGTGGAAGGCCTTGAAACTCCTTGCAGTTTTCTAAGCAGAGCCTGATAGAACATTCTGGTTAGAGTTTGAGAGCCCTAAATGCAATAAGAACTGTGGACTTTCAGGTTTGGCTTATGAGGGGAGGAAAGAGCTTTGTCCAGATTAGGCTGGAAGCAGTTTGGATGAGAGGTTTACAATATTCTTCCCATGTCCTGAGAACTTGTTCAGGGTTGCATTATGTTAAAATGGACTAGTGAAAGCAGAAGTATGTGGCACAGAAAGAAATGAAAGTTTCGTGCTAAAGACGGTTCAGCTGCAGTTTTTTTTTTCTCTCTCTCTCTCTAGCTCTCCTTTTTTTTTAAACATTAATTAGTTTTGTACTCAGTGAATTCAGTCAAGTTGGTACCATTGTTAGCCTCCTCCCTGTCCTCCCCCTCCCAACCCCTCCTTGTTGAGGTATATGGGTCATGCATTGTGGAGTTAGCCCTCAGTTATGGGTAGGAGGAAATGTCTCTGCATATCATGACCCAACATGTGGCTCTGACATTCTTTCTGCCCCCTCTTCCACAAAATTGCTGAGCCATGTTGGGTTCATTTTAGGTCTGCTTCAGTGATGAGGTCTTGGAAGCCTCTATTGTTCTCTGTGTCAATCTCCTTCACCCTTGTGCTTGTACCAGGCTCACCAAGAAAACAGCACCCTTGCTCGTTTTGCCAATTATTCTTAGTTACCAGCTGCAGTTGTTTAATAGATCACCACTATTGAGATTAAGCCAGCTGTTCTACCTTGGGACAGCAGGAACAATGCTGAGTCTTTTGAAAGAAGGAGGCTGGAATGTTGAAGGAGTGTCCTGTTCTTCAAAGTCAGCTTTATTCCCTCCTGAACTAACAAATTTGGTAGCCTACCTGAGGCTTGGAGTACAACAAATACAGGAAAGAGAGTCATTGGATTTGCAATTTCTTTTTTAAATGGCCACTGAATATTGGTCTGTAATTTTTTTGTTGTATCTTTGTCTGATTTGGGTATCAGTGTAATGCTGGCTTCATAGAAGAAGTCAAGAAGCAATCCCTCCTTTTCAATTTCGTGAAATAACTTGAGAAGCAGTGGTTTTAGTTTTTCTAGAAAGGTTTGGTAGAACTTGGCAGTGAACCATCTGGGCCTGGACTTCTTTTGGTTTGGAGCTTTTAATTACTCTAGAAATTCCATCTTGAGGGTTTTCTTTCTAGACCCAACTCCAAATGCTGAATGTAAGCTGCTTTTCCAGTCCATTGTCCACCTAGACTTTGAGTGGTCTCCTGTTACTTTGAGCCTCTAGGCTGGCTTTGGCTGTCCCATCCCAATGCAGTGTTGGCCTCAGCTTCTTGTGAGAGGACTGATAATGAATTAACATGAAAGTTATCCCTTCAGGACTGCAACTGGTTCCTGGTTCCAGGAACAAGCTGCTTCACCTTTGCCTACTGCCATACCATCTTGGACTTCCTGTCCAGATAACACTGTGAAGACCCAGTATGGGACTGCATTACATTTTTATGTAGGTTGTGGAAGAGGAGAAAGGCAAAACAAAAACAGAGAGTACCATACTGGCTTGGAGGAGGAACAGTTGTGGTAGTTTAATTACCTACTTATGCATCTTTGAAGATGAATTTCTTTGCCTGAAGGTGTGATTTTTTTTCTTTTTTTTTATAGACAACTTCTATACTTACAGACAATAAACCATGATAATTCCCTCCCCTCCCCCACTTTCCCCTTCACAACTCCACTCTCCATCATATCCCTTCCCTCTCTCTGTTAGTCTCTCTTTTATTTTGATATTGTCATCTCTTCCTCCTATTATGAAGGTCTTGTGAAGGTATTGCTAGGCACTGCGAGGTTGTGGATATCAAGGCCAACTTCTGTCTGAACAGTTGCATTGTAAGGAGTCATACCCTTCCTTTGACGCTTACGTTCTTTCCTCTGCCTCTTCCACGATGGACCCTGAGCCTTGGAGGGTGTTAGAGATGTTTCAGTGCTGGACACTCCTCTGTCACTTCTTCTCAGCACCATGTTGCCTTTTGGGTCATCCTAGTGGTCACTGCCATCTGAAAAGAGAAACATCTCTCAAACAAAAGTGAGAGTAACATTAATATATGATATGACCATTAAGTGTAGTGCTTATAGGGCAGTTTAGTGAGCATAATATTTGTATCCAGACAGACAAGAGCAGGCTTTACACCCCTAAGGCTCATGACCTCCCCTGCCATAGGCTTTTTAAAAAAAAAAAAATTTATTTATTTATTTACTTGAAAGAGCAAAAGAGAAAGAGAGAATGGGCATGCCAAGGCCTCCAGCCACTGCAAACAAACTCCAGACACATGCAACACCTTATGCGCCTGGCTTATATGGGTCCTGGAGAATCAAACTGAGGTCCTTTGGCTTTGTAGGCAAAAGCCTTAACCACTAAGCCATATCTTCAACTCTGCCATAGGCTTTTGACTAGGCTTTCAGTACCAGGCATGTATTCTCTCCCATAGAGCAGACCTCCAGTCCAATTAGAGAGCAGTTGGTTTCCCCCAGAACAGACATGCCACTATTGTACCCATTTGGACATTTGACATATTTGGCCAGACTTTAGGCTTCCAGTGTCCACTGTTTTCACCACTGATGACTTCTGTCTCCCATAGGGCTGCATGCAGTGTAGCTTTTTCTAGCTTTCAGTCAGCTGAACTGCAGAAAGAAGGTTTTCAGTTCAGCCCCAGCTTGATTTCAGTGACCGTGTTGCCCAGGCATGTGGTACCTTCAGCAATAGAGTCTTACCATCTGTTTCTGGTGGGAAACCAAGGGCCTTGACAATAGCCTATAATGTTTTGGAGGCAACAGGGACCTTTCTGGCTAACAACTCACTGGAAGGTACACCATTCCTGGCACTGAAATTTTTCTAGTAACACTCTTATGGCTTGTGGATGTGCCATTATCTAAAATTGGCTTTCATATGTCTTATTCAGAATATCTTGCATTTTGATTGACCCTCCCCCCACACTTCTTTTACTCAATCTCTTCCCCTGGACTCATGTAGGCCACTACACTCCCTGTAATCTGTTTTTCTACTTACATATATATAATACCGTCCCTTTAAGTCCTTCCCTCTCCTCCCTCCCTTATAGCCTTTTCCTAGATTACTGGCGTCTGCTACTGATTTTTGGTTCCAGCTCACACCAAATATAAACATTTGTAGCTGGGATTCACATATGAGAGAGAACATGAAATGTTTGGCTTGCTGGGCCTGGGTTATCTCACTTACTATAATCCTTTCCAGATCCATCCATTTCCCTGCAAATTTCATAACTTAATTTTTCTTTACTGCTGAATAGAACTCCATTGTGTAAATGTACCACATCTTTGTTATCCATTAATCTGTTGAGGGACATCTAGGCTTGTTCCATTTCCTAGCTCTTGTGAATAGAGCAGCAATAAACATGGTTGTGCAAGTATCTCAAAGGTAGTGAGAAGAATCATTAGAATATATGCCTAGGAGTGCTATAGCTGGATCATATGGTAAATCTATTTTTAGCTGTCTCAAGAACCTCCACACTGACTTCCACAATGGCTGTACCAGACTACATTCCTACCAACAGTGTAGAAGGGTTCCCCTTTTTCCACATCCTTGCCAATATTTATTGTCATTTGTTTTCTTGATGATAGCCAATCTGACGGGAGTGAAATGGAATCTCAAAGTAGTTTTAATTTGCATTGCCCTGATGGCTAAGGATGTAGAACACTTTTTTAGATGTTTATATGCCATTTGTATTTCTTTTTTTGAGAACTCTCTAGTTCCATAGCCCATTTTTTAATTGAGTTGTTTGATTTCTTATTGTATTGTTTTTTGAGTTCTTTGTATATTCTGGATATTAATCCTATGTCAGATGTGTAGCAGGCAAAGATTTTCTCCTATCCTGTAGGTTGTCTCTTTGCTCTATTCAGAGTGTCCTTTGTTGTACAAAAGCTTTGTAATTTCATGAGATCCCAGTGGTTGATTAGTGCTTTTATTTCCCGAGCAATGGGGGTTATATTCAGAAAGTCATTGCCTATGCCAATATGTTGAAGTGTTTCCCCTACTTTTTCCTTTAGCAGTTTCAGGTATGATATTAAGGTCCCTGATCCATTTGGACTTGATTCTTGTGCATGAAGAGGGACAAGGATCAATTTTCATCCTTCTACATATAAATACCCAGTTTTCCCAGCACCATTTGTTGAAGAGGATATTTTTTTTTTCCAATGAATTGTTTTGGTGTTTTTGTCAAAAATCACATGGCTGTAGCTGCCTGGATTAACATCTGGGTCCTCTATTCTGTTCCACTGATCTACATGTCTGTCTTTGTGCCAGAACCATTGCTGTTTTTGATACTATGGCTTTGTAATATAGATTAAAATTGGGTATGGTGCTACTACCAGCCTTATTTTTTTTAAATTTTTTGTTTATTTTTTATTTATTTATTTGAGAGTGACAGACAAACAGAGAGAGAAAGAATCAGTGAGAGAGAGAGAGAGAGAGAGAGAGAGAGAGAGAGAAAGAGAAAGAGAATGGGCTTGCTAGGGCCTCCAGCCATTGCAAACGAACTCTAGATGCATGCACCACCTTGTGCATTTGGCTTATGTGGGTCCTGGGAAATCGAGCCTCAAACCAGGGTCCTTAGGCTTCACAGGCAAGCGCTTAACTACTAAGCCATCTCTCCAGCCCACCAGCCTTATTTTTGTTGGTCAAAATTGTTTTGGCTATTTGCAGTTTTGCTTCCAAATGAATTTTAGGATTGTTTTTTTCAATTTCCATGTAGAATGCCATTGGAATTTTAATGGGGGTTGCATTAAATGTGTAGATTGCTTTTGGTAAGATTGACATTTTCACAATATTGATTTTTCCAATCCAAGAACATGGGATGTCTTTCCATTTCCTAGTGTCTTCTGCATTTTTGTCCTGAATGTTTTAAACTTTTCATTGTAGAGATCCTTCACATCCTTGGTTAGGTTTCAAGGTACTTAATTTTTTTTTTGAGGCAATTGTGAATGGGAGAGATTACCTGATTTCATCCTCTTCATGTTTGCTGTTAGTGTATAGGAAAGTTACTGATTTCTGTGTGTTTATTTTGTATCCTGCTATGTTGCTCAAAGTGTTTATCAGCTCTAACAGTTTGCTTGTAGAGTGTTCAGGGTCCTTTATGTATAGAATCATATCATCTACAAATAAGAATAATTTGATCTCTTCCTTTCCAATTTGTATGCCTTTTATGAGTATTTCTTGCCAAGGCGTGATTTTAAGGGACTCCCATGTTAATCACTACTACTTTAAACCTTAGCACATATTTTCTGAGGATAATGGGCAATTTTGGATGGCTTTAGGCAAAGATATTAATAGGAAGGATCCAGGGATAGAGGATGGAGGTAAAGAAATGTCTGGAGACTAATTCAAGTGAAATCACAGAACTGAAATTCTGTCCATTCTTACTCAGCTCGTGTGTTAGCTTTTCTTATCTCTGAGAAAAAAAGAAACACAATATAAGCAACTTAAAAATAGAAAATATTTTTGCCAATGGTTTCTGAGGTTTGTCCACTATGGTGGGAAGGGGATGGCAGGGCAGCACACAACATAGTGGACAGAAAGCAGAATGGAGCCATAACAAGAAAGACCTAGGGCAATATATAGCTCCTCAGGACATGGCCCAGTAGCCTTCTTCCTCCTTCCTACAACCAAGTCTGCCTTCCAGAATTCTTCCTCCTCACAATAGTTTGTTCAATTTTGAATCTGTCAGTGTATTAAACCATTCTTAGGTCTTCATGATCTCACTGTCTCTGGAAAGGTCTCACATACACCCATAGGTGTGCATCACTAATCTATCCATCCAGTCACACTGACAGTTAAAATTTGCACTGAACTCTTCAGAAACTGATAACGCAGAAATTTTTCTTAAGAGACTAGAAGCAATGCTTATATTTCAAAACAGAAGATGTAGTTTGAAAAAATTAGACCAACTTTTTAAAGATTTTACAAGCATGTACAACCTGTGGCCCATGAACTGCATGCACCCCAGATTAGCTATACATGTGGCTCAACACACTTGTAAATGACAATGTCATGTCACAATGTCAAAGGGTTAGGCATTCTGCTTTATAAGGTTATCCCCAAAAGGTTGCTCTTTACAATGCAAATCTGAGAAAATAAGAATGACTCAGTTCCTTTGAGAGACTTTGGATATATCAAAATCATATGTATACAAGGAAAGATCACTTTTGTGATTTTACTTATGTGGCTTCAAAATGCTTGGAGAAAGATGCTGTGAGAACTAAGCCAATTTAATGAGACCTGAATGCATTCCTATCTACTTTCTTCCCACCTTCTCCCCTCCTGGGACTAGCAGCAATCGAAAGGAGAATATCATCTGTCTCATAGCCATTGTCCTAATTTAGACAAGATCAGGTGTGTTGGGGATGGTATGGCTGTAAACCATTACCCTAATTTAATTTTTTTTTTCTTTTTTGGTTTTTTGAGGTAGGGTCTCACTCTGGCCCAGGCTGACCTGCAATTCACTATGTATTCTCAGGGTGGCCTTGAACTCATGGCGATCCTCATACCTCTGCCTCCTGTGTGCTGGGATTAAAGGCGTGTGCTACCACGCCTGGCTTGCCTAATTTAATTTTGCACTCTGTCTCAACTTGGAGTGTAGATGGATTGGGTTGTTCAGGATTCAACCTCTGGCTAATGAAGGAAACAAGAGAATGATAATGGGAATGAAACACACATGTAATAGCATATTTCTCTGTTCCAGGATGGCTTGAGAAGATTGTCAGGGAATGAGTATGTATTTACAAAGAGTAAGTATTTGTGCATCACCTGATACTGATACCCATCTTCAGCCTGTACTACCCCCAGCCTGAGCCTTGGCATTACTTCTCGTTGGTCTTGGTCTCATGGGTTTACTCATCTCAGTTGTCCACAGTTGAAAGTAGGACTCTTGATTAAAATGACTTCTCTGAGCACTGCTAAAATAGAGATGGCAATTCCCTATACAGTTAGAGTTATTTTTCTGCTTGAGATCTGAAGGTTTCATAACATAGTCATGGCATAAAATTTCTCCTACTGCTGGAAGTTGAGGACTTCCTTTCCAATGACCACTCTAAAGATGCTGAACAATACCTGGAGCCCTGGTAAGAACCCACCTAACCAGCCTCTCCCACCTCCATGTTTGCTCAGATGTGCATCAGAGTCACAGCCACCTCACAATGCCCATCACCATCAATGACGTTCCCCCTAGTATCGCTCAGTTACTTGATAATGAAGAAAGTTGGGACTTCAATATCTTTGAACTGGAAGCAGTTACACACAAAAGGTATGTGCTATCAGCAACAGGCTGGGGAGGGCAGCCATGTTCAAGGCCTTCACATTTGGAAACTTCCAGGGAGTCATGGTTCCTGAACAAGCTCTAGTATGGAGAGTGTGTACCCATGGGTATGCCTATCCTCAGAGGTACTGGCCCTGTTGCTGAAAAGCCCAGAGTTCTAGCTTTTCTCACCCCCTCCATCCTACAAAATGTATTTGAAGTAAGGCTCAGGGACACACACTGGGGCCTTAGGAAAGCTGAGGCAAAATGGGTATTTGAGCCCAGAGATTTAGGACCAGCCAAGGGAACGTAGCAATTCTCTCTCTCTCTGTCTCTGTCTCTCTCTCTGTCTCTCTCTCTCTCTCTCTCTCTCTCTCTCTCACACACACACACACACACACACACACACACACACACGAGAGAGAGAGAGAGAGAGAGAGAGAGAGAGAGAGAGGAATTTGAGAGTACTATCCATTTTCCTTTGATTCTATCCTATCAGCAGGATGAGGGGTTTCTTGTATACCAGAAGGCTGTTTCTTCTTGGGATGTTGGTCTGTGAGATATGAAATACAAGTAGCATGGCTCTAAATGAGGTTCCTTTGTTGAGACCATCAAAATTATTTCTTTTTACCTCCATTACCTCAGCACATACAGAACTCATGGAAGTGGAGGTGGAGAGGATTTGTGACTTACAAATAATGTAGAAATAATTTCCATTGACCCTCAGTTCCAAAGATGGGACTGTTGAGAAATGTGGGAGGTGCTTTTGTGCCCCATGCATATGGAGAAATCAGTCAGAAAAAGAAAATGCCTCTGTCCCTAATGCCACCAGAGAAAGCAGTTTCTGGGGTAGTAAATTTATTGAACCAGGGCTTTTTCCATATTTGCAGGCCATTGGTTTACCTGGGATTAAAGGTCTTCTCTCGGTTTGGAGTATGTGAATTTTTAAACTGTACTGAAACCACTCTTCGTGCCTGGCTGCAAGTTATTGAAGCCAACTACCACTCCTCCAATGCCTACCACAACTCCACCCATGCCGCAGATGTCCTCCATGCCACAGCTTTCTTCCTCGGAAAGGAAAGAGTGAAGGTACAAGTGTGGATATTTTACAACCAATTTGACAAGAAGTTTTTTGTTTACCAAATTGGTTGTTCTCTCATCCTTCCCCTTCCCTGAATTCTTTGTAATATATAGACTCTTTTATGTGTGGCTAATCCATGAATCTCAAATGCTTTCCAGCTTTGGAAAATGAGATTGAAGGACAAAACTTAATTATTAGAGCACATAATTACCAGTTCTTGGGGTTAAGTTTTAGTGTCAAGATTTGACCACTGGCATATTATAATCCTAATATCAAGCCACATAGAATTCTCATGACTAATATGCATATTTATATATCTGAGTTTCAGTGACTTTTGCCTAATTGTGAGAGCCTTACATTCTTTAGTCTTTTTCAGAGTTCAGTGCTATTGGGAAAGGTGTTGATTTGAAGGTGGCCCTATGCACTCATCATAGAAAGCCCGAAAGAGGTCCTGTAACTCTTCCTTCTCAACCACCACCACTTGCATAATAAAGCTTTAATTCCTTCTTTGTTACAATTAGGACTAAATGTCAAATTTAGGACTGGGAATGTAGCTCAGTGGTAGATCACTTGCCTAGCATGCACAAAACCCTGGATTTGATTCCTAACACACACACACACACACACACACGCAGAGAGAGAGAGAGAGAGAGAGAGAGAAAGAGAGAGATACTCTTGGGAGAAGTAGAAACTGAAATTCCCATCATCTGTGACTAACTGCCATTGGTTCATTTTCTTGGGACAGGCTAGATAAGGGATTAAGATGCTGAACACTTACAGTAGCGACATAATGGGATAAATAGAAAGAGCATAAATGGCATCAAACCTTGATGGAGAACAGTCCTTATTAGTTTTGCCCAAAGATTTATCCTAGAAGTTCAGTAAAATAGTAAAGAATATAGTCTGAGAACAATGCTTTCGAAGGTTTTTGTACTTTTACAAAAATAAAAGAGTGATCACAGTATCTGCCTGTGTCTATAACACCTCTCTCTAAGCTACAGAAACACCTCTGCTTCCCTGCCATGGGTTCTCTCTCATGTCACTGTGTGAGATGTGACATAGCTGAGGTCTCACCACCAGCTGAGAGTGGCACCCAGGTCTTTAGCACCAAAATGAGTAACCCTGCCACCATGGTCTAGAGAGGTGAACCTCCCCTAAATAGAGCTTTGCTAGGAAAACCCAGATGAAGTGTGTAGTCATACCATCATCTCCTTGCCTGTCCTCCTCCAAACTAACTATTGTACTGGAATTTGTGAGTAAAACTAGTGCATTCAGAGGCTGAATTTATCTAATGCAGCCCAAGAAGCAAAGCTCAGACTAGACATAATATACTTTATAGTTCAAAAGATATCTTCCAACTCTGGTAGCCCCCAACATAGATTCAGAAAGTGTAGTACTACAAGGAACCTGGGAGACCTTGGTCAGGAACCAAGTTTATTGGCCAGTCCACCAAGCCACCTGCAGTGAAAGTCACTCCTGAGGCCTCTGGAGGGATTACATTCTTATCTCTTCCTCTTGTTTGTCCATCCAAGTCATTAGGGGTGACAAGAATCTAATATAATCTGGGTATGAATGCTGGAAATTGAACCCAGAGCCTTGTGCATTCTGAGTACATTGTCTACCACTGAGGACCACCCCCAATCCCAAGGCTAAAATTCTTAATGTCACCATTACAAGGCGTCCTGAACCCAGCCAAAGAAAACATGCCAGGCAT
Source organism: Dipus sagitta (assembly GCA_036346955.1). Classification (NCBI taxonomy): domain Eukaryota; kingdom Metazoa; phylum Chordata; class Mammalia; order Rodentia; family Dipodidae; genus Dipus; species Dipus sagitta. The sequence continues at coordinate 435,520 of CM070787.1, forward strand.
GGCCAGACCCCTTCAGCTAGTTACAGACCACATGCTCTCACTGCTCTTACCTGATTCCCAAGACTCATTGCAGATGGAAAGCCTAGGGCAGTCAGCACTCCTCATTTTGTCTCTGGGCCTAAGTGACTATCCTGCTAAGGGACAACTGGACAGGCTAATCCAGAGTGGAGCCTTCCCTAGCTAGCTTCCTCAGCATGATCCAAATGGGTTTCTCCTGGTAAAGAAGGAAAGAAAAATGCAGGGATGTCCCCCTATCTAAGAGTGTGGTGTTTTACCAGCTATAGTTTGGGGTGGGGAATAGTTCCTACACACACACAGGAAGGGTCTTGATTCTCCTCTCTCCTTGCTGGTGAGCTCATCTAGTTCTCTTTCCCCACTTCCCAGCTATTTCTCCTATGCAAGTACTAACCAGACCCAACCCTGCTTGGCTTCTAAGATCAGATGAGATCAGGTGTATTCAGGATAGTATGGCCACAGACTTCTTATCAGATGGATGCATGGTTAGTACTTGCTAAAATGTATAATGTACACATTATTGTTACCTTTGTAAAAGTACCAGTGCCAGGGGCTAGGAAGATGGCTCAGTGGTCAAAGGCACTTGTTCACAAGCCTTCCAGGCCAAGTTCAATTCCCCAGCACACAAATAAAGCTAGAGAAAAGTGATCATGTGTCTGTGGTTGCAGTGTGCCTATAGGAGTGGGTAATGGAGCCAGGAGAATCTAAAAGCTTGCAGGTCAGCTAAACAGACACATATGCAGCGGCGAAAAATAAGAGATACCCTGTTTCAAGGGCAAACACTCTAAGGTTGCTCTCAGACCTCTACACATGTTGTGGTATCTATACTCAGAAACACACACACACACTTTTAAAAAAAAACATGGGTGACGCCGGGCATGGTGGCGCACGCCTTTAATCCCAGCACTCGGGAGGCAGAGGTAGGAGGATTGGCGTGAGTTTGAGGCCACCCTGAGACTCCATAGTGAATTCCAGGTCAGCCTGGGCTAGAGTGACACCCTACCTCGAAAAACCAAAAAAAAAAAAAAGCATGGGTGCCATTCAGTGTTTGGGGGTAGTGTTAGCTAGAGGGAAAGGCAAATCTCATCAGTGCTGCTTGTATTTTCTGCCTGTGTACTTGCATATCTCATTAACTAGTTTAAAGATGCACTGCCTGGGACTTCCAGCAAGAGCAGATATACCACAGCAGCACTAGCAGAAGCCCTGGGTCCTCACTGAACAGGCAGAGTCACTGATGCTGCGCTCCAAGTTGAGACCGCTCTGGTTCCTGAGCTTGCAGTTAGCAGACTGCACCTGCAGTTTATGGTGCCCTGTCCTGACAGCAGTGAAGTAGAGCTAAAATGTGTGGTTGTCCTAGTTACTAAGACTCTACCTTTAAAGCTACAAAGTAACATCCACAGGCTGCTTGCTCAGGAAACCTGATCTGGTCATGTTGACTGGGGCCAAGCCAGGATTACTCACTAGCTCCATAAGATCCAAAATGTAAATGGCTCCCTTCTCAAGATGCAGCATTTGGGTAAACCCATTATCACCCTAGACATTAGCAGGTACAGCCCTAGGGCCTGTGAGGATATTAGCACAGGATGTGGCTGAGCTTCAAGCTCAGACTTCTTCACTCAAGAAGCAGGTTTCCCTCCCACAAGACTAGGAGAGCAAGTTGGGAACACCAAGAATTGTGCCCAGCCGCCCAGCCTCATCCTGGGACCCAGTTTCCCCTTCAGTCTTTCCCCCTGAAGCCACAATGATGATAATCTAGACTTTTGACAAAAACCTTTCTTGCTGTCAGCTTCAGGAGCTCCTTCTGGGCTGTTCTTTTAGTCTGGACTCCTCCCCCTTGCCTTTTGTTGTTTGGCTACTTCTTGCTTGTCCTTTAGGCCTGAGCATAAAAATCACTTCCTTGGAGAAGCCATCCCCAGCCACCCAGTTTGTTAGCCAGTTTGATAGTCATTAGCCACATTAGGCTAATGAAGCTAGATAAAATATTTAGTTCCTCCATGGTACTTGCTATGCAGCACATGTGACCACACAGGGCAGCTGCAGAACATTCCCACCATCAAGGAATGTTTACTGGACGTGCTCCTCTAAACTAGACCTGCCCTGTGGTTACACTCTCGAAGTGTTGGGAATTCCTTCTTAGAACATCTCACTATACTTACTTCTAGTGTTTATTTTAAATTTTATTTGTTTCCTTATCTAGATTATAAGCTCTGTTAGTGCAGTCTGTCAGTGTAAATCATTGCCATAGCTCTGACACTATGTGTGGTAACTAGCACCTGATAATGAATGCATTCATAGTAGTGTCTTATGTAACAGCAGCCCATTTTCCAACTTTCTGCTAAAGCTACAAGCTATGAAAGCACTTGTATCTCCAGATGTTCTCATTTGTATCCTTACAAGCATAACAAGAACTTTATGGTTTCTTGGCCTTTGCTGCCTGGTATCCCAGCCCCCTTAGTCTTGGGTTTTCTGGTAAACTTGTTCTCCTCCATAATCCTCTTTTACTACTGGGCTCTAATCATTCTAACATCATGTAAATAGTACTGTTTTATCTGTGCTCTTTACGACCACCCTGAGGAGGCTTTGAGACCCTTTGCAGAAGTGGGATAGTAAGGAATATTTGTGACCCAAGGCCACTATACCTGTCATGGAAGAGTCAGTACAAGCCCACACAGCAGACAGTTCACCAGGTCTGATTGGCTTCTTCCCATGGAGCTCGCATAAAAGGGCTCTGGAGTAAGACTTCAGATATCCACTGTTACTGCAGCTCAGATTTCCATGTCTCTCCAGAAAACATGCAGTACAGGGAGGTGACACTGAATAACCAAAGCCACCTTTCAGCTAAGGTTAGGAGACTAAAAGAACATTATGAAAATTCAAGCTCCCCAGTTCTTGCACCTCTTAAGGGACAGGGATAGATGGGGGTCTTCAGATGCCCATGGTTAATACTCCATATGTCTCCCTTTACCTCAGGGAAGCCTGGATCAGCTGGATGAGGTGGCTGCCCTGATCGCTGCCACAGTTCATGATGTGGATCACCCGGGAAGGACAAATTCTTTTCTGTGCAATGCTGGCAGTGAGCTCGCTGTGCTCTACAATGACACTGCAGTCTTGGAGAGTCATCATACAGCCCTGGCCTTCCAGCTCACAGTCAAGGACACAAAATGCAACATCTTCAAGAACATTGACAGGTTTGTTGTAATTGGGCTTCTGTGCTCAAGGGTTGTGAAGCTAAATGCAACTCAGTTTTCCCTGACTTCTTTGAGTGTTCAGCTTCCTCACAGAGGAAAATGGAAATAACTGGACCACTGCATCAGATGATAAAATAATAGCCTTTTCTTTGTAAACCTAATTTTACTTTTCAGGATGCCTTCATGTTTTTAAATCTCATTTGGTTTTCAGTAAGTTCATAAAAATGTTTTATATATTGCAAAGCCCTGGATAAATATTGATTGGATTACTAATAAGTCTAGTAGGTATTTTTACCCTCCCAGGAAGACATCCTATGTTTTGTGTAGCTCAAAGACAATGTGTCTTTCAGCTCAGTTTTTGGCCATTTGGAATCCTAGAGGTCCAAGTGGAGGTGCTGGGCCCAAAGGATTGGGCAGGTTTCTCTCTCACTGTGCAGTCTCCTTTGCTGAACTGGTTAGATGTGACTGGATGGAATAATTCTTCTTGCTGGCCTGGAGCTCTGTAATCAGGCTGTTGGCATTTCCTGCACAGCATCATCTAACTGCTGGACAGGGTCCTGGGAGAATGCTTGGAGCTCACTTGAGCCTTGGGACCCCTTGGCTATCTGAATCTATCAGATTAGGTTTTAGAAATCAGTAAAAATATGGAGACAAGTTATATAACATCAGTTTAAGTATCATCAGTATCAAAGATTAGTTTTTAAACTTATGCAGAGATAATTCTTTCCAGTAGGTAGGTTTACACAGCTCCACATTTTGCATCTTGAAGTTGGAAAAGGTTAGGAACTGCCAGTCATTTTGTGTTATTGTCCTGCCCATTACAACATTTTATCTGCAAGCTAGAAAATTACGTTACAGGAAAACCTTCTTCCCTCAGTGCCATCATCAAAAGAAACTGCGACCATTCTCTGAAGTTGGACTCTCTGAAGTTGGACTCTGCATGAAATGGAGTGGGACATCTTATCAGGCTGCTGTCCTGGCCTGTCCTTTCCTTCCATTTCCCTGTCCTGATGTTCTCAAGGGAAGGGGGGACCATTATGTAAAAAAAGTGCTCACCACATGACATGAACTTTGTTTTATAAAACTTGTATGCAGAAAGGTCAGCCTGGGCTTAGTGGAAGGACAAGCAAGTGATCAGCACTGTGTAACTATGCGTTGATTGTGGAGAAGTATGGCGAAATAGCAGCAGAACAGTTACAATGTGGGGCATGATGTGAACAAGGCCCTCTGACTTCTGGTTATTTTAGGAACCATTATCGAACACTGCGCCAGGCAATTATTGACATGGTTTTGGCAACGGAGATGACAAAACACTTTGAACATGTGAACAAATTTGTGAATAGCATCAATAAACCGATGGCAGCTGAGGTGAGCATTCCCACGTAATAAGACATTATTAGTGCATTTCCTTGAGTGCCTACTCTGGCAGCAAAGCATTTTCTCCCTCTTGAATGCAAGGTCATTATTTGCTTGGAGTTTGCAAAGGACTGCAAGTCCTGGATATTTGCTTGGGGACAAGAACAGATTGATAATTATCCGCAGCAACTTCAGGTTCCTTGAAAGAAAGACCCTGAGGGAAAGCCAGAAGTGACAAAAAGAACTAGGCCCAGAAAATCTAGTAAAGAACCCACAGATGAACAGACTAGCATGAATGGGGGCATTAAAGGGTTTAAAGCCTTTTCAGTGCTCAGTTCTTTGAGCTCTTAGGAGATCTCAAAGTGGAGAATGTTTTAAAGAACTACATTCCTGCTGATGCATATTGAAAACCAGCAGATAAAGCCCACAGTGGACAGGAGTGACTAGAAAACAAAAGCAAAAAAAAAAAATTTTAACTTATTGGTATACCTTGGACCTGCCTTAGGGTACTTACAAATCTGGGCTTTAGGAACATGGCCTCATAAAGTTACATCTCTACTGTTTAAGATGAAATCATCCCTGAAACCATGAAGTTGTTCGTAGCTCCACAGAAGTAGAAAAGTTTTCTGCTCTTGCAGAAAAGAGATAGGAGAGGTGGGTGGATGATGAACATTGTCCTAAAGGTAACCTGATGACAAGTAAGGAGACTGTTTAAAGGACCTGTCGCATGACCAACTTAGGGTGGTCTACCTCAATGTCTACCTCACCCTGTTGAACCCCATCCTCCATGGACTCCATCATACGATGCCAGGGCCCTCTTCTTTCACGAAGGACTAGTGGGACCAAGTATCTGAAAATTTTAAGCAGAAAAGTTTAGAATTGGGAAGATCATCTATCCATTCTTACAATTCTGTATAAGATTGCTGTCTGCTATAGCATCTGTAGCAAGTAGTACCTTCGTAGTGCTAAATAAGACAACAATCTCCAGAACATAGTCTACCTAACAGTGGTCTAATAATTAGGTCCAGTCTCAAAACACCTCCCCTTATATGGCATGCGTCTTTCAGCTTTGCAGAACTCTGGAGAGCTAATTAACTGTTCTCACACAAATTGATGGTGCCATTGAGAGAGGAGAATCCCAGATTCTGTGTTATTTGCCTGAGTGCACACATATCCACCATAGAGACCTGGTTACATGTCTCAGTATCACTGACACCCCCTGGTAGGTACATACCAGTATACAACCATGTTTTCAAATGTTGCTGGACATACATTCACCTGCCTTGGCCCAAGTGTATATGCCTCTCATTTAGATTAGGAAAAAAAAAAAAAAAAGAATGCATGCATGCCCTAAGTAGTGTGGAGTAGGGGAAAGCTGATGAGTGGTACAAGTAAAAATAAATCATTGAAGGGTTGCAGTTTTCCTCCCTTTTCAGCACTAAAGTAACTGAAAGTTGTACTTTCACACATTTTCTGGAAAAAAGTGACAAACCCTTCTTCTTTCCGATGACCTGTTAAATTGCTCAGAAAACACTACTTGTAGCTGTTTTTTCTGAGGATAGAAGTAGGTGAATGGGTCATGACAGGGATTGTACCCTCTAAACTCTACACTGTATTTACTTTTTTTTAAAGAATATGTCAGTGTGTTATGAATGTACTTAGGAAAGAACAGACCTCCTTTGCTAAGTTCCAGCCATGCATGCCTGTGTCTGATGAGTTAGCTCTCACCATTATCTAGCACCAGCCCTAATCTGATGTTTTCAAACAGGGTGAAGGCAGCGACTGTGAATGTAACCCTACAGGGAAGAACTTTCCTGAGAACCAGATCCTGATCAAGCGGATGATGATTAAGTGTGCTGACGTGGCCAACCCATGCCGTCCCTTGGACCTATGTATTGAATGGGCTGGAAGGATCTCTGAGGAGTATTTTGCACAGGTGCACTGTCATTTGGGAGGCTTCCCTTTCCTTCTAGAATGGGCCCTGGGATTTAGAAGTCCTGGGCTTTACAGCCAGGGAACTGCTCCTTATCCCTGGAAGTAAGCAGATCACCCCTGACTAGAGTAGACTTGTGCTCTTCTCAAGGGACAAGCTGGTGTGCTAGGACCAAACTCCTCTAGGATTGGAGAGATAGACTGAGCCCGTGGAATAAATCTTGCATTTTTGGACCCTGAACTTCCATCAGTACTGGGAAACTTCCCTTTATTCATGAAGTTCTTGATGAGTGCTTCCCTGTTGTGTCATGGGAACACAGACCTGGGTAATACACATCTGTGCTCATTGGTCATTTACAATCCAGGTAGGGGTAGACAATGTAGACATAGATAGACCCTTATTTAAAACAAAAGGAAAAAGGAAAAGAAATGTACCTCTAAGGAAGTATATACTTTACTCCAAGAATCTGGGTATTTTTTTCCTAGATAAAAGAGGGTATGGGAGTGATATTACTATTGTATTTTTTGAAGTATTTGGAAATGTAAAAGTAGGTAAAAGATTTTCTAGAAAAACAAAGCATTCTATGCAAAATTGATAGAGAGGGAAAATATAATTTTTATATAAGGAAAACAGTAATGTACAATTCACTCTATGGCAGCAAATTTTTTAAAAAAATATTTTAAAACCCGTCTTAAATAGAGCTCTACTTCCAGAAGGCAGACTTTAAGACTGATGTCTCTGTGACAGCCAGCAAGCAGCCACAAGTGAGCATGTGAGGTTTTAGTGTGCTACCTGGCTGGCATGCATCCTGAGGCAGACAGAGAATAGCTGTGATGTCTGGCAGGGTTGGAAAGGCAGATGGCCAGCAGAGAGCCCAGTGTGTTAGCTGCACTTTCAAGGCTGAGGAGACTCTGGATTGAAGGAAAGTAGGGCAGTTCTGAGCTTGCCAGCAAAATGGAAAAACCAAGTAACTCCTTGAACACAGTAGTGGATATTTTAAGGCTGCTTGATCAACTGAGTGAGCTGAGCTAAAAGCTGGTAGGAGACCATTAATGGGCTTCTTAGGACGCACACAGGGAGGTCTTGAAGTTCTACTCCTTGTGTTCTCTGTGTGAAGACAACTGGGAGAAAGTTCTCTGATGGAGGCTTCCAACTTAGGTGTCCTTTCCCTAAAGGTAATAGATTAATGTCAAAGCCAATGTGACTAAAAAGTCAAAAGTTACTAATCAAGCCTCTGATCAGCATAATAGACCTCCAGTAAAGGTGGATCTTACTACTTGTGGCATGAATGCACTTTAATGTGTGTAATACTCAGATTTTCACACTCCTTGAGAGCTCATATTCAGATGTGAAAAATTGTGGCTTTCAAGTAAAAACAGGGCACCATGACAAGCACAAGTTTAGCTCACTGCTCAACTAACTACCAAAGTGCTAGCCTTGGAGATGACAATCAGACTGTGGTATGTAGCATGAAGACCTTCTGTGTACTTCCCATTCTGTCACACAGAATAGTCAAAGACATATGCTCAAAGGTCAAGATTTAAGAAAATAGGTCCTTCTCACTGCAAATATGTCCCTCTTAAGTGAAACTAGTTTGGGGTGGGTGGGTGAGTGGGGGATCCTGTAAGCATGTGGCTGTGAACAGTGACTACTGCTCTTTACTCCACATTTAGTGCCTGTGCCTGTACTTCATGTGGGTGTCAGCAGTTTGACCTGCTGGTATCATGGCCATAAGCAGTATTCTAAACATGTTCTTGATCTTGCAAAACTAAAACATCACAGAAAAGAGCTAAATTCTATGTCAGTGCTTCAGGGCAGGGAGACTGTGGAAAACCACAAGTGAGACTAGGGTGAGGGGTGACATACCTTAATAGAAATCATTTCCCTAGGTTCTGTATTCTATCCTCAGGAAAAGGCCAAGATCTGAGAGTCAGCTCTGAATATAGTCACTGCAGGTCACTTGCTGGCTGACTTATCAAAATCTTAGGAAACTGTTGAACAGACTTTCTTATCTACAAAACTGAACAGTGTTCCACACTCATGGATTCACCCCTGAAACAAGCTATTACTACAAAGACTTCTCATGTGCTCCACAGTCCTGTCTGGTGTTTTTTCTTCCAGACTGATGAAGAGAAGAGACAGGGGCTACCTGTGGTGATGCCAGTGTTCGACCGCAATACCTGCAGCATCCCTAAGTCCCAGATCTCCTTCATTGACTACTTCATCACAGACATGTTTGATGCTTGGGATGGTAAGTTAGTTACTGCTACAGTTCCACAAAGGACATGTGGTTCTATTTTATGAAGATCACCTTTAATGGCATAGGCTGGGCCTAAAGGTAAAGGAATGCTTAAATAAATTTTAAAAAAGAAAAACCTGTCTGCTCTTTGTGGCCAGTAGGGTGTGTCCTGTACTTTATGCATCCCAAGTACCTGGCACAGACTCTTGAGTGCAGAAGATCCAATGGGCATGTGGTAACTTGATAAGCAAGTTGTTACCTCTTCAAAGGACATGCTTCCAATGTGTACAACAGCTTTGTTTTCTCACATTGGAGACTTCAGAAAGAACACAAAATGTATTACATACTCTGAATTACAGCTTCTTTTTATAATGTCACTGATGAACAGCTTTTCAGTTAATTAAAAGGCCTGTTTGTATTTTTATCAGCTAAATTTTTTATGTCTTGTTTTGTTTTTATTTATTTTTTATTAATTAGTTTTGTACTCAGTGAGTATCAACTAAAATTTTGAGGGCTGGATATATTGCTTAGAGTAGTAGAATGCTTACCTTGCATACATACATGAGACCTTGCATTCGACTCTCAATACTGAAAGAAATAAAAGATACTAGCACTTGATGATTTGTCCTTCCCTTCCCTTCCCATGTCTGTATTCACTTGCAGCCTTGAGGCCTAACCTCAAGTAATTCTCCATCTGATCTTAAACATGTCCCAGAGAACCACAGCCTAATAAATACTCCTGGGATCCAACTTCTTTTAATGGGCTTCCTTTGATTCTTTCATGTCCTTGCAGCCTTTGCACACCTGCCAGCCCTGATGCAGCACTTGGCCGATAACTACAAACACTGGAAGACATTAGATGACCTCAAGTGCAAAAGTCTGAGGCTTCCATCTGATTGCTAAAGCCAGGCCAGAGAAGGGGACCTCTCTTCAAAAGACACTGTGAATGAGTCTCCTTTATAATGAAACGACAGGCATATGTTAAGGAGCTAATGTTTAATATTTGACCTTGAAATATACACCTCCCCAAGCTTCATTTTTAGAAAGTTACATTTCATGAAGAAAAATCTATGTTTTGTTGAGTCATAGCTTGGTGACAGAACGAGCTCTTGGCAGCCTCCTCTGTCATGCTATTGTCCTGTGTGCCCTTGTCAAATTCACTTAGCTATTAACAGAACCCAAGAAGCAAAGACCTGGTGCTTGTGAGCCCATCCTTCTGATGAGGATCAGGTAGCTTAGCCAGTGGTCAGCATCTCTTAACCATAAAGCCTCCATCACTGTTTAGCTTGACTATTTTCCTCTATGGCAAAATCTGAAGGATTCCTAAGAAGCTTCTCTGAACAGATTTAATTTTTTAAAAACATACTATCTAAAATGAGCAGAAGTAGGACCAAATTATCAATAAGTAGTTTGTTTCACAGCTTTCATGGCTAGGTGATTCTTGTGGGTGGTACGACACTTGTTAGAATGAAGCCTTGGCCTCTAAGTGGAGATCAGCAGCTTGTGTAGCTGTCTTTCCCTGTACGGAATTCACCTTACAGAAAGCTGGCTATGATGGGGAAGGAATGGCAGGCATCTTGTTTGAGGGGAAATCCATGAGCTTCCCTTATTTTAGGCTCACAGAGGCAGCCACAAGGCACTGAGCACTACATAAAAGCCATTAAGTCTGAATGCCCTTGGACAAGCATTTTAAAAAAAAAAAAAAAGAAGAAGAAAAAAGGAAAAAATTTATATACATTTGCTGTTTAAAATTTTTATTAAATCAGTCTAAATTTTCTGAGTCTACATACCCATGGAGTTTGTTGTGTACCACCTGTACATCTGTTTGGGAAGGATATGGGGAAGTTTCAAGGTTTAGACATTTTTAACTTATCTGTATTTGAGATCACAGCAGTTGCTTTAATGATGTACAAAAAGGAATTGCAAGATGTGTAAATAGACCAGGCATATGGAGAGGCAGTAAATGTTATTTTAAGCTCTTATTTGTATGCTAAAGCTTCTGAAGCACAAGTGTGTATTTTTATACCACTCTTTTCACAATTTCTGTCATCTACAGACCTCCTTCTCTTTTACCAGCCTGCCCTTCTGTATGTATTATGAAGATGAGAAACAGTAAACAAAAAAACCTACTTTCATTGTATCTGTACTCCGTGCTGCATTTTTAAGAGGTATAGAAACTGAATTAATAGAATCAGAAGTTAATTACTTTTTCAAGTGAAAATTGGACTGCAGTGTATATAAAACTGGTACATGGAAAGAAAAAAATGACTTATCACAACATAATGTGCCAATGTTTTTTTCTATGTTTTATACCAAAAATGGAAACATATATAACAATTCCATGCAAAGAAATGTATCCAAATTATTTTTGTTAGATGATAAGAGAGCTTGCTTGGTCAGGACAGCAGCCAGCTTTGTATTGTAATGCTGCATTATGTAAATGTGATGAAATGTTTTTGTGAAGTACTTGTAACTAAATTCCTACATCCATTTTTCATTCCTGACAGCTGTTTTTATTTTATGTCTTTGGCCTAAATTTTTCATAATTTCAAATTTTGGGTTTAGTGTCCTTTATTTCATAACTCACACACTTTGTTTTCAGAGCACATTAAAATCAGGTGCCCAAATCCCATATTACGGAACTAAATGATTTGTTTATGCTCCAGAAGCTTGCTGATACAAAGACAATCTTTTTCTGACCATCTCCACTTTCAGTTCCACTTGATAAGTAACATCAGGTATCTGATATGCTCTATTGGTTTATTGAGTATTATGCTGAATCAATTTCAGGTGAACTTCAACCCTTACTATTAATGTGTGGATTTAAATACTTCAAAGACAGCCAGTACTAATGCTTCAGCACAGCTCTTCTTTGTCAATGTAAACTTCAGTATAATCTTCAGGGTCGCCAACTACATACTCTCCACATCGTCAATTTATTAAAAGAGACTTTCAGCATATATATATATATATATATATATATATATATATACACACACACACACACACACATACATACATATATACACACATACATATATCAGTTTCTACACAGTATATAAAAACTATTATAATTGCCTCTTACTCTGACTTGTCTGACTTGTTTACTAAAACATCATGTATTGAGAGGAATCATAGTAGGAAAATGCAAAAATAACTCATCAGAAGTCACATTATTAGTACCATTAATATCCAGAAGAAGGATATTAGTTATAAAATATTGTTACTTGGATCAAAATGATCCCATAGTTTCATAATGGGCCTTTACAGTCAGGACTAGTTAGCCTCCAAACAGTAAACAACAACCCTGTCACTATAATCAGTACCCACTAACCCTAAAATAAGGAAGAACTGTATTACATGAATGAATATAGAAATTGAGGAGAAAGTATTTTTAAATACAAATGGCAAGGCACAATTTACATAGTGTCCTGATGGTGTTGTTATCTTAGTGTCAAAAATGAAATGTGGGTGTGTGTGTGGGGGGGGGACTGGAGAGATGGCTCAACAGTTAAGTTGTTTGGTTGCAAAACCAAACAGCCTGGGTTTGATTCCCCAGTACCCATGTAGGGCTGGATACATGAAGTGGCACATGCATCTGGAGCTCATTTACAGTGGCTAGACACCCTGGTGTGCCCATTCTCTCTGCTTACAAATAAATAAATAAAAATATTAATGAGGGCTGCAGAGATGGCTTAGTGGTTAAGACACTTCCTTGGGAAGTCAAAGGACCCAGGTATAGTTCCCTAGGACCCACATAGCTTGATGCACAAGGTGGCACATGCGTCTGGAGTTCATTTGCAGTGGCTAGAGGCCCTATCTGCCTCTTTGTCTCTCTCTCTCTCTTTCAAATAAATAAAAATATTTTTAAATATATTAATAAAAATTAAGGGAACTAGAAAATGCATATAATATACACTGACCTTAATTATAAATTTTTTCTAAATTCAAGGTTTGGTTCTTAGTAACAGTCTAACATGTAACTGCGAGTAGCACTCAAGTTTCAGTCCCTACAGAATCTCCTATGCAAACAAGAGCATCAAGTCTACCTGACTAGGTTGACTCCTGTCCTCTGGACAAGCTAGTTTCTCATTAGCTAAAGTATAATGACAGTATAATGACAGTAACATTCACTAAGGTTCTGTTTGCTGTTAACACTTCATCTGAATAGATTACTATCACAAGGCACTAATCTAGGACAGATTAGGAAACAAAAAGTTAAAAACCTATGAATTCTGTATTTCTTAAACCATTTCACTAATGGCCTAATACAGAATTTGTGAAGAAAAAGGCTAGCTAGTAAAAGAGGAAGCCCATCTAGACAGGAATGTTAAAAGCTTTGAGTCTAAAATAACTTAGCCCAAGCATTCTGATGCACTCAGACCAGACTGTCTACCTGGTTTAGGAGTACTACCCTACCTTGCCTTCAGGATGAAAGCTCAGAAAGCTGTCTCCTGTGTCACTCTTCACATAAAAACTGTTAACATAGTCTTCTATGTCCTAATGAAGGTAGCTTACATTTTAATATTGTCTTTTCCCTTATAGTTATTTTTATTGTGAATTAAGACAGCAATAAGGAATAGGAACACTATTTGGTTTTCCACACATGTTAGTCATGAAGTCATTCAAACCTATCTCACTTGACTCCTCAATTCCTATTTTTAAAGCTGTTCAGTATGACAAGAGACACTATGGAGCTAATTAGCTGGAAGGCCTTAGCTTCCCAGGCCTGTTTCCTTGTTTCTAACATCATGCCACTAATCTACCTAAATGACCTTAACTCTGCCAGTCTTTGACTTAGGTATCATGAAATTAAAATTAGTAAAAACAGGGTTTATAATGATTCCATTTAGAAGTATTAGTATATGCAGATGTGTAAAGAAATCTGAAGAAGTGTCTCTGAAAAGGATCAGTTATCTAACATCAGACCATTTACCCTTCTTTAATAAGATTCTCTAATTAGCAGTTAAGAATAATCCCACAAGGCTAGAGAGATGTTTTAGCAGTTAAGGCACTTGCCTGTGAAGATAAAGCATCTAGGTTTGATTCCCCAGGACCCATGTAAGCCAGATACACAAGGTAGCGCATGTGTCTGGAGTTTGTTTGCAGTGGCCAAAGACCCTGGTGCACCCATTCTCTCTATCTGCCTCTTCCCTCCCTCCCACTGCCAAACAACTAAAATTTCCCACATATATTTTTCTATGGAGAATACTTTTATAGTTTTATTTTTCAGCACCTAATGTGTGAGCATTCTGTCTGGTAGGGTGAGGATGACCCAACCACAGTGAATATGCAAGAAGGGACACAGTGAAGTCTTCCCAAGCACACTGCCTCTCAGGTGCTCTAGCAAGCTGCTGCTCTGGGATTTATCTAGGCCAGCTACACAGAGAAAGAAATACACCCTCAGGAGATGCTTGTGGACTAAAGTACAGAAGGGTTTCTTTTATTTATTTATTTGAGGTAGGGTCTTCCTGTAGCTCCGGCTGACCGGGAATTCATTATGTAGTCTTTGGGTGGCCTTGAACTCACTTTGATCCACCTACCTCTCCCTCCTGAGTGCTGGGATTAAAGGCATGTGTCACCACACCCAGCTTCAGAAGGAATTTTGTTAGCTACAACTACACATTTTTTTTCAAAGATTTATTTTTATTTATTTATTTGACAGAGAAAGAGGGAGAGAGAGGGAGAGAATGGGTGCATCAGGGCCTCCAGCCACTGTGAATGAACTCCAGACACGTGCACCTCCTTGTGCATCTGGCTAACGTGGGTTCTGGGGAATCAAACCTGGGTCCTTTGGCTTTGCAGGGAAGCACCTTAACTGCTAAGCCATCCCTCCAGCCACAACTACACATTTTTTAATAACTTAAACCAATCAGTACCAACAAAATCACTGTAGTTTACAAATATTGTTCTTTTTTTTTTTGGCTAGTATTCAATTTAGGTCTATTGAACAGTGATAGCTACTAAAGACTAGGAAAATGTGTAGAAAAAAATATATATTTATCATGAGAATTCTGCATCAGTCTCTAAAGAAACTCAAAACTAAATATTCTTTTAAAGCATGTCATACTTTACCACTGACCTCTTAGAACACAGCAGCACAGAGAACATCTTGTGGTATGTTCCCTGATGGATGTACTTGTTGGTGTGCATGTGCACAAACACAAAAGAAGTCAAACACACAGAACTTCATGAGCAATAAACCATTTGCAAATCTAGGTAATCAATATGTTAATGGTTTTCAGAGTGTTACTCTATATTGGATGTGAATTCCTTGAACTAAACAGCACGGTACAAGTCACCATTCTCTTCTAACTTCTGAAATAATTTTAAACTGCGTAGTCCAGATTCTTGTTCTCCATTTTTCCACAATATAATGAGATGATCAGCAGAGCAAGTCACCAGTCCATGATCTTCAAAGTATAGAAATATCTGTAAGGGAAATTGAAACTACTTATTATAAGAACTTCAAGAAGAGGGAAAGCTAACACTAGATTAACATGTGTGCTTATAAGACATATCCTGGAGACTTCTTTGGATTTATAATGTAAAACTACTTCATTTTTATGAGAAATTATAGTTTTTCTTTGCCTTTCCCAGTACTGATGAGGTAACCCAGGGCCTTGTACACACTATACAAGTGCTCTACCACTGAGCTACATCTTCAAACTTTGAGAACAGGGCTCACTATGTAGCCTAGGTTTACCTGCAGTTTATAACCTCCTGCCTCACCCTTCCAAGTGCTGAGATTACAGACATGTGCCACTAAACCCAGTTTAAAAAAAAATTTATTTTTAAGTGTTGGTGTTGGTGTGGCAGTCAGGTTTGCATTGCCAGCAGAAATCACCTGATCAAAAGCAGTTTGTGGGGAAAAAAAGGTTTATTTTGGCTTACAGACTTGAGAGGAAGCTCCATGATGGCAGGGGAAAATGATGGCATGAGCAGAGGGTGGACATCACCCCCTGGCTGACATAAGGTGGACAACAGGAACAGGAAAGTGTGCCAAACACTGGCAAGGGGAAACTGGCTATAACACCTATAACCTGCCCCCAACAACATGCCACCTCCAGGAAGGTTTAATTTCTAAATCTCCATCAGCTGGGAACCTAGCATTCAGAACACCTAAGTTTATGGGGGACACATGAATCAAACCACCACAGTTGGTAACAATCACAACTGTGACCAGTAACTAATATTTTAATAGTCAGTATTTTATTAATATCATGCAGCTACAGAACTACAACTAAAAGGATGTTTGTAAGGTTTGTGAATTCCCAAAGCAACTTCTGAATTTTACCAGCATCTAAGTCTTTAAGAGTTGGTTTTAACATTTTATCAGATACAGGTCCTAACATGCTTGCTTTATTTAATCAATATTTATATGCACATGGCTACCAAGAAAATGTCTGAATTCCAAATTTCCCAGGACAAACACTAGCTTCAGCAATGTCTTTTAAAAGTTGAAACACTGCCAGGTATGGTGGTACATGCCTTTAATGTCAGTACTCAGGAGGCAGAGGTAGGAGGATCACTGTGAGTTTAAGGCCAGCCTGGGCTACAGCAAGACCCTACCTTGAAAAAACAAACACACAAACAAACCAACAAAAAAAGTTCAAACACTGAATCAATGTATAAGCACCATTTACCAAGCATCTTCACTAGGTTTATGGTCCCCGTGTAAAACCAAATGTTCACTGAACAACTGTGACACCAGTGAAAGATATAGCACTACACTGTGATGAGTCACAGAAACTCAGAAAAGGAGATCTACCACAACTAAACGAACAGCTAAATGCAAAGAGCAGTGTGATGTGCAGGAGCTGCCTGCACTGCACACCTACTTGGACTGTACCTCCACCGAGGATGAGTGTCCAATCAAGTCTCCAATGGGCTCTAGGAAACACGGAGTAGTATCTTCTTGTTGCTTTTTCATAGGTTGGCTGGCTTGTTTATTTACTCTTCCAAATCCCCACATATTAAAAAATCCTAGAAAAACACAATCATTTTTGTCATTTCTAAAACTACTGCGTTCTTTCCTTACAATGGGAATAACAGACCAGAAAAAATAGACAATTTAAATGCAAAGATGCTCCATACTTATGCTTGTCTAGGGCTAAGCAGATGGCACCAGAAACTATGCTAGGATCTCTTAAATATGTTATTTCATCTTTCTCAGCTAACTTGGTTTGTTCCTCATATTCTTTATTGCTCCTACCACTAGTGACAAATAATACCAAAAAGGTACTGGACTGAAAGAAAAGTAAAAATCCTTAAAGATACTGTCTAATTACCAAATTAGGTTGGGCAGAGCACTCCACACTTATCAACAAATGTAGATGAAAATCACTGTGCACGTGTGTGTACGTGTGTGTGTGTGTGTAAATATGAAACAACTCTAGGACTGCAGGTGAGTTGGGGAAAAAAAAACATAAGACAGAATAAACTATAAGCACCAGCAATGTCTTCTAAACAAGGTTTATTAACTAATTCATTTAAATATACAGAGTTGTTTTTTCAAACCAGACACCTAAGAGCTCTTGAGATCTATGACATAAAAAATGTGTTTCTATTCAGATATAAAGAAAATGAAGTTATGAAATTTTTAGAAAAATGAATGAAGTGTAAAATATATTGAGGTAATCCAGGTTTGGAAAAATAAATACCACATGTTCTCTCCCATATGTGAATCTTAGCTTAGAACCTTTATATATGTGTGTTATTGCTAGTGTAGGAGCAAGAGTGTTTAGATGACAAGAAGCTAGAATGGGGGTCATGAAAGGAAGAAAAGGAGGCTTCAGGAGTAGCAGATCTTAAATGATAGGAAAGTCAAAGGAGGAATGTCTGAGGTGGGAGTGAAAGGGTAGGGAGGCAGAGAGAAAAACAGAAGGCTAATAAAAACTAAGTATACATACATTAACAAAGAAAAAGTGGCCAAAAAAATTTTTTAAAAGAAAAAGAAAAGTGGGTTTGCCACAAATTGTATTTGGTACTAACAATGATTCAAGGCTAAAGAACACTTCAGTCTGACAACTGAGGGTACAAATCATAAACAATATATGTGAATAATGTCTTTACTAGGACATCTGGCATTCAGATTACTAGAAAGTGCCAGTTTTCACTGAAAACAATAAAATCCTAGTTTATGTGATTTGAAATAAAGAAGCAATTCTACACTGGACAGAGTAAGATGACTCCTCAAACCCAATGGTGCTACATGTAAACATCCAGTGCCTGTCTGGAGCACATTCTACACTAGTCCTGTGGTTTCACATGATCACCTTTCTTTTTCCTATCATATGAGAAAAAAAGGAAAAACAGAGGAAAGGGAAGAGAGAAAAGGGGGAAGAAGGAGGGGGACCAAGGGAAGGTTGGAGGGAGGGAGACAGGGACACAGAGGTAGAAACAGGAGAAAAGGTACAAACCTGTTGGTAGAGGTTCAGCTGGGAGCTGCCGTTTTTCTCGTAACTCCCATATGCGTACACTGCCATCTTCTGAGCAGGAGATTAACTGCCTGTCAGAACATAAAATCAGTGATACAAAGCCGGAGAAAGTATCTTGGAAGGTCAAAGGCGAACTCTGCTGCAACCACTGCAGCCCTCAATTGTTCTCACTCTGCTGATCCAAGTTCACACGGCGCTAAAATGGACACTGATGGCACTCTTCAGGAAAGGCACATTACACTGTGACATGGGCCCAAAGGCCAGCAATTATCATCCCTGGTTGTTTTTTTTCCAGTTTTATGTGTGTAGCATGGTGAATGGATTTGTATGTATAGGGTGCACATGCATGTGTGTGTGCATGTTTGTGCACATACATGTTGAAACCAGAGGACAACCTTGGGTGCTAGGCTTACATGTGTGCCCACCTACTTTTTTATTCTTTATCAATGTTTTCTTTTAATTTAATAATCTTTATAACTAAATAACAGATACTAGTTCTCCCAAAATTCATGAGAATCTTGGTATGTAGTTCAAACATCTGTTAATTTTTCTCTGCCTTTCGCCATTTTGTAATTTGTCCCTTATATGGCATAATTGAAATACAGAATGATATAGAAGAAAGAACCCAGATTTTAGAATTAAACATAACTACATTGTAATCCTTGACAGCTAAGCTGCCTACCAGTTGTGTAGTTTCTGACAATTTATACATCCTTTGTTTCTTCTTCCAGAAAAATTACTGTGTTTTTCAGTGAAATTATACATACATATATATAGGCACAATTTCACATATCAGCCTTAGCAAAGCTGACTCTTTATGGTTTTTCTTGTTTTTACTCTCTCTCACTCCTTCCTGTCTATGCTTGTTTCTCTCTTTCTCTCTTAAACACACACATACAAATTAAGATGAAAAACTATAAATACTTTTCAACATTAGGACCTCTGAAATAGAGCTTGATATTCTATGTATGTGATATTTACCCTTCAAAGCTCCTATGAGAATGGTACATCCTCATTTTTTTTTTATTTTATTTTTACTTCTGTGATTGTTGTCCACCATTTTTGAAGTGGGGATCTGTCCCTGGCAAGGAGCTCACCAGTTACACTAAACTGGCTGGCTAGCAAGGTCTAGGATCTGCCTATTTCTGCCTCCTTAGTGCTGTGATTGCAGTCATGCACCACCATGCCTGACATTTACATGGGTACTGAGGACTGAACTTGAGTCTTTCTACTTGTGAGAATATCTCATGCTTGCAACTAAGCAATATCTCCCTAGCCCCCATCTCCATTTTTTGAAAACACATTCAGGAAAACAGTAGGAACTACATTTTCGTAATGTCCTGAGTAGGCCCCCCTTCCCTCCTCCTACAACTTCTCTTTTTAGGGTGCCTCTCACACTAAATATAGTCTGTATAGAAAATGTTACTTCCTTTCCATAATTTCATCCCTAGAATCTAAGCATCCAAATCTACCCTTATTTAGCATCCTTAAGATAATAAATAACGTACTATGTAATTTTGGCCATAATCACAACCACTATAAAAAGGCAAGCTTACAGAAAATATATTTAAAAATCAAAACAATGCATGTTCAGAGTCTTTTAACTTATTAAATAGCAAAATTTTAAGAATCTTTTCTTACAATAAAATTCCATGTAATTCATTTTAACTTTGTTCTTGAGAATTTTGTCATATATTACCACAAACTCTTTCATTAGAGGAAGTAATGGGGAACACTCCATTTCTAAAAGAACACCAAGGTCAGGCCATGGAGCAAGGTAATTTGGTTATTGGAGAAATTACACTGGTGGCCTGTAGAACATGAGTTTCTTTTATCTATTGAGAAGAGATGGGAACTTGTACCTGTTTGGAAGCTTGGCAATATGCAGGACATTGGAATCATGTGCCATTTTCTGGCAGGCAATCACACGCTTCATTTGAAGGTTATACACGTATAAACCCCTTCCAACTGCAGCAAATATATTCTGTGGTGGGGGGAAGGGAAAGTTTAGAAATGGGCATAAAACTAGTATTTACTGCTTGGTGTAATAGATTTTCTGTTCTTGTATGACATCCGAAGGCCACCTTCCTAGCCTTCAGCCAGAACTACTGTACTGCCCCCTGAAGCCCAAAACTGCAGAGCATCAAGGAAAGCTCCGAACACTTATTACTTAGAAGGTAGGGTGGAGCACACACTACTATACCCTTAGCAGTGCTTTCTTCTCACCGAGATGTGACAGCTCTGGGAAGACCTTGTGGATGGTAGCACAATCCTGCAGCAAAAGCTACTGAGACATAGCCTGGGTTTTCATCTACACAGCGCTAACTATATATCCTTGGGAGAACTACTTAGCTTAGTTTAATTATTTGCAGTCCACATGGTGAGCAATGGAGACCTTTGAGTGGCACAAGAAAGTCTGTGCTGTGGTGACATTATCATCACCAGGTCCTCTCAAGGCTCTGCAAAAACATGTTTCCATATGTAGTACTAGAAATACCATTTTATTCAAACAGCCTGAATCTTTTGGAAGCATTTTTTGCTAGTGTTCACCTCACCAGCCTCACACCATCTTATTAAGGTGGAAAAATGAAACATTATTATCATTTTTCAAATGAGCAAGTTAAAATGGAAGAGTTTAAAGTCACACAGGAAATCAGACATGAAGTCAGTATCACAATCAAAGTCTTGGTACTCCAATCTGTTGCTCTCTCCTCACACCAATCACGTAGCTTCTAAAATTATTCATTTCTTTTTTGGAGTCTTTTTTTTGAGGTAAGGTTTTGCTCTAGCCCAGGTTAACCTGGAATTCATTATGTATTCTCAGGGTAGCCTTAAACTCACAGTGATCCTCCAAAGTGCTGGGATTAAAGGTTGGCATTAAAGGTGTGTTCCACCATGCCAGGCTTAAAATTATTTTCTAAGACACTAGACTTTGGGTAGCATTCATCTTGCAATCATTTGTTCTTACTCGGGTACCTGCAAGAGGCAGATCTTTCAAAAAGCCCTACAGATTGCCTCTATCTTCAAGTAGAGATCTTGGGTTCTCCAAACCTCAAAGGCTAGAGACCAAACTCAGACCTACACTAGCTGAGCCAGAGCCTGCTCCCAGGCTTACCAGAGTCTCAATGAGGAATGATCACTCTGACTATCAGAATTGATCTTCTGCACTTGGTAATGCCAGCTGAGAAAAAGTATGTAGTGCACTGAAGCAAACAGCCTACTGCTAAACACTAGAGCTCAATGGACTGCATTCAATGCAATGCTCCACCAGAAATTCATTTTACAGGAGCAGGAAAACCATGCAGTGTGATTTATCCAAGGTCATGAGGAAAATTATATGCTCAACTAGAGAACTCATAAGCTTTGGTGGCCACATTTAACTCAATGGAGACACCCTATCAGTTATCTGCTATCAATAATCAATGAGATTAAAAACCTACAGGTGGAAAAAAAAACCAGCAAGACAAAGAAAACTAGGTCAAACTGAGTAAAGCTTTATCAAGCAGTCATGACAATAAGATCAATCCAAAATTTTAAGAGCAAAAAAAAGGAAAAAATTTCTACAAAAATGAGAAAATGTAGCATTTTAAAATATATACATAACTTTTACACCTATAACTAAGAAATCTTGTCTCTTTTCTGAGACTATATTATAACATTCAAAAAATAAAGTTCGAACAGGGCATGATGATGCGCCCTTTTAATCCCAGCACTTGAGAAGAAGAGGTAGGAGGATCACTGTGAATTCGAGGCCAGCCTGGGACGACAGAGTGAGTTCATCCTGGGCTAGAGTAGAACCTAACCTCAAAATATCCAAAATAAATAAATAAGTAAAGTTGAGATACAGAACAAAACATTAATCTTTGTGTATACATGAACTTTTAAAATTCAACTTACCATATTATTTCATTTTTGTTTTGTTTCTAAAGAATGGTGCAAAGAAAACAAAAGCACAATTACTGGGGAACTTTTAGTAAAATTGTGAATGTAATTAGAAAATTTAATTTTAATTTAATTGGGCAACACAAAAAGTTTATTTCACTCCCTTCTCTCAAAGGCAATAAACATTTGTTTGTTTGTTTTGGGGGTAGGATTTCACTGTAGCACAGGCTGACCTTGAATTCACTATATAGTCTCAGGGTGGCCTCAAAATACCTCTGCCTCCCATGTGCTGGGATTAAAGGTGTGTGCTACCACACCTGGCCAAACATTCTTTTGTAATTACATTTAAAAGGTAACACTTTCTGAGTCACTGAGGCTGAAAGAAGAGATGTTCTTCCAGGTCAGAGGGAAGATTGGGTGGTCTCATGGCCTTGATCTCACAGCACAAGTGCTTCTGTAACACCACTGCCAAGGCCCAGGTACCAAGCAGCACTCATCACTTATCTTGGCCAGGATGCCTGCTGGCAGCCCAAGAGAGAAACATTCCTGAAATTTCTCCCCCACTGGTCTAGGAAATAGACTAAAATCTTCTAAAGGATTCTGTCTTACATTATTTTTTTTAACTTTTTTTTTTTTTTTAAGAGAGACAGATAGACACACAGAAAGAGTCAGAGAATTGGTACACCAGGACCTCAGCCACTATAACAGATCTCGACCTAGTGGCCATGTGTGACCTTGCACATGCCTCACCTTTGTGTATCTGGCTAATGTGAGACCTGGAGAGTAGAACATGGGTCCTTAGGCTTTGTAGGTAAGCGCCTTAACTGCTAAGCCAACCTCAAATCCTATGTGATTATTAAATCTAACTCAAAACTTCAATGGAATTTCTTATTTGTGGCTTTCTAATCACTTTCTTACCTTCAGATTAGCACCAGATTAAATTGCTTTAAAAAAAATTGTATGTGTGTGTGCATGTGCGCACACATTTGTATGTAGGCATGTACATATGTATAAGTGTGTATGATGTGTGGAAGTCTAAGGACAATTTCAGGGTGTTTGAATTCTCCCTCTACCTTGCTTAAAACAGGGTCTCCATTTTTACTGTTTGTTTTGTTTTTGTTTTTGTTGTTTTGCCACTGCATATTTGCCATTATAGCTGGCCCATCAGCTCCAGGGGTCTCCTTGCCCTGTCTTTCACTGCCATAGGTGCACTGGGATTATAGATACATATTCCACTTTGCATTAAGTTTTATGTGGGTGCTGGAGAATCCATTCAAGATTCTCTTGGCTCCACCTCCCACTGTCATAAAATATTGGGATTACAGATACATGCACCACTTTGTGTCCAGATTTATGTTGGTGTTGGGGAAGCAGGCTGACAGGCTTACAAGCAAGCGCCTTTAACAGCTGAATCATCTCCCCAGCCCTTAAACTGCTTTTTAAATGTTGAGTGGTATACACCTTGTAAAAATCAGACCATTTGAAAGCTTTAAAGTACAGGGAATCATGCCTTTTGATGTCCAAGATAAGATTAAATTTTGTAACTCAGATATTGGATTAAAAATTTATAATTTATATTTTTTACCTCTTCATCACATGTGAAGTGATTAATAGAAATGTCATTTAGTTTTTGGCAGAGTTTTATTTCTTGCTGTGCATCCAGCTGAGCAGATGGGTTCCAGAAGTTGAGTTCATAGGCCTGTACAGTCCAGTCCAGGATATCCCAAACGATCAATTCTCCAACATGGGAGCCAGTGACAAAATTCAAATCTAGGCAAAATTCACACATGCCTCATTGTTAATCATTGTATCTAGGCTAGTAGTAAAAGTGAATGGGTTTCCTACTAATAATGCTTTATAAAAACATTGTTAGCAAAACAGTAAGATCTCTAGACAAGTTGAATATGAAAATTAATATAACAGAAGACAAAAGACAGACTTATTTATTTACTTTGGTATTGTATTTTGAGTTAGTAAAACAACAACAACAACAACAACAACAACAAAAAATCCCATCTAGAATATGTGGTTAAGTTTTAGAGGAATAAAAATAAAAGAAATTTACCTTACATAATTATGCCAAGATAACCACTAAATAGATTAAAACACTGAAGATAAGTAAAAAGTATAAGGAAAAAAGATAAATAGTTTTATGAATATGAAATGGTAAAGGGCTCTCAAAGAAGCAGGGCGAGAGGAAGAGTGCCACATAAATGTCCACTTGGAAAAAACACAAAACAAAAACACAATGACAAGAAGCTGAGGAAATTTGCAATTCAGATGTCAAAATAAGCTTATTAGACTTGATACATAAAGTATTCTTAGAAATATATCAGCAGAAAAATGGGCAAAGGGTCCAAACAGGCAAAATAAAAAATAAATGACAATAATTTTAACAACTTCAAATATTTATTGACTTGTAAGATGAAAAATTTATAGATTTATAAATTTAAATTTAAAATTTTTCTGTTACACAACAACAGGCAAAAGCAGAGAGAAGGAATCAGCAGGTGGGAATGGCATGCATACCACTAATGTCAGTAAACACTGGTATAATGACACAATTCTTTTTTCTTTCATTTTGTTTGTTTTTAGAGAAAGAGAGAATGGGGCAACAGGGCTGCAGCCACTGCAATCGAACTCCAAATGCTTGTGCAACCTAGTGGGCATGTGCAACCTAGTGGGCATGTGCAACCTTGCACTTGCCTCACCTTTGTGTGTCTGGCTTAGGTGGGATCTGGAGAGTCAAACAGGTCCTGAGGCTTCATAGGCAAGCGCCTTACTGCTAAGCTATCTCTCCAGCCCACAACACAATTCTTTCAAAGATTAATTTAGTAATATGGATCAAACCATAAAAAATAAAACATACCCACCAATTCTACTTCTAGGAATTTACCCTGTGGGAAATACATAGATAGACGATATATGTACAAGGTTGCTAGATATAATCTTAAATATTTGAAAACAACCTAACCATCTAATTTGGGGACTGAATAAATAAATAAGAAACACACAAATGAAATGGTAGTAGTTATTTAAATTAAATTATACAAGTATATTTATATTGATATATACTATCATAATCTCACAAAATAGTAAACTATATGTATACATACACACAGACACACACATATGCCCAGAAAAACACAGAAAGATGTGGCCTAGGGTTTAATACTGGCAAATGGGATAATTTTAACTTTGATTATTCCCTTTTAATGCTTCTCAATCTCATTTTTCTGCTATAAAACTATATATAACTCACACTAAGTTTTTTTAACATTGAAAAAGGGCAGGAATGGTGGCTTATGCCTTTATTTATTTATTTATTTGAGAGAAAGAGTGGGGTAGAGGCACAGAGAAAGACAGAATGCTGTGCCAGGACCTCCAGCCACTGCAAACAAACTCCAGACACATGCACCCCTTGTGCATTTGGCTTACATGGGTCCTGGGGAATCAAACCAGGGTCCTTAGGCTTTGTAGACAAACACCTTAACCACTAAGCCTTTTCCCCAGCCTTCACACTAGGTTTATAAAACCTTTAAATAAAGTTAAATCCAGGTCCAAGACACATTATACATTAAAATTGTCTTTAAACTATTATTTATTTTTATTCTTACATGTCTAATATAAGACAGAACAGAACAATGCACATGAGTTTAGAAAGTCACATTAAAATTTTATCTCTAGGCCCTGTTATTAGCCAAACAATCTTAAGGAAATTATTTAACCTTTCTCTATCTTGAATTGTTTATGTATTGAATGAGAATAATTACAAAAAAACAAATTAAATAATAAATGTCTTTTAAAAAGATATACAATGTTATCTTTGAAACCCTAGTATTATTTTGAGTCCCTGGTCTTATTCCATATTAATGTTATTAAAACATGCAGTGATTTGCAGTTTAGGAATACAAATATGGGTAATTATTTTAATTATCCCACTCATCAAATAAACCAGCAGTACAAAAGTCTCTAATAACCAAATGAACAATCTCTTAGAAATAAAAATCACTAAGCAATCATACATGCAAACCTTATTTTGTCTTGGCCCCAAAGCCATAATAGGTTAACTTTATTCATGTCTAATTTCTATAGTTTATTAACAGACTATAGAATATGTTGTGTGAAGAGATAAATTCATTTCTCATCACATGAGAAAAACCACCTTCTAGTTTTTAACATTGTCAAAACTAAAACAAGGGGCTGGAGAGATGGCTTAGTGGTTAAGCGCTTGCCTATGAAGCCTAAGGACCCAGGTTCGCGGCTCGATTCCCCAGGACCCACTTTAGCCAGATGCACAAGGGGGCGCACGTGTCTGGAGTTCGTTTGCTGGAGGCCCTGGCGCACCCATTCTCTCTCTCTATCTGCCTCTTTCTGTCTGCCACTCTCAAACAAATAAAAGTTAAAAAAATTTAAAAAAAACTAAAACAGGGCTGGAGAGACAACTTAGCAGTTAAAAGTGCTTGCCTGAAAAGCCTAAAGACTCACGTTTGACTCTCCAGATCCCAGCCACACAAGATGACGCAAACACGCAAGGTCGCACATGCACACAAGATGGTGTACACATGTGGAGTTCGATTGCAGTGGCTGGAGGCCCTGAGACACCAATTCCCATTCTCTCATTAAAAAAAAAAAAAAAAAAAAAAAAACTAAAGCAGTACTAACATTGTATAATCTCCTCTTCTATCCTTTCCCTTCTTTTTCCAATTTCTCTCAAACTACAAAAGAATCAGAGAAGTAAAGAAGGAGTAAAGATTTCTCTTGACCAACTCTTGAGTCTGTGGTCATAACATAAACTATTAAGTCCACACAGCTGCCCAATCTGACTTCATTCTTCAAGTAGCCCTGGCTCTGTTCTGCAACACAAATACAGTACCAATGACTATTCAGAACTTTTCACTACAAAAAAAAAAAGGCATTCATCTGAGTTGGCACATAGCTTATCACTGTGTAAATTATTTGTATTCCCAAACAAATCACTCAAAATGTTTCACACCACGCAATCTCAATGATGTAATATTAGTGGATGTGTTTTCATCCTATAAGAAGCTACATTTACAAAAGTCTCATCTGGCACCTGTCTATCCATCCCTCACAAGCACTCAAACTGTGATTACCATACCATGCTGTCAGCAAAAAGCAAGAAAAGGCATAAAATACGTACACTGAGCCTTTTGCTAGAATAGATTAACAAATTCAGTTTATGTGTCTTAGGAATGCTGCCCACGCATTCAGATCTCTACTGCAAGTATGGTTTACTTTATTAATATTTGTGGGAGTTCAAGTGCATCATAACCACATTACCTTGGGGTTACTTCACTAAAAATGCACTTTTTGCTGTGATGTAGAAATGCAGTAACTGGCCACATCTTTCATTGGTAATGAGTGAGGAAAAAGAAGCAGGGCAAACAGAGACAGGAAACTACCTAATAAAATCATCACAGGATGAACCAAGTCGACAGCATCACTGACATGTCATGTACAAGATAAGCCTGCACACAAATCTTTCCCAAAGTCCAGACTACTAACCATGTGAGAGTCCTAAAAATGTATTTGCCTCATTTATTATCTGTACTTTGAATTGAGTCATGGAGTTTGTTTATTTGAGGAGGGATATATATGTACACCCTATCCCAAAGGCAGGGTCTTCACTCTAGCCCAGGCTGATCTAGAACTCATGGTGATGCTCCTACTTCAGCTTCCCAAGTATTTCCATTAAAGGCTTATGCAATTTATGAAGTAGAAAGTACTCTGAGTTTTCTATAACTTTCATTAACACTTCTTTTTTTTTTTTTTTTTTTTGCTTTAGCTTGCCATTTCCTTTCTTTAAGATCCTGATGAACAGCCGTGTGCTGGCACATGCTTGTTGTACCAAAACATGAAAGGTATAGGCAGGAGGGCTAGGAGTTCCAAGTCAGCATGGCTCTCACAGCGAGACCCTGTAAAAAAAGGAAGGGGGGGGTGGGCTGGAGAGATTGCTTAGTGGTTAAAGCACTTGCCTGCAAAGCCCAACGATCCAGGTTCAATTTCCCAGTACCCATGTAAGACAGATGCACATGGTGGAGCATGCATGTGAAGTTTCTTTGCAGTGGCTAGAGGCCCTGGTGTGCCCATTCTCTCTCTACCTGCCTCTCTCTCTCTCTCTCAAATAAATAAATAAAAATAAAATATTTTTTTAAAAAAGAAGGAAAGTTACAACCCTAAGTATGTACTACACAGAAAACTAAGGACCACAGCAAAACAGGCTACCTCAGGAAGACCCAGCATCATTGCTGAGATAACCACGTTGTTTCAATGGCATTAGGTCTTCACCCTAAGCAAGGCCCTACAGGCATGGCCAGCATGTTGGGACATACTGCTTTCTTGGCAGCTCCAGGAACTTATGCTTATGGCTCTGTTATCAAGGAGACCCAAAGGACACCCACAATAAGAACATGCCTCTTAAGCTGCGATTTATGACTAAGAAAAAGAGACTCTAGATGCAGAGTTAACCAACCACTATTGCTTCTGTCACCACAGACAATGTGATCCTTAAGAAGACATGCAGCTGAGTTTTATAGGATGAATACCAGGGGTAGAGTGTGGGATTCTGGAGCTGGGAGGAATGTTCTCACTGATGTATGTGAAAACGTAAGAAATTGGTACATGAAGACACAGCAAGTCTACACTTGGTGCTCTCTGTATTTCTCTTCCTCCTTGCCTCATGTTTACACTATACAAAATATTGCTTACAAGGAGCCAACACAGGCCTCTAGTCAGTATGTACCTGTAGCTGCTCTATGAATGTCATATTTATAGCCATGTTATAGGACCTGCATGCACTCTTCATCAGAAGTATCCTCCTTCTGACTCAAACACATTACCCAGCAGAACTCAGGTGATATAAACTATCACTCATTTGCAAGTGAAAAAGCTAAATGCCAACATCTAGTTTGATACTATCCTGCCATCTGATGTCAGACTCAGCTCACTGATACTCAGCAAAATCATCTGTGGAGCCAAATAGGATTATCAGGCTAGTCAAAATAAGAAGGGTAGGCATAATCCATTTTTACAGACTTTTGCTGTCCTTCAGGACTCTTTAATCATGATTACAACTGGCTTAAATTTTACTCTGCTTAAATGTATACCTGCTATATGATAGTATACTATGTAGTCAGCAAGCTCAAAGGGCTTATCTATTTCTAAAATTCTTTATGAAAAAGCAACCAATCAGAACCATTTACCAAGAACGCTATTAGGAAACGAATTCATCCCATAGCTACCAAGTTGTGCCTGGGAGAGTTATGCATACTCTGTTTGCCTGCAACTATCTGTCAGTCTATGAGACTTGCTCAGCTCGACTAGCTCAAAGCTTAGAAAAGATGATGACAATACCTACTAATCTAAGCTTTTTAAAAAAAATTCTTATTTTTCTTTATTTATTTGACAAAGAGAGAAAAAGGCGGGGGGGGGGGGAGAGACAGAGAGAGACAGAGACAGGAGGGGGAGAGAATGGGTGTGCCAGGACCTCCAGCCACTGCAAACAAACTCCAGATGTGTGCACCCCCTTGTGCATCTGGCTTATGTAGGTCCTGGGGAATTGGGCCTGGGTCCTTTGGCTTTGTAGGCAAGCACCTTAACCACTAAGCCATTCCTCCAGCCCTAAGCTATTATTTTAATGATAGTAATTCCAGAATCGTGGAACAAAAGAAAACAGACGATCAGAATAGGTTGTGTTAACAAGTACAAAACTGTACACAATATAAACATACACAGTGAGCTTACCGTTGACATTAATCAATGAGAGAATATTATCTTGGTGATCAAGGAGGCGCTTAACTTCAACAATATCCCACTGTGGCAATGTTTCTGTGGGTGGTACTACCCTGAAAATTACTAAAGGAAAAAGACAGCTATCATTTTATCAAAATGTTCAAAGAGCAAAAAATACCATTTCTACTAAAAAATATTTCATTAAGTAAAAAATATGTAGCACATTTAGATAACCCATTTATAAAGAGAATTTTATTCATACTAATTTAAACTATTTCCTTCAAATACCTGAAACGTTTGAAATAATCAACTTAAACTCCAAGTCAGGGTTTCTTTAGATCTTGCTTCCTTTGACTCTCCCAAAACCCACTACCAAACACTAAAGCCTCCAATTTCACTAGGGCTTCAACATGTAAGGTATCCCATCCTGCTCCTGCCCTGGTGATGGCTGGCCCATACCTCTGAATCAGCATATCAGCCTTCTCTCTATTCATGCTCCCAGACCAGTAAGCACTGCTACAAAATAAGCTAAAACTACATGCTTAACTTTGAACTTGGTGAACACTTCAACAGTTGCTTTTTAAAAAAAAATTAGGGGCTTAGAAGATGGTTCTTGGGTTAAAAGTACTTGTTTGCAAAGCCTTCCAGCCAGGGTTATAGTCTCCAGCCATACCCATAAAGCATGATACAAAAAGTGGCTCAAGTAGGGTGTGGTGGTACAGGCCTTTAATACCAGCACTCAGGAGGCAGAGGTAGAAGGATGGCTATGAATTCAAGGCCAGCCGGAAACTACATAGTGAAGTCCAGGCCAGCCTGGGCTAGAGCGAGACCCTACCTCAAAAAAATAAAAATAAAAATAAAGTAGCAAGTGTTTGGCATTCGTTTGCAATGAGAGTGACAAGATACCCCCCACACACACACAAATAATTCTTTTTTAAAAAAATCAACCAAACAAACAAAACAACTTTTTGATTTCTGTATATATCATTAAACAATACATTGTCTAAGAACATATTTTTTTTATTTTTGTACATCATTGTTCTTGTGACTCTAGATGTTCAATGTGTTGATTGACTCATCTGACTTTAATAAATACAGTTTTATTTAAATAAAACTAGTATAAACCCTAATCAATACAAAAAACCTAAATTCAAGAGTGGTTCTATGAGCCAACATTTACTAAGTAGCTAGGAGCTCTAGCTAGCAAATGTGAGTAAGGCCTAGTAAGTGTCCCCAAGTGTTCCCAGTCCACAGTGGACACGAGCATCAGTCCTGTACAGGCTCGGCATCAGTGTGCTAAGTGTTATGATAAGTGCTGTGGATGCTCAAAGATGAGTATGAAGAACCTGTGGGAAGTAGGAAGGTCTCATGTCCTGTACAAGTGGCAGTAACTAATTCTCCATGTCTCTCTTTTCTCTCACATTCTTCTCTAGAAAATAAGTCATGACACATTTCTTTCTGTATCTCTGACAATATTTCACGAACGAACAAATCTCTAGCAAAGTTATTAAGTTCTGATAGCCATTCACATTCAAACTATGGCTGTCAAGAGGCCTCTCAGTCAATGCCAACAAGAACTCTTCCTGACGCTCATGAATGTTACATTGAAATGATTCTTTAGGTAGAATGCTGTGTTATTCTTCAGAAATGTTTTTTAGAATGAGCAAAATACTATTTAATCAAATTAATAAGGGCAATTATAATGTAATATACTGATCTAGCATCTTGAAAATGTTTCATTTTGTATCATTTTCAACAACCTCAAAAGGTCAAGGTGAGGGTAGGGGCAGACATCCCTGAAATAAAAAACAACTTCCTCTTTCTACATGTAAATAATAGTACATGTGTATACATACATCTATATAGGTATGTGTATACGTGTATACACACACACACATACACAAACACATGCAGAAACAGGAAAAAAATTTATACTCACTCAGTTCTTTGCCAACTGCTGCCACCACACAGTTCCTGGGTGTCTCAACCAAAGCACTGATCCCTTCAGGAAATGTAAATGAGGCAAATCTTTGTTTCTCATGGGTTACATCAAAAAAATATTCTGTTCCATGTCAGTCACTTCCCATAAAACATATGAAACTTGCTACATACATACTTCCTTACTTGCTTACACATGAAAAATGAGTTATAAATAGGTTTCTGATACCTTTGGGGGACATTTTCCGTATACAAATAGGCTCTTTAAAACACTTGGACTGTCATGGTAAAGTATATCCAGCCACTCCCATATATTTACCAGGGATCCCTTATAGTAACAACCATGAACTATCAGAAGATGGCTAGTTCAAATGAAATATCAAATTGGGAGTTTCCCCTCAAACATAAACTTAAGACTGGGCATGCTCACTGGCACTAAATGAGCTAATGCAAAATTGTAAATTATAGTTTTCATCCTGTTTCCTGACACATAACTTAAATTACTCTCTCAAAACAAAATAGTGTCTTTGGTATGCCAATGAAATGACCAAGGCAGAATCAAAGTGTTAGGACTTGCAGCCCCACCTTCAACCTCCACAGAGGAGAGAAAGGATAAAGCTAAAGTCAGTCATTAGGGGAAAATGATTTAATCAACCATGCTGATGTAATAAAATGTCCATAAAAAATCAGGCAGGCTTTAGACAGATTTCATATAGCCAACACAGGAAGGCTCCTGGCAGATAACACACTCAGGAAGGGCATGGAGGCCTTGTCTATGTATCTCTTCTATACCTTTTGTAATATCATCAATAACACAATGGTAACGAATATGGGCCATTCTAGCAAATTAACTGAACCCTAAATTACAGTCACAGAGTCAAAATCTTAAGGCAAACAATGGGCTTGTGAATTGCACAAATGGGTTGGGGCATGACAATCTTGGTGACTGAGCCCTCAGCCTGTGATATGTAATGCTATCTCTAGGTAGACAACTGAAAGGGAGCAGAAGACACCTAGCTGCTGTTTGTACTAAAGCACTGTGTGTCAGAAGTATGCTGTTGTATAAATACAGGAGGAAATATAGCTGCATTGGTTATTCTCTTTTTTTTTTTTCCAAGGTAGGGTCTCACTCTAGCTCAGGCTGTCCTGGAATTCACTATGGAGTCTCAGGGTGGCCCTGAACTTATGACGATTGTCTACCTCTGCCTCCCAAGTGCTGGGATTAAAGGTGTGCACCACTACACCTGGCTTGCATTGGTTATTCTCATAACAAATAGAGCTACTCAATAGTCAATAGCTGAAAACTAACCTTCAACTATCATGTTTAGTCAGTCAGTACATTTGCAAAAATTCCTTCTGTTACTACTAAAATGATCAGACTTTTCATCCTACCATATTTCATTTACTTAAATATATAGTTCTTAGTAGGTGGGTTTTTTGATGTTGGGTGTTTTGTTGTTATTGTTGTTGTTGTTTGCATGTGTATGTAATGTGGAGGGATGGGGGGGGGAGATGCACGTATATGTGCCCATACAGTGTCCTGTGCTCTTACCTGTGGAGATGTACTCACATATAGCAGCTAGAGGGAAACATCAAGTTTCCCTCTCCATTGCTCTTCCACCTGATCTTGAAGCTTGCTATTTTTTCAGGAGCCCTGGTAATTCTCTGCTCTCTACAAAAGTTACAGATGTGTGGCCATGTCTAGCTGTTTATGTGGATTGTAGGACTCAAACTCAAGCAGTCTCTCATTTCTCCTCAGGCCCTCATGCTTGCACAGGAAGTGCTCTTAGTCACTGAGGCATCTCTCCAACCTGAATGTGTTGATTTTAAGACACTGGGTCTTGCCTATAGAACTCCTGGGCTCAAGTGGTCTTCCCGTATCAGCTTCCCAAGTATTTGGGAGTAAGTGAACATACTATTGTGCTCAACCTTAGGCAGAGAGTTCTGAATATTCTTTTTTTTTTTAATTTTTTTGTTTATTTATTTATTTGAGAATGACGGAGAGAAGGAGACAGAGAGAGAGAGAGAGAGAGAGAGAATGGGCGCGCCAGAGCTTCCAGCCTCTGTAAACGAACTCCAGATGCGTGCGCCCCCTTGTGCATCTGGCTAACGTGGGTCCTGGGGAATTGAGCCTCGAACCGGGGTCCTTAGGCTTCATAGGCAAGCGCTTAACCGCTAAGCCATCTCTCCAGCCCCTGAATATTCTTTTCATAACAGTTTCAGACTAGCCATAACTTCTGTGAGATGTCCAAATTATTATTTCTATCAGTGTAAGAACTATAAACTTTGATAGATAAGAATACATGTTAATATGAAACATTTATTATAGTTATTTTCCTATGGTAATATAATGTATGAATGTAATTTATACTATATATATATATACAAATTTAGAAAATATTCTACTTATTTCCTTGTTTTTCCTACCTATCTAAGGCTAGCAGCACTACTGTGATTTCAAGAGCACTTCTTCCCTAATTTCTACTCCATATAGGCTTGTGCTCCAAGTATACTGTGTATCTTCCCATGGAGAAGGAGGGAAAGGGCAGGAGGAGGAGATGGAAGAGAAGTACAAAAGAAAGAAGTAGAGGATCATTTTTTAATTTTAATTTAATTTTATCTTATTTATTTGAGATAGAGAGAGAGAGAATTGGTACACCAGGGCCTTCAGCCACCACAAATGAACTCCATATGCATGCGCCATCCTTGTGCATATGCATCCTTGTGCATGTGGCTTACGTGGGTCATGGTGAATTAAACCTGGATCCTTTGGCCTTGCAGGCAAGTACCTTAACCACTAAGCCATCTCTCCAGCCCTGCCCCTCCCACTTTTTGAGACAGTCTCACTGTACAGGCCAGGTTGACCTAAACCCACCACAAAGCCCAGGCTGGCCTTAAACTTATGGTAATCATCCTGCATCAGGAAGAATCTTGAGTGGAAAAAACAGTTATGTAAAAATTATTCATGGAGGCTGGAGAGATGGCTTAGGGGGTAAAGCACTTATCTGCAAAGCCAACCCAGGTGTGATTCCCCAGTACTCACATAAGCCAGACGTACAAGGTAGCACATGTGCCTGGAGTTTGTTTGCAGTGGCTGGAGGGGGACCCTAGCATGCCCATTCTCTATCTGCCTCTTTCTCTCTTGCTCTCTCTCGCAAATAAATAATTTAATTTAATTAAATAAAGTGTATTTTAAAATTATTCATGGACTGGAGAGATTGCCCAGTGGTTAAGGTACTTGCCTGCAAAGTCTAACAACTGGGGTTCAATTCCCCAGTACCCAAATAAAGTCAGATGGACATGCATCTGGAGTTCATTTGCAGTGGCAGGAGGTCCTAGTATGCCCATCCTTCCTAACTCTTTCTCCCCCGACCCCTTTATCTTCTACTCTCTCTGTATCGAGTAAATAAATAATTTTTTAAAGTAGGGGGGGCTTCACAATCCTCATGGGGGGTGACAGGGAGAAGGTTAACAATGGTACCATCGTGGCTATATACACACTATATACATAACTAATAAAAAAATTTTTTTTCGAGGTAGGGTCTCACTCTAGTCCAGGCTGATCTAGAATTCACTATGTAGTGTCAGGGTGGCCTCGAACTCTTTGCACCTCTGCCTCCTGAGTGCTGGGATTAAAGGCGTGCACCACCATGCCCGGCTAAAAAAATTTTTTTTAAAGTAAGGGGGCTGGACAGATGGTTTAGAGGGTTAAGGTGCTTGTCTATGAAGCCTAAGAACCCAAGTTCAATTCCCCAATACCCATGTAGGCCAGATGCACAAGGTGGCGCATGCATCTGGACTTTGTTTGCAATGGCTAGAGGCCCTGGCACGCCCATTCTCTCTTTTTCTTTTTTTTTTTTTTTTTTTTTTTTTTTTTTTTTTTGGTTTTTCGAGGTAGGGTCTCACTCTAGCCCAGGCTGACCTGGAATTCACTATGGAGTCTCAGGGTGGCCTCGAACTCATGGTGATCCTCCTACCTCTGCCTCCCAAATGCTGGGATTAAAGGCGTGCGCCACCACACCCAGCTTATAGTACACTTTTATATCCAAAGGAATCAAAGCATAGGACAGACACTGGTGCCCTCAGGTCCACTATAGCACTATTCAGAATAGGGAGGTCACAGAATTAAGTCTTTGTACCCATCAGCGGATGAATGGATTGGAAAAAAGTGGCACAACTGGGTCTGTTGGTAGCTCTATGTTTATCCTTTTCAGGCATCTCCAATTGATTTCCATAGTGGTTGTACAAGTTTCCATTACCACCAACAGTGAATGAGGGTTCCTCTTTCCCCAACATTTGTCATTAGATATTTTTAATTATTAATTTATTTATTTATTTGAGAGTGACAGACAGAGAAAGAGGCAGAGAAAGCAGAGAGAGAGAGAAAGAGAATGGGCACATCAGGGCCTCCAGCCACTGCAAATAAACTCCAGACACATGCGCCACCTTGTGCATCTGGCTTACATGGGTACTGGGTGTTAATGATTGCCATCCTTACTGGAGTAAGGTGGAATCTCATGGTTGTTTTAATTTTTCATTTCCCTAATGGTTAGGGATGTTAAACATTTTCTTAAGTGTGTGTTAGCCATTTGTAATTCTTCCTCTGAGAACACCCTATTCAGTTCTCTGCCCCAGTTTTGGAGTGGGTTATTTGATTTTTTTATTGTTTAGGTTTTTTGAGATCTTTGTAGATTCTAGATATTAGGCTTCTGTCAAGCAGAGATCCAGAGGCTCCTAAAGCTCATCACTGAATAGATTTAAAACTCACCCACCACGGCTCAGGGAATTTTGCAGAAGTGGGGGCAGAAAGATTTGAAGAGCCACAGGTTAAGATATCATGCCCGCCGGGCGTGGTGGCTCACGCCTTTAATCCCAGCACTCGGCAGGCAGAGGTAGGAGGATCGCCGTGAGTTCAAGGCCACCCTGAGACTCCATAGTGAATTCCAGGTCAGCCTGGACCAGAGTGAGACCCTACCTCGAAAAAAGTTAAAAAAAAAAAAAGATATCATGCCCAGGTGCATTCCCTCACCCCAAAATAACAGACTGCTGCTGCCACAATGCATAAACCACAACCCCATGGGGAATACCTGCAACCCCACTGAGGAGCATCCCCAGTGGAATGGGGGCAGGGACCAACACATACAAAGTATATTGTTAATAGAAATTTAAAAAGTGGCACATACATACAATGGAGTATTATTCAGCCACAAAGAACAATATCATATCACTTTCATAAAAACAGATGAAACTAGAAATCACCAAATAATACATGTTTTCTCTAATATGTAAAATCTATATTTAAAAAACAAACAAATATGAGGACTGGGAAATGGCGTGGCAGTAAGAGTGCTTACTGCTTAAGCATGAGGGTCCAAGAAAGCCTGTTTCACCTTGAGTTCTATTTCCCAAAATAATCTGGTCATGGCCATACATGCCTGGAACCCTGGTCCTGTGGAGAACAATAACAGAAAAATTGTTGGGACTTGCTGATCAGCAAGGCTGACCAAAGTGGCAGCTCCAGGTTCAGTGAGACCCTTTCTCAAGGAAATATACAGATAAGCAACAGAGGAAGGCACCCATTGCTCTCCTCTGGCCTCTGTGTGTGGATATGTGGAGTATATGCATCTGCTCATACTTGCATACACCACATCACATACTCACACATGTGCACGTGTGCACGCACACATCCACGCATGCACCAAAAAAAAAAATTTAAGATATGAAAATGAAAAAGGACTACTTAGGGTGAGAAAAGACTAGTACAATGGAGAGGGTAACATGAGAAGGTGAAGAGAAATATGAATGTAATCAAACAATATATGATACATGTATGAAAATGTCATCACAAAACCCATCATTTATAAGATACAGGCTAATAAATAATGCTTACTAAATTACGTATGAAAATACTAGGTGTCTATGGTTAACTATTATCTTCAGAACTAAAAAATGAATTTGTGAAAAGTCTTTTTAAAGATTCAGTTGTACCTTTTACAAGCTGTCAGTCATGGTTCACAATTACATTCATTTCTTTTTTATTTATTTATTTTTTTACCTGTATCAGAAAGGTGGCTGGTCTTACATAGCAGATCTAGTTTTCGGTTCCACACACCTAAGTCATTACCACCAGAGAGCCAAACATCTAGTCTCTGAAGAACCGTTAAACACTGAAAAATTGATTTGAAGCATATATTAAGTTTAAAAACTCAAGCATTCATTGCTCAGTGGTTTTAAATTATACCCCAGGTTCTTTGAAACCCTTCCCCCTTGATAGGCAGGGCTCTTTTTTTCCTCCTTTAGACATGGGCTCTACTAGGTGACCAGTGGTTCACAAAGATGCAGCAGCAGATGAGATGGTATACAGTTTATAAGACCAAGTCACATAGCATTGCGGGTTCCTCCTTGTTCTCTCCTGAATCACTTTTTCCAAGGCAAGGACTCTAAAGCCATCTTATGGGGGAAAGATCCACATGGCAAGGAGCTGAGGCATCTAAACGATAGCCAGCATTGATGCACTACCCTACAGTGAGCCCCAGTAAAACCTCAACTCCAGGCAAGCCTACTGATGACACACACTTATGAGCCAGAATCACTCAGGCTAAGATGTGCTCTATTCCTTATCACAGACTCCAACAGACTATTATTGTTTCAGGTTTTCAGATAGCTTGTAAATTAGTAATTGTTTGCTAATACATAATACTTAAATACCTTTTCAAATAAAATAGAAAATGTGACTTTAAACTAATTTTTCCCAATAATTCTGTTAGGTAGACTAGGGAAAGTGAGTGTTTCAAGAACTGTAAAGATCCCTTACCTTCATGATACTCTGTGGTCCCTTCCTTTAATAGTCATAACCTCATCCACTTAGACACACAGACCTAGGCAACACCAAACTATGAATAAAGAGGAAGTTTGGTAGCCTTCCCTTGGCTGAAGGTGAGGCCGCTTTTAAAAGTGATGAGAAGAAAATGGTGAAAATAATTGATGCAGTTTATATTTCAAAAAGTCCTTCTCCAATTTCTGGGGTTTGACGTCAGAATTTAATATTCTGTCTTATTGCCAAATAGTATTCTACTCTATGGATATAAACATTTTCCTTATTCGTTTATCAGTTGATGGACACTTACATTGTTTCTACTTTTTTAGCTAGTAGAAATATCAGTACTCTGAACATGCAAAATACTTATGTAGACATATGCTTTAATTTTTATGGAGAGTATATGTAGGAGGATTGTTGAATAAGTAATTCTGTTCGGTATTTTAATGAACTGTCAAACTTTTCCAAGGTTACTGTAACTATTTGCAATCCTATCACCAATGTATAAATTATAGTACTGACTTTCCATATACTTATCAATACTCAAGACTTCTTTTAGATATTAGTCACTCTAGTATGAAAAATATTATCTCAAGTTTCGATTTGCATTCTCTCACTAATAATGTTGAACTTTTAAAAAAGATTTATTAGAAAATATTTTGATTTATTTATTTGAGAGAAAAAGGCAGACAGAAAGAGTGAGTATGGGCACACCAGGGCCTCCCGTCACTGCAAATGAACTCCAGATGTATGCACCACTTGGTGCATTTGGCTTTACATGGGTACTGGGGAATCAAACCTGGGCCATCAAGCTCTGCAAACAAGGACTTAACTGCTGAGCCATCCTTCCAGCCCAAACTTTTTTATGTTGTTATTGGATATTTATATATCTCCTTTGGAGAAATTTCAAATTTTTCATCTATTTTTAGTTGTGCTATTTATCTTTCATTAAGAGTTCTTTGCACAGTCTCAATCATATTAGATATATGGTCTACAAATATTTTCTCTCATTCTTGGGATTGCTTTTCCACTTTTGTCAATTGTATCCTTTAAATATAAAAGTTTTCATTTAATGAGGTCCAGTTTATAATTTTTAACCAGTAAAATTTATTTTTATGTGTATACCCAATTGACACTACCTTTTTAGTTTTCCTTGAGGAGTTTCACTATGTTGCCCAGGCTAGCCTTGAACTCTTAGACTTAAGTGATCCTCCTATTGCAGCCTCTTGAGTAGTGGGGAATCCAGGCATGCACTATCACACCTGGCTCAACATTATTGTTTGAACACACTTCTTTCTTTCATTGAAAGGTGTTGACACCATTGTCAAAAACAAAATGTCCACATGTATGAGGTCTTATTTTTGGACTCTCAATTCTATACCATTGGTTTATATGTCCATATCATTCTGCCAGTGTCACACTGTCTTGATTACTATGGCTCTGAAGGAAGCTTGATATATGGGACATATAAGTCTTACAATTTTGCTCTTTCTTTCCAGGGCTGTTTTGGCTATTCTGGGTCCTTTGCATTCCCCTATGAGTTTTAGAATTAGCTTATCCATTTCAGAAATAAAAAAGGCAACTATAACTTTATGACAGAGATGGTGTTCAATCTAAAATTCAATTAGAAGAGAGGGGAAGGTGAAGGGAGGAGGAAAAGAGGGGGAAGGAGGGAGGGTAGGGAAGGAAAAGGAAAGGAAGAAAGGGAAGGGGAAAAGGAAAGGAAGAAAGGGGAGGGGAGGGGAGGGGAGGGAGGAAGGGAAGGGAAGGGAAGGGAAGGGAGGAAAAGTTTCAATATGAAGGTTAGCTATCTTTAAAATAAATAAGAAAACATCTCATTATTAGTGACCCTTCCCATTAAAACATTTAAGGTAATTTCTTCCTATTAAAATATTTAAGATTTTGTTTTCCCAAGAACCCAAGTGTTATCTGTATTTGTTCCTAAAATGTGTGGTAGAGTTCCTGTCCTAAAAGCTCAAATCAAATGGCAATACCACATTAACATTTTTTTTTTTTTTTTTTTTTTTTTTAGTTTTGGAACTAAGAAACTGATAAGTCTTTATAGCTTTAGAGGGAACAAGAGACAATTCCATATTTCTAGGTCAAAATATAAAGGAAACAGACCAGCTTCTTTTATAGTTATTCAGCCAGTATTATCTCTTCCTCGAATTTCCTGCTACAAACATACCAGGTCCTACCTTTTTCCTTTTCTTGCTATAGCACTTAGTCTCTTCTCTTGTTTCCATCTGAAACATAACAATATATATGCTTCCAAAAATCTAGCCTCAGAATCAAATAACTGTAGGTTTATGTGTGTGAAAGAACAATTTTTAAAACCTACAAAAATAATTTCAGCTAATTTATTAAACTATGTGTGGTAGTTTATATGTTCCCCATAGACTTAGGTGTTTTATTAAAATCAAGTTTTCAACTTCAGCTCCTAGCAGTCAGACTCCTGCTACAGGGGGATCCAGCCTAAAGGTATGGAGAAAGGTTTTTGAGCTCTGGCTGTGCTTGCTTGTGGTGCTGGCTGTTTTGGTGGTATCTCTCTTCCTGGATTTATGAATGGGAACCAGCTTCGTCCACCATTTGATGGAACTTCCCTGGATCTATGATCTTGAAATAAATCCCTTCCTCCCCTAAACTGTGTCTGGTTGGGATGTTCATCCCAGCAATGAGGAGCTGACTACAAAACTATGTTTATGAAACAAAACCAGATTACCATAAAAAATTCATATTTGCTTATAATTTTACCTTCACAGTAGACTGGAAGCATGACCTCTGGACTTGTCTGCCAGTATCATAGTCCCAAACCTATATTCATGTTAAGAAATAGTTTCTAAATAGCAAACTAATAGGTAACATTTCTAATTAAAAGTTAAATCATGAATATTAAATTCAGATATTTAAAGAACACATAAAATATTCAGTGTTTATAGTACCACAAAAATAAATTTATATAGTTAGTCATCAACGTAAAGTAGGCTTCTGATCTAAAATAAGCTTGAAATAAATTTTAATATCAAATCATTTAAGTCTCAATAGAATGAGTGATATAAAGTACTAAATCTTTATAGATATATAATGGCATCTAAAAGTAAAATATAAAGCAAGTCTTGGTTTTACAAAAGCCTAAGAAATAACTCTTGCTTTGGGCTTATTTCTACACCAAACAGAATTTAACAACATTTAAATAGAATGATCAGGGAAGCATAGACTTTTGAAAGCTAATCTAACACCTCAAAAAAACAAATAAACAAAAACCAAAAAACAGTTACCCAAGGCATTTTAAATTTCTATGTGTGTGCACGCACATGCATGTGCACACACACATCCGCGCCATGGCATGCATGCAAAGGTCAGAGAACAATCTTAGATTGTTAGTCCTTACCTTCCACCTGGTTTGAGACAAAGTCTTTCTTATTGTTTGCTGTTGGGAAGGCCAGATTAGCTGACTCATAAACTTCAGTATTCTCTTGATTCTGCCTCCCAGTACCTCAGGTACATTGGGATTACATACACATATACCACTGAGAATCCAGCTTTACTTGGGTGCTAGGGATCTGAATTCTGGTCACAAGCTTATACAGCAGGTGCCTTTTACCATGGAGCCATCTCCCCAGCCCCTGGAAAGTATTTTCTGAAGACAGCGTCAGATAGAGGATTAGAACTCTGCAGTCAGACAGCTTGAAAATTTTATCTTACTGGCTATGTACCTTGGGAAAGTTATTTGACATCTTTATGTCTCTACCTTCTCATCTATAAATGAGAATGAGTAAAAGTTTTAGTTTAAAAGGCTATATAAATCAGTATGTGTAATACACAAAAGCATAGCAGATATAAGCATCTAATATATATAATATATATATATATATTACCTTAATGAGGAAATGGAAAGTTACTTTACTTGTTACACTTGTTTAAAATTACTGAATATTAGTATTAAGCACTAAGCTGAGAGTGATATACACCTGTGTACACTCACTCAGCAGCTCTAGCTTCTCATGGGTTGGGGCCATTAAGTTTCTTCTACTATAAATGAGAGGAAAAACCACGAATTAATCTTCAATCTAACTCACCTTTGTTTCACTCAATTGAAAAGCAAACTGAGATAAATATTTTTAATCCTACAAGCTCCCAATTTCCTCCATTTTACACATTTTGACAGAACAGTAACTCTAGAAAGAACAGCTTTAGTCATAGGATTTCCATCAGTACAAGTCTTAACCAACTATTTCCAGTATAACATTTTCAGACACATAATACTTTTTTAAGAAGTATCCTATGAAGACCAGGACAAAATCAGATTTGCTACAACAAGAACACACAGACAGGCCCCTGGAGACAAAGACTAATGAAGTATGTAGTAGCCCATGAGTCACTGTGACTAGTTCACTTTCCTACAGACCTAAGGATACAATGACTGTTCGATCAGCAGAGGCTGTCAGGATGAGTTGACTGTTTTCTTTGGAAGATTCCATGGGAGGAAAAGGAACAATGGCCGTTATCTTTTGAGTGTGTCCACTAAGTTCCAAAAGTTTTGCTCCTGTCTGAAATATGAAGAATGTTTTGGTAAACCCATCTTACCAACATAAACAACATTCAGAATCAACATTCCATTTTAAGTTACTTGTTCAGAACCCAAATTTTAGTTAAACAGTCAAATACAATATAAATAAGTGCTGAAAATAGCCATAAAAATTTTGGGGGGCTGGAGAAATGGCTTAACAGTAAGGTGCACTTGCCTGTGAAGCCTAAGGACCCACGTTTGACTCCCCAGTACCAATGTAAGCCAGATGCAAAAGATGGCACATGCATCTGGAGTTCATCTGCAGTGGCTGGAGGCCCTGGTGCACCCATTCTCTCTGTCTGTCTCTCTCTTTCTCCCCTCCCTCTCTCCCTCTGACTCTTACTCTCACTCTCTCTTAAATAAATAAATAAATAAATATGCTTTTTAAAAAGGATACTAATTGTAGCAAATTTTCACAGAAAAATTTAAAGGAATGCTCTTTTTTAGGTTTCAAGATTTACATGAGTTATACAATAAAA
Source organism: Dipus sagitta (assembly GCA_036346955.1). NCBI lineage: Eukaryota > Metazoa > Chordata > Mammalia > Rodentia > Dipodidae > Dipus > Dipus sagitta. The sequence goes on from CM070787.1 coordinate 479,132, forward strand.
TTGCAATGTAATCTGTAGGAAGAAAATAGAGAGTTCTTAGGATCCCTGAATTTACATCAACTCTAAGTTACAAGTTGTATAAGGAAATAAAAGTACAACAATGCTGTGGTGGTTTCAATAGAATAGATGGCCCCAATATATTCAGTTGTTTATTTGTTTGTAGTTTGCATCTGCAGCCACCTGGCTGGAGGCAGTGTCACTGGGTGGATCTTAAGGTGTGGTGGTGAGTTTCAGATTTCAATCTAAAGACATGCAAAATGTGCCTAGCTGGAGTTCCTGAAGTGTGCTGTGTGGCTTTTGGCATTAGGCTTGTATTTCTCTCTCTCTGCTTGGTCCTGTGAAGGCAGGCCAGTTTCTTCTGCCATTATGGAACTTCCCCTGGATCTGTAGGCTTCAATAAATATCCCTTCCGCCATAACTGTGCTTGGTCTGGAAGTTCATCTCAGCAAACCTGAAGCTGTCTGCTACAGATTTTGGTACAAGAAGTGGTTCTAGAGAAACAGAATTGTAAGGATAGATTTCTCTAGTGGGCTTAGTGCTATCTGGGGTTGGCTCTCCAACTTCAATGCTACTAAAGGCCCTACTGGTGATAAGGAGAGCACTTTTACTGGAAATAAGAAGGGCACTAGTAATCCATGGTATGCACTATTTAAAGAACTCAGTGAGATAGATGTATTTGGTGACCCTGAGTCATGTCTTGTGAAGAGGGAGGAATTGAGTGACTCTATTTAAAATATTTGAATATTTGTGGAAAAGTAAGACCAATGATGAGGCTGGTTGGTTGCTTTTAGCATCTCTGGACAAGCTAGTGAGGGAACAGCAGAAGCTCAAAAAGGAAAATTCCAAGCTTAAGACCCACATATATGATCTCAAGGTTTCTAAAGGTGCCCTGGAGGAGAGTCTCCTCTCTAGTCAGAACAGGGCTCAGATTGCAGAAAACCAAACCCAAGCTCTCATTGTGAGATTGGCTAACTTGCAACGTAAACTCAAATCCCAGCCTCACCAACTATCAGAAGTTAGAGTGAGGGCACTGATTGGAAAAGAGTGGGATCCTGTGACTTGGGATGGTGATGTGTGGGAAGACCCTGAAGAACCTGGGGACATCGAAGTGTTAGATTGTGAAGAAGATGTTTTGGATGGAAATATGACCCGCCCTCCCTTAGCAGCAGTTGTATCCCCACCCCCACATCCTGAAGTATTACCCTCCCCACCCTTGCTTGAGGGAATTCATCCCTCTTTGTCTATGGAATTAGCAGAAAGTGCTGGTGCTTCTCAGTTCCCACCCATCTTTGCCTCTAGGCCTATAACCAGATGGAAGGCTAGGCAGGCCCCTAAAGGTGAGATAGAAAGTGTGACACAGGAGGAGGTGAGGTACACCCATAAAGAACTTCAGGAGTTTTCTAACTTGTACAGGGAGAAGCATGGGGAATATGTGTGGGAATGGATTTTAAGGGTGTGGGGTGATGGAGAAAGGAACATAAGATTAGATCAGGCTGAATTTTCTGAAATAGGCCCATTGAGCAGAGATTTTAGACTTAACAATGCAGCTTATGCAGTTGGAAGAGGTGCCAAGAGTTTATTTGATTGGTTGGCTGAAGTATGGATCCAAAGATGGCCTACTGTGAGTGAGCTCGAGCTGCCTGATATCCCTTGGCTTAATGTCAATGAAGGGATTAAAAAGCTCAGAGAACTTGGTACTGAGGAGTGGACTGAGATGAACCTGACCATGTGGATGTTGATCTTTTGGCACCTTTGTTTTGGAGGAATAGGCATGGACTTGGTGCTTGCAACTGAAGATGTCTTCTGGAGTGGTAAGCCAAGTTTTATGGACTATTCTGATGAGAGTCTGAGAATGCTAAGTGCAGACAGCATTGAACTTCAAGGCTTGGCTTATGAGCTTTCTAAGGGGAAGGAAAGACTGCAGAGGACTTTGTTGGAACTGGGCTACTGGCATAAGGGCTGGCTGCATCCTGCTGCCCAGGCCCAGAGAGTTTGATCAAGGTTAAATTTGTAACGGTGCTTGGGTAGAGATACTGGACTGAGAGATTTAAGATTTTAAGCTGGAAAAACCTCAAGCAAGTTAAAATTACAGGCACTGAGATGGTTTTAGGTTACTGAATCTGCTATTGTCAAACACATTAGCAATCTTAAGGAAGATGGTCCAATTGCTTTACCATGGAAAGGATGCCTGAGGAAAGGCTATCATAGAAATGCAAACACTTTTGGAAAGAGTTGAGTGGAGAAGGAACCTAAGGTTATGATTTATTTTGTCTGTCAAGTAAGAATATGGCTGTGTCCTGCACACCTGGTATTGGTTTCAGAAACATGAAAAATGCGAGCAGTGGTCATGAATTGCACACGGTTCCAAGAGCTGCTGCTGAGATGCGGCATGAAGCAGGGCCTGATGCCCTGATAGGCTGAAAGAGCCTTTGGAAGATGGACCATGGTTTGCATGAAGACCTGAAGATGTTTTGTATATACCAGGACAATGCAAGGGCTACCATACAGTGTACTGTTGGCCTGAGATGGAAGTGTTCCCTGGCTACTCTGCCCAGCTGGAGAGGCAGAATTGGAAAATCTGGAGACTGTCAGTCCCTGGTTGTACTGAACTTGAACTGCAGAAGTTTGATGTTTGTTTGATGGTGGCTGAGTTTGCATTGTTTTAGTCTCTCCTTGCTATGCCTTATACCAGTTGAAAATGTTTACTCTGTGCCTTTATATGTTGGAAGTATTTAACTTGTTTGATTTTACAGGACTTACTATCTTAAATTGGTCAAGACTGTGGAATCCTTTGAAATTGAACTGAGTACAATTTACAATGTGTGATGGTTATAAATCTATTGGGGAGCCGGGCGTGGTGGCGCACGCCTTTAATCCCAGCACTCGGGAGGCAGAGGTAGGAGGATCGCCGTGAGTTCGAGGCCACCCTGAGACTCCATAGTGAATTCCAGGTCAGCCTGGGCTAGAGTGAGACCCTACCTCGAAAAACCAAAAAAAAAAAAAAAAAAAAATCTATTGGGGGCCAGGGGCGGAATGTGGTGGTTTGAATAGAATAGATGGCCCCAATATATTTAGTTGTTTATTTGTTTGTAGTTTGCATCTGCAGCCACCTGGCTGGAGGCAGTGTCACTGGGTGGATCTTAAGGTATGGTGGTGGGTTTCAGATTTCAATCTAAAGACATGCAAAATGTGCCTAGCTGGAGTTCCTGAAGTGTGCTGTGTGGCTTTTGGCTTTAGGCTTGTATTTCTCTCTCTCTGCTTGGTCCTGTGAAGGCAGGCCAGTTTCTTCTGCCATTATGGAACTTCCCCTGGATCTGTAAGCTTCAATAAATATCCCTTCCGCCATAACTGTGCTTGGTCTGGAAGTTCATCTCAGCGAACCTGAAGCTGTCTGGTACAAATGCACGCACACTTGTGTGTGCATGTGCTAATTAACCAATCATTTATAAAGCTGGTATCCAAGTCTATTGAAAACCGACACCTATTCCTACTCATTCAATGTCTTCTCTGCTTTCACCAGTCTCTCACTGATTTCCCATGTATGAGCATACAAAAATTAAAAATGAGGGCTGAACCAGCCGGGCGTGGTGGCGCACGCCTTTAATCCCAGCACTTGGGAGGCAGAGGTAGGAGGATCGCCGTGAGTTCGAGGCCACCCTGAGACTCCATAGTGAATTCCAGGTCAGCCTGGGCTAGAGTGAAACCCTACCTCAAAAAACCAAAAAAAAAAAAATGAGGGCTGAAGTACCCATGTATGTCAGATGTACAAGATGGCACATGTGTCTAGAGCTCATTTGCAATAGCAAGAGGCACTGGTGTGCTCATACTCCCTCTCTTTCTTTCTGTCTCTCGTTCTCTCTCTCTGCTTGCAAATAAATAAAATACTTTTTAAAATAAATAAAAAGCTAATGTACTCCCTCTTTCCTATCTCTTTTTCTTTCTCTTCTGGTAAATAAATAAAATTTTAATAAATAAAAAATTAATACAATATAAAGTGCAGAACTTTCTAAGGATGTAGGATCTAACGAATGTGGAGAAAGTACAGTTGGCCTGTAGCATCCACCAGTTCTGTATTCACAGAGTCAATCCATCTCACTTTCTTTGTTTTTTGTTTGAGGGGAGGGAAGGAGGGAGAGAGAAGTTGTGGGCATGCCAGGGCCTCCTACTGCAAACAAACTCTAGATGCATCTGTCACTTTGTGCATCTGGCTGAATATGGGCACTAGGGAATGAGACTCAGATCATTAGTCTCTACAAGCAAGCACCTTTGACCACTGAGCCATCTCTCTATCCCTGTTTTGTTTTGTTTTGCTTTTTTGAGACAGTCTCATGCAGGCCAAACTGGCATCAAACTTACTATATAGCCAAGGCTGGCCCTGAACTGCCTGGTTCTCCTGCTCCATCTCTTTTTTTTTTTTTTTCTTTTTGGTTTTTCGAGGTAGGGTTTCACTCTAGCCCAGGCTGACCTGGAATTCACTTTGTAGTCTTAGGGTGGCCTCGAACTCATGGCGATCCTCCTACCTCTGCCTCCTGAGTGCTGGGATTAAAGGTGTGCGCCACCACACCCGGCTTCCTGCCCCATTTCTTAAGTGCTAGGATTACAGGTGTGTACTACCACTACTGACTTGATGCACTCAGTCTCAGATTGAAAATATGTTATTTTAAAACTGTGTCTGAGGGGCCTTAAAGATGGCTCAGTCGTTAAAGTTACATGCTTGCAAGCCTAGTGGCCTAGGTTCAATTCTCCAACACTTGTGTAAACCTGGACACAAACTGGCACACGTGTCTGTAATCCAAACACACCTACAGCAATGGGAGGTGGAGCCAGGATAATATGGAAGTTCACAGGTCAACTAGCCTGGCCTGCACAAAAACAACAAGGGAGACCCTGCCTCAAGTAAGGTAGAAGGAGAGGGCAAACCTGAGGTTGTCCTCAGATCTCTACACATGAACCATGGTACATGTGTACCCACACATACACACACTCACACACAATACGCATACATATGCATACACACACATTAGAAAAAAAAAGTGACTGAGTCTGGAAATAATGGTGTATGCCTATCATCCCAGGGCTCTGCAGGCTTAAGGCAGGAGGATCACAAGTTCAAAGCTATGTCAGAATCAATAAATAAAAATAAATTGTCAGTACTGAACACATGAAGACTTTTTTCCTGTCATTACTCCCTCAATATTTATACAGCTTTTACATTGTATTAGGCATTCAACTCTCCACATCCCATGTAAGCCACACAAAAGTGAGGCAAGCACAAAGTTACACATGCCCACTAGCATGCAAGTGTCTGGAGTTCGATTTCAATGGCTGAGGCCCTGGTGTGCCAATTCTCCCCTGTCTCTAAAAAAAAATTTAATCAAAAAAATTAAAGTATATAGGAGAGTGTATATAGGTTATAATATTCAAAAGCTACACCATTTTATATGTGTAGATATGGACTTGAGCATTCACAGGTTAAGTATGGGATAAGGGAGGAAAAGACTGGAACATATTCCCTGTGGATTACAAACCTGCTTTAATCATAGGCAAAGCCACTAAAAAATGAGAATCTAACAATGAGACCAGATATGTAAAAATAAAAAAGCAATGAAAAAAATACTTAAAAACAGATAAATTTAAGAAACAAATAATCAGGAAGAGAGGACCTGTAGAAACTTGGTGAAGTCTTAAATATATATGTTGTTTTGCTTTGTTTTTGTTTTTCAACGGAGGGTTTCACTGTAGCCCAGGCTGACCTGGAATTCACTATGTAGTCTCAGGGTGGCCTTGAACTCATGGCAATCCTCCTACCTCTGCCTCTCAAGTACTGGGATTAAAGGCATGTGCCACCATGCCCGGCCCAACTTAAATATATTTGAAAAAAAAAAACTGAATCTGGGGCTGGAAAAATGGCTTAGTGGTTAAGCGCTTGCCTGTGAAGCCTAAGGACCCCGGTTCAAGGCTCGCTTCCCAGGACCCACATTAGCCAGATGCACAAGGGGGCGCACGCATCTGGAGTTCGTTTACAGAGTCTGGAAGCTCGGTCGCACCCATTCTCTCTCTGTCTCTCTGCCTCCTTCTCTCTGTCGCTCTCAAATAAATAAACAAACAAAAAAACTGGATCTTCTCTTATATTACTACTAAAATTAAATGTGAGAATGTTATATTATGCTATCATATAATGTTGAAAGAAAACTTTTCTCTCAAAAACTAACATTTCATTCATTATAAATGTCAGTACATAACAAATGAGCACCTAAATTTTTTTCATTAAGATGAAAACTTTTTTCACAAAATAGCATTTGTTTCTCAGGAAAAAAGTCTTTTCCCTCTTTATTATGAAATACTGGTGCCTGTTGCAAATGAATTTACCTAAGTATTCCTTCTCATGCATTTGGTCTCAACTACTAAGAAGAAGCAAACATACCCCACAACGTGTTTATGAACAAGTATTAACTATATTGGCATGCACTGATTACAAACTTCACACAAAATCAACACACACCTGGGCATTCCACACTACTACAAGTCCATCATCACCAGCAGAGGCAAACCTGTAAGAGAAAAAAGATGAAGAAAATAACTAACTAGTGGTATTGTCACTTGCTAATATTAATAAAAATTAGGTTCTTGAGCTCATTTGAAAAATGTTTATAAGATATCTTGTAAATTCTGTGCCAGGTAATTAAGATCCAAAGATTTATAAAGACATTTATAGGATGACAAAGAATAACATGCCAAAATGTAAATATGACGAAGACAAAAATGAGAAAGATGACCTTTCAAGCCTTCGTATATTGTAAAATTCTGTGATTCCAGGCAACCACTGACAAATACTAAGATACAAGTTGAGGAGTGGCTTCATTAACAAGAAGTAATAGTAATGGATGGAATAAATTCATGTCCTCACTTTCACTATTTCTATTTTTTTCTCTTTTTTATTTTTTGTAAAGGTATTTTATTTTATTTGGGGGGTGGGGTTTTTCAAAAATATTTTATTTATTTACTTATGAGAAAAAGAGACAGAGAGAAGGAGAGAGAGAGAATGAGCATGCCAGGACCTCTAGCCATTGCAAACGAACTCCAGATACATGTGCCACCACACATACCTGGCTTACGTGGGTTCTGGAGAGTCGAACCTGGATCCTTAGGCTTCACAGGCAAGCACCTTAATCGCTAAACCCTATTTTTTTGTTTTTTTAATATTTTATTTTTATTTGTTTATTTATTTATTTGACACAGCAAGGCAGACAGGAAGAGAGAGAGAATGGGCATGCCAAGGCCTCTAGCCACTGCAAAGACCTCCAGATACATGTGCCACCTTGTGCATCTGGTTTACATGGGTCCTGGGGAATTAAACCTAGGTCCTTTGGCTTTGCAGGAAAGTGCCTTAACTGCTAAGCCATCTCTCCAGCTCTTATAAAGGTATCATACCTTTTGTAAAAGTCAAGACCTCTTTTGGCTTCTGGCTTTCTCTATGTATACTTTGTTCTTGGTCTGGAAGGTGTTTTTGTTGGCGGTGACATTTATTGAAGAGACCTGAAATACTGAGGGGCAAAGGGAAGTTGCTTCAGGGCATGAACAAAGCAGTAATAAACTTTGCTAGAGCTTGTCTCCTTTTTAACTCTTGTTCTCTCTATAGTTAGGAACAAATTCTATAGTCTATAAAATAAAAAATAGCCTTGACACAAGTCCTATCAAGAAAATTATTTTCAGGTAGGTATTATTCATACTAAATATAGCAAAATCAAGAAAGCACTATTCTCAAACAGTAAGTCAACACAATGGTGTAATCAAATTGTAAGCATGTCAAATAATTTATTATTAATGTAACATATAAATTTATAGATTAACTTTAATGATTCAGAATCATATCAAATTGTTTTTATAATATCACTTTCATCTACTTGTTTTCAGGTTTTTTAAAAAATATTTCATTTATTCCTTTTGCAAGCATAATGAGAGACACAGAGAGATTGAGAATATGGGCATGCAGGGGCCTCTAGCCATTGCAAATGAACTCCAGATACATGCACCAGTTTATGCATCTGGATTTATGTGGGTACTGGGGAATCGAACCCAGGTCAATAGGCTTTTCAGGCAAATGCCTTAACAGCTGACCCATCTTGCCAGGCCTCATGTGGTGGTGGTGTTTGTTTTTTTGCTTGCTTTTTATTTACTTGAGAGAAAGAGGCAGACTGAGAGAGAGAGACTGGGCATGCCAGGGCTTTCAACCACTGCAAACAAACTCCAGACACATGCGCCACCTTGTGCATCTGGTTTACATGGGTCCTGTGAAATCAAACCTGGGTCCTTTGGTATTGCAGGCAAGTGCCCTAACTGCTAAGCTATCTCTCCAGCTCTTTTTTTTTGTCTTAGTAAGAGAAACAAAGGTAGTGTTATAGACAGCCAGTTATGAACTGTATAACTGGCCCCTCAGAATTAACAACCATAAATAAATGATCTTTGACTCACAGCAAAGATGTTCCCTGCAAGAACATTAATAGGGTTCACAAATAGAGGTATGCATTAGATGTCTTTATTCAAGTATATAGTGTTGCTTGCATAATGTATCATTAGGGGGCTGGTCAAGAAGTGAAACACTGAACATAGAAATCATTCTGTTCCTATGAGAACATCTATTCCAATGGATTTTACCCCTGCATAAAAAATAAAAACTCTCTCCTAGTTATGACCTTCAAGTTCACATTTCTGTTGTTTTAAATTTCTTGTCTTAATAGGCTCTGATAACTCTCCCACCCTTAATTCTCATTAGATCTTCTGTAATTAGAACAAAGCAATTCCCCAAGAAATGGAAAATTGGCCAAGTTCAGTAAGATAGAGAGTATTTGTAATTTTTTATTATAGCAACATATTTTAATGGATAAGAAAATTAAGACTTCTTAGACTACATAGAAACCATACAAATTAATTTTAAGTCTCCATACAACATTTATGCTTCCTTCAAAATCCAGTTCATTTCTACACAAAGCAACCCTGGACAACTTCTCAGGACATGGGCATAACAACAAGCTTCTCACACAAACTGCTAGCCCAGTCCAAGCAAAGCTCCTTCTCACCCTCATAAGCCAAACCTCACAGTCCATAGCTCTTACTGCATTCAGGTCTTTCAACTCTGACCAGAATAGTTCATCAAGCTGTACTTACAGCACTGCAAGGCAGCTCTTAGGCCAAGGTTTCAAATCCTTCCACATTTCTCTTGAAAATCAGCTCCAAAAGGGCAAAGCTACACCGTAGGTATCTAGCAGCAACCCCACGCCTCAATACTACTTTATTGTTGCAGTCAGATTTGCATTGCTGGTAGAAATCACCCAACCAAGAGCAGCTTGTGGGAAAAAGAGATTTTGTATTACAGGCTCAAGGAGAAGCTCCATGATGGCAGGAGGAAAACAATGGCATGAGCAGAAGGTGAGCATCACCCCCTGGCCAACTCAGGTGGACAACAGCAACAGGAGAGTGTGCCAAACACTGGCAAGGGGAAACTGGCTATAACGCCCATAAGCCTTCCCCTAACAATACACTCCCTCTAGGAGGTGTTAATCCCCAAATCTCTATCAGCTAAGAACCTAGCATTCAGAACACCTAAGTTTATGGGGAACACCTGAATCAAACTACCACAACCCTATTGCTGAAGACTCCATATACTTGGGCTGCAAGGTCACTGAAAAACCCTGCTGGAGCTGAGCTGAAAGCCTCCTCCATGTAGACCAGCTGATAGAAAGCTGGAAAAAGCCACACTGCATGCAGTTCAATGGGAGAGAAAGAAATCACCAGTGAAGATACCCAACAGTGGACACTGCAAGCCTTATATTTGGCCTGCCAGGCCAAATGAGCCAACAGGTGCAATAGTGGCACGTCTCTTATGGGGGAAACCAACCGCCCTCTAATTTGACTGCAGGCCCGTTCCATGGGAGGGAATGTATCCCTGATACTGAAAACCTACAACAGGGGTCGTCATGAGCCCTAGGGGTGTAACGTCTGCTGCTGTCTGGCTAAATGTATATACTATGCTCACCAAACTGCCCTTCTCTTAATATTCATACCTATATATTAATGCTACTCTCACTTTGGTTAGAGAACCTTCTCCTTTCAGATGGCAGTGACCTTGCAATGATTTAGAAGGCAACACGGTGCTGAGAAGAAGTGACAGAGTGAAATATCTCAATCACACCTTCCATGGCTCAGGGTCCATTGCAGAAGAGGTGGTGGAAAGAATGTAAGAGCCAAAGGAAGGGTAGAACTCCTTACAACATGCTCCTGCAGACACAAAATGGCCTGGATATCTATGACCTCACAGTGCCTGACACTATCTACACAAGACCATCGTAAGAGGAGGAAAAGATCATGACATCAAAATAAAAGAGAGACTGATTGAGAGGGGGAATGGGTATGATGGAGAGTGGAGTTTCAAAGGGGAAAGTAGGGCAAGGGAGGGAATGACCATGGGATATTATTTACAATCATGGAAGTTGTCAATAAATATAAATAAATAAATAAAAATAGAATTTTGGGCCTAGGAACATGGTTCAGTGGTTAAGGTGCTTGCCTGAAAAGTCTAAGAACCCAGGCTCAATTTTCCAGTACCCATGTAAAGCCAGATGCACAAGGTGTTGCATGTCTGGAGTTTGTTAGCAATGGGTAGAGGGCCTGGCATGCCCACTGTCTGTTGGTTGTGCTCCCTCCCTCTCCCTCTCCCTCCCTCCCTCCCTCTCTCTCTCTCTCTCTCTCTCTCCCCCTCTCTCCCAAATAAATAAATAAAATATTTTTAAAATAGAATTTTTCAATGCTTTTCCATATACTTTTTGAACCTAGACATTCCACAATGCCTTGAATATCAAAAATAGCTGCTGGAGTTGATTACCCACCAGAGGTTAATGTAAGACACTACTGCTGAAGACACCATATGCTGTTGGTATGGTACATGAAGAGACCTGGCTGGAGCCTGGAAGAGAACCAATCCCCAGACAGCCCATCTAGTGCCAGAAGGTGGTACATGAGCTACTGGGGGAAAAATGGCCAACATCTGCCCAAGCAACTCGAGGTCGAAGATACCCAGAAGCAAAGAACCTCAAAGGATGCTCACCCAAGTGCAATAGTGGCACACAGACATGGTGGGTAACCAACTGCTCTTGGACTGGCTAACAGATCAGCTCAGTGGAAAGGAACCCATATTTGGAACTGGGAGACAAGTCAGAATTATATCCAGATAACAAGTTTGCTCTCCAATATCAAGCTCCCACCCATCTTGGGCTACAAGAGGGCCTACACCTATTAAATTCTCTCTAAACTAACAATGGTTATCCCATTGAACTGGTACTAACTTTACTCTTCGTTGGAGAATCTGCTTCTCTTTTTCAGATAAACACAGGGCCTGAGGACAGAATCAGCCCATCGCACTTCACTAGGGTCCCAGCTGAAACCACAGAGTAATTGGAGAAATGAGCAAGAGTGCTACTTTCTTTGTGAACCTGATATCAGCACAAGGGTGAAGGAGATAGACACAGAGGACACTCAACTCCTACCAAAGAGATCCAAAGTCACAGAGGCTCCCAAGAGTCCATCATTAAAGTAGACCTAAAATGAACCCAACATGGCTCAGGGAAAGTCATGGAAGAGAGGGTATAAAGATTGCTAGAGCCACAAGTTGGGACACTACACACACATTGCCTCTTCCCCATAACTGATGGCTTCCTCTACAATGCATGACCCACAGTCCCCATGGAGATAACCAGCATCCCCAATGAGGAGGGTCCCTTCAGAGTTGGGGGCAGGGATGAGGGTAAGGATAATACCAACATGTGCTGTCTACATACTGAGTATGTCTGTAACTAATAATAATAATTTAAAAAAAGGTACCTGCTGGAAGCAAATCCTTAAGAGCTTATGTTTCTGGACCTATTGATTTCTTTTTATTTGTATAGTGATAGCAGGGAGGGAAGGACTCTAGGTCTTAAGTAATTTCTATTGATTCTTGAAACTCTTATAATTGTTTTTCTCCCATTTAGCTTGCTGCGGGTTTAAAATACTTTTTTTCTAGTGCTGATTTTAACTTCTCATTATTGTTTTATCATGTTTGAATTTCACAATGAGAGATAACTGAACTGCTGAGAGTTTAGAAATGAGGTACAGAGCATCTCACCTCAAACTTTAATTCAATCAGTAGCAAACAGAAGTTAAATCTAACAATGCTCAATAGTAATGCATGAAATTGCATCATTTTTTTATTCAGAGGTCAATTACCCAGTTAGCAAAGTATTCAGCCTTTCAATTGTCTTTTATATAATCTATAGCTGACTTCTTCATTTTATGTTTTGGCTATTTTAGCATTATTCTATTGCCTCAAAAGTGGAAACAAAGCTTTGAAACAAAAACCACTATAACCTTGCAACACCTTGGCATCTCTCATAAAATGACAAATAAAAGGTTAGAAGGGTGCCATGGATGACAGTTATCCATTCTCCTATCAAAAGCTAGCTATATTTTATCAGTTTATGCAAAACCAAATCCTAGTCAGTCACGTACACACTCCATCTCCAAATTGGAAGTGCAACTTTAATCCAAGAATTCCTAACAAGATGCACTGCAACTGCTGAAAGGAAGCAAAAATGTATTAATAAAGGAATAACTAAGATGTCAGTGAAGCTTATACTAGTCAAAGTAAAAAGGGTGATTACACTACTCTAACCTTATATATGCAATTTAAAATTATCTATTTTAATACAATCTAAAGGTTAAGACTCAGGTGTAAGATATTAATGATACTGTAACAGCCCAACACATATGTAATGAGATTTAATGCTAGGGTTAGGGAAATATGAAGGTGAGTAACATGTGGTTCTCTTAAGATCCCAAGAATGAATGACCATTTAGAAATGTGCTGCATTTCAACAAACCTAAGGCACCTTCAGTTGTAAAACACTGCTATTTTTTGTGTCATTAAGGGGAAAAAACTGCCAATTATAACTGAAAGACACATCACAATGATATGAGTATCCAGTTTTTAGAGATGTTAAAATGAAGAAAAACATGTTTCTTAGAATCACCAAAATACAATGTCCTATACCCTATCTTTGCAGTATGGAACTTCTTAGTCTGACAAGCCTCTAGTAAGTTTCAAGTGCTGAAGACAAGTCTGTTGAGTGAAAAAATTTGAATAGGTAAGCAAACATTTACATTTGAAGAGCTCTGTGAAAAAGAATTATTAATGGTATTGACACAACCCTATCTTTCCCTTTTAGCATTAATATGCCAATATTTACCAAAATAACAAAAAGAAATTATATTAAACCCAGAATCTCATCAAGCAAAAATAAATTCCTTTTGTTTTTTTTCAATATTCCATTCTAATTCTTATGCAAACTCATTAAGTTTTTTTTAATTTGAAACATCTTTTAAAGTAGTCTTTGAGTATTTGGGAAGAAGAAATAATAACTACAAGTTCATAGGCAGTTTGAGCTACATATTGATTTCAAGCCCAGACTTTTGAGATAGTGAGATCCTACTTCAAAAAACTTGAGCTGGAGATGTAGCTTAGCTGGGTGGGAGAATGCTTGCCCAGAATTCATAAGGCCCTGAGTTCAATACCCAGAATCACAAAATATTAATTAATAAAAATATAGTGTCTATGACTACACAATGACTAATTACATGTATGAAAAATTACATGTATGAAAAACAGGTTTGACAGGGTGAAACATAAGTTTATTAAAGATCTGTAGCAGTCCTATGTTTCACCCACTCCTACACTAATTAAGAGATGTAAATTGACTGATTCATTCAGAAGGTGCTTATTAAAAACTTTGGTTGTTCAAAAACAATAAAAAATAAAAATACTTTAAAGAAAACTATATGCTTGCTGGGCGTGGTGGTGGATGCCTTTAATCCCAGCACTTGGGAAGCAGAGGTAGGAGGATGGCTGTGAGTTCAAGGCCACCGTGAGATTACCTAGTGAATTCCAGGTCAGCCTGGGCTACAGTGAGACCCTACCTCGAAAAACCAAAAAACAAAACAAAACAAAACAAACAAAAAACTATATGCTTTATCATAAAACTCAGATTCAGTAAGAGATAGTTCTTATCCTTCAAGAACTCGTATTCTTTTATTTATTTGTGGGGTGGGGGAGAATGGGCACACCAGGGCCTCTTGCCACTGCAAACAAACTCCAGATACATGCACTACTTTGTGCATCTGGTTTTACACGGGTACTAGGGGAACTGAACCGAGGTCATCAGGTCTTGGAAGCAAGTACCTTTAACTGGGGTGCCATATCTTCAGCCACCCCCTCCCAACTTTTTGCATATGTATGTGTGTATGGAAGCCAAAGGTTCATGTTAGGTGTCTTATATTGCTCTCCTTATTTCCTGAAGCAAAGTCTCTCATTCAACCCAGGGCTTGCTGATTCGGCTAGTCTGGTTAGCCTGTTTGCCCTGGGATCCTCTGTCCTAGCCTGGGATGACAGGCAGCTTACCATGCTGCCACTTGACCTAAACCTCACTTGGCATCTACAAAGGTGCTGGGGGTCTGAACTCCAGTCTTCAAGTTGGTGTGGCAAGCACTTTATACAATGAGTCATCTCCCCAGCCCCAAGACTTCACAATGTAACATTACTAAAGATACTGTAAGATCAGATCATGAGTCCACTGTGAATTCTCATACTAATTTCAATTCATAGAACTCACTCCCTCTGAATATCTCTTCCAACATTTCGAAAAAAGTAGTCATGGTTTTACCGATTGTGTGCTGAAGTACAGCAGGGCTTAACAAAGATTTGTATTTGAAAAAATAGTTTAACAATTTCTGTATCTATTACCTACTCATGTGAAGCCATTTCAATTAAGTAAACTCCTACATATTAAAATATAATCTTGAAGAACATAGTAAAAAGTGTAACCCATAAGCATGAGTGTAAATCTTCCTATATTCAATATCTATAATTATAAAGAACTGGGGCCAGTCATGGTGGCACATGCCTTTAATCCTAGCACTTGCCTTGGGTTCAAGGCCAGCCTAGGCCACAGAGTAAATTCTAGGTCAGGCTGGACTACAGTGAGACTCGGCCTCAAAAAAAGAATTTTAGGGGCTGGAGAGATGACTCAGTGGTTAAGGTGTTTGCTTGCAAAGCCTAATGACCCAGGTTTGATTCCCCAGTACCCATGTAAAGCCAGAAGTCAAAGTGGTGCATGCATCTAGAGTTCATTTGTAGCACCTGGAGACCCTGGCACACCCGTCTTCTCTCTCCCTTCCTCCCTCTCTCTCCTTGAAAATAAATAAATAGAAAAAAAAAAAAAGAGAGAGAGAGAGAATTTTAAAAACTGAAAAAGTCAAAATAGAACATAATTACAGCCATATAGAAAATTCCAGTAGTTAACTAGCTTCATGCCTAGCCCACAAGTACTTCCCAATGCATGAAGAGAAGGTAAAATACTTTATTTGTACAGGAAGGTTACATAAATCCTGTTGCAATGCCCAGGAAACACATAAACATCAAGAGGGGACTAGCTCCTAGCTATTTAGAATACATTTACTAAATACCTCTAGCTGTGACTTCAGGGTCCACTTCAAAGTCATTCCAGTTTAGCTGGTCCCCAATCTTCTATTAAGATGCTTGAAGCAAATACCCAGGCAAGGGTGGTGCCCTTGTGCCCTAGTGACTCTCCTAGGAAGAACTCTTGTAATAGGCAGTCCTTCCTCCAAATTCCCATGGAGCTGGCAGGGCCTGTCACATCTAACCAGTCTCAGACAATTCCCCTACCCAGTCTTGCTTCCTCCCTTCTCCCTTCATTAGTATTTCTCCCTAAAAATTTTGTATATATACATCTAGTGTCTGTTTCTCTGGGAACCCAGGAATTGGGACAATTTGAGCCAATCTGAGCCACTGCACTGACTATGACTTCCAATACTTTTTTTTTTATTGTTTTACTGAGCCAGGGTCTTGCTCTATAGCCTAGAACTCACTATGCAACCCAGGCTGACCTCAAGCTTGCGATTCTGCTGCCTCAATGTCTGTGATGCTGGAATTACAGGAATGTGCCACCACGCTCAGCTCTCTCTGAGCCATTCTGGTCAATGATCTCTATTCTCCAAATGTTAGTATGTGAGAAGAGATATTCCTAGCTTATGAATACCTTCTTACACACAGAGCTCAGTTTTCAGTGGATTATCAACACTGCTTCCTGTCTTAAGGATGCAGCTTTACCACCATCCTACAGGCACAGTCCGTTCTCCAGCATGGCACTGCATGGGCCATCTGATTCCTTTCTAGTCGTGATCACCATCCTACCTAACCTTGTCTGTTTCCTGAAAGAGCAAGAAATGGTCAAATGAGCAACAGAGAACTATTCTTAAGATGTGTTATGAACTCAGTTTAGTTTAATGTGTCAAATGCTAGAGTATTACATGCAATTTTGAAACAGCCCATCTTTTTGGAAGACTCTTGCTGAGGCTTAGCCTTCTTTAGTGATCTCCCAATCAATATGACCCTCACTTCATGTTCAAAATATACTAAAGAAGAAAAGAAAAGGCAGCTGTCTGTTAGGTTATACAGGATTTATTTGGTATCTTCAAAAACCAATCTGAGAAAATTTTCCACTCACTGATTTTAGCTGAGCCACCAAGAAAACAAGAAAATCCTTCTGCAAAATTTTCAATAAGATGATATTATCTAAAGACCTGAAGCGTGAAACCTGGATTACAACAGCTGACCAACCAGAATGCAATGCCTATAAAAATATATATAAAAAGTATAATGATACAAAATTTATTTTAAAAACTGGAAACATTTATGGAATTTGACAATGCATTGATAATGTACAGCTATAATAGTAAAGATAATTCTAAACAACTAAAAGGGAAAACATCCCAACCCTATGCCCAATTATGATGTGTTAACTTAATAAAAAACAAAACATTAAAGGCTGGGCATATAGCTCAGTTGGTACAGTGCATTCCTGGTCCTGAGTTCAACCCCCAGTATTGCAAAAGAAAAACTGAGCTTTTAATTCTTTTCCTAATATTTATTAGACTTTTATTTTGTTTGCCTTATATCTTATTTCTAAGAATGCCTCACTTTTGCTATAAAATTAATTTTTCAAACAAAGCATGAATTTTAGTCCTACTGGTTTGCAAATTCATATGGAACTATGTGTGAATTCTGATGTAGTGATAATTACAAAGAATTCAATGTGATTCATGAAGTCATATCACCACTGTATATCTAAAGCCAAAAGGCAGGCTCGTTTGTCTTACAGACACTGATATTCACTGTGGTCTATAGAAAACATGGCCATAAATTATTCCTCAGTTGTATCCTCACCATTTACAATAGGGCTTAGTTGTTCCTTGCATCAAGAGAACTTCTCTACTACTCAGAGAGTCTGTATCAGCTCTTAACTTCCTTTGCCCAGTAGAACAGTAGCACACATGTCACAGGAAGAGACATGAAGGGAAAGAAAGTATAAGAACCAGCAAACAGCAGACATGGGATTGGGATTTAGATGGGATGTAACATGTACACTTAGTAGTCTTGGGAGGCATTCACACACTTAACAACAATCTACTAAATACATGGTATGTGTAAGTCACTGTTCTACATACTAAGAAATGGCTGTAAATAAGAATATGGCCTCGGGGCTGGAGAGATGTCTTAGTGGTTAGGCGCTTGCCTGTGAAGCCTAAGAACCATGGTTCAGGCTCAATTCCCCAGGACCCACATAAGCCAGATGCACAAGGTGGTGCATGCATCTGGAGTTCGTTTGCAGTGGCTAGAGGCCCTGGCACACCCATTCTCATTCTCTCTCTCTCTCTCTCTCTCTCTCTCTCTCTCTGCCTCTTTTTCTCTATGTTGCTCTCAAATAAATAAATAAACAAACAAAATTTTTAAAAAAGAATATGGCCTCCACTTTCATGAAGCTTCTCTTCTAGGTCAAAAGACAAAATTAAGAAGTTACAACACTGGATTGGAGAGATGGCTTAGAGGTTAAGAGGTTAAGGTGCTTGCCTGTGAAGCCAAAGGACTCAAGTTCAATTCCCCAGAACCCATGTAAGTCAGATACACAAGGTGGCACATGCATATGGACTTCATTTGCAGTAGCTGGAGGCCCTGGCATGCCTATTCTCTCCATCCCCTCCTCCCCCGCTATCAATCTATCTCTTATCTGCCTCTCTGTCTCTCTCAAATAAATAAGTAAAAATACAAAAAAATTAAAAAGAAAACTTAAAAAGAAGTTACATTAATTGTGTAATTGCAGCTTAAAGAGAGCATGATAAACATCTACACAACCTCAGTCCTATACACCCTCATCTCTATTTGCAAACACATTAAACACATCATGTTACCAAGACAGTAGAGAATAACATGCATCATAAAGGAGTTTCATCAATCACAAAAGTTTAGAGTAATGATTGGATCTGAGGCCCATCCCATGGGAGGGAATTCATGCCTCATACTATAAACCTAGTCAATGCCTTTGGCTGGGAAGGTCATAGATCCTAGCGGCTACTACTGTTGTTTGGCTAAATGGATATATTTTGTCCACCAAACTGCCCTCTAAATATTGACATTTATGCCCATAAGTTAGTGTTGCTCTCACTTTTGCTTAGAGAAGCTTCTCTTTTAGGTGGCTGTGGCTGCTGGAGAGACTCCAAACTCCTCAGAGTGCTGAGAAGTGACAGCTGACTGTTCAGCATTAAATGAGACATCTCTATCACTTCTAAGGTTCAGGGATTGTTGTGGAAGAGGTAACAGAAAGAATGTAAGAGCCAAAGGATGGGGAGGGGTGCCTTAGAATTCTGTCTTCCACACATGAAGTGACTGGTGCATCCATGACCTCACTGTGACTGTCATTACCTGCACAAGTCCTACCCAATATTGGGCCCATCAACATGTTGTCATGGATGAAGGAGGACAACAACAACAACAACAAAAAAGATGACCTCAAAATAAGAGGACTAGTTAGAAACAGGGAGTTCAGTGGAGAGGGGATGGGGTAAGGGGGACAAAGGAGGGTGGTATGAAGGCATTATGATCAGGATGCATTACATATAATATAGATTATAATATATATTATATATATATATATATTATACACACATATATGTATTCATGGAGGTTTTTTTGAGGTGGTTAATTTTTAAAAGTTTAAAAATTCAGATTAAATCTTCACCTTCCACTAAAATGGTATATTCTTAGTAGATAACTGACTCTATGTGCTTCTCAAATTCAGGCTCATCATAATATACAGCTTCAATTCCCATTGAAATTTTAAAGTCACTGGCTTCTTCTAAACTGGCAAAAATATTTTGGATAAAAAGGAAGGAAGGAGCCGGGCGTGGTGGCGCACGCCTTTAATCCCAGCACTCGGGAGGCAGAGGTAGGAGGATCGCCATGAGTTCGAGGCCACCCTGAGATGACAGAGTTAATTCCAGGTCAGCCTGGACCAGAGTGAGACCCTATCTCGAAAAACAACAAAAAAAAAAAAAAAAGGAAGGAAGGAAAGAAGGAAGGGAGGGAAGCAGACAAATATAATTCCCCAATCACCATGTGTGGATATTAACTGGATTTCAAAAGGCCCCAGATGCCTAATTTCACCAAGATGCAGATGTCAATTTCAATTGTTATCAAATGTTACATCTTTTAGTTACTTGTCTTTCTCCAATTATTAATAATCAGTGTTTTGAAATTTTTTAAAAGAAACTGCTTTTAGGGCTGGAGAGATGGCTTGGTGGTTAAGGCGATTCTCCAGGTCCCACATAAGCCAGATGCACAAGGGGGCACATGCATCTGGAGTTCATCTGCAGTGGCTAGAGGCCCTGGCATGCCCATTCTCTCTTTCTATCTGCCTCTTTCTCTCTCTCACTCTCTCAAATAAATAAATAAATAAAATATATTTTTTTTAAAAAAGAAACTGCTTTTAGTATAAAATTCCCTAAAAACTCTTTCTAAACATTAGTCAGACAAACACAGACCCTTACCTGAAGTCATCAAGCTGCACCAGAAATCGTACAATGTCATGATGAGCTTTCAGTACCAGCAATTCAGTATAGGGGTTCTGCGTTTGATCCTCACCTATGCTCTGTAAAGCAGATTTCTTGTCATGTAAAAAACAAGAACAGAAAGAAAAAGTGATTTTTAGCTGCATAGTATCCATTTAAGAACACAAGATTTTATGTTCTCAAATTTTAAGCCACAAGATATTCTGCTCTATATCAAGTATTAGCAACTGGATAACTGCCAGTTCTACGAGAAATATTTCTCATACCATAACTTTTGGTATTTTCAAGTCACAATAAATTTGTAAAGATTGAATTATATTTTATTGAACTTGAATATACCTGACTTAAAAATTAAGGCGCCAATCCAATCAATCACTTTGGGAGTATTCCTCAATTAAAACTTGTCGGAAACAAAGCTGTAAACCAAAGGCATAAAATAGACTTAAATAGCTCATTGCAGGCACTCAACAGATGTCTGATAAATGAATAGAGGAAAGAATGAAATCATCCAGACTTGTGAATTCAACTCTGGGTAACAGTATTGATAAAGAATTCTAACATGTATAGTGTTATCTGGCAGACCATATGACAGAGACTTCTAAAAAAGTGTGCCGTGTAATTTAATAATCTGTAAATCCTATTAACCCCATTTCTGAAGTCAAAGCCAGTACTATTTCATCACATAAACCCTTGTCCCTAACTTTTAAACCAGGGTTTCTCTAATTTGACACTAGTTACACTTTGGACTGACAATTCTTTATTGCTGAGGGCTCTGTGGAGCATGTGACAAGACTCAGCAGTACCCCTGGTCTCTATACACCACATGCCACGAGGAAACACAGACAGATGTTGTGCCCACCACCCTTAACCGATGGCCATCAAGAACCCTTAACCCATAGCCACCAAAAAATTTGCAGACCTTGTGGAATACCATTACAAAGTGATTTTTTTTGAAATATATAATAAATGTCAACTCCAAATATGAGGAAGTTAAAACTGAGAAGTTGCTTACAAACAATCCAATTTTTTAAATTTGGGGGACAAACTCAACCCAGGTTTGAGAATCAATGTGTTTCAACTAAAAGCCTGAAAGCAGTGTTGCATAAATTGGGGAAAACCAGATGTTCTGATAATGTACATATTCTATGCAGGCACAATAATGAAGAACTTGTACAAAAAAATGGAAGAATTAAAATTCATCAACATGTTCTGAAAACAACACACAGTAATGACTATTCAATAATCCATAATTCTTCCATAACCTGAAGGATTTTTGCACTTATCTGAAACTGAGAGGGAATTAATCAGGTAGCTTTATTTTCAGGTAGGCAGTCAGGAGAGGGCCCAAAGAGGAAACCAAGCGATGTCACACTTGCTGCTCCAGCAGAGTCCAGACCAAGCACGCCCCACTCGTGTACTGACTTCTTCCTCAGTCAGCCCCCAGAGCCCAGACCAATCAGCTCTCTCTCAGACTCAGCTGAGCAGTGAGGGTAAAGCCCACCACAATACAATTTATAAATAGGGTGCAGCTTCCTCTATTTCCTCTTCTTGGCTGCTCATCGTTCCTTTCCTGAACCTTCAGGGTCCCAGTACCGGTTAAGACTATGTCCTTCCCTGGCTGCCTGAGTGGGAAGGGAGGAAGGGATTTCTTTTTCTCTACTCCCTTACTCCCCAGACGCCCTGGAATAAATAACAGTTTATAACCTATCTTCTCAGTCTATTTCAATTCTTTGTTTAAAAAACAGATTAAAAAGGAGTTCAAGGGCTTTAGGACTTTCCCTGAACCTCAAAAATACCGTTACAGCCGGGCGTGGTGGCGCACGCCTTAAACCCAGCACTGGGGAGGCTCACCACGAGTTCGAGGCCACCCTGGGGCTACATAGTGAATTCCAGGTCAGCCTGAGCTAGAGTGAGACCCTACCTCGAAAAAAAAAAAAAAAGTTACAAAAGTGATTTTTCTAAATAAATAATAAATGTCAATTGCAAAAGTATGAGGAAGTTAAAACTGAGAAGTTGCTTATCAGCAATCCTAATTTTTTACTTTAAGTAGTCAAAATATATTCTGTGAAAAATAAAACGTAATGCAAACTGTTTTGCGTGGCATATGAAATAAAACCAAAATTCCTACCATGTTTAAAGTGGCAAAACTATTTTAGTCCTATTTAAAATGCTAATGTCATCACACGGTCTGTTCAGTCATTCAGGATCTTGAAGTGTGTGTGACTGTGGAACCAAACACAGCAGTAAAACACAAAGTCATTTTCTTGACTTGGAAAGAAATAAAAGATAATTTTCGTTCTTGGCAAGGAACCGAACTGATTTACATTCGTTAAGCAGACGCCAGTCGATATTGGGAACAGGCAGAAGAAATTCTAATAAAGTAGGAGTGGGGCGTTGAAGTCTCTTCACGGCTGATTTCTAGTTAAGCCAGGTATTTTGTAAGTGAGGCGGCTTTCAGCTCTCGCTGGTCCTACCTGGGCTCCCCAGTATCCCAGCGCCCCGGTCTGGGGTCGGGGGGGGGGGAAAGGAGGGGGAGGCCGGGGGTGAAGGACGGTGGGGGGCGGTGCGGGGGGGCAGAAGGGGAGGACGGGGCGGGGGCCGGACGGAGCGAGGGGGGAAGGGGACGGGGGGAGAGGACGGGGGAGAGGACGGGGGAGAGGACGGGGGAGAGGACGGGGGAGAGGACGGGGGAGGCAGGATGGGAGCAGGATGGGAGCAGGACGGGGGCAGGACGGGGGCAGGACGGGGCCAGGGCTGGGCTCGGGCCCGAGGGCGGCCCCGCAGCGCCGCGCGAGCCGGGTCAGACCCACCAGTACCGGGGCGGGGCGGGGCGGACGGGTGCGGCGGCGCATGGCAAGTCCTCCGGGCTTACCTCGGCCAGTCCCTGAGGCTCGCGGCCTCCCCCGATCAGCCACCGCAACATCCAGACAGCGGCGGCGCCTCGCTGGGTCCAGGCCCCGGTCAGCCCCCGAGCCACCCGCCCGGCTGTAGCCCGACGGACACGCTAATGCTGTCGCCCCAGACGTGCCCCGGGCCGAGGGCAGGCCGCGGCCACCGAAGTTCCGGTCGGGGAGCCACCGAGCCTAGCAGGGCGGCGGCAGAGGTTCCGCAGGGCGGGATGAGCAGGCGCGAGGGCGCCGTGAGGTCGGTGCGGGCGCTCGAGCGGCCCCTGGTGGAACACGCGCGGCTCTGAAAAAGTAATTCTGCAGGCGCTTCACGTGAATGCTTTGTCATTTCCGAAGAGCTGATGGAGAAGGTATGCCTGCAATAGACTTCTACACCGGGACGGATCCAGTGGCACATGAATATACTACAATAAGTCATTGTGTGTTGTACAGGCACTGTGACAATTTTTTAACTCTCATTTTACAGATCAAGAACTGGAAGCTCTAGAAGAGTAGGTAATTTGTCTAAAGATAATAGCCAGGAATCGGAGCCGGACTAGTTCTTAACCATATCCTCTATTGTCTAACACGGTTTCCTTTAAAAAAAAATAGAAGCTTCCATTTCACATCATTCATTCATCCACTGTAGCACTAGGATTGGAACCCAGGGCCTTGTATATGTTGCTCTACCAGTACACTTCATTTTGACAAAGTTTTCCTATTATTAGTCAAAAGACTCTGATGATACACCAAGAGTGCATATCAGAATGACCTAGGTAGCTTGTGAAAAATAAAGGTTCCTGGCTTTGACCCCAGATAGTTGGAGGATAGGAATCAAGGTTTAGGGGAAATTCATGTAGTGATTCTGTGAAGGAGTAAGGCTTGAAAATCACTGATATTGTGATTTATTACATATAATGAGTTTGTAAAAGCTCATACATGTGGGCTGGAGAGATTGCCTAGTGGTTAAAGCGCTTGCCTGCAAAGCCAAAGGTCCCAGGTTCAATTCCCCAGGACCCACGTAAACCAGATGCACAAGGTTGCGCATGCATCTGGAGTTCAGCTGCAGTGGCTGTGTGCCCTGGCACACCCATTGTCTCTCTCCCCCTCTCTCTGCATATATGCATTTGTGTGTATTACTATGTGTGTGTTATTATATATTCTAGGCTCAAATAAAGCTCCTAGTAGTAAATTCCTGTAGAGAACCTATGAGAATGTCCATCCAGGGCATTAATTCAGTAAATATACATCAGGCACAGATGTATTAGAAATGCAAATGAGACAGGGACATATGTTCTGGCTGGAGGTAGGTGCCCACACTGATAGTCCCCAGAAAACTCTGGAAGCCCCTGTGGTTCTTCATATTCATTCTAAATGCTCTTTGCAAGGGAACCTTCCTAACGCTTGTTACTGTGAACAAAGATTTGACAGAAAGAGCTAGAGGGGAGGAAAAACTTATTTGGCTCATGGTTTCAGAAGTGTCAGTTCATTATGGCAGGGAAATCATGGTGGATCAGGAAACAGCACTTGCATGCTCTCTCCTTTTTCCCTTTTATTTATTTTAGGCTCCCAGACCATGAGATGGTGCCACTCAAATTGAGGCCAGATCTTTTTCCCCAATCCTCTAGAAACACATTTTTAAAAAAGAGTATATTTTATTTATTTACTTATTTATTTGAGAGAGAGAGAGAGAAGCAGAGAGAGAATGGGTATGCCAAGGCCTCTAGCCACTACAAGCAAACTCTAGATGCATGCACCACCTTGTGCATCCAGATTTACCTTAGTACTAGAGAATTGAACCTGGGTCCTTTGGCTTTGCCAGCAAGTGCCTTAACCACTAAGCCATCTCTCCAGCCCTAAAAACACTTTAAAACACACCCAGAGAGGTATGCCTCAGTCGGCTTGGTGAGTCTCAATACAGCCAAGATGACAATGAAGATGAACTATCATACAAGCATCAGGTGAAGGTTGCTTTCTACTTGCTGTCCAAATGGCAGTCTTCACAATTGAAGGACAAACAGGAGATAGACTAGCCCCTGGGAAAAGGAAGACTTGCCTTTATGAAATGAAACCCAAGAGCATCAAGATTTCCATTCTGGAACTAATACCTTCAAGCAAGGCAAGATTGACCAGATAGCCTAAATTTCATCCTGACTTTCCACATTCTTTAAGGGCTTGACCGCTGTCACAATACGCAGTACTTGAGGCACTGCCAGGCATGAAGCTTCCTTCCTTGGTTCCTTTCACCACAGCTAAGACCTTTCTAAAAGATTATACCAAAGTAGTGTTGGCGAAGCATCAAGAATGCATTTTCCCACCTAGGAAACAATTATGCTGGCAAAAACTTTCAGGGGAAAACTATTTTGGGATTCTGGGGTCTATTTAAAAGCTTGCAGTGGGCTGGAGAGATGGCTTAGCAGTTAAGCGCTTCCTGTGAAGAAGCCTAAGGACCCCGGTTCGAGGCTCAATTTCCCAGTACCCACATAAGCCAGATGCACAAGGTGGTGTGTCTATCTGGAGTTCGTTTGCAGTGGCTGGAGGCCCAGGTGTGCCCATCCTTTCTCCCTCAATCTCTCTCTCTCTCTCTCTCTCTCTCTCTCTCTCTCTTGTTCTCAAATAAATAAATAAATAAAATTTTAAATAATAAATAAATAAAAGCTTGCAGCATTCCATGAAATTTTGGCTGGCCCAAATCTAGCTACCATTGTTTCAACATTCACCAGCTAAGGAAACTTCCTGGGAACTTAAAGCAATAGTGCTTTTCTTCACCTTTCCCCTTTCTCCCCTTGTGAGTTCAGAGCATTAAGTATTAAGACATGTTCAAACGTGAAGAGCTAATAATTAATGGTTGCTGGAAGAGGGAAAGTCGTTATCTTCAGTGGTGTGGCCATCAGAAAGTTGTGGTGTGGTAGTATGAGTATGATGGTATAAATATATATCCACCCATAGACTTAGGTGTTTTATTAAAATTAAACTTGTAACTTAGGTCTCCAGCCATCCAGCTTGAGGAGGTATCACTGGGGACAGATCCTGGAGTGCAGTCCTAAAGTGTGTTTGGAGACAGATCTGAATTTCAGACCAAAGGTAAAGAGAACAGTTTGAGCCACAGAGACAAGCTTAAATGATAACTTTTAATACATTGTCAGATTCAAATATTTTCAACCAAAAATAAAAATCACAAGGTACATAAAGAAATAAGAAAACAGGACTCATTAAACAGAACAAAATTACTCAATACTAACCATCTCTATGGAAGCCCAGATGTTAGATTTACTGGCCAATTTTTTTTTTTTTTTTTTTTTTTTTTTTGGTTTTTCAAGGTAGGGTCTCACTCTAGCCCAGGCTGACCTGGAATTCACTATGGAGTCTCAGGGTGGCCTCGAACTCATGGCAATCCTCCTACCTCTGCCTCCCGAGTGCTGGGATTAAAGGCGTGCGCCACCACGCCCGGCTTACTGGCCAATTTTTAAATATTGGCTTTAAAGGTGCTCCAGGAGCCAAAGAAGAACCTAAGCAGATGATGGCATGAACAAAGTAAGAATACAAATAAGGAAATAAAGTTAGGAAGAAATCAGAAGAAATTCTAGCTCCCCCCAAAATTATAATAACTGAACTGAGAAAAATCACTACAAGAATTCAAGAGCATATTTGAACAGACAGGAGAATCAATGAACACAAAGTAATCAATTATAGGACAATTGAAATAAGTCTCAGGAATGAAAATGAAAATGAGCCTAAGGAGTCTATGGAACACCATCAAGTAGATTAACATGAATGGTGAGAATCTCAAAAGAGAAAGGGGGTAGGAATAATAACTGAGAAATAGTAACTTAAAAATCTTTTAATTTGATGAAAGATACTGTGCTACTCCACTTTCCATCACTGTGACAAAATACTTGAGAAATGCAACTGGATGTAGGAAAGGTTTATTTTGGCTCATTGTTTCAGAGGACTCAGTTGTTTGCTGCCATTATTTTGGGTCTGAGGTGAGGCTGGAGACCATGGCAGAGAGTATGTGGTGGAGAAACACAAGTCACCTCATGATAGCTGGGGAAAGAGAGAGCAAAGAAAAGCCCAGGCACAAGATACATCTTGTCAGGACATACCTCTAGTGATTCACTTCTTCCAGTTAGGCCCCATCTCCTAAAATTTCTACCACCTGCCAACAGCATACCAACTAGGGACCAAGACTTGAGCACATGGCTTTAGGAGGACACTTCAGATATAAGTCACAACATATGATCTACAAGTATTCAGTGAACTCTAAGTACAATACAAATTAAAGACGTCCACACTGAGACATATGATACACACCTGTTGACTGACAGACACTGACGGAGAAGCATGAAAGCAGCAAGAGAGGAGAAACGTGTCACATACAAGCAATTGTCATTCCTTCTTGTCAGAAAGCTCAGAGGCCAAACAGCACTGGATTGGTATGGTCAATGTTCTGAGAGGGGGAGAAAAAAAAATGAGACCATCAACCAACAATTCTATGTTCACCAACATTATCCTTTAAAAGTAAAGGAGAAATTCCACAATAAACAAGAGCCAAGGAAGTTTGTCACTAGACATGCACTATAAGAAATACTAAAGAAAGGCCTTCAGGTTGAGATGTAAGGATGCTAGCTCACTAGTAACAGAGTGCTGGATGAAGAAATGAAGAACTCTGGTCTGGGCAATTACAAAGGACCATTTGACTGATTGTTATTTGTAACTGCTCTCTATTTTCACATGAGTTAAAAATCAAATCTATGGTATTAGAAGATATATAAAGATATAATTATGACACCAACAAAAAGTGAGATTGAGGTATATAGGCATATGCTATATACCTCAGTACTATATACCTTGATGTTACAAATTCAAATTAGATTGTTGTAACGTCAGGATATTTAAGCTAATCCTCATGATGGCCACTAGAAATGTACATAGGATGTACAGAAAAGGAAATGACTGGGGAGTCAATGGGTAGTATTGCTATATATTAATGTTAATGGATAGTATGATGCTTGAATTCATATGAAATTACAGGAAGTTTTATATAAACAATCTTGAAAAAAGATGGAAAATTCATACACACATACTACAAAATCACAGTAATTAAAACAGTATGGAGTCAGGTGTGGTGGTGCATGCCTTTAATCCCAGCACTCAGGAGGCACAGGTAGGAGGTAGCAGGATTGCTGTGAGTTTAAGGCCACCCTGAAACTACATAGTGAATTCCAGGTCAGCCTGGACTAGAGAGTGAGACTCTACTTTGAGAAACAAAAGACAAAACAAAACAAAACAAAAAAAAAAACAGTATGGTATTGGCATAGATCAAAGGAATAAAAAAAGAGATTATATATATATATATATATATACATATATATATACATATATATATATATGTATATATATGGTCAAATTTTTGATATACAGTACCAAGATCATTTAAAAATGAAAAGGACAATCTTTTCAACAAATGATATATAAAAACTTAGAGAAGTATAGAGAGATGGTTCAGCCATTAAAGGCATTTTGTTGCAAAGCTTGCCAGCCTGGATTCAATTCCCCAGTACCTACATAAAGTCAGATGAACAAAGTGGTACATGTTTCTGGAGTTCATCTGAAATGGCAAGAGGTCCTAACACACCCATACTTTCTCTTTCTTTCTCTCTATATCCTCACAAATAAATAAAAATATTTTTTAAAAATTAAGAGAAAAATCATCTTGAAATTGGACTTGGCAATAATTTAATAGTTATGGTATACCCAATGCACAAGAAAAGAAAAACAGATCAATTTCATCAAAATTTAAAACTTTTGCACACTGAGGACACTATCATGGAAGCAAAAAAGATTATAGAATTGGAGAAAATATCTACAACTTTATATATCTGATAAGAAATTCATACTGAGAATATCTGAAGATCTCCTATAACTTCCCCAAACAACCTAATTCAAAAGTGGGCAAATAATTTCAACATTTCTCCAAAGGTAGTGAGCAATGCAAATCAAAACCACAGTGGAGGCTGGGCGTGGTGGCGCACGCCTTTAATCCCAGCACTCGGGAGGCAGAGGTAGGAGGATCGCCATGAGTTCGAGGCCACCCTGAGAATGCAGAGTGAATTCCAGGTCAGCCTAAGCTAGAGTGAGACCCTACCTCGAAAAACCAAAAAAGAAAAAAAAAAAAAAAAACCACAGTGGATTACCACTTCTCACATACTAGAATGGCTGTGTTTTAAAAACTAGAAAATAGCAGGCATTGATGGGGGTGTAGAGAAAATGGAATCCTTGTAAATTGCCAGTAAAAACATAAAATGGAGTAGGTAGTAAAAAATAGTTTAATAGTTCCTCAAAAAGTTAACCATGCAAACCCTATATGATCCAGCAAGCACCCACATGTAGATATGCAGGATCACACATATGCAACTGATATGAAAGAATTAGTGCAGATATGTGTGCACCAATGTTAATAACAGCTTCATTCACAATAGCTAAAAGGTAGAAACAATCCAGATGCCCATCAACAGATGAATGGATAAATAAAATGTGGCATACATCTAATTGAGAAGATATCCATAAAAAGGAATGAGATTTTTATATATACTTCAACATAAAAAATATTCTATCTGAAATGAACCAGGCCCAAAAGGACAAATACTATACAATTTTACATGTAGACCATGTAAATTCATGTGAACAGAAAACAGAACTAGGAGAGGGGGGGTGGTACAAAGTTTGCTTTAGGGATGATTAAAAAGTTTGGTGTATAAATGATTTATGATGCATTCACCACATAGTGCATGTATTTAATGCCATTGAATTACACATTTAAAGTGGTTAAACGGTAAATATCATGTATTTATATGTTTTATCTATACATTTATAAATATCATTTATCAAAATAAAAATGGAAAATGCATTAATGGAATGAAAGAGTCCATAAATGGAACCAGCCATATGTAGATAATTGATATTTTACAAAAATGCAAAGATAGTAGGAAAAAGATAGACTTTTCAACATAAAGAGCTAGAACAATTTGACAGCCATATCCAAATAAATGAACTTCAACCTATATTTTACTTCATATACTAAATTCAGGATGGATCACAGACATAAATGTAAAACCTAACCCTATGAAACTTTTAAAATAAAGCATATTGGCAAATATTTGTGACTTTAGGTTAGGTAAAGATTTCTTCTGTATGACCTCAGCAACACAATCCATAAAAGACAAACAATAATTGATAAATCACAGTTTATAAAATTAGCATTTATGGTCTTTTAAAAACACTATTAGACTAAAATAAGCCTCTAGTAGCTTCCCTAGCCTGAATGAATCTAATGCAGCTTCAGATCTTGAAGTGAGCTCTGTTGTACAGGCATGGAAAGATGTAAGAGAAGCTTCTAGTTGTGACTGGAGATGCTTAAAAAAAAAAAAGAACTCCTTGACTCCTCTAAGGTCTTTTTCTCACCTTTCCCCGACTCTTTCATGCTTGGCCTGCAAAATATCTCACAGCAACTATGGCAACAGTGACAATATTTAATAACAAGAAAGCTCAGGAAATAAAAGTCTGAGAGAAAGTAAATCCCTCTCCATTCAGTGCAGCTGATGATTCAATGCCCAGACCCTTTCTTGTCTGTCTTCCCAACAGTTGGCCCCAGAGGTGAACAGTTGTGGAAGACAATAGTTTCCATTCAGGACCAAAAATAAAACCTAAACGTGCCAGAAAACACTCGAATAGTGGAAAAGGAGGAATTCAGGAAAGTAGTCCTGCAATAGCTTCATGTGAACTCATGGGCTTTCCTGCCTCACTTGAGCTAAGACATATCTTCCCAGATTCAAGACTAATTATTAGGTAAGATAAACACAGCACTACAAACACTTTAAAACTGAACTGTCATTGGAACCACAGCTCACAGAAGACAGGTTAAAACTTGTGCCTAAGTCTAGCTAGCTCAGCTGCTTGTTAAAATAGAAATACCAGTATTCTCTATAGTACTTAAATAAAACCATTTCTTAGGTCATATTCCAAATATCTAGTAATATGAATCAGAATTACCTGGTGTATGCAAAAATGCACACAAAAACCTCTACTCATGTAGGAAAACATAGTCAACACCTGCCAATGACAAAAGTACATCAATTGGAATTATCTAAGATTTTAAAACAGCTATTATAAAAATGCTTGATTGGCAATTGTGAGCATACTTGATATAGACACTAGAATGGAATATATCAGAACATATAAAATAGAAGAATCAAATAGGTATATTAAAATTAAAATATAATTTATTGTTTATTTATTTCCATGTGTGTTTATGTGTATGATCATGCCAGCGTCTCTTGCTGCTACAAATGCCTGTCTAGCTTTGTTTACATGGGTAGCTAGTGAATGCCAGGCCAGCAGTCTTTGCACTTGCTTTTAACTGCTAAGCCATCTATCTAGCCCTTACAATGAAGGTTTTAAACTTACTGGATACACTCAGTAGCACTACTAAAATGACCAAGGAAAGGGTCTGTGAACCTGAACGGAGAAAAACCGATGGAACTCACAACTAAGCTATTTTAAAATATGAAAATTGATAAACTCTCTAGCCAGACTAGCAATACAAAAGGCAGAAATTAATAATATAAGAAATAATAATAATAATAAATTAATAATATAAGAAATAAATATAGGCCCTATAGATATGAAAAGAATAATAAGGGAATGTCAGCAACAGTTCTACCCACATAATTTTTTTTAATGAAATGCTACAACTTTCCAATTATCACAGCTACCAAAACTCATCCAAGTTCAAACAGATAACCTAAGCAGTCTCAAAACCATTCACAATTTCAAATATTCAGAAAAGTTTCAGACTCAGATAACAAATATTAATTAAAACCCCAACAAGATTTCCCACAGGTGGACAAGACGCTTCTAAAGCACTTAAAGGGCAAAGAAACCTGAGTATGCTGAGTCATTGTTAGGAAAGACAACGATACAATCCCTGAAATCAAAAATTTATAGTAGATGTTAGAATCACACTGAGTAGGTAGTTGCATTTTAAGAAGAAAAACTAGTACAGAGTAAACTGAAATAAGTTCTAAGATGACTTAAAATCACGAGCAGAGGCCTGGGGGAATGACTCAGCAGTTAAAGACATTTGTTTGCAAAGCCTGAGGGTTGGAGTTCAGTTCCCCAGTACTCACATAAAGCCAGATGCACAAAGTGGAGCATGCATCTGGAGTTTGTTTGCAGTGGCAAAAGACTCCAGCCCGCCCATACTCCCCCCACCCCTCTCTCGTAAATAAAATAACATGACAGGTCTGGTTCTGGAGATTAGTTGCAATGCCCTGGAATATAAATGCTATTATAATCTGATCTGATCAAGTTAGGAATAGTTTCTGAGGTCAGTGATTGAGGTTTGTTCTGTCCTCAGACTCTTCACTGAACTTTATATTTAAATGTTGTTAAGGTGATAAATTTTATTATATTAATTTTACCACAACTACAAACAAAATATAATCATCAAAGCATTGATGAGGCTTTAAAAAGTTGATTTTGGAATAGGAAGGAAATTGCTCAGTGGTTAAAGGCACTTGCTTCCAAAGCCTGCTGACCCACTTTCAATCCTCCCCAGCACCCAGATAAAGCCAGCTGCAAAGCTCACACAAATATGATCCCAGTGGGTCTAGGACAATGGCAAACAGAACCAAGAGAATCTGAAGCTCCAGGCTCAGCTAGACTGGCCTTTGTTTGCAGCCACAAGAGCTCACATCTCAAAGAAGGGAAAAGAACAGCAAAGACAGCTAAAGGTTTTCTCTAGCCTCCAGATTGTGTGAAATAGACAGACAGACAAACAGATGGATGAAGTTAATTTGCTTTTTATGAACATAAGACCTGTGTCCATAAGCTTCAAATCAAATTGCAAGAAGGGCTTACAATGAGAAGCAGAAATACACACCCTTTTTACTCCCCATGCTAATGCAAGCACTTTCAAGGTTGTACTTATTTTTTTGTGACTTGCTTTCATATTTCTTAAAATATGCATGTACTACTTTTGCACTGTTACATCATTATTTTGAGGTCTTCTAAATAACAGTTTGGGGAGCTTTGATTTCTTTTTGCAGGTGAAGAGTAACACTAAAACCTTTCCCTGGCAAGCCTTCAAATTAAATACCCATCACTTTCTCCCCTTCCCTATATCACCATTGTTCCTTTGTGTCACATTCTTAGTATGAGATTGGAGCATTTTTGTTAGTCAATAGTTATGTTTCACAGTCTTCTAAGTAAAGCATTAGGTAAAAAAAATATTATTCACTATTGAATAATATAGATTATAGCTGTTCCTTGACTTATGATGGGGTCAGACCCCAACAAGTCAATATTAAAAATATCTTAAACCAAAAAATACTTAACTTCCCTAACATCAGAGCTTAACAGACTAGCCTACCTTAAATATGCTCAGGCCCACTGAATTATCCTACAATTGGGCAAAATTATCTAATAAAAAGCCAGTTTTATGTTTTATAAAAAGTACTAAACACATCATGTAGTTTATTACACACTGAAAGTACTGAAAGTGGAAATAGAATGGTTGTATGAGTATACTGTTGTACCATTAAAAGGTCAAAAACATCATAACTTGAGCCATCAGAAGTCTGGACTATTCTCAGAAGGACTATTTCCTCTTGATAATGTGCCTTTATGTTTACCGTACTTGGAATTTATATGCTTCTCAGCTTTAATGGTTTTCACCAAATTTGGGAATTTTCCAACCATTATTTCTTCAAATATTTTTTTCTCTTTCTTCTTGTACTCCTATTAAAGCTGTTGTTATATGTAATGGCACTTCACATTTCTCTGAGGTTCTGTTCAGTTGTCTTCATTTTTTTATTTGTGTTATTTGGCTTGCAAAATATCAACCTAATCTGAAATATACCAATTGTGTTTTCTTCTTCTTCTTTTTTTTTTTTTTTTTAGGTAGCATCTCACTCTAGGCCAAGCTAGCCTGGAATTAACTATATAGTCTCAGGCTGGCCTAGAACTCATGGCAATCCTCCTACCTCTGCCTCCCCAAGTGCTTGGGTTAAAAGTATGTGCCACCATGCTCAGTGGCCAATTCCACTTTGCTTTTCCACACTCCAAAGTTTCTGTTTGGCTATTATGTATAATTTCTGTTATACTACTAGCATTCTTTTTGTAAAAAACATATTTTATTTATATATTTATTTGAGAGACAGTGAAGAGGCAGAGAGGGAGATATTTGGCACACCTTGGCCTCCATCCACTGCAAACTACCTCCAGAAGCATGCCCACCTTGTGCATCTGGCTTATGTGGGTACTGGGGAATTAAACCTGGGTCTTTAGGCTTCACAGGCAAGTGTCTTAACTGCTAAGCAATTCCTCCAGCCCAATTACTGTTACTCTTTATTTGATAACATGTTTCTACAACAGCTGCTTTTACTTCTTTAAGCATCTTTTCTTTATTCCTTTAAACATTTTTCTAAAGTCTGCTTTAAGTTGTGCAATAATTCTTTTCTGTTTCTTGCTCTTTCTTCATGTATATGCATCATACTTTTCTGGTTTTTTTTTAACTTGTGCCATACACTTTATTGTTGGTGTTTGCTTTTGTAAACTGAACATTTCAGGCAATATCTTTTATGATGCTGGCTACTACACTTATTTTTCTGAATTGTTTTAGGCCTCCTTCTACTTGTCTTAGTCCCTGTAAGTTACTGTTTTTGGCAATGCTGTAGAATATAAATGCTGCTTCAATCAGATCCATTCAAATTATGAATAGTTGCTGATGCCAGTGTTTGAAGTTTGTTTTCCTGTATCCCCATCACTCTTTTTTGTTTCCCTTTCCCTGCCACTGTGGTCCCTTTCTTCCACCCAAATTGTCCCCCTTCTGCTTTCATGTCATATGTATATCTTTTAATCTAGATTTTTAATATGAGAGAAAACATGTGACATCTGTCCCCAATCCATTTCTAAACAAAACTGTATTATGGAATCAGAGTTGCCAAGATAAAATCAGATTAATTATGACTTAGACTATAGGAATTGAGTGAAAATCTAAATCAAGTAAATTTCTGCCAAGCAAGAATAAATGAGGGAGTAATTGTTGGGTGAAATATCAATAGTATCTGCTACACACTTGCATAATGTTTTCACATTTCAGTCCCTTTCCAGCATTTAAATTTTTCCTCAAAACCACCTTAGGAGGTTGGAAGATCAACAGGTACATTTTACAAATGATGAAACTAAGTCTGAATAATGCAAAGTAACTAAACCACTGCTTGCTGGATGATGAACTGAGGTTTTTTTTTTTCTGACTCTAAGAAATTGAACTGAGATTTTTCTGGCTTTAAGTTCACTTTTTTTTTAAATTAGAAATTTCTTAAAAACCATACCTCAACTAATATAAGTTGTAATGAATACTGATGCTTATTATAATTCTAGAACTCTATACTGACTCTCCAGATGATAATCCTTACAGAAAGCTGTCTCTTAGCTTTCCTTCTCTAACAAACATAACCAGCTCATTCTCTCCAGCTGACCTCTTTCTAGCATACTCCATTGCACAAGTATATCATAAGCTTTCATTTAAATGAGAAATTGTTCAGCTAAGAATTTTGCCCTCCACCTAAAGATTTTGTTATGTTTTCATGAAAATAAGCAGAATGTATTTGTAGAATTTTAAATTGAGTTCTTTATCTCTAATGGCTTTTCATTTGTAATTATAGTATTTGTAATGAGTGCCTTGGTGATGACAGAAATTTTCCATAACATATTCCATTGTCTAAATTAGCTTCAGGCTTTTATTTAATAACTTATTAATCAACCACAGACAGTCAATAGTATATCACATTAAATCTCTAAACAACACAAGCAAATAGTTCTTATTTTCTTCCCATATAACCCTTGGAGCAATCTTCAAAACTATGTATCCATTCAAATATCCATCCACAGTTCAATTATATCTGCAGTTCTATTAGTAAATGTCAACTTAGGTTAGTTCACTGTCAGCAGCTAGAAAGTTGCTTTACTCTTAATTGCTTTACTCTTACCATCACTGTGCCTATTTAGAATTCTGGTACATAAAACTTCCAAGCTACTAAATTTATATTTGTTACCAAGAAACACTACTTAAATTTAGATTCTTATTCAAAAGTCACCTTAATTATTGTACTACAGATGAGCACATATAAGACTTACCATAAATAGGTAATAGGTGATATATATTAAAATTACACTACCACCTACTTCACTTGTACCTTCTTAGGGGCATAAGCAGTTAATCAATAAAAATAGCCCATTGGGCATCCACAGCTAGTAAGTATAGACACTAAACAACACTGTTATGCCTGGAGCTAAGTGGTAAAAAGATTAATTTATGATTTTCTTAGTTTGCTTGTTCATCTAGAACAGCAATCATCAACCTTGTTACATAGAAAAATCACCTAGAACACATTAAACAAAATTGATGCCAGCACTACGCAGAAACTCATATTGATAGTAGGATCAACCTGGCCATTAGATTTTTGTTAGTTCCTCAGATGACTATAATGTGCTCCCCAAGTTAAGAAAGGCCATTATATAGTGCACACGTGGGCGTGTGTATGTATGTGTGTGTGCATGTGTGTGTAATATTGCAGGCAATCATGAAGAGAGAAGAAACATTTAGAAGGTGTAAACCTCAACTTTACCAGTAGGACAATGTCTAAATTTCTAAAAATCAAAGTCAATGTTTAATACACAAATTTTATCTATTACTCACATATTACATTCTTACTACATGCCAAGCCCTGTATCAAGTGCTGAGGATTCAAAGATGTGTTTGCTCTTAGGAACTCATAAGTAACAGGAAAATTTCTTACTAAGACAAACTAAAAAGGTTTATGATTTCTTTTCTATCTGATGGAAAGCTGAAGGTAGAATTTAAATAATTGTGAGTTTATTCCAGAGATGCTGGCTAAAACACTCTTAAGGAACTGGAATATTTTGATATATGTAGCTTTATACCAACTCCATATTCTTGAGGTAAAGGACGTAGCAAACATACTTTTAAATTATTAGGCTTTTCTACACAGTTGCTCCACTAAGCTCTGCTTTAATGAAATTCTTTGAAGATTCTTAGCTGTGATTCATAGATCCCAGTGTGTATATAGTCACTACATGGTGCTCTGTAAGACTGAACACCTGCTGGGAAAGCTCAAATTCTTTTGTGGTGTTCCTTCTCATTGTTACTAGTGTCAGTATCTATGAGATAACTAAATTAGTGTTTATACTTTAAAAGGATCTATAATGCAACTTCCTTGTTCTTTAGAGGTCAGAAAACAATATGAGAAAAGTTCACAACTGCCCAGATATATGGCCATAGCCACAGTCCTGTAACCTGTCTTTTTATTCCAATTAGCAAAGGGGTTTCCTTGGAAACTAAATTACTAATCCTCATTCATCCATCTGTCTCATTCCTTCCTATATTCAAAGAAGATACAAAAGCTATTTTGCACACAATACCAGAGATAACATGAATAAATTGCCCAGCCTTTTTGGCCTAAATCAATCCTTTTAAAGGATTATGTGTTTCTTTTTACCTCTTCATAAAAGTTGAAATGCATTTTACTAGAACAATATGCAAAAATTGGTAATTATTTCTACATAGTATTGTTTAGATTTTGTCTGCATTTTAAGTGTTCATACATACAATTGATTTTTCTAGCTCCTTCAATGACACTAGATCGCATACTGAGAGTAGCCAAATCCTTATAACCTCTGCCTAGGTCCACTGAAGATTTTCTTATTCAGTGACTGCTTAATCAAATATTTCTTTTCCTTCTTATATACAAAACCTTTCATTTTATCTTCTTTGTACTTTCAGAGTCAAAGTTCCCTGGATACATTATGCTAATAGCTCTATGTTCTCTAATAGAAAACCAACAGTTCTTTTAAATTTTTTAATAAATTTATAGCATATTATAGGAAATGGAGGAAATATATGACAGAAAAATTACCCATAATTTTCCCACCTTTTAAAAATTCTAGCATTTTGATGCTTATACACATATTTCTGTACAAAATCATATTTCAGATTCACTTTTGTATATGTGTGTGTACGTGTGAGTGCATCTTTGCGAGTGTACATGCCATAGCATGTGTGGGGGTTGGAAGACAAGCTCAGGGTGTTGGCATTCTCCACTACCTTCTTTGAGACAGGGTCTCATTTTTGCTGCTGCAAACACCAGGCTAGCTGGCCTGTGAGCTTCCAGAGCCTCCTGACTCTACCTCTCATTGCTCTAGGTATGTTGAAATTATACACACATGTACCATTTGCAACAGTCCTTACTTGGGTCCTGGGGATCTGAACTGTGGTTATCAGGCTTTTATAGCACTGAACTGTCACCACAGCCCCTGCAGATTCATTTCTGTACTCTGGGCTTTCCAGTTATGATATCTTAAGCACTTTCTATATCAATATGCAGCATTCACATGAACTTCTTTCTAGTCTTCAGATCTCAGTACAAAGTCACATCTTTAATTATCATCTCAGTCTAGGAGAAGTTTCCTTACAGTTTGCTTTATAGACCTATGTTCTTTTCCTTTATAGCACTAACCTTAAGAGTACTTATTTTAGCATCTGTCTTCCCCAAAAGGATACCAGCTCCATGAAAACCAAAACCATGTTTATCTATTTTTGCTCATCATTTTATGACCAGAACACATTGTGGAACATAGTAGACTTATCTACTACTATATATCAGGCTAATAGGCAATTAGCAGAAAATAAAAAAGACAGATACTGAGGTTTTTATTAAACATGATATTGCTTAATGTATTAGTTACATTTTAATCATTATGACAGAATGCCTGACATAAATAACCTAAGGGAGGAAAGATTTATTTTGGTGCACAGTTTCAGAGGTGTCAATCTACCACAGTGGGGAGAGTGTGGCAGAGCAATAGTTCACCTCACAGCAGCCAGGAAGCGGAAAAAGAGAATACAGAAAGGCCAAGGCAATATATAGCCCCCAGGGTATACCCTTCTAACTTTCTCTAACTAGGTCCCACCTTCTATATTTCACCATTTTCCAGTAATATCATCATAATATGAATCCATCAAGGGATTAATTCATAAGGTCAAATCTCTAATGATCTAATCATTTCTGGAAAAATCCATCACAGACAGGGATTTACTTTACTAATCTTCTAGTTATCTCTCAATCCAATCAAGTTA
The DNA here is from genome assembly GCA_036346955.1 of Dipus sagitta. NCBI lineage: Eukaryota > Metazoa > Chordata > Mammalia > Rodentia > Dipodidae > Dipus > Dipus sagitta. The sequence goes on from CM070787.1 coordinate 518,243, forward strand.
ACAAACATCATATTCAGAGTAATACAAATTTGAAAATTTTGCAAATGGGAAAAATACACTTAAGCTATGAGACAGACAAAATTTTTCTCAGAATGACTTGGAAAATTGTTATAAAGAAATATAAAAATAAGGATATTTGTTGCTCCTACATATTTTTATCTTGTATAGTGAATGTACGATCTTTTCTAAAATATTTTTATTTATTTTATTTATTTATTTGAGAGTGACAGACAGAGAGAGAAAGAGGCAGATAGATAGAGAGAGAAAGGGCATGCCAGGGCCTCCAGCAACTGCAAACGAACTCCAGATGCATGCACCACCTGGTGCATCTGGCTTATGTGGGTACTGGGGAATCGAGCCTCAAACCCAGGTCCTTAGGCTTCATAGGCAAGCACTTAACCACTAATCCATCTCTCCAGCCCTGAATATCCTATCTAGCCCCGAATATACTATCTTTTGATGGTACTATGGGTATTATCTTTTTCTTAACATATTCAACAGACAACAAGCATTTTGTGAAAACTACAGTAGCAGACAGCTTTAGGTTGCTAGGGTGAACCTCTAGACCAGGCATAAGTTATGAGAGAAAGGGATTTATTGAAACTTACAGATTTAGGGTAGATTTTATAACAGCAGAAGAAGTTGGCCCACTTTTCAGATCCAAACAAAGAGAGCAAAAAAGCCACCATCAGCACAAGCAAGAACACTTTAGGAACTCCAAGCAAAACTCAAACACTTTGTATCTCCTTAGACTGGAATTCCCCAAACACACCATATGTCTGGATCCTAGGATCCATCTGCAATGATACCTTTTCCAGACAGGCAGCTGGAGATCTAAGTTGCAAGCTTTAACAAACTTCTGAATGTATTGGGGGACATCCATTTAAACTATCACAGCTACTAAGTACTGAATGCAAATAAGCATCCTCCAAAGGGAGTGTTTCAGGGGATGGGGATATGGTTCAGTCAGTAAAGTGCGTGCCTTGCAAGCAGTAGCTCAAGCTCAAATCTCCAACATCCAGTGTAAAATGCCAATCCCAGAGGTGGAGGCACTGGGGAGGCAGAGACAGGAGAATCCTTGACCTAATCAGTGAGCTCCAGTATCAGTGAGTGACCCTGTCTTAATCAAAAATAAGACATATGATAATTAAGGAAGACATGTGACAGCAACTTCCAGCCTCCACATGTATGCCTGAATATACACATGCTCACATGCATACAAACATGCATACATGCACTTCACACAAAGAAAAAAGAAAAAAAGGTGCTGTATTATAAGTACTTCTAAAATACTACCTTCCCATGTGACTAACTCTTCAATGTTTATGAATTTATTTATTTTGTGTGGTTTTTAAATTTATGGCATTTTCAAATAGAATTTTTTGTTGATTCCCATCCCTTTCTTCCCCATCCCAATTTCTTCCCCTGTGTATTTTTCTTCCTTCTATTTACATGTCTTGACTATCCTTTTGCTTCTGTGGGTTTAAGTTAGCAGGAACAAAAGGGGAGACATTTTCACTATTGTAGATACATATAAATTTATTATTAATTAGCTTGTATTTATTTAGCTTAATTCTATATTCCTATTGCATCTCACAAGCTAATGTAAAAATGTAAACATCTATGTTGTACATAACTTATCTCTTAGCAAAACTACTGTTTGTCTATAGAAAATAAAATTCTCTGTAATGTAGATTATAGAAAACAAGATAATATTTTTATCCATATTTCTTTATAATTACTATAAAAATAAATGAAACTGAAAAATAAATGATAATTATTATTCTAAAGGAGAAATGGAGGGAACTATACATTACCCTATAGGATAATTAGTTTTTGTGGGCTGTGATGTCCTCAAAAGCCCCCAGGTGGCATTATAGCCTTGTTTTTCCTACCTTATTTGTGTTCATAGGGCACAGAATCAGAATCCACTCCAGCAAGTTAGTCCTCTTTCTCCAATGATAAATGTAAAGATGAAAAATATTATTTCCTTAATTTATTTCTTCATTTGAATAAATTGTCTTAGTTCTGAAAAATCTATGAATTTAGCATTTTGATTTACTAAGATAAACCATTTTCCAAATAATTTAGTAGTTGAGATAGGAATGGTTTATCTATTAAACAGATGATGAATTTGAGATACAATAAGGTTAAAACATTTCTCACTGACACATAATTCTGGAAAATGTTATGGGTATATTGTAATGCATACTTACTCTTGGTACTTTGATGTCTATATATCTCAAAAAGGTAGAAGAAAAGGCTTTATAAGACAAATAACTGTTTGAAGAACTGAATATGTTTGAACTGATTTAAACATTACATAGTATGTAAGTGGTCATGTGTATACAATTTTTATGTTTAATGTATCAGTTAAAAATAAATATAACTTAAAACAAAAAAAAAAAAGAATTCACAGACTAAAATTTCCCAAAAGAATAAAATATAATTTTCATGGATACTACTTTACCTTTAAGAATTCATACTTTAAATATGTATATATAGTATAAATTTAATCTCAAATAATCTCAGTTTGAAGTGATGTTTCTCTGCAATTGTTACCAATTTTTTTGGTGGCCTCTGGAAAAAAAATGTCATTTTTCTAAGCTTATATTTTATTCTCTGATTTTCAAAACAAGACCACTATATTTATAAAACTGAAAAATATTTTTGAGTATATTTTCCAGCTAATATAAAATAATGAAATTTATATAGTTAAAGAATACACTTTTAAAGCCGGGCGTGGTAGTGCACGCCTCTAATCCTAGCACTTGGGAAGCAGAGGTAGGAGGATCGCCATGAGTTCGAGGCCACCCTGAGACTCCATAGTGAATTCCGGGTCAGCCTGGGCTAGAGTGAGACCCTACCTCGAAAAACCAAAAAAAAAAAAAAAAAAGAATACACTTTTAGGTACTTCAAAAACATAATTCAATGCAGAATTACTATAATAAATATGAGAGGAAAATAATTATTATACTTCCAGGTTATTTATATTAAGTAAAATAAATTTGTTTAAATTATTACCCTATGTATTTGTATATGCAGAGTTTTTTAATATTTTATTTTTATTTATTTATTGGAGAGGGAGAAAAAGAGACAGAGAGAGAGAGAGAGAGAGAGAAAATGGGTGTGCCAGGGCTTCCAGCCACTGCAAATGAACTTCAGATGCATGTGCCACCTAGTGCATCTGGCTTACTTGGGTCTTGGAGAATCAAACCTGGATCCTTAGGCTTTGCAAGCAAGTGCCTTATCCACTAAGCCATTTCTCCAGCCCATAAACAGAGTGTTTGCTTGTTTGTTTGTTTTTCAAGGTAGGGTCTTGCTCTAGCTCAGACTAACCTGGAATTCACTATGCAGTCTCAGGCTAACCTCAAACTCACAGTGATCCTCCTACCTCTGCCTCACGAATGCTGGGATGAAAGGTGTGCATCATCATGCCTGGCCAAAGAAATTTTTTTATATTTTAGCTTCCTGTAAATTATTTTGAAAGTATACTTTTTTAAATATTTTATTTTTATTTATTTATTTATTTGACAGAAAAAGAGAGAGAGAGAGAGAATGGGCGCACCAGGGCCTCCAGCCACTCACTACAGATGAACTCCAGATGCATGTGCCCCCTTGTGCATCTGGCTAACGTGGGTCCTGGGGAATCGAACCTGGGTCCTTCGGCTTTGCAGGCAAACACCTTAACTGCTAAGCCATCCCTCGAGCCCTTGAAAGTATATTTTACAAATTTATCAAGCCATGCTTCAATAGTAGGTATCATAATCATTTATATGGTAGGATTTTTCCAACAATATTTGTATCCACTTTATTTACTAAATAATTAACATAAACACCAAGTATTTAGTATTTAATTTTTCCAAACAATATTTGTATCCACTTTATTTACTAAATAATTAACATAAACACCAAGTATTTAGTATTTAATTTTTCCAAATTTTATATACCTACTGTTCTATCAGATCATCTGTACATAATACACTGAGAAAGTCAAACAAAACTATATTGTTGAAAATCAATTATTTTAAATTTGACTTTAAAATACCTTCTATTAGAAACTCAGACCAGGTTAGAAAAAAATTAACATTGTTTTATAAAAACTCTCTAGTCTGCACTTAAGTTAAAATGATTTTTAGGGGTTTGAGAAATGGCTTAGCAGTTAAGGTACTTGTCTGCAAAGCCTAAGGACCCAGGTTCGATTCCCCAGTACCCACATAAGCCAGATGCACAAGGTGGTACATGCATCTGGAGTTCATTTGCAGTGACTTGAGGCCCTGTGTGCCCATTCCTCTGCCTCTTCCTCTCTCTGTATCTCTCTCCCTCCCTCCCTTTCTCAAATAAATAAAATATTTAAAATGGTTTCTAGAATCTCTTATTTTTCATCTTTTTTTTTTTTTGGTTTTTCGAGGTAAGGTCTCACTCTAGCCTAGGCTGACCTGGAATTCACTATGGAGCCTCAGGGTGGCCTCGAACTCACGGCGATCCTCCTACCTCTGCTCCCGAGTGCTGGGATTAAAGGCGTGCGCCACCACGCCCGGCATTATTTTTCATCTTTATTGAGTTTATTTTATGTTAAATGTGAGATTCATTTCAAAACTATTCCAGTTCTAGGAATACATTTAAAATTGTGAGTTTTCATTACTTTTTTAAAAATTTATTTTGCACTCCATGGGAGGGAATACATCCCTGATACTGAAAACTTAAAACAGGGGTAGTCATGAGCCCTAGGAGTATAACATCTGCTGCTATCTGGCTAAATGTATATACTATGCTTATCAAACTGCCCAGTAAGTACCTCTCTTAATGTCCATACCCTTATATTAATTCTACTGTCACTTTTGGTAGAGAATCTTCTCTTTTCAGATGGCAGTGACCTTGGGATGACTCAGAAGGCATCATGGTGCTGGAAAGAAGTGACCAGAGTGCTCAGTACTGCAATATCTCTATCATGCCTTCTAAGGCTCAGGGTCTATTGCAGAAGAGGTGGTGGAAAGAATGTAAGAGCCAAAGGAAGGGTAGGACTCCTTACAATGTGCTCCTGCAGACACAAAATGGCCTGGATATCTATGACCTCACAGTACCTGACACTACCTACACAAGACCATCATAATAAGAGGAAAAGATCATAACATCAAAATAAAAGAGAGACTGATTGATATGGGGAGAATGGAGTTTCAAAGGGGAAAGTGGGGGGGGGAGGGTATTACCATGAGATATTTTTATATAATCATGGAAGTTGTTAATTAAAAAAATTTATTTTGATGCTAGGTATTGTAGCTAAGGTCTCACCTACCACTGACACATACCCTGGCCCTACAATTAACTTTTATTGTTATACAACCTATCACATCTTTTCTATTTCTATTACATACAAGCAAGCCAAGCTCCAGAAGATTAACTAATCTCAGCCCCTAGATTCATCACTGAAAATATTGAGGGAAATTATTCTCAATACAATATAATTATTTCAATATATTTTTCCAATTCATCAAAATTTTATGCTTTTTAGTAACTGAACAAATAACCTTTAAAACATAGGCCTCTAAATTACTTTTCCTTTTAAGTCACTTGTGGGAAAAACCATAATTAGAGAACTAACAATCAGTTGAGAAAGCCACTATAATTACTTATGTTACCCTTTTGGTATAGGATCACTCTCTTATGGGGTTCCAGGCTCATTTAGAATGGATTGATTAAATAAAATTAGATTAGTTAAATGAGAAGCTACAGCTATCCCTTGAAAAACTACCTAGCAAACATGCATAGACAGTACCTTAGTAATCTCTTTACAACAGTGATTCTGACCTCCAAGTTATGACTGATAGCAGCACTCTTATCCAAAGATCTTTAAGCCCCTTTTCACCTTTAACCTGTTTGAACACTTTTTCTGTAGATTACGCTTGGTGTCATTCAAACTTTCAAGACCAAAGTCAGACCAAAGTAGAACAAAACATATAGTTTCAATCTGATCACATTCAGTAGCTGTGAATATTTTGCACATTTGTTTTCTTACTTTAAAAAAAAAACACATTTGCTTCTACAATGTAGTAAAGCAAAATTGACATTGTGCTTATGTCATTTCAACCCCAAATACTTTTGTGTAAATCTATAAAATGAGGACAATTTTATTTCACCACAATATGATCATACCTACAAAATTAACAATGATTCTCTAGTATCTGTTAGTCAATATTAAATTTCCTTGTTATTTGTCTAAAAATATGCTTTTATAGTTGTTACATAGTTCTTTTTGCATGGCTGTGTATTCAACCCAGGGCTTTGTGCATACTAGCCAAAAACCCTGCCACTGAGCTATGCCCCAGCCTATAGTCTAATCATGTTAAATATTTATTGCTATTTCACTATAAGTATTCTACATGTGGATTCTTTTCTTTGAAATTTTTTAAGTGTTTTTATTTATTTATTTATTTGCAAGCAGAGAGAGAGAGAGAGAGGGAGGGAGAGAGAGAGAGAAAGACAGAGATAATGAGAATGAACACACCAGGGCCTCTTGTGATTGCAAACAAACTCCAGATGCATGCTTTTTTGTGTGTGTGCTTCTGGGTTTATGTGGGTACTGGGAAATCAAACCTCGGGCAGGTAGGCTTTGCTGGCAAGTGTCTTTAACTGCTGAGCCATTTCTCCAGCCCTTTTTTTTTTTTTTTTTCTCAAGGTAGGGTCTCGCTCTAGCCCAGGCTGATCTCAAATTCACTATGCAGTCTTAGGGTGGTTTCAAACTCACAGTGATCCACCTACCTCTGCCTCCCAAGTGCTGAGATTAAAATTAAATGATTAAATGATTAAATGATTACTTCTTATATCATTTGTGCTTTTTACACCAATATATACAAGTTTTGGCTCTCTCATACTTTTTCCAGTATGTTAATGTTATAATAAAATCACATTGAAAAGTCCTTTTTTATAACACATATAAAAATCACATTTTCTATGTAAGTAGTGGCCTGCGATTCATTACAACTGTAATTATAATTCAACAAGTCAAAAATATTTTTTGTCCTATCAATACCATCCTGATGATTAGGTTTGGTTGAATTTGAAACTTGGTATGGACTCCTCTCTTATAGCTATCCCATATGAAATTTAATTTCCTTAATATTCAGCTTAAAGCTATAGCTAATGCCTTCATTTTTCACAGAGAATTTCAAGTTAAAAATGAAAATTTTGGGGCTGGAAAGATGGTTTATTGGCTAAGGCGCTTGCCTATGAAGCCTAAGGACCTATGTTCAATCTCTCTCCAGATCCCACATAAGCCAGACACACAAAGGTAAGGCTAGTGCAAGGTCACACATACGTACTAGGTGGTGCAAGCATCTGGAGTTCGATTGCAGTGGCTGAGACCCTGGTGCACCAATTCTGTCTCTCTTCCTCTGTCTCTTTCTCTCTAAAATAAACAAATAAATTAAAAAAATTTTAAATGAAAAGTTTCTTAATACCTGTGGCCCACCTAGAAAATGTGAACTCATGATAAATATCTCAGAAAAGACTTTCCACTATCCTTATTTTAATAAAAGCCTAATTGTGGGTCCTGTTAGCAAAGAAGACTCATAATTATGATAAATAAGTAACTGGACTAGATGCTCTAGTAAAAACAAATGTTCAGACTAAAGTAAATAAATCCTAGCTGTACAAAAATACATGTTAAGTAGGATATAAAGATATTAGAGATAAATGAACAAAAAACATATATCATGAAATCATCTACAAAAAGTAAACTGGTGTATCTATAATACTATCAGGCAAAAGATTAAGGCATAAAACTATTAGAGGTAGAAAGCAATATTTGTAGTAATAAAACGCTCAATTTATATGGAAGATCTAACAGTTCTAAATTTGTATGCACCTAATAATGTGGCCTCAAATGTATAAAGCAAACATTATAGAATTAGTGGTAGAACTAGATAAATCTACTATCATGAATAAATTGGTTGACTATAGCAATTATTTAATTTAAATACAAAAAATTGATTTCATTGATAATAATGGGACAGTGCACCAAACAACTCAAACACACATAGAATGTTCCCTGGTGGTCTAGTGGTTAGGGCTCAGTGCTCTCTTTCAAGCACACATAGAACACTTTCAAAAACTGAAGATGTGAGGGGCGTGGTGGCACACGCCTTTAATCCCAGCACTTGGGAGGCAGAGGTAGGAGGACTGCCATGAGTTCGAGGCCACCCTGAGACTCCATAGTGAATTCCAGGTCAGTCTGGGCTAGAGTGAGACCCTACCTCGAAAAACCAAAAAAAAAAAAAAAAACTGACCATGTGCTTCAAAGCATATCTTCACAAATTTTTAAAAACTAATACTGTACAAAATATGTTCTATAAGTATGATGTAGCTAAAATAAATGTTAATATTTAAAAGTTTTTTTTTATTTAAAAATTTTCACATACTTTATAAACAGAAAATGTACATCTAAATGATGAAAGGGCCAAAGAAAATCATACAAATATGTTTAAAGTTTTCCTTTGTTTATAATTAACACATAGTAATGACACATATTTTGCAGGGTGTAGTATGATGTACATGTACCTATTATATGAGCAAATCAGGGGAATGATCACACCTACCACCTCAAACATTTCTCATTTCTTTGTGGTGATAATATTAAAATATTCTCTCCTATTTTTTAATACATTTTATTTATTTATATGAGAGTGGGAAAGAGGGGGAGAGAGGCAGAGGGAGGGAGGCAGAGAGAAAGAGAAAGAGAGAGAGAGCATGCCAGGGCCTCCATTCACTGCAAAGGAACTCCAGATGCGTGCACCCCCTTGTGCATCTGGCTTACCAGGAGCCTGGAGAATCAAACTGGGATCCTTTGACTTTGCAGGCAAATGCCTTAACAACTAAGCCACCTCCCCAGCCCTGTCCTATTTTTGACATGTACGTTGTTCTTACCTATAATCATCCTACTCATACCTTACCCCAACTCACAGAAAATAGTTTGAATTGAAAATTCAAAAATTAAAACCTGTAAGATTTTAAGGAGTGATTTAAAAGAAATTTATAGTATTAAGTGCATTTTAAAATATGTTTTTTCTTTATTTATTTGAGAAAGAGGTAAAGAGAGAGAGAGAGAGTGTGTGTGTGTGTAAAAGAGAGAGAGAATTGGCACACCAGGGATTTCCAGCTACTGCAAACGAACTCCAGATGCATGCACCCCATTGTGAACCTGGCTTACGTGGGTCCTGGAGAATCAAACTGGGGTCCTTAGGCTTTGTAGCCTTAACTGCTAAGCCATCCCTCCATCCCATTAAATGCATATTTTAAAAGACTGAAAATTAATAAGTAGAGCATTATTCACAAGAAGTCAGGAAAGAGATATCAAATTAAGGTCAACAGAAGGAAAACAAAGGTCATATCAAAAATGATGAAATAGCACTTGCTTCAGCAGCACATATACTTATCCATTCGTCTAGTGATGGACATTTGAGTTGATTCCAGCTCTTAGCTATTACAAATTAAGCCGCTATAAACATGGTTGAGCAAATCTCTCCAGACTGAGGTTTGTAGGTTTTAGGGTACATGCCCAGTAAGGGAATAACTGGGTCTGTTGGTAACTCTATAGACAGCTTTTGTAGGAGTCTCCATATTGCTTTCCAAAGTGTTTGTACCATCTTACATTCCCACCAGCAGTGGATTAGGGTTCTTATTTCTCCACATCCTTGCCAGCATTTATTTATTTATTTAATATTTTTTTTGTTTTTTATTTTTATTTATTTATTTGATAGCAACAGACAGAGAAAGAGGCAGATACAGAGAATGGGTGCGCCAGGGCCTCCAGCCACTGAAAACGAATTCCAGATGTGTGGGGCCCCTTGTGCATCTGGCTAATGTGGCTCCTGGGGAAACAAGCCTTGAACTGGGGTCCTTAGGATTCACAGGCAAGCGCTTAACCGCTAAGCCATCTCTCAAGCCCACTAGCATTTATTTTCATTTGATTTTTTAATGTTTGCTATCCTTACTGGGGTAAGGTGGAATCTCATAGTTGTTTTAATTTGCATTTCTCTGATGATTAGGGATGATGAAAATTTTCTTAAGTGTGTGTTTGACACTTGTATTTCTTTCTCTGTGAAATGCCTGTCCAGTTCTTTGCCCAATTTTGTGAGTGGGTTGTTTAACTTTTTACTGTTTAGATTTTTGAGTTCTTTGTAGATTCTAGAGATTAGGCCTCTGTCAGTTGGATATTCAGCAAATATTTTCTCCCATTCTGTGGGTAATCTGTTGGCTTTGCTTATTGTATGTATGTGTGTGAAGAAACTCTTCAGCTTCATGTGATCCCATTGGTTCAGTGTTTGTTTAAGATCCTTGCTACTGGAGTTTTGTTCAGGAAGTCTTTTTCCATTCCTATATCATGAAAAGTTCCTCATATATTTTCTTCCAGTAGCAGCCAAGTTTCTGGTCTTATATTGAGGTCTTTGATCCATTTGGACTTGAGTGTTGTGCATGGCAAGATGTGTGGATCAAGTTTCAATTTCTTGCATATGGTTATCCAGTTTGTCCAGCACCATTTGTTGAAGATGCTGTCTTTTTTCCAGCCTATATTTAAGGCCTTTGTCAAATGTCAAGTAGCTGTAGTTGCTTGACCCAAAGTCCAGGTCCTCAATTCTATTCCATTGGTCTATACTCCTGTTTTTATGCCAGGACCATGCTGTTTTTATTACCATGGCTTTGTAATACAGCTTTAGATCAGGTATGGAGATGCCTCCAGAGGTATTTCTTTTGCTGAGGATATGCTTGGATATCCGAGGCCTTCTGCCTTTCCATGTGAATTTTGAGATCATTTTTTCTATCTCTGTGAAGAACAATGTCAGGATTTTAATTGGAATTGCATTAATTCTGTATATTGCCTTTGGTAGGACTGCCATTTTCACAATGTTAATTCTGCCTATCCAGGAGCATGGGAGGTCTTTCCATTTTCTCAAGTTCTCTTCAGTTTCTTTTTTGAGTGTTCTTATGTTTTCATTGTATAGATCATTCACTTCCTTGGTTAACATTATTCCAAGGTATTTTTGTTGTTGTTGCTGTTGCTATTGAAAATGGGACGATGTCCCTTATTTCTTTCTCTGTATCTTTGTCATTTGCATATAGAAAGGCTACTGATTTTTGTGCATTGATTTATATCTTGCTACTTTGCTAAAGGAGTTAATCACCTTCAAGAGTTTTGGGGTGGAGTCTCTTGGGTCTCAAGTATAGAATCATGTCATCTGTGAATAGAGCTAAATTAACTTCTTCCTTTCCAAATTGTATCCCTTTTATTTCTTTCTCCTGTCTTGTTACTTGAGCTAGGACTTCCAGTACTATATTGAAGAGCAGAGGTGAGAGTGGACACCCCTGTCTTGTTCCTGATCTCAATGGGAATTCCTCCAGTCTCTCTCCATTAAGTATTATTTGGGCTTTAGGAGCTTTGTATATAGCCTTTATTATGTTAAGATATGAACCAACCATGCCAGTTCTCTTCGATGTTTTGATCATGATGTGATGTTGTATTTTATCAAAGGCCTTTTCTGCATCTATCAAAATGACCATGTAGTTTTTGTGTTTAACTTTGTTTTGTTTTGTTTTGTTTGGTTTTTTGAGGTAGGGTTTCACTCTAGCCCAGGCTGACCTGGAATTCACTATGTAGTCTCAGGGCGGCCTTGAACTCAAGGTGATCCTCCTACCTCTGCCTCCCAAGTGCTGGGATTAAAGGCATGCACCACCATGCCCAGCTTTTTTTTTTTTTAACCTTGTTTATATGGTGTATTACATTGACAGATTTCTGTATGTTGAACAACCCCTGCATTCCTGGGATGAATCCCACTTGATCAAGGTGGATAATGCTTTTGATGTGTTGTGGGATTTGGTTTGCGAGGATTTTGTTCAGGATCTTTGCATCTAAGTTCATCAGGGAAATAGGCCAGTAGTTTTCTTTTCTTGTGGCATCTCTGCCTGGTTTTGGAATTAAGGTGATACTAGCTTCATAGAAGGAGTTGGGGAGCTTTCCCCATTCTCCAATTGTGTGGCACAGTTTGAGAAAGATTGGCTTGAGTTCTTCCAAGAAGGTTTGATAGAATTCAGCTGAGAAGCCATCTGGTCCTGGACTCTTCTTTTGGGGGAGGTTGGTTTATTACCTTTTCAATCTTGATGAGTGTGATAGGTTTGTTTAGGAGATTGATCTGCTCTGAGTTTAGCTTTGGTAGATGGTATGTGTCCAGGAATTTACCATTTTCCTCCATACTATCCAGTTTTGTGGAGTAGAAGTTTTTGAAATAAGTCCTGATTATTCTCCCAAATTCACTTATGTCTATTGTAAGCTCTCATTTTTCATTTCTAATTTTGTTAATTTGAAGCGTCTCTCTCTCTCTCTCTCTCTCTCTCTCTCTTTTTGCTTGATCAAATTGGCCAGGGGTTTGCCAATCTTTATTTTTTCAAAGAGCCAGCTCTTAGTTTTGTCAATTTTCTTAGTTTCCAATTCATTAATTTCTGCTCTGATCTTAATGACAATATGTCTTGGAGAGTTTGTCCTTTGGTCCAATGTGTTTGAAGTTCTGTTAGCTTCTTGTATCTTGATGGGCCTTTCTTTTGAGAGAGTGGGAAAGTTTTCTTCGATTATTTTGTTAAATAAGTTCTCCATGCTTTTGTTCTGAATTTCTTCCCCTTCTGGCATTTCCATGATCCAGATGTTGATATGTTTAAGGGTATCCCACAATTCCTTCATGTTCTGTTCACAGAAAATTTTGAACTTATTGAAACTTTTGAACTCTTGAACTGTTTTTTCTGTCTTGTCTTTCAGATCTGAGTTTCTATCCTCCACATGGTTGACTCTATTCTTGAGAGCTTCTAAAGAGTTTTGGGCTTCTTCAAGTAGGTTAGCATTTTCTACTAGTTTTCTATGTATAGTTTCCATCCCTCTGTCAAGTTCCCTTTTCACATCATTTTCTGATTTTCTTGATGCCTTTTGGGATTGATCCTTGCATTTCTTTATGTCTTCATTTAGCATCACCAGCTGATTTTTGAGGTCCTCTTTTTTTTTTTCTCACTGTTCTTCAGATCTTTTAACTGTCTTTGAACTCCTTGCATTTTCTTATCTATTAGGGCCTGTCTAGTGATGGCAGCATCCACACAATTATCAGTCCTTTGTTGCTTTTCTGAAAATTGTACCAGTATCTTGGTCAGGGTTACATTGCTCATAGCTTCATTTTGGTGTTCTGATCCTAATGTCTCTTCTATGTTTTGATTAAAGACATCCATTGTAGGACTGGGTGATCTTACTGGATTTACTTGCATTTGATTTTTCATATTATTTCTTTTGTGCTATGGTCTGCCCATCACAGTGTATGGGCAGGGAGAGTAGGACTGTGGTCTCAATGGGTGAAAGAAGTGGTGCATCTTGGTGGAGCTGGCCTAAGCTTACACATGGGCAAGCAGATGGGCAGAGCCGTCCTGAGCTCACATGTGGGTAGGTGGATCAGTCACCCACATGGTGAGCAGACAGGGGGATTGGGCCTGAGCTCCCATGGGTGGACGGGCAGAGCTGGCTTGATCTTGCATGGTGGATGGGAAAAGTGGGCCTGAGCTCATGCATGGGCTGTTGGCCAGAGCAGCCTGAGCTCTTGCCTGGCAAGTAGATGGGTGGGTCAGGCCTGAGGTGGCCAGTATGGCCTGACCTGCACATATGCAGTGGGCAGATGGGGGATTGGGCCTGAGCTAGCATGGGCGGACAGGCAGAGTGTTCCAGAGCTTGTGCGTGGGCTGGTGGAATAGGCCTGAGCTCACATGTGGATAGGTGGCCACAGCAGCAAGTGGGCAGATGGGCAGAGCAGGCTGAGCTTTCACGGGCAGATGGGTGGCAAGGGCCTAAGTTCAGGCATGCAAGGCAGGCAGATGGACGGATCGGCCCTGAGCTTGCCAGCCAAGGTCACACGTGGGCTGGAGTAGCCAAGCAATTGCCCCTGAGCAGTGAGGCAAGTGGAACTATGCTGGCCTGGGTCCCCTTTCCTGCAGTAAGTGTGGGAGTATCCTGAGGCTGGGACTATGGCTAGGCTGGCTGCTTGGGAGGATTGGGGGACTGGTGGGCTACCCAAGAGTGAGGGAATCAGCCAATTCCCTTTTTTCCCCCTCCGTGGCCTCCCCCTAGTGATCTATTAGAGATTTCTCTCCCCTAAAAGACCCAGTGAACCCTTAATGCCTTGCTTTTCCTTCCCAGGGAGGTGTGGAGCATTTAGGCAGATGCCATCTTGACCTGAAGTCGCCAATATCTTTTGTGAGACTAAATTACCTTGATAACAAGCCTAACAAGGATATTCTGAGAAGAATAAAATTACTAGCCAATATCATTCAACTTATCTAAAATAAAAAGCAGATCAGTAAACAAAATACAACAACATTTAGAGGATAATACATCATGACCAAGGCATATTGATTACAGAAATGTTTTCTGGAGTAACATTCTGAAACCAATCAACAAAATTCAGAACATTAATGCAATTAGAGAGAAAAATAATATGATTATGAGTGATGGTTAATCATCATTATAACTTGACTGAATTTAGAATCACCTAGGAAACACACCTTTAAGCAAGTCTGTGAGGGAGCATACATAGAGGTTTAACTGAGGAGGGAAGACACACCTGGAATATGAGCAACATATTCTCATGGTCTGGGGTTCTGAATTGAATAAAAAGCAACAAAGGAGAAAGCAAGCTGAGCACTAGCATTCATCTCTCTCTGCTTCCTGGCTGCCAAAGCAATTAGACCCACTGTCCCATACTCCTACCAGGAATGAAGTGATATAAGGATAAAATAAGAGAATTCATGTATGAATGATGGTGTTATGTATGATGCACAGAAGAAGAAAACTGACACTTGACTTGTAAGGTTCAAAGAAGAGACAAAAGAGTAAGGCAATACACTAACAGCATTGTTACTAACCTAGAAAACCCTCAGGTCAGTGTGGGAGCTTTTTCCACATCTTTACAGCCTATCAGATTCTTTCCTCAGGGTTTTCTGTGCAGTGGCTACTTCCTGGCATTATGCCTGTGGGTTTCAAAAGGTTAAAGAGCTAGTCTCACCAGTACTGAATCTTTCATTGCAAGACCTACAGAATCCTGTTATTAACTGTGTTAAATAAGTAGGAGTTTTAAATACCCATGCATATGATTTTACAAGGGAATGAACCTAGGGCTTTATGCATAATTAGGCAAGCACTCTACTAATGAGCTATATCCCAGCACCCTCACCCTTAACTTTTGTTTTGTTTGTTGAGAAAGGGTCTCATTAAATTGTGCAGGCTGGCCTTGAACTCACTCTCTAGCCCAGATAGAGGTAGATATTGTGATTCTCCTGCCTCAGTCTCCAAAGAATCTGGGATTGTAGGCCTGCACCCCCAGGCCTGGTTCATGTTGGCTAGTTTAAAAGCATACTAGTATTATAGTTACTATGTAACTATTAACCTACAGTGTGCAATATAAGATACTTTGTGAAAATTTAAATCATTCTAGTTGAAAGTGAAGATTCTATCTATATAAGTATACATAGTTTTTAAAAACTCATTATTTACTTTTAAAGTTAAATATAAGGGTAGGGTTTCTTTGATTTTTTTTTAAAAAGTCTTATAAGCTAATAAAAATCCTCTATGGATAGAATATTTAAATTTAAATAGTCCTGAATAAAAACTATAATCAAAACAAACAATTCCAGAGAACAATCTAGAACAAAGTTACATTTACCAAATTATATATGTGGGGCAAACCTTATATAGACATAATAAATAAAACCAAAAGTAACTGGTCAGAGACTATGGGAAACAGTTTTGAGTAAAATGCAAATAAAATTACAACTTAGCCAAATATTTAGTAAACATTTAATATAGGTAAGGCACAGTCTAAAAATTGATCATTCCAATAGGATATAAGACAGATCTTACCCATAGGAACCAAAGTCTAAAAGCAATAGATGACAAGTGATAATGGTCTTAATGCCTTGTTCCCCATTTTCTGTTGCAGAAACCATAATGCCACAGGTTGAGTAAGTGATAAAGAAAAAAGATTAATTTTGGTTCAAAGTTCTGTCTTCTTCATTGACAAAATCCGGAGACAGCAAAGAACACTCAACAGATACCTGACACATATGAGAGAGCTAGCCAGACTGGTTTTGAATACATACTCTCAAGACCACATATTAACACATTATTCTGTTAATTACATAAATGGACTAGCCTATTTATGAGGGCTGAGCCCTGATTACCTCTTAAAAGTCTCACCTCTTGGGCTGGAGAGGTTGCTTAGTGGTTAAGGCACTAGCCTGTGAAGCCTAAGGACCCAGGTTCGATTCCCCAGTACTCACGTAATCCAGCTACATACAGTGGCCCATGCATCTGGAGTTCATTTGCAGTGGCTAGAGGCCCTGGCATACCTATTCTCTTCCTCTCTCTCTCTCTCTTCTCCTTCCTCTCTCTCTCAAATAAATAAATAAAAACATTTAAAAAGGCTCACCTCTCAATATTTCATAATAGGAATTAAATTCAAACATGGGTTTCAAAGGGAACAAACCATAGTCATGCACAAATTAAGACAAAATGAGCCTGGTATATTTAAACATCATACAGCACTTTAACTGTTATGGATAAATACCAAAGATATTCATGAAACTAGTGATTTTTGAGATTCTTTTTAAGAGTCATGGTTAATTTTAGCTAGATAAATTCTAAGTCAGGTCATTATTTTCTTTCTCGGTTCCCCTCACAGACTCAGCTGCACTCAGTATGCTTCATTTCCTATCCTAGATTGTTTCCCTGATGTTCCATTCTTACTGTGGAGAGAAAATGCAACTCTTTATTGTCTAGAGCCAGCTTCTTCCTTCTGAAGGGAACCCATTCTTGTGAATCACAAAGGCCCTGAGGTGCTGTACCCATGCAAAGTGTGATTCATGTTGTGGATATTTCTTACAAACTGAGAAAGTGTTTACTTTGGAATGTCAAAAGTAATGTCAGACCCTAAAGTAATGTGGCTTTCTCTCTTGGGAAGCTAGTGCAGTACCTTCACTTTACACCAGCCAATTGGCTTTTGGTGAAGGGTTTGCTTCCTACTTTGCATATATGTCAGCTTCTTGCTATACTTATCCTCACAGAGAAGAGTCATCATCTTTTCAGAGTCTCTTCTCATAAAGGCATTAATCTTAGCATGAGAGCTCCACCTTCATTTTCTGATTATCTATTAAAGATGTCTGTCAAGTAACACTACGATGGGCTTAAGGGTTTCAGCATTTTGAGAAGTCACAACCACTCCTCTCATTAGCATTGTCATAGTTTGATTCAGGTGTCCCCCATAAACTTTGATGTTCTGAATGCTAGGTCCCCAGCTGATGGAGATTTGGGAATTAACACCTCCTGGAGGAGGCAGTGTATTGTTGGGGGTGGGCTTATGGGTATTATAGCCTTGAAGGGGCCTGAGTGCTCAAGGAGTGTCCTGTTCTTTAAAGTCTGCTTTACTCCCCCACCCCCAGATTAACAAATTAGCACCCTACCTGGTATTGTGGAGTACAAGAAATTCAGGAAAGAGAGGGTCATTGAGTTTGCAATGCAGTCTTGTGTTCTGGAAATAGCCATGGGCAGTGTGAAGCAGGTTTGCTGGATGCCTGCATGGAGACCCACTGGAGCCCTGAGGATGAACCGTGGGTTGCAGTGGAGATATATATATATAAAATATCCCCTTGCCAGTGTTCGGCACACTCTCCTGTTGCTATTGTCCACCTTATGTTGGCCAGGGAGTGATGTCCACCCTCTGCTCATGCCATTATTTTCCTATGCCATCGTGGAGCTTCCCCTCGAGTCTGTAAGCCAAAATAAATGTTTTTTTCCCCCAAAGCTACTCTTGGTTGGGTGATTTCTGCCAGCAATGTGAACCTGACTGCAACAAGCAACATCTGTAGAAAACAGTTGAGATCACCCTTCTACAAACAGTTACTTTGCCAGGCTATTTTCCTAGATCTAGCTACCTACCTTTAAATGTTCTGCTTTGGATCAGTGTTTCTCAAATTCTTATGTTCATAAGAATCACCTGACCCTCTTGCTGAAATGCAGGTTCTTATTTACCCAGTCCAGAATGGGTGCAGTTGATCTAGAAGTGGTGCCTAGTAATTTTCCAGAATGAAATAGAAAGAGACAAAGAAAATATATAAAAAATGTTAAGAGCCATGGAGCACAGACTGAAAAGATATACATGTAATCAGATGACACTTGGAGAGAAGAGAGAAAATGTGATGAAACAACAGTTGGGCTAAAGAGTTTGCAAAACTGATGATGGACAGCAATCCACAGATTAATGAAACCCAACAAGTTTTTAAGCAGTGTATTGAAATACCTAGATCTTATCATAATAATAGCAAAAAGCCACTGACAAAATGATCTCGTATCCAACTAGAGAGGAAAGTCCTATTGTCTTTAAAGGGAAAACAGT
The DNA here is from genome assembly GCA_036346955.1 of Dipus sagitta. NCBI lineage: Eukaryota > Metazoa > Chordata > Mammalia > Rodentia > Dipodidae > Dipus > Dipus sagitta. The sequence goes on from CM070787.1 coordinate 536,704, forward strand.
GAACTGAGAGCTCAAGTTTCAACAACAGTAGAAGCCAGGAGACATGGGAAAAAAGCATACACTTTGCTAACAGCAGAAACTTGAGGCTGCTTGCTCACATCTGAGCAAATCAGGAAGCAGAGCAGAGATAAATGTTTGACACTTAGCTTCTTTCTCTTCTTTCCTTTTTATTCTGTCAGAGATCACAGCCCATAGAATGGAGCCACCTACACTCAGGGTGGAATATAATCTGATTTTTGTGGTTAACCACTTCCAAAATTGGTTCAGATATTAAGATTGTTGACACTGCATGGAGGCCAAGAGACTATGATAAATGTTTGTTAAATACAAATTGACTTTCTGGGAAAAACAGGACAAGGACCCGTGGTAGTTACAAATAGCTTAAGTAAGGGAGGAGTAACTGGCTTTGGGTTTTATGGTGGTAAATGGTAGGACTGGGGTGAGATCTTCACAAGTAACATAAAGTTTATGTGACTTAAACATCCTATTGGATAAAAAGGAGCATCTGGGTTTTCTTATTAACTTTGCTTGATTCTACATAAGGGAAAGGGAAAAGGGTAGAACCTGAAGACAATTAGTAGGTGAATATGAAAACCAGAGTCCAACTCTAATAGATCCTTTTACACACAAAAATAAAAAAAATCACTTATGGGCTGGAGAGATGGCTTAGCGGTTAAGCGCTTGCCTGTGAAGCCTAAGGACCCCGGTTCGAGTCTCGATTCCCCAGGACCCACATTAGCCAGATGCACAAGGGGGCGCATGCATCTGGAGTTTGTTTGCAGTGCCTGGAGGCCCTGGTGTGCCTATTCTCTCTCTCAATCTCTCTCTCTCTCTCCCTCTCTCTCTCTCTCTCCCTCTTTCTCTTTGTGTCTATTGCTCTCAAATAAATAAATAAACAAAAATATCACTTATGGTTTAAAAATTAAATATTAAAAGCAGAAGTAGGGGCTGGAGAGATGGCTTAGCGGTTAAGGCACTTGTCTTGCAAAGTCTAAGAATGCTTGTTCTAATCTCCAGGTCTCATGTAGCCAGATGCCAAAGCGTCACAGTGTACAATGTCGCACATACACACAAGGGGGTGTGCATCTGGAGTTTGTTCACAATGAATGAAAGGCCCTGGAATTCCCATTCTCTGTCTCTCTGCCTCTTTCCCTTTCTCTGTCTCTTTCAAAAATAAAAAATAAAATACAGCATAAAACTTTTTTTTTTTTTTTTTTTTGGTTTTTCGAGGTAGGGTCTCACTGTAGCCCAGGCTGATCTGGAACTCACTATGGAGTCTCAGGGTGGCCTCGAACTCAAGGCGATCCTCCTACCTCTGCCTCCCGAGTGCTGGGATTAAAGGCGTGCGCCACCACGCCCGGCGCAGCATAAAACTTTTAAAAGGCAATATTGAAGAATAGTTGTATGATGTCAAGGCAGTGACAATTTTGCTACACAGCACACAAAGGTCTAACTATAAGAGTGACACATTTAATTTATATTAAAGTTAAGAATGCCAGGCATGAAGCCCAGCGTGGTGTTGCACACCTTTAATCCCAGCACTTGGGTGGCAGAGGTAGGAGGATCGCCATGAGTTCAAGGCCACCCTGAGACTTCATAGTTAATTCCAGGTCAGCCTGGGCCAGAGTGAGACCCTACCTCAAAAAAAAAAAAAAAAAAGAATGCCAGGCATGGTGGAGCATACATTTAATCCCAGCACCCGGAAGGCTGAAGTTGAAGGATTTCTGTGAGTTTGAGGCCAGCCTGGGACTACAAAGTAACTTCCAGGTCAGCCTGGGCTACAATAAGACCCTACCTCAAAAAAAAAAAAGAAAGAAAACTAAATTTAAGAACATCTATATATCAAAAGAAATTACTGTTGGACATGATGGTGCATGCTTTTAATCCCAGAACTTGGGAGGCAAAGGTAAGAGGATCGATGTGAGTTCAAGGCCAGCCTGAGACTACATAGTAATTTCAAGGCCAGCCTGAGCTGGAACAAGGCCCTACCTTGAAAAATGAAAAAAAAAAAAAAAAAAAAAAAAAAAAGGAAAGAAAGGAAACTAGCAAAAGGATAAACAGGTGCTAGGAAGATATCTCAGTTGGTAAAGTACCTGCTACCCTAGATTGTCCGCCACATACACACATGCGCGTGCACCCACACACATATTTTAAAAAAGAATAGATTGCTATGTACTGTGAAAGGTTACTTTATAATATCTCATAAGTGGCTAAAAACTGTACCCAAGATATACGAAGAAGTACTACAAATCAATAAAACAAGACTCACAATCCCATAGAAAATGGATAGAAGATCTGAGCATTTCACAAAGAGGAAGCCAAAGTAACCAAGACATAGAAGGATGAAAGAGACTAACAAGGTAACATTTCACATCTGCCAAGTTTGCAAAATTTAGTCCAACAAAATCAGTGCTATTGTCAACCACTAGAATGTCCACATGCTGGTAGCAGTAGAATGTAGTATAAACACTCTGGAAAAGACTTTGGCATTACCTGGAAGATTTTAAAGATTATAATTCCATTCCTAGGCATGCATCCAGTCACTCTTGAGTATGTACACCAAAACACGTGTATATGCATGTGCCTAATATAGTGAACTATTCAGGATTTTTGGTTTGTTTTGTTTTTTCAAGGTAGGGTCTCACTTTAGCCCATGCTGACCTAGAATTCACTATGTAGTCTCAGGGTGGCCTCAAACCTGCAGTAATCCTCCTACCTCAGCCTGCTAAGTGTGTACCACCACACCTGGCATGAACTATTCATAATAAAATGATATATAAACCCTAAAATGAATAAATTAATGGTGGCAGTCAAACAATTATATGATAGTGAAAAATAATGACTTGTGGTAGAACCAATAAAACTATAAAGGAATATATACAAAATGATTCTTTTCATATGAAGACAAAAAGCACACAAAACTATTAATGTCCCATTTAGAAAAATATATAGTAAAACAGTGAGTGAAAACAAGTAAATGAAAGCCCTAGGAAAGTATAGCTACTTCCTAGCAGGAAGTGAAGAGATAGGCATACAGGAGACTTCAAACATCTTTATTAAAAGAACAGGGGTAGACATAGAAGTAATCATCAAAATACTGATCTTTACATCTTAACACACTTCAAATTAATAGTTTACATTAACAATTTTTTTGTCTTGTTTGTGGAGGTAGGGTTTCACTCTAGTCCAGGCTGACCTGGAATTCACTATGATGGTCTCAGGGTGGCCTTAAACTCCGGGTGATCCTCCTACCTCTGCCTCCCAGATGCTGAGATTAAAGGCATATACCACCATGCCTGGCAACATAAACAATTTTTACACAGAAGAATTATCAATGTTGAATTCTCGTGTTTAAGAGAAGAAAAGTCACCATAGTGACATATTTGGGGATGGTGAATTATTTCTTATCCATTAGTGTAAATCTGAGACTGCAAAATTAAGAAAACCAAACTAAAAATTTCTCATGTAACTCCTGGGCAGTAGCTGGAAACCCATCTGTGAAGGTTAAATTCTGTGGTCTACTTGATTATATTAGGAACCCATTGAAATGAGCCTCTTGGAGGGCCTGTGAGAGCATTTCCAGAAAGGCTTAACCGAGCATGGAAGTCCTTCCTTAAGAGTAGGCAGGCCTTCTGGTAGACGGGCTGCATATAAGAAAGCTCCAAGAGAATGCAGAGCCCTTGTTTTGCCCAACAGCCTGTGCTACTCATTGGTGTGTGCTTTTTACCTGACTCTTCCACTCACCCGTGCATGCTTATACCTTTCAACTACATTGGACCCAGCCTTCTTCCAGCCTCATGGAGTGAGCAGCTACTAGGTTCTCCAACTCTCCAGCCTCTACACAGCTATTGTTGGATTGCCCGGCCCATATCTTGTGAACTAATCCAATAAATCCTCTTTAAACACATATTCATTCCATTAGCTCTGTTCCTCTAGAGAGACCTGACTGACATACCACTTTTCCTAGAAAGTCTGTAACAAAGGGCCCTGGAGGGCTGGAGAGATGGCTTAGTGGTTAAGCACTTGCCTGTGAAGCCTAAGGACCCCGGTTCGAGGCTCAATTCTCCAGGACCCATGTTAGCCAGATGCACAAGGGGGCGCACACGTCTGGAGTTCGTTTGCAGAGGCTGGAAGCCCTGGCGCGCCCATTCTCTCTCTCTATCTGCTTCTTCCTCTCTCTGTCACTCTCAAATAAATTTTTAAAAAAATGAACAAAGGGCCCTGGAGACAGTGCATTGTTGCATTCACCATAAAAAAAAAAAACTCCCTGACCCCCTCACCCTACTTAGGACTCAGAGGACTGAGTCCTACTTACCTTTAGATCATCAGCCCTTTTAAGACAGGCTGAATTGTTTCCAATTTAAAAATGACCTTGGATCACAAGTGGGGGATTTTGATTTCTTTACACTATGAAGCATCCTGAGGTATGATTAGTAAGTCTGTTGCATAAAAAAATAAGTCTATTTTTTTAACAAAGATGGTCCCTAGCATGATTCTATTATCTATATTGTTATAATGAGCTTATTTCATTTATTTTCTTGTGTACTGTAATCATAGCAATAAAACCTGCTAAAGCAATTTGCAAGATACAAACTGCTGAGCAACTTATAGATATGTAATGGCTTTCCTTCTGAAATAATGAAACACTGAGAAAAAAATTTGTTTTTCAAATCGTAATTATAGTAAAGTAAAACTTTAATTAAAAATATTATTCATTTATGTGATATATATATATCACCATTTCACCATTTCAGCTACCAATTTGGAATCCCTTAATCTAGACTTGAGAATAAACATACAACAATACACCATTATCTAGTATTTGTCCCACATAAATACAATAGAAGAAGAAGAGCATAGAAAATATTAAATAACTGTAAAGTGATAAAATTTAAGATTTGTTTATCTTTGTCTTCATTATAATTTATTTAATTATAAGTGAATAGAATTTGATTGTTAACAATTATTTTAATGATAAGCTGGCAACGTCTTGAAACTTTGCTTTAACAAATCACTAATGGGGCATCACTTCAAGTAATGTACCCAAACCAGCACAACAATGAGCAGACAACAGAGTTGAATACATAGATATGATTAGATATGCACTCCAGCTTACCCATGTCCTGTGTACTGCAAAGAACTCCAAAACCTTCCATTATGACCACTGCCTAGCAAACTATATGCACAGTTCAGTGACAGCTATGGTAAATGGATTGTCTTGCAGGCAACAGACCTAATTTTCAGAATTTACCCATTAGTTCAGTCGAATCAGAGAGAATAAAGCAACATTTAACTTCTAGATTCCTAACAGTCATCTACCAGGCCTAAAAGAACTTCAGAAGCATTCCCAATTTGTCTATCCATGTATGAGGCACAAGGTAGGAAAGAGAAAAAGGGGGAAAGGAAGACTCCCCAAGGATCCCTTCCACAATTAATTATGCAAATTACAAGTAAATTAGATGCTAAAAATTTAAGATTGATTGAAAGGCTTGCTCAAATTGCTTTAACTGTGATTCATAAACCAATCACGCAAATTCATATGTTAGGTTGTGTTAAAAAATTAGAAAGATGTAGAATGGAATAAGATTACCTTAATTTAAATGTGAAAGACATGGTTGCTGAAGTATGAATCTCTTACAGTGTTAGCACTAGCCCATCAGATGTTAACAAAATCTGATATGCAACAGTTTTACATATCCCCTTGTGGGAGAAAGATCAACTTGTGATCTGCTTTATAAATCAGCTACAGTGTTAGAGTTAGGCTACTGTAGCTAAATGGCTTTTAGATATGCTTCCTGTTTTAAGCTACCATATTTACAAATGAAAGCTTTTTCAAACCATGGCTTTTAATATAATTTGCATATTTAGTAATACATTGATTAAAATTAAACACGGATTATTGCAATTTATTTCAGAAACAGATGGGATGCATTAAGTGAAAAGCCAGAGCTTTTAAATAGAACAGACTCACTGGCTGACGACTGATGAATGATGAATACAAAAACTTTGTAAATTGGCAAGAGGGGGGGGAAACCTATTGAGACTATTTCCTTTCAAGGCTTTCCTGACTAGTGATTCCATGAAATTAGTAATCAAGTTAATTTAAAATGAATAATGTATATCAAAGGTATGCATCATCTTAATGAAAGTGAATTTTCTTAGAAGAAGAAAACATTTCCACAAACTTAGATTTATCCTAGTCTGCATGGTGTGTCCCCATGTTTTTCTAATTATGGGTTTAATAGGGTTTACCAGCAGATGGCATTCTTCTATTGCATACACTTCTGCTGGACTTCACTTTTGTACTTCAAAAATATTTACCATATAGTAGAAATTTACCAGGAATTTACTCAATGGCAGAGATAGTTGGGCCAAGATTTGTTTCTCAAAAGTCATATTTTCAGAATAATCTTCTTTGCTCTAACTTGATTAGATTGTAAAGAATATTTCATTTCTACTGTTCTCTATGTCTACTGCTTTGTTGAATGTCATTTGCAAAATCTAATTTTAGTTAAGAATGTATAAATCTCTTATGTTAGTCCTTTGTCAGTAATTTCACCAAAGTGAAAAGAATTAAGCTTTTGCTTCATCCCCCATAGCATTGTGATATAATTCAATAAAATCACATTACTATATTAGTTCAATTAGGAAAATAATTTTATGTGTTTCATTCTGTAAAGTACAGGCATTTTCCAAGTTAATTTAGTAAAATCCACCCTAGTATGCTCAGCTACCCAACACTTATATTTATAGGCAATTAATTCTCAGAATGATATAAAAGAAAATCCATGAAGTAGAGGATTAATTATTTAAATTTGATACCTTTTTCTTCCTTGGTTTCTTCTTCTGAGTTAGCAGTGAAAGGGAAATTGATCTATAACATTTAAAATAATGTTTATATTATTCAAAACCTTCATTGGATAGTATCAAAATCTTATTGCTATGTAGACTCAAATTCACCAGCTTCAACTGAACTGGGTTGCTAAAGGTGAACTTGTGCTAAAGTCAGACTAAGAGGTTTTTTTTCCTCTTTGATATACACTAAGTATAAATTCTCAGAATGAGCAAAAGTAGGCATGTAAGCACAAAGTGTTCATTTCATGATAGATCAATGACACTGTTTTTAGACAGGAAATCAAATGAAACTATTTTATAGAAACTTTCTGATAATTTTGTTTCTAAAAACGCACATGAATAAAATAACCAATTTTTTTTCATCAAAATCCTTATTACATTAACAAAATGCTATGGAGGTTTTATTTTGCTATGTTTTGTTTATAAATATTAAAATTAACTTCAGCTTTTTCAAAGTTTGATTTAATACTCTAAAGTACTTAAAAGGTCAGTTCCCAGTTTCACTGCTATGGATTACTCTAACATGAAATGTTTGACACCTATTGTGAGTTGTGAAAATCCCCCTGTATCCAATGTGTTTTGTTTGGATTGAGATGGCATGCAGTTGATGGCTGTGACCTTCATGGTGGCTTAGATCCCTGGCTGGCACTGATTTTTGATTTAGTGCCGATCTGCTGCGCTTGTCACAGGCTGCAAGGTGCTTTCCATGCACTAATGGAACAGCTCAAGGGCAGAGGGGCCCTGTAAATGTCTATCTCTCACCAACCACAGGCTAAATAGAGAGGTGAGTTTTCTACATGTGAATGACAGACTCTGAGATTACATACAGAAGATAATGCAAAGTTTTAAAACCTGCGCAGACTTGCAAAAATAATAAGCTAACAAGAACAAGCTTATGAAGTGCAAGCTCTAAGGTTAGTCTGGCTGCTAATGAATATGTATCTGCACTGTTAAAATGGAATATTTAACACAAATACTGACAATATATCTTCATTTGGTGGCAAGGAACTAACAATCAGTTGATGTGTCCTTTGATTCAGTTGTACTTGCTAATAAATTCTGCTACTTAATGTTGTCTTCAACAGAAAATTGCACATGTCAAAATTTTTTCCTCTGGGAAACACAATATGATAATTGTTACAAATATATGATAATATATCTGTAAAAATACATAATTGTTACAGAAAGAGATAAATTTAAAGACAAAGTATTACAACTTGTCCTGTGGGTCATCTTGAGCCCTGAAGGGTATGCTAGATATACAGTCAAGAAACAAACACGGGTGAATTTTGCCTGGCTTAGGTAAAAGTAATGCATACCAACAAGCTAGTAAACATATTGTTAGTACACCTATGTGATCCAATCCTACTCATCCTTCCAGACTCACCACAAATACCATCTCCTCCAAAAGCAGTCTTGATCTCCTCAGAAGTGACCCCCCTTCCTTGAACCACTAGATGTTCGACTGCTTTTGCCATTACTACTCTGCATGTTGTTTTATTGACATGCTTTATCTCACTTCCTGCAACAGACTGTAAGTTCCTTGAGAACAAGTATATCAACTTCCTCACTGGACCTGACAGATATGTTTTCAATATGTTTTGTGAATGCATGGATGATATAATTGTATGACTACAATTTGATATCAGTCTCCAGGTTGATAGAATTGAAAAGCTATCAGTCAGTATCTGTGGTGGTTTTATCATTATGTTAATGTCTGGTTGACTTCCCAAATATTCACTTTTTTATTAAGTAGAACTTTGTATGGACATAACATGTGTTGGTACCATCCCCCTCCTCCCTGCCCGTGTTCCACTAAGGTTCTGTCTTGGTGGGGTTGCTGGTATTCACCATGGAGTTATGGGTTATGACTTGTGAGAACACTTCTTTTTTAAAATTTATTTATTTATTTGAGAGAAAGTGAGAGAAAAAGAAAACAGGTGTGCCAGGGCCTCTAGCCACTGCAAACAAATTCCTTGTGCATCTGGCTTATGTGGGTCCTGAGGAATTGAACCTTGGGTTCTTTGGCTTTGCAGGCAAGTGCCTTAACCACTAAGTCACCTCTCTAGCTAGAGAGCACTTCTTAAATCACCATATATCAGTAATGGCTCCTCCCAACTTTCCAAGTCACACTTGAGAATTTCAGAGTTCTCTCCAAATCTACTTCCCACCAGCAAGACCACATGCTCATCCAAGACAACTCTATCCCTAAAATCAGCAAAACAGCATTCCTCTCCACATGCTATTCATATCTCTTCACTATATAATATCCTTGGTATATTTCATCATAGTACAGTGTAACTAACGAGATATAAATGTCATATATTTCTTAGAAGCATTTGAAATCACTCTTTGGGAAATTGTCTTCCTGGAAAACTTATCTATCCTTTATGAATATGATTTCATATACTTTTACCAATTCCTTACTGAGTGACTACTATGCATTAGGTACTAAAAGCAAATGTGTACCCTTAGGAAGGGCAAGCAGTATGCCAGGGAACACCTGATGACACTGAACAAATATGGTATGCCATCTCAGATGGGAAGTTAAGTAACATAAAACACTATTTTGCATGTATTGAGTCATCATATAGTAGGATATAAATATGAATAGTTTAAAATAAAGAAAATAAATCACTATTTTATATTCAACTAAGGAATAGGGTACTAAATTTACATGAATTTTAAAAATGCAAAAATTCAAAAAAGTACTACTTTCCATAGACTGATTTCTGTCCCTCCGAGTGTGAATTCATTCTTTCTGTCATTCTCAATAATAAGTAGTCTTTTAGGAACCTTCCCCCTCAAAGAGAGACTAATCAGTTCCTAATGTTATTCCATACCACTTCAACTCTCTATTAGTCGTCAAATTGCTTTCTTTCACAGTAGGTTCATATTCTGCATGTACACAGACTTCATAGATACCATTCAGATGATCAACATAGCTTTGCCACTACTTTAGAAATGTTCAAAAGCTTCTAGTCCACTGGTCTCACATTCTAAGTAGCTTAATTTCTTTGTGAATTAAATCCTTTCACTGCCTAGTGGGTAGATCTCATATAAGGTTTTACTCTTTTTTGTGTGTGAGTCATTATGTAGCCCAGGCTGGCCTTAAATTCATTGCAATCCTCCTGCCTCAAAACACATTACAGATGCTCAATAAACTATAATGATATCCAATGAATTCTTGCTGTACACTACTCATCTGTATTAAGTATTTTAATTATCATAGCAACCCTATAAGGGTTTTAATGTATAATTCATTTTCCAAATGAGGAAACAAACATAGAAAGGTAAAATAACTTACCACAGTTCCTAAGTGGGAAAGTTGAAATTCAAACCTGGGAAGTATTTCCAAAGTTTATGCTCTTAACCAATATGCTATAGAGTCACAGAACATTCGCTCTGGAAGGGGCTTTAAAAGCCATCTACTTATCTGTATAGTACCAAGAAGATATTTTTATGTTTTTGATTTTGTTGTTGTTGCAGCTGCTGGTTTTTTTTTTTTTTTTTTTTTGAGACAAGGTATCACTACATAGCACAGGCTGGCCTTGAACCTTGGCCTCCTGATTACTGTGATTATAGGCCTGTACCACCATGCCCATCTCAAAAAAGATATTTTTCTATTTATTAATCTTCATGCATTTATTTAAAGATTCCATTCTGTTTACTTTTCTGTTTGTCCTTCAGGTCTCTTCGTATCTATTTATATTGATACAATATAATTTTTAATTACTATTAATATGTGCATCTTCGTTATGATAACCAAGAATAAATAGCACAATATTAGGATAAGAAAGATGCAAATTAAAACTCCCTCTTAGGGATGTGGATATAGTTCAATGGTAAAGTGCCTCCCTAGCACATGCAAGGCTTTGGGTTCAATCCCCTGCCCCTCAAAAAAAAAATAAATCCCCCTGAACAAAACTTCAATTTTGAAGAATATTAAATCAGGCTGACATACATATAATAAATATTTCTAGACTTTTTCTGTAATATTTGAAGGAAGGACTTATTATTCCAGGGCTAAAGAAGGCGTGCTTGTATGTGTATGTGCTTGCTTTGCTGTGGAGAGGGGAGTCTAGGAGCTAAAAAATATGCTTTTGTAAGCAGACATCAAAATTTGTTTATGTTGGGACAGTAGGAGTCTTTTTTCCTATCCTGTTTCTATATTGTATACTTCCAGCATACAAAACTGCTAGTACCTCAGGGATAGGTACATGAATTGCCTTCAGTACAAGTCTGTGCACAGTCTAGGCTGTGATCTGGTTTTATTGACAGTTGGCATCATCTGAGATACCAGAAGTAACTAAAGTTAAAAGGCACTGTACATAAGTAAACAAGGCACTACTATCAGCTTATATAAATGGATAAAAGTAAGCTCCAACATGGAGAGTAGAGTTCAATATGGCAGTATGTGAGCTAGATTTCATATCTTGGACCAGACACTGAAAGTTTGAGCCCTATTAAAATGCTCAGAACAAATGGGGTAGAGCAGTAGAGTCCACTGCTTTATTTACATCAATATGAGCTTACACATACTTATTGGTAGCTCTACTAGAAAGGTAATATGCAGGTCTAGATTTTTCATGCTTTGGAGTTTTGGGATAGCATGAATAACTGAAATCCACAGTTAATACGAAAATTTAATTTTAGTCAAGGTATTAAGCCATCTCCTCTTCAATGGAGCTTTTATCACATTAGTTAACAAACAGTATAACTGGCTGGCTTGCATTTCAGCTTTTGGATTTTCTTTTCCTACATACGTCTAGGGTCCCTGAGATTTCCTTTTTGCTTTGTCCACTGTGATCAACTACTGTGTAAACATTTACAAGATGGCTGGCTGATGTTGGATTGAAAGAGGAATATCACTTTTCATTCACACAGAACTGCTTTGATTTATGTACACAGCAACACTACAGGGTTAATATAAAACCCAAGCAGGAGCTGGAGGGATGGCTTAGCAGTTAAGGCATTTGCCTGCAAAGCCAAAGGACCCAGGTTCAATTCCCTAGGACCCATGTTAGCCAGGTGCACAAGAGGACACATGCATCTGGAGTTCGTTGCAGTCGCTGGAGACCCATTCTCTCTCCCTCTTTCTCTGTCCAATAAACTAATTAATTAACTATTGAAACATTAAAAAAAACAAGCAGAAGTACAAATACCTCATGAACAGCTCTATTTTTAATTACTTATAAATATCATTTTTGTAAACTAACTTAGTACTAAATAATAAATGTATTGCAGTTACCATAAAGCAGCTATTTACCCCCATAAAAATTAAGACAAAGAACTATTGCCATTTTGAGTCACCTAAGAACCCTTTAAAAATAAATATTTCCAAAATGTTCTCCTAGAGAGTCTGACTTAATAGGGTTTGGGCCAAGGATCTACATTTTCATAAGTATTTCTCTTTCTCATTCTTCTTTTTCACCCCCATTCCCAACTTCACTTATCACATTATTTAGGTATAGAGGACCCATAAATGACACCTTGAAAAATCACTGCCTGGGGAATTAAAAAGGAGTTTGATATTTTTATAGCTGGCTTTCTAAGGAAGAAATCACTTTGTTTTCCAATTCTACAACTCACAGACAAGAAATTTCTAAACCAGCTATACTCACTCAGAGATCAAGTTAAAGACATAATGCATACTTCCTTTACAGTGAGAGATGATGGAAATGGGTGTATGGAGCTTAAAGGTGCAGTCCTAGAGGTTGCTTAAGGGCAAGATCAGGCTTACAGCTAATAACATGTACAAGATTGTGCTACTGTCCAGCCAGAATATAATTCTGTCATGCTCTGATCCAGGCAGAACAAACAGCTGCTGAGGCCAAAACATGACAAGGGCTATTTTTGCCCGTGACATTGGAGAATTTATTCAAGAACACTTTCCCTTTGTGCCAGGAATTCCATAGTACAGCTGCAAGGTTGCTTAGTCCTTGGTTCACCTATTGTTTAAATGGTCTCAAATTCCAAAAATAAACCTAACCATTCTCTCTGGGATTATGAATACATATGACTTCTGCTAACTGAGGATGGAACCCTTCTCTCTACTTCCCCTGATCCATATGTTTCAAAGAGTGATCCCTTGGCAATAACTGTAAGTTGTCCAAATAGCAACCTCTTTTACTATGATATGGAGAGAAAGTTATTTCCCTTAAATGCTCACAAGAGATTTTGTGAGAATTAAACAACAATATGATGAACATGAAAACATTCTGCATACTGTATAGTGCCATGAAGATGCTAGAAGTATTAGATAGCTTATAATAGAAAGAATTCAAGCTATATATTCCAATCAGAATGATGGCTTCCCCCTCCCACCCCAGTGCTAGAGATCAAACCCAGGGCCTTAGTTGTGCTTCATAGATTTGGCTGTCATCTCTATCTCCAGACCTTGTGGTGGTTCCTGTAATACAGAAGAAGTGGTCAACAGATTGTTGTCTCCTACAAGAGCTCTTCTCTCTGTATATATTTTTTTCACCCCTAATGTGGAATCACAGTCTGAGTTATGCATACTAGATTTCTGTGGGCAGTGACAAAAAGTCCTGAGCAAAAATGAAAGACTGTTGTGCCAACACTTCAGCGAGAATGTGCTCTCCTGTCACTGAGTGTTCCCAGCATGCGCACCTCACTAGCCCTCCCCATTTCCTAGTCCTGCTTCCCTGGTGCTGACCAACTGCTCAAGTTCTTTGACTTTGGTAAATTATGCTTTCAGGTTCTTTCATCAATTTAAGATGAAAAGTCCTGTGAAATATTAATGAAATTATGTTTTAAAAAGAAAGAAAAATGTTTCTATAATACTGCAACATTTTAATGCCTCATTAAAATCATTAGCAATGCTAATACTAAAGAACTTACTTCATCTTTCAAGGAGTCAAAAAATAAATCATAATAAAATGTTTGTTAACATTACATCTTGAAAATAAATTACACAATGCCTTTCTATATGGGCTTTACATAATTTAAAGATGACACTCTAAGGTCACACTATTAAGTATATGTGAGTAGTTTTTCTTTTCTCATGGAAACTCATACTGTATTATTTTATAATATTCATTAAATGCTATGAATATTGTTTGTGTTCTTCATTTATGAGAAAATATATGGTGTGCCTATCAACCAGCCAGAGCTCTCATGGAACTCAGGTTGCAAACAATGACATGCTTCACTGACCTGGATGACTTACAAAAGCCATTTATATTCAATACTCTCATTTGTGCTATCTTTAAAAATGAGTAAGAGACATATATTAATAGCCAGAAACTGGTAGGATGATTGCATCACTACCCATCTCCAGACATATTGCAACACTTCATTTTCCATCAGTTGAACTGACATGAGAATGTAAATGTCATATATAACAGTCATATGAAATTTTACTATGGAAGTAATGAAGGCAAGTGTGACAGTTTTCTTCTCTTTGTTGACCAACTTTCACCTGGAAAACAAAGAGATATAATGACATGACAAGGCTCTAGCTAGGTGGTTGCTGAAGGAAACCTCTCACCATTGACTGGAACAATGACAGGGTAGTATTCTCAAAAACAGATCCACAATTCCTGGGGCATTGCACAGTAAGCTCTGAGCACACCCAGAGAATCTTGGGAACTTTTTTGTAAAGAAAATCAATGTTCAGTCATATACATGGAAACACAGATCAAAATATGAATAAGATATAGCTCAGTGGTAAAACACTTGTCTAGCATGTTATGAAGGTTTGATATTGCAATATCAATACTCTTGATATTGCAACAATTTAAAAATAATACATAAAAGGCTGGAAAAATTACTCAATGGTTAAATGTGCTTGCTTGTAAAGCCTGAGGGCACAGGTTCAATTCTCCAGTACCTATGTAAAGCCAGATGCATAAACTGGCCCATATATCTGGAGTTCATTTGCAGTGGCAGGAGGCCCTGGCATGCTTCGCCCCTCTCAAATAAATAAAAATATTTTTACAGATGACACATAAATAAAACAAAAATTCCATCCACTGAGTTCCCCTATGTTCTTAGATAAAAATAAGTATCATGCATCAGTCATATCAAATATCTCAGCCACAGCCAATTAATACTTCATTTTTTTTAACAACTCATACTTGGTCACAGTGTGATTTTTAACCTAGACTTTATTTCTCTCAGGCTATCTTGCAAGGGCTCTACCATTTGAATATTGTTTCAGGAACAAGTATTAATGATAGAGCCACATATTTTTGTTAAAACATATTACCAACTTGGATATAGCTCAGTAGTAGAGTGCTTATCTGGTGTGTATGAAAGCCTGGGTTCAATCCTCAATATCCAAAAAGGCAATAAAATGTAATTCTAGGCCTGGTGACACAGGCCTGAAGACCCAGTTACTCAGAAAGCGAAGATAGAATAATTTCAAGTTCAACACCTGCTTGGGCTGCAGAGTGAGTTCAAGACCAACCTGGCTAACTTTATGAGACCCTATTTTAAATATAAAGAAAAAAATAGCTGACAGTATGGCTCTAATACAGTGATTGCCTAGTATGTGCAAGACCCTAGGTTAAATTTCCAGTACTGCAAGTATAATCCACAATATGTATCTAATACCAATGCCTATTATTTAATATTATTTCCTATCACTCTAATTTCTTGCCACCTAAAAGATGATCATTCTCATTAAAGGACAATAATTGCATAAGTTAAGATAGTTGCTTACAAATAGAACTGGAATAGATTATTAGGAGAAGATTTATCAAGAAGGGACATGGTACAGATTACACCTTACTATATTATGTCATATATCATGTAATAATTGAATATATTGCTAACATTTGCATTAGCATTCTGAACTATGGTATTGAAATTTTATATTAACATAACTAAGCAATCTTTAATGCAATCCTAATTTCTTAAAATCCAAGGATTTAAAGGTCTGAGTTCTGAGCTCCAAATCAGAGAACCTAGCTATTTGGCTCATTCAATTAAAATTATGATTACATCTAGATATATAGTTAATTAAAGGCTTTAATAAATAACATAGTTAAGCTGGGCATAGTGGTTCACATCTTTAATCCCAGTACTCAGAAGGCATAGGTAGGAGGATTGCCATGAGTTCAAGGCCACCCTGAGACTCCACAGTGAATTCCAGGTCAGCCTGGGATACAGTGAGACCCTACCTCAAAAGACAAACAAAAAATAACATACTTAAAACATAGGCAAGCTATAAAGATGACAAAATAATTTGTTTAAAAAATTCAGTTACATCTTAGGTATTCATCTATCGTTTCAGAGAGCAAATTAATTGTTCCAATCTAGTAAGCAATGAAAGAAATAGTTGACAAAGGGTGAAATATGAACATCAATGGTAAGTTTTGAATTTACCCTATTTATCTTGAATGTAAGATCTCATGACCCACTAAAGCTCAGTTCACAGTGTTTTATGAAAAATAATGGCTGGAATTGAATGTCTTAATTTACATTTAATGCAATTAAGAGTGGTTTAAATGATGACTGATGAACAGCACACACAGATGTCAGTCAGTTTCATCAGAATAAATTGAAGTCAGTGTCAATGAATGCTCCACTGATAAATCCCACTTCACACAAAATTAATAAAAATAAGGAAATATAGTCCTTAACTAATTGCAAAATGGTCTGGAATTCCTCTAAATTTTGGAGGGGAAACATGTAACTGAGCAGACCACAGAGTTATTTGTTGTGTTCTGTCTTTTAATGTCATTTACTACCCAAAGTGTCTCTACAGCAAATAGCCCAGCTCTAAAGAGTTAGAGTACAAACATATATGGAGTTATATAGATATTCCTGATGAGAGGAAAAGGGGAAAAAAGAAAAATAAACAGAAGATGGAAGGAGGAGAAAAAGATGAAGGAATGAAAAAAGTGAAAGGTGAGGAAGGGGAAATGGAAGAAGAAAAAGAGGGGTAGAAACTGGAATCACTTTAGTAGAATAAGTGCATTTGACAGAATTCTTTTCTGGTCACTGTGTTCCCAGGTTTCCTCAGCCAATCATAAGCACAATACTGGCTCACACCTTTATAATCTACTCCTAGGTATTGCTGCAAATGACAGGCTCTTTAATGCCTTGGAGCCAAACTACAAAGACTGCTGGCTAGGTCCTGAGTTTGCAGAGAGCACTCTCTTCTATGGAAGACCCTAAAGCTTTGTGGATTGGAGCAGATGTTGCTGCTTTTGAAGTTAATAGAAACTTTATGGACCATTTTTCACTCTCTCGTCCAGGAGCAAATGTCAACTGTAGTTTTATTCAAAATCTGAATT
Organism: Dipus sagitta; assembly: GCA_036346955.1. Classification (NCBI taxonomy): domain Eukaryota; kingdom Metazoa; phylum Chordata; class Mammalia; order Rodentia; family Dipodidae; genus Dipus; species Dipus sagitta. The sequence continues at coordinate 553,827 of CM070787.1, forward strand.
CTTGGCTCAAATACTAATTGCTGTTAATGTGTTTAAATCCCAATTCTCAGGGAAAGGAGAAAAGTGTTTTTCCAATGGAAGAAACTGGGTTAATATTGGTATTCTCAGGGCCCAGCTTAACCAAGCAAGCCTATAAACTCAGCTTCTCAAATCTTAAGTTTATTTGGGATAGGAGAGATGTTGAAAGTCTAAAGAATACGAAAACTGTATAAATCTATTTTAATAACAACTATCATTCCCATCACTCCTTGTACAGCATTTTAGAACTAATAATGCACTTCCACCAAAACATAATCGTTTTTAGTATTTTTCTACCCATTTTACAAATCAGTGAAGAACTCATAGATTAGAGCCTGGAGAGAGGCTCAATGGATAAGAGTGTTTGCTGTGCAAGAATGAGGACCTGAATTCAATCCCCAGCACCCAAATGAAAAGTCCACCATGGCAGTTCCTGTAACACCAGCCCTGAGGAGAGCAGAAACTGAAGAATTCATTGGGTCTCACTGGTTAATCAGTCTAACTGAAAAAAATGATGTATGCTCCAAATTCAGTGAGATACTCCATCTCAAAAAGAAATGAAGCAGTAGACCAATAGAGGAGGATATCCGATATATTCCTCTGGCCTCTGAACATGTGCACATCTGCTCACATATGAGCATACGCCACACATAACATACTACACATAACAAAGTAAATAAATAAAAAATTTTAAAAAGAATTCAGAAATTAAAGGCACCCTCCAGAATGAGAAAAAGTCTTTGTCAGCTATACATCTAACAGAGGATTAATATCTAGGATAAACAAAGAATTCAAATAACCAAATAATAAAAAATTAAATCACTTAATCAAAAAATGGGCAATAGGGATGAATGGGGAGTTACGAAAAGAAGAAATACAGGACTGGAGAGGAAGGTGCGGCTAGAGCGGCGCGGGACTGAGCTGCAGGGCGACCCGACGTCCTCGGCGCAGAGATGCTGGGCGCGGCGGCCGGAATGACCAACAGCAACATGGCCAGTGCCCTGGCCAGTGCTACTTGTGAGCGCTGCAGGGGTGGTTTTGCGCCTGCTGAGAAGATTGTGAACAGGAATGGCGAGCTGTACCATGAGCAATGCTTCGTGTGTGCTCAGTGCTTCCAGAAGTTCCCAGAAGGACTCTTCTATGAGTTTGAAGGAAGGAAGTACTGCGAACACGACTTCCAGATGCTCTTTGCTTCCTGCTGCCACTAGTATGGTGAATTCATCATTGGCCGAGTTATCAAAGCCATGAACAAAAGCTGGCATCCTGAGAGCTTCTGATGTGACCTCTGCCAGGAAGTGTTGGCAGATACTGGATTTGTCAAGAATGCGGGAAGACACCTTTGTCGGCCCTGTCATAATCGTGAGAAAGCGAGAGGTCTTGGGAAATACATCTGCCAGAAATGCCATGCCATCATTGAAGAGCAACCTCTGATCTTCAAGAATGACCCTTACCACCCAGACCACTTCAACTGTGCCAACTGCTGGAAGGAACTGACTGCTGATGCCCGGGAGCTGAAAGGGGAACTGTACTGCCTGCCATGTCATGATAAGATGGGGGTCCCCATCTGTGGTGCCTGTCAGAGGCCCATTGAAGGACGTGTGGTAAATGCCATGGGCAAGCAGTGGCATGTGGAGCATTTTGTTTGTGCCAAGTGTGAAAAACCATTTCTTGGACATGGCCATTATGAAAGGAAGGGCCTGGCCTATTGTGAAACCCACTATAACCAGCTATTTGGTGATGTTTGTTTCCATTGCAACCGTGTCATAGAAGGTGATGTGGTGTCTGCTCTCAACGAGGCCTGGTGTGTGAGCGGCTTTGCCTGCTCCACCTGCAACACCAAATTAACACTCAAGAATAAATTTGTGGAGTCTGACATGAAGCCAGTCTGTAAGAAGTGCTGTGAGAAATTTCCACTGGAGCTGAAGAAAAGACTTAAGAAACTAGCTGAGCCCTTAGGAAGGAAATAGCTTCCTTTATTTTATTTTTTCTCTTCTATGCAAAGATAGATTACCAACATTACTTGACTTAATCTACCTTTATTTAAAACTATGTCTCAAAACATTAAGAAACAGGAATGTTTTTCATTCCTTTCTCATTATAAAGAAAAAAACATTGTGTAATCATATCTAAAACACAGTTAAAGGCATGTCTTTGTTTAGCCATATGTTTGTTGACATGTAGACTATACAGCAAAATACACTGTCAAATGTTAGTTTATAATTAAGGCCCCCAAAATTAAATACAACTTTTCAAAATGAAAGGGGCCAGCTTTTAGATGACTCAGATTAAAAAGAAAACTGTAAACATTTTTCTTTGTATTCAAAAGAAAATTCTCCCACTTTTATTGGGGGTGGTATAGACAAGAAAATAAACAACTGAAACCAATCTTACGTAATCTTAGTATGTTTATTAAAAACTAGTAGTTGTAAAATGAGTATATAGATTATTGACAAACAAATATATTCAGAGCTACTTCAGTTCCTTTATTAAATGCAGTTATTATAACATTTAGTTTTCTATTTTATTCTCCTTGTGAACTTTCTTTATATTTAACATAGTTGTACCTAGATAATGTATCTTTTTAAATTTGTGCAAAAAAATACCTGGTTTCTGAAAATGTATACTTTGCAATATTGGGAAAATGAAGTATTTTTAAATATATACAACAGCTATGTCAAGATTAATGTCAAATATACAGTATGTAGTAAGACATGAAATGGAAATTATTTATCACTTTAAAAAAGTGGATGTAGCTGGGCGTGGTGGCTCATGCCTTTAATCCCAGTACTCAGGATGCAGAGGTAGGAGGATCACCATGAGTTTGAGGCCACCCTGAGACCATATAGTGAATTCCAGGTCAGCCTGGGCTAGAGTGAGACCCTACCTCGAAAAACCAAAAGAAAAAAAAAAGTGAATGTGAGCCAAGAATGGTGGCACATTCCTTTAATCCCAGCAATTGAGAGGTGGAGGCAGGAGGGTCAGGAGTTTGAGATCAGCTTGAGCTACATGGGCCCTGTCTCAAAATATAAATAAATAAAAGTGGATATCTATGATCCTATTGCTATGCATATCTATGCTTTATACATAATCCAATTTGCATTGCCTTAGGGGGAAAATGTATACTGTAATCAACAATTCTAGCTGTTTCAGAGAATACCAACTAAAAATAAATATTTTGACTGTGATGGGTAAATCCAAATGAATTTGCCACTGATATAATTAAGTTGAAAAGTTTTCTCCTTTTTCCAGGAAGCTCACAGAAATCAATTCCTATCATCTTATTAGAATGGTGTTGATGTGTGCTTTATGTTTTTCATTTCACATTTTTGTTTGTTTTTGTTTTTCAAGGTAAGGTCTCACTATAGCCCAGGCTAACCTGGAATTCACTATGTAGTCTCAGGGTGACCTTGAACTCTCAGCAATCCTTCTACCTCTGCCTACCAAATGCTGGGATTAAACTGGATTTTATTTACAGTAGGTAGGATGTACAAATGATAATTTTAAATTGGAAGAGGGTTATATGAACATTAACTTTAGGTCAAAATTAATGAATTATTCTTTTTTTTTTTTTTTGAGGCAAGCCCAACACACTGGATTTTTATTTTATTTTATTTTTTATGAAAGAGAGCAAGAGAGAGAGAGAGAGAGAAGGAATTGGTACACTAGGGCCTCCAGCCACTGTAATCTAACTCCAGATGTCCAGATGCATGCACAACCTTGTGCACATATGCATCCCTATGCACTTGCATCAGCTTATGCATCTGGCTTACATGGGATATGAAGAGTCGAACATGGGTCCTTAGGCTTTGCAGGCAAGCGTCTTAACTGCTAAGCCATCTCTCCAGCCCAATACTCTGTTTTATAAAACATTTTATGCTGAAGAGCCTGGACCATTCTTTCTAGATTAATTCCTTATAAAATGCTATGAACTTTTTTTATATGTTTCAGCTGCTGCTGTGTCACCATTTTTGCTGAAGTTGGCAAAATAAATAATACTACAAGGAAATGAGCTGGGCATAGTGACTTATGCCTATGATTTCAGCACTAAGGAGACTGAGGTGGAAAGACTGTAATTAGTTAGAAGCCAGCCTGGGCTACAGTGTGAGAACCTATTTTAAAAAAAGAAAAAGAAAAAAAGAAATTCTGACATAACTGCTTTGCCATAAACAATATTTTAGGATGCTTCTACTCTGCTATTAAAATATTTGTATGCTTAAAATTTTAAAATATTTGATCATGTACATTACAGAATATGCTTTCTGTTTTCAGATAACTAGTAATCAATTATTTTATTTTAGTGTTCTTTTGTAGTTAAGAGAATTATCATATATTTAAAAAAAAAAAAAAAAACAGTACAAGCTGGGCATGTGGCTCATGCCTAGAATCCCAGAACTCAGGAGGCTCCCTAAAGTAGGAGGATCACAGTGAGTTCAAGGACAGAATAGGGGTACAGAATGAGTTCCAGGTCAGCCTGGGCTAGGATGAGACCTTGCCCTAAATAAAACCAAAAATAATAACTCATAGTTTAGATTATATTGCTCATTAGTTTAAAGCTCTTTGGATTTGACAATAAGAATCAGTCTCCTCAGCATGCTTTTGTCATCTAATAATGACCAGCAATGAATGCCTTGAAAATATTTGTTAAATAATTTACTATGCATATAGACAAAATAGAATTTGTAGTGTAAGGCCTTGAGCTAAATTCATATATATCCTACACCGGAAATATGGAGCAGAAAAGGAAGCACTTGCGTGTATTCATGCAGGTACTGAGCTCAACTGCTTTTGCTTACATACCTTAGATAGCCAGGTGTCTCCTAAAGCCAGGTCCTCTCAGAATATGAATTAATATTTCCTAGTTCTGCTTTAAGGCTTCTAATATGGTAGGGTCATTTATCTACATACAGTACTTTATTCCTTGATAGGTGCATCCTGGAGCACCTTTGAGGGAGAGAAGAAGTGAGAAGGGCTGAAGTGAATAAAGGACAGACTTGGTGTAGTACATATTTTTCATGAGACTTTCCTGGCTACAGAGAAACACTCACCAGTAAGTATCACTGTTAAAGCCCAATGAGAGAATCTGGAATAATTCATTGTTCTTACCAAATTTCTAAGTGCTCTTTCTTTTTCTTAACTAGCCTAATGTAATTGGGGAAAATGGATATAAATAAAATATTCTTTGAATCATGTTCAGAGCCTTAACTTTGTAGCTATAGGTCATTTTATTTATCCATTTGCCAAAATAGCTATTTCTAAGTTAAGGAAATTCTGAGGTAGACTGACAGCATTCTTGTATTTTACTTTAGATTGTAAGCTAAATGGCAGGGAATTATATCCATAATGATGCTTTTTATTTAGCAACTGTTGCAGTATACTTTTGGTGCTTAATAAATGTTCATAATTATTAATAAAAAAGAAGAAGAAATACAAATGGTCAGTAAATATTTCTTTTTAATGTTCAATATCTTTAGCAATTAGGGAAATACAAATTAAAACTATTTTGAGATTTCATCTTACTCTGGCCATAATGGCTATCATTAAAGAAAGATGAACCTGTTATTACTGCTAGTGGGAGTAACTGATGTAGTCATTATGAAAATCATTGGGGGGGTTCCTAAGACAGCTGAAAATAGATTTACCATATGATATAGCTATACCTACACATATACCCTGAAGAGTCTCCACTTTACTACAGAGATACTTACACATATACCTACACATATACCCTGAAGAGTCTCCACTTGACTACAGAGATACTTGCTCATCCATGTTTATTTTTGCTCTATCCACAATAGGTAGGAAATAGAATCAGCCTAGATGCACATCAACTGATGAATGGATAATGAAGATGTGGTACATATACACAACAGTTTTGTTCAACTGTAAAGAAAAATGAAATCCACAGGAAAATGTATGAAGCTGGAAAATATACTAAATGAGGTAATCCAGATTCATGAATTCAAATGCTATATGTTCACTCTCATATGCAGATCCCAGCTACAAATATTTAGATTTGTATGTGAGTTGGAGTAAGAGTCAGTAATGTAGGCCAGCAAGCTAGAAAAGGGCTATAAGGGAGGGAAAAGAAGGGAGGGCTTGAGGAGGAGGAACAGTAGATATGTAAGTAGCAGGGCAGAATATTGGGAGTAGAAAACAAACTGAAGAGGGAGATGGAGGAGAGGAGTGGGGAGAAGAGTTAGTTAAAACTAAAGATGTTGTGAATAAGCCATATGGAAACCTACACACACACACACACACACACACACACACACACACGCACACGCACACACACACAAATGCACAGAATTTCTTTTAAAAAGACAGAGTGTGGGCAGAAGTACCCTGTGAAGTTGAATAATGCTATATTCAGAAGCCATAGGTTGTAACAGAAGAATTTTAATGCCAGCAAATGGATACCTCCCAGAAAGCTGTTGGTCAGGAATACTCATTAGAACCTCCAAAACCATACTGTCTATTGCCAAGACTCTTGGTTGGTCACCAGAATTAGTTGGTAAGAGCCTACTACTGCAGACACTATAGGCTTCAGTTTTAGGACATTGGAAAATCAAGCTAGAACTAAGCTAGAAGCTTGCTTACTAGGTGTCATAGTCCTGGAAAATGCTATGCAGACTGCTTGGGGAGAAAATTCAATAGTCTTAGGCAGCAGTAGACCTTGCATGCCCTATTTGAGAAGCTACTACTGCTGTTTGGCTAAATTGACATATGTCCACCAAATTTCCCTCTAAATATTTATGTTTATACTCATATATTAGTGCTTTTAGTTAGAGAAGTTTATTTTCAGATGGCAGTGACTACTGGAGAGACTCAAAACACATCAAAGTTCTTCTGAGAAGTGACAATTGAGTGTTCAGCACTAAATAAGACAGCTCTATCAGAACCTCCAAGCCTCAGGGACCATTGGGGAAGAGGTGGTAGGAAGAATTAGAGGGTGTGAAGGAGTGCTGTGGCAGAGTATCTTCCAGACACAAAGTGGCTGGTACATTTATAACCTCATAGCAGCTATCATTATGCACAAGACCTGTACAATATTGGGCCCATCAATATGTTGTCATGGATGATGGAGAAGGGAAAAAATGACATCAAATTAGAAGAGGGGGAAAAATGACATCAAGTTAGAGAGAAGATGTGTTCAGTAGAGAGAAATGGGGGAGGGGAGACAAAGAAGGATGGTGGGAAGGGATTATGATCAGGGTCATCGTGTATATGTATGGAGGTTGCAAATTTTAAAAGTTTTTTTTAAAAATTCAGAAATTAAGAAATTTAGCTAGAAGCAAAATTGTTAAAACTAGAAGTGAATCTTTTTTACTTCAAATTTGTTAAAATATCTTTACAAGTCTTTGCTCTATGTAGTCTAACCACAACTTAAAAAACTCTCAGGGATATTTGTAACTACTTTATAGGAGCTTTATAAGCATTAGCTCATGGGGGCTTTATTTTCTTGTTTTACACTGTAGTTTTTTCTAAAAAGTTGTTTATTTATTTGAGAGACAGAGAGAGAGAATATGGGCACACCAGGGCCTCTAGCCCCTGCAAACGAACTCCATATTGATGCACTACCTAATGCATCTGGCTTTATGTAGGTACTGGGGAATAGAACCTGGGTCCTTAGGCTTCACAGGCAAGTGCCTTAATCACTGAGCCATCTCTCCAGTGCCCCATTGTAGTCTGTTAACCCAGTTTGGAAGTCCTAGTATCTAATAAAAAGTACTGAGTAATGACAGACATTTCCCAATGGCAATTTTTGCCCGATGTTCCCCTATTTGCCTAACATAAGCTGAGAGTAAAGCCAAGACCAGTGTGATGGTTAGTCTCTGTTGTCAACTTGACATAATTTAGAATCATCATGGAAATAAATCTCTTAGCATGTATGTCAGATATTTTCTAGATTAGATTAATTGAAGTAGGAAACTCCACCCTAACCATGGGTGGCACCTTTCCATGGACTGGGGTTATTAGAGTGTATAAAAAGGAGAGAGTTAGCTGAGCATTAGGATTCATCACTCTGCTCTGCTTCCTCCTGCTGGTGAGATGATGGCACACCAGCTTCCTGCTCCTGTTATACTTACCCCCACATGTTGGCCTTCCCCTCAAACCAAAAATGAACCTTTTCCTTCCTCAAGCTAGTTCTGATTGGGTATTTTGTCCCAACAATGAGAAAGTAAATAATACAACCAGTCTTAAGGAGAATGAATTTATAGTCAGTCATCCAAATACTGAAATTTTTTGCCTCCCAAGAAACTATCCCCAATATTAAGAAGTCTTAGCTATCATTTCAAACATATATGCTTGTATCAGGGCAAATTTGTCTTTTGTTTGTTTGTGTGCAGTGCTGGGGATCAAGCCTAGGGCCTTGTGCATGCTAAGCAAGCACTTTGCCTTTGAGCTACATCCTCAGCCTAAAGCAGTCAATTTCATTAAGCAATTTCTTCAGCTATTGTTTGGCATATATTTGATGAAAATGTGAGCTGAAAATTGAGTTTTTCAGTAGCTGTAAATATTTTAGTTTTGTTGCATATCTTTTATTAGATCAATCCAGTCCCTCCAAAGTAATGCATAAAACTAGGTCTCTATAGTTTGTACACAATCAGATTTATTTTCTATTTTTCACTCTCTTTCTCTTTCCCTTCTTCCCTTATAATGTCCCTCCTTCCTTCCTTTACACGTCTTTCTTTTGTGATGCTAGGAATCAAATCCAGGTCCTGTGGTTGGTTGATTCTCAGGTGACCTCCATAAACTCATGTGTTCTGAATGTTTGGTCCCCAGCTGGTTGCAATTTGGGAGCTGGAGCCTTGCTAGAGGAGGTGTTCTGGGGGGTGGGCTTAGGGGTGTTATAGCCATCTTCCCCTTGCCAAACTTAACTGACTTTCTTGCAGCTATTTTCTACATGCTGTGGCAGAGGTGATATCCAGCCTCTGCTCATGCCATACTTTCCGCTGTCATCATGAAGCTTCCTACTTGAGACTGCAAACCAAGATAAACAACTTTCTTTCTATCAGCTGATTTTGGCTGGGTGCTTTATTCCAGCAATGAGAGGGTAACTACAACAGGATTGATATATGCTAGACAAGTACTCTACCAATGAGCTACATCCCCAGCCCTATTTCCTATGCTTTTTAAAACATTTTACTTTTATTTATTTATTTGGTTAGTTAGTTAGTTAATGAGTTAGTTAGTTATTTCGCAGAGAAAAAGAGGGAGAGACAGAGAATGAGTATGCCAGGTCCTCCAGCCACTGCAAACAAACTCCAGACACATGTGCCACCTTGTGCATCTGGGTTATGTGGGTCCTGGGGAATTGAACCTGGGTCCTTTGGCTTTGCAGGCATGCACCTTAACCACTAAGCAATCCCTCTAGGCCTTTCCTATGCTTTTTATTTCTTCTACTAATCTGATTTTATTAATCAAAGTAAGAAAGCATTTACTCATAATTGTTCATGGTGCCTCAGAGCCACTATTTAGACATGTTACTACACTCAGAATTTATAATCAAAAGCCCCTTTCTGATCAGGCTAGACCTTTTCTCACTACTTTTGCTAGGCCACCTGCAAGGCTTAGGGAATCCACAGAAATGGAGGTATGTAATTTTAAGAAACTACATCAAGCAACAAGTCAAGTACTAGATCTGCTTAATCTAATGTGAATTTTTTTGATATGATGAGGGGTTTTATTTGCATGTGCATGTGTGCAGTGTGTGTGTACATATGTATGCATGTCTGCATATGTATGGGCACATGTGTGAGTATGTGTATATGTGTGTGCATGTGAAGGCCAGTGGTTGACAGTGTGTCTTCCTAGATCACTCTCCACCTTACTGACATAGGGTCTCTCACTTGAATACAAGGCTCACTGATTCAGCTAGTCTAGTTGCCACTTGCCCTGTGAATCCTGCATCTGCCTTCTGAGCACAACAATTACAGGAAGGTTACTGCACCCTCCCAGCATTTATGTGGGTTCTGGAGATCTGAACTCTGGTGTTCTCATTTTTGTAGCAAGTGCTTATCCACTGAGCCATCTCTATATTCCTTTACATATGAAGAGTTTTCCAAGACATTAACAAAATACTTAGAATCTACTCAATAAATAAATTACAAGCTATCTAACTATATCTCTGTCCTCTAAATTTGCAGAAGGGACTCATGGCAGGTAGCTTATCCTAAGCTGTTAACTCTGAGACATCTCTCCCTTGCTAGCTTCTTTCTTCTTTCCACAGGCTGAGGAACTATTCTGTTTGCAGGTGCAGAATTTCTAACTACAGCCATGGGTGCCTGTAGCATTGACTGCAAAGCTCAAAATTGCATTCCTGAGAAGATATCAGGAGAAGGAAGGTTAATAAAAGGATTTACTTCAGAACTTTCCACTAGAACTTGTAATCTAGACAGCATATTCTCTTGCCCCATGCTTCTGCCTTGAAACCTCTTAGAACAGCATTTGGATAAGTTTATGGGAAGTTTGCAGCCACTGCTAACTGGCTGGTTCACCACCACAGCAACTTTTCTATGAAGAAAAACATTGCGTCCTCTCACCTACTCCTCATTCCACCCCTGCTAAGGAGATATTCTGAATACAAAGTTCATTTTTAATATTTATTTATTTATTTGCATGCAGAGAGATACAGAGAAAAGAGAGAAAGAGAGAATGGGTGCACCAGGGTCTCTAGCCACTGTAAACAAATTCCAGATGCATGTGTCACCTTGTGCACCTGGCTTCATGTGGGTACTAGGGAATTGAGCCTGGGTCCTTGGGCTTTGTAGGCAAGTGCTTTAACTGTTAAACCATATCTCCCGCCCCTAAAATTCCTTTTTAATTACAATTCTGTGTGAGGAGTGATCATATTTAGCAAACTGGTGTTTAGTTTCACCTCTTTCTTCACCACAAACTTCTGGAAACAGCTCAGGTATTGTGCCTGAAATGGAGAAGAAAGGAAGTATTCAACATGGGTAACATATAAGCCAATAAACACTGTGTAAGTTTTTTATATACATTTTCTCACTTGACTTTAAGGGATCATTACTCAATGTTATTTCTCACGCTGAAGAATATGAAGCTAATGCTTTGACTTGAATTTAAATACTGAATTTTTTCTGCTGGTATAAATAGTGTGAACAAGTAAAAGTACTTGAGAGAGCCTAATGAACCATTCCTTACACCCCATTACCTTTAGTCTGATATGACGGAGAGTGCAGACACTAATTATCCTCTCTTTCACAGACAGTAACATAGATCTACAACAGGCCTTAAAACACAATTTCCCATACACCCCAACACTTCCTCAGAATATAGTTCAGTATTTTCCTCCTTGTTGTAATTTAACAAGACCAAGTTATTATCTTCCTGCAATCTTCCAAACTACAAAGGATGTATACTTAATACTTCTTAACCTATGAGACCAAACAAAATTTTAGACATATAGTAAGACATTATAAGAATTGTTATTTTTAAAATTTTATTAATTTTTAAATCCCACTTTACTATAGCCTCTATACATGGAAAATGGCCTAAAATACATTTTGTAAATTAAACACACACATTCACAAACACACACATGTGTATGTTATATCTGATTTATAATGTATGAAGTATATGTTACAGTCTAATGTCTAGTATAATTAACATGCTTACACCCAGCATTATAAAACACTGACTTGTAATAAAAATATCCTTGTACTTTCTAAAAGAGCTAAAGAATAAGTTAGACACAAATCAGTTTTGGGATAGGGAGAAGATACAAAAAAACTTCACAACAAGATAATTTAGTAACCTATAAGATATTTAGCTACAGATGATCCTTTAAGTTAACAGATACACTTATGAAGATGTGTAAGGACACAACAAGCCATCTGCTGGTAATTATGAAGTGTCTTATTACATAAAATGTTGAATAGTTAGATGCAGTCTTCCTGATAGCTTAGAGTAAACTGTAATAGTTCCCGCCTAGATAAGCTTCTCTTCTGTACATGCTTCACGACATAACTTATGCTCCATAGTTATTTGCCATGTAACATGTCATCATTGGTTTTTTTCTTATAAGAAATATTTTATCTGTGTTCTGGTCCATTCCTTTCAGTCCCCTCGAAGTCAAGTTTTCACTTGCCTCTTTTTCTTGATTCTCCTTCTGGCCCCTTTACCTCATTTATAAATCTGCATGGGTCTCCCACATTTTTAATTCCCCTCAACCCACCACTCTCTCTAAATGACATCCCATCTATTTTCTTCCTTTTATATCAACTGCCTTAAAAGTATCATAAACTTTCCACTTCCAAATATTTTTGCCACCTCTATCTTTTTCAAAGTTAACACTAGTCCCCATTTAACCCACCTTATACCACTCCCACATCTAAATAACCAATATTCTAGTATACTTCATATCAGCCATGCACATTTGTTCACCAATAGTTATGGGAGTCAAAGGGGCCACTGTTGTTAATTTGCTACTATAACATTTTCATAGCAGGCATATCCACCAGCTTTGGTCACTCCTACTGTTATTATGGTACTCTGGGAGTAATATAGAGGGCATACTAGGTACCTTGAGCTCCAAGAATGAGGATATAAGTTCTGAACTACACATCTAAGAATACAACTAATTAAAACACCAAGAAAATCCAACTGATAAAACGACCCAAGATATGAAATATCCCAACAGAGTAATATAAGAAACACACACAAAAAAAGTCAAGGCAGACAATCCTCCAAAAAGTATGAATCCCTCAGTAATGGCCCACAGTGAGAGAGAATATGAAGAAATGAAAAACAGAGAATTCAAAAGAATGATAATACATATGTTCAAAATAGCAAAGAAGAAAACAAACTCCTGAAGGAATCCTAAGAGAAAACAGAAAATCAGCTGAATAAAATAAGGAAGTTCATACAAGATGTGAGTAAGGAGACAGAACTACTAAAAAAGAAGCTGGGTGTGGTATTCATGCCTTTAATCCCAACCCTAGGGAAGCAGAGGTAGGAGGATTGCCATGAGTTTGAGGCCACCCTGAGATTTCATAGTGAATTCCAGGTCAACCTGGGTTAGAGCGAGATCCTACCTTGAAAAACAAACAAACAAAAAAAGATAAAAGAAAGAAATACTGAAAAAGAAATGAAATACTAGAAATGAAAAGCACAGTAAGTCAAATAAAAGAAACTTCATATAAATCTTTATTAATAGAAAGAATCAGGTTGGAGAGATGGCTTAGAGGTTAAGGCACTTGCCTGCGAAGACTAAGGACCCAGGTTTGATTCCCCAGTACCCACATAAGCCAGATGCACAAGGTGACACCTGTGCCTGGAGTTCATTTGCTGTGGCTGAAGGCCCTGGCATGTCCATTCTCTCTCTACCTGCCTCTCTCTCTCTCTCTCTCTCTCTCTCTCTCTCTCTCTCAAACAAATAAAAATATTTAATAAATAGAAAGGATCAAGGAGAGGATGGGATATCTGAGTTTGAAGACAAGGTGGAATAATTGGAACATCCCAATAAGGAGAAAGATAACTTATTAAGAAGATATGAGTGGGACTTTCAAAACATTTGTGATAACTATTAATAGGCCATATCTAAGAATTCTGGGCTTATTAGAAGAGAAGAATTTCAGTCTAAAGGAATATTAAGTATTTTCAATAAAGCCATAGAAGAAAATTTCCCAAAATTAGAGATATAGATAGAATAAGTATTTAAAACATCAAACAGACAAGACCAGAAAAGAAACTCCCCTCTTCATATTATAATGAAATTATAAATATGCAGACAAAAGTATATTGAAACCATCAAGACTGAAGCATCAAGTCACTTATAAAATAGGCTTGTCAGAAGAACAACATATTTCTTCTCAATAAAAACTTTAAAAGGCAGGAGAGCTTGAAGTGATGTATTACAAGTTCTGAAAGACAACTGCCATCACAGACTACTGTACCCAGAAAAACTGTCATAATTGAAGCAGAAAGAATTTTCTATGACATAAGAAGGCTAAAGGGAAAATAAATTCAGAGCACTAAGCTAGCTCTATAGAAAATACTTGAAGAAATCCTTTGAAATGAAGAGAAGGAAAAGCACATACAAGCAGTCACAGGAAATAATGGCATGAATAATAGTTAATGCAAGAGGGATATGAAAAACACCGGGCTGGAGAATTGGTTCAGCAGTTAAGGCACTTGCCTGCAATAACAAAGGGCCAAGATTCGGTTCCCTATACCCACATAAAGCCATATGCATGAGGTGGCCCATGCATCTGGAGTTTGCAGTGGCTAGAGGCCCTGGAGTGCCTGTTCTCATTCTTTCTCTGTCTCCTAAATAAACAGATCAATAAATGAAATTTAAAAAAACAAGCACTACAACAAGAATAACAGGAATTAATACATACATTTCAATAATAACTTTGAATATAAATGGTTTTAATTCCCCAATCAAAAGACACAGACTTGGCAGGCATGGTAGTGCATGCCTTTAATCCCACAACGTGGGAGGCAGAGGTAGGAGGATTGCTGTGAGTTCAAGGCCACCCTAAGAGTACATAGTGAATTCCAGGTCAGCCTGAGCTAGAGTGAGACCCTACCAAAAAACAAAACAAAACAAAACAAAAAACCACAGACTTGCAGACTGGATTAAAAGGCAGGATCTGTCTGTTTATTATTTCCAAAAAGCCAACATCTCTCCATAAAAGACAGACTACCTTTGGGTAAAAGGATGGAAAATGAGTTTTCAAGCAAATGGGACTAGGAAACAAGCAGGTGTCATAGTTCTAATATCTGACAAGATAGACTTCAAACCAACATTAGAAAGAATAAAGAGGGTCACTTTATGCTAATTAAAGGAAAAAATTCAACAAGAGGACAATATAATTTTAAACATATATGCACGGAAAATGGGTACTCTGAATTCCATTAAACAAACACTAGTATGATGTCAAATCACAGATTAACCCCAGCACAATAGTAGTGGAATGAGTTCAATATACTATTTTCAACAAATGACATGTTATTTCAGCAAAAACAAAGAAAGAAAGAAGCATCTGGATTAAATGGCATCATAGAAAAAAAATGTATCTAAGAGATATCTACAGAATATTCTATCTAAATGATACAGAATACATATTCTTTTCAGTGACATAGGGAACTTCTCTAAAATGGATTATATATTAGTATGCAAAGCAAATCTTATCAAATATAGGAAAGTGGAAATAATTCCTTGTATTCTATCTGATCACAATGGACTAAAACTACTAATCAATTGCAAGAGACACAGAAAGGATTGAAGCCTTCAGGACCACACAGTGAAGACCAATAACTCCACTGAGGAGGGTTCTTGGTGTAAGAGGGTGGGGAAAGGGGGATATAACAGTATAACCTTTTTGAAAAAATGTTTTTATTTATTTATTTGGAAGTAGAGAGAGAGAGAATGGGTGATCCAGGGCCTCTCACCACTGAAAACAAACTCCAGATGTATGCTTCACTTTATGCATCCAGATTTATGTGGGTAATGGGGACCCAAACCTGGATCTTTGGCTTTGGAAGCAGGTGCCTTAACTGCTGAGCCACCTCTCCAGCATGAGTATAACCTTTTTTTTAAATTTTTTTTTCTTTATTAGTCAGTTCTGTATTCAGCAAATACAGTCAGTTTGGTACCTGAGTGTAACCTTTTTTATAAAAAAAAAATTAATTTTATAAAGGGTGGGATGAAGCCTAAGCTTAATAATTTTTTTTCCTCTGGCCTGTAAGTCCCAGTACCAGAAATGGGTTGCTACCCACAATGAGCTGTTGATTGAAGACACCTACGAGGTCCCCAAAACAAGACAGGTTTCTGTCAAAGCACTTGATTACCTGCCTGAGGCAAAAGGTAAAACCATATTGCTGAAGACATCACATACTGCAGACACGGAGCATGGAGAGACCTGGAATCTGGAAGAAACCCAGTCCCCAGACAGTTAGCCTGTCTAGTGCTGGAAAGCACTACATAAATTACTGGGGGAAAGTGGCCAGCAACCAGAGGTCTAAGCTACTCAGAAGCAAACACGTTGACATGATGTACACGCCAGTGTAATAGTGGCACTGGGTAACCAATAGCTTTCAGATTGGTTAAGAGATCTGCTCAGAGTAAAGGAACTCATATCTGGAATTGGGAACCAGATCAGAATCTGTTGCAGACAAACATTATGCTGTCCAGTGTCAAGCTCTCACCATGTTTTGGCTAAGAGAAGGGTTTCCTACATCAAATTCTCCCTAAATTAATAGTGTTTATTCTATTTAAACTATGCTGATGTCACTCTCTGTTAAGACCTGAGAAGATAAATCACCCCTCACACTTCAACCAAGCCCCAGCTGAAACTACAGAGGAATTGGGGAGATGAACAAGAATGCTGCTTTCATGGTGATTCTGACAATCAGTGCCAGGGTGTAGGAGACAGACCCTGAGGATACTCAACATGTACCAAAGCAGAGATCCAGAAGCTCCTAAGAGCTCATCACTGAAGTAGTCTTAAAACTCACCCACCATGGCTTGTGGAAGAGGGGGTGGAAAGACTTTCAGAGCCACAGGTTGAAAGATCATGCCCAGAGGCATTCCCTCCCCCAGAAATAACTGCTGCTCCTATAACACATAAACCACAACCCCTTAGGGAATACTTGCAACCCCACTGAGGAGAGTCCCCAACCAAATGGGGGCAGGGATGAAGGGAAAGAGGATAACAGCACATGATTTATCCATGTGAAATATATTGTTAATAATAATAGTGGTAAAAAGAAAAAAATTAAGTGGAAAAATATCACCATGGGGGCTGGAGGGATGGCTTAGCTGTTAAGGCACTTGCCTGCAAGCCAAAGGACACAGGTTCGATTCCCCAAGACCCACATAAGCCAGATGCACAAGGTGGTGCATGTGTCTGGACTTTGCTTGCAGAGGGTGGAGGCCCTGGCATGCCCATTCTCTCTGTCTCTGTCTCTCTCACAAATAAATAAATAAAAGTTTAAGAACATATATCAGCAGGGCTGGTGGCACATGTCATTCATCCCAGCTCTCGGGAAGCAGAGGCAGGAGGATCACTGTGGGTTTGAGGCCAACCTAGAACTACAGAATAAAGTCCAGGTCAGCTTGGGCTAAAGTGAGACCCTACCTCAAAAAAAAAAAAAAAAATTAAAGCCGGGCATGGTGGCACATGCCTTTAATCCCAGCACTTGGGAGACAGAGGTAGGAGGATCACTAAGAGTTCGAGGCCACCCTGAGACTACATAGTTAATTCCAGGTCAGCCTGGGCCAGAGTGAGACCCTACCTCAAAAAACCAAAATAAATAAATAAATAAATAAATAAAATTAAAAATCAGCATAAATTAAAGAAATAGAAACAAAAATTACAAAGAATTAGTGAAACAAAGAAGTCATTCTTTGAGCACACAAACAAGATAGATAAATCCTTAGTAGAACAAAACAAACAAAATAGACCATTCAAATTAATAAAATTGGAGATGAAAGGGGATCCACTACAACAGATATCAATGAAAATCAGAAAATTGTTTCCCTAAGTACATGCCTTAAAATCATACACTTTACTAAATTGGAAAATTAAAAAATTGATGAATTTCTAAATACATATGACCTACCAAATTTAAACCAAGATGAGATAAACCATGTAAGCAGACCTACAACAAGCAATGAAATTGAAACAGTTATCTTAAAAATCTTCCAACTTGAAAACATCAAGGTTGGGCTGGAGAAATGGCTTAATGGTTAAGTGCTTGCCTGTGAAGTCTAAGAACCCCAGTTCAAGGCTCAATTCCCCAGGGCCCACGTTATCCAGATGCACAAGGGGGCACACGCGTCTCGAGTTCGTTTGCAGTGGCTGGAGGCCCTGGCACACCCATTCTCTCTCTCTTGCTCTCTTTCTCTGTCTGTCACTCATCTACAGCACCTAAACTGAATCTACCCAAGATACCTTAATAAAGGCTATATACAAAGCTCCTAAAGCCCAAATAATACTTAATGGGGAGAGACCAAAGGAATTCCCATTGAGATCAGGAACAAGACAGGGGTGTCCACTCTCACCTCTGCTTCTCTTTTTCAGATTGATGCAGATCCAGAGGAGAAAATCAACCCATCACACCTCAACAGGGCCCCAGCTGAAACCAAGAGTAATTGGGGAAATGAGAAAGAGTGCTGCTTTCTTGGTGAACCTGATACCAGCACAAGGAGATAGACACAGAGAACACTCAATTCCTACCAAACCATGTATCCAGAGACACAGAGGCTCCAAAGACCTCACCACTGAAGCAGACCTAAAACGAACCCAACATGGTTCAGGGAAATTTCTGGAAGAGGGGGAGGAAAGATGGTTAGAGTCCCATGTTGGTTATTATGCACAGAGACATTGTCTCTTACCCATAACTGATAGTGTACCCCACAATGCACGACCCATATTCCCCAACAAGGAGGGTCCATGTGGAGGGAGTCGGACAGGAAGGAGGCTAACAATGGTACCAGCATGACTGTATAAACACTCTGTACATAACTAATAAAAAAAGTCTTTAAAAAGGCTATGACTAGGAAGGCCAAGGCCCTAGGAGGAAAGCTTCAACTATTGAATGGCTATGTTGTTTGGATATGTTGTGCCCATCAAAGTGACCTCTAAATATTTGTGTTTATGTCCGTATACTAGGGATGCTCTCCCCTTTGGTCAGAGGAACTTCTTTTTGCAATAGCATTATATAAATATATACATAAATGAAAACATCAAAACTTTAAAAAAATAACTTAAATTTTTGAAAAATACCTCATAGACATATGTGAAAAGTGTCAACAACAACAAAAAATTTAAAAGAAAAAGAGCCAGGAGAATCTAGAAGCTCATGGCCACATATACTGATGCACACGAAGTGGCAAAACCAAACAGGAAAGGAGACTGTCTCAAGCAGAGTAGGAGAGGACAAGCATCCTGAGATTATCCTCAGACTTCTACACATGCATCAGGACATGCACACACCCATGTACACACATCATATACATCCACACATACATTCATATACACGTGCAATTAAAAATTTAAAAATTGGGCTGGAGAGATGGCTTAGCAGTTAAGACACTTGCCTGCAAAGCCAAAAGACTCAGGTTTGGTTCCCCAGGACCCATGTAAGCCAGATACACAAGGGGGCACATACATTTGGAGTTCATTTGCAGTGGCTGGAGGCCGTGGCACATACATTTTCTCCCTCCCTCTCTCTCTCTCTCTCTTTCTCTCTACCTGTTTCTCTCTCTCTCTCTCTCTCTCTCTCTCTCTCTCTCTCTCTCCCTCTCTCCCTCTAATAAATAAATTAAATTAAAAATTTTTAAATAAAAATGCTTGGGGGCTGGGGGGGTGGCTTAGCAGTTAAGGCACTTGCCTGCAAAGCCAAAGGATTTAGGTTCAATTCCTCAGGACCCACATAAGCCAGATGCACAAGGTAGAGTATGTGTCTGGAGTTCATTTGCAGTGGATGGAGGCCCTGGTGTGCCCACTCTCTGTCTCTTTCTCTCTCTCTACTTCTCTTCCTCTCTCTCTCTCAAATAAATAAATAAAAATTTAAAAAAATTAAAAATGTTTTGAGGTAAATGAAAATACTCATCATACCAAAACTAATAGGCTATACTAAAGCAGTGTTCATAGGAAAATATAGGGTTGTAAAAACCTATCTTAATGAAGAAAGATCTCAAATCAATACTCTAATCTCATACCTTAACACACAAGAAATTTAAACTACAAAAGTAAACAGGAGGAAATAGGTTTTTTTTTTTTTTAAATAGAAGGGTTTGGATAGAGAGATGGCTCAGCAGTTAAAGGGTCTTACTTGCAAAGACTGACAGGCTGGATTTGATTTCCCAGTACCCATGTAAAGCCAGATACAGAAAATGGCACGTGTCTGAAGTTCATTTGCATCAGCAGGAGGCCCTGACATGCCCATATTCTCTCTCTGCCCCTCTCTCTCTCTCTCTCTCTCTCTTATAAATAAAGAAAATATTTTAAGAGCTGGATGATGGCTTAGCTGTAAAGGTGCTTGCCAGCAAAGCCAAAGGACCCAGGTTCAATGCACCAGTAGCCACATAAAGCCAGGTACACAAGGTGGCACATGCATTTGGGATTTGTTTACAGTGGCTAGAGGCCCTGACATGCCCATTCTCTCTCTCTCTCTCCCCATCTCTCTCAAATAAATAAATAAATACTTTTAATTAAAAAAGAAGGCTGGAAGCCGGGCGTGGTGGCGCACGCCTTTAATCCCAGCACTCGGGAGGCAGAGGTAGGAGGAGCGCCGTGAGTTCAAGGCCACCCTGAGACTCCATAGTGAATTCCAGGTCAGCCTGGGCTAGAGTGAAACCCTACCTCGAAAAAAAAAAAAAAAAAAAAAAGAAGGCTGGGAAGATGGTTCAGTGGGAAGACCTGAGTTCAACCACCAGAATCCATGTGATAAAGAAGAGCACGGCCATGTATCCCTATAACTCCAGCCCTAAGGTCAAGTAGACAGGAGGGTTCCTGGGGCTTATAGTGAGCTCCAGTTTCAGTGAGAGACTATCTAAGGGGAATAAGGAAAAAAGGGGATAGAGAAGGACATCCAAACATCTTTTTCTGGCCTCTGCATGTATGTGCAAAGGGTGCATGCATCTGCACAAACATGCACATACAGAGAGAGCAGAAAAAAAAACAATAGATGAAAGAAATGAAACCAAAAGTCAGTTGTTTAAAAACATCATCAAAATCAGTAAGTCTATATCTATATTTTGAATTGTGTACATCTGCTATGAACTTTTTTATTGATATGTAGGTAGCTATTTGAGTACCTGTTTTCAATTCTGTTTACATTCTTTTGAGGATATACCTAGAAATGGAATTGCTGGTTCATATCATAATTTTGTTAGACTTTTTGAACAACTGTCAAACTATCTTCCATAGCCATCCAAACATTTTACATTTGCACCTGATGAATAATGCTGGGTATACCACACATCTTCTAATGTGCTTGTTGGCTTCTTATCTTCCTCAGAGATTTGTTGCTGTTGTTGCTTCCCAGTGGTGGGAATCAAAGCCAGTATGTTGTGTATCCTAAGAAAGTTATACTACTGAGCTTCATTCTCCAGCCCTAGAGAAATGCTTATTCAAGTTGTTTGCTCATTTTCCTCATTTTGTGAGTTGGTTTTTCACTATATTAATAATTTACTTTTATATACAAAAGTTTTAGCTTTTGACAAAGTCCACCTTATTTTCATGTCATTCTTCATGTTTTTGATGCCATGTGTAATTCCTATGCTTAATCCAAGGTCACTACTTGTAATGATTAATGTCTATTGTCAACTTGATTAGATCAGGAGTCAAGTAACAGACACACCTCTTGTGCAGTCTGTGAGGGCATTCCCAGGAAGGATTAACTAAAGAGGGAAGACCTTCCTTGAGGATGAGTAGCCCTCCCCATGGCAGCCTTTAGAGGTTCTAGGAAAAAAAAAAAAAAAAACACAATGTTTTGCCTAGATGCTCTTACTCCTTGCTAGTAAGTACACCTATCCTGTTGCTACTATCCCTCACTAACATGAAAACACAGCCTCCTCAGCCCTCTAATAGGACTGAAACCAGTGGCTCTGTAGGAATCCTGCAGCACCAGCCTCATGGATTGAGACGCTATCAAGTTTTCAGCTTACCCAGCATGCAGCCAGCCATTGCTGTACTCCCCAGCCTGCATCATGTAAGCCAATCTAATAAATCCCTCTTTAATACCTTCATTCCATTGGTTCTGTTCCTCTAGAGAGCACTGACCAATGCACCAAAATTTACTGTTTCTTTCTAACTGTTTAATGCTTTAGTTAAGAGCTAAACAACAAAATGCATATGAAAGTTCACAGCAACACTATTGACAAAACAAGCTATTTCCACATGGATAAACCTTTAAGCACTATACCAAGAGAAACAAACTTCAAAGTTCATATGCTGAAATCCTAACCCCTGAAGAAGAACCCCTAGAAGGTGAGTAGGTCATGAAAGTAGAGCACTCATGGTTGGAATTAGTGCCATTATGAAAGAGGCCCAGAAAACGACTTAACTCTTCTACTTTGTGAGGTTATAATGAAAAGATAGCTATCTATGAACCAGAAGGCAGATCCTTACTAGACACCAAGCCTGCTAGTGTCCTGATATCAGACTTCTTGAACTTCAGAACTGTGATGATTTGCCTTTTACCTAAATAATTCCCTTTAGCACATGTCTATTAATGGAAAAAAATCAACTTTTAATAATTTATTTATTTATGAGAGGGAGAGACAGAAAGAAAGAGAGAGAATTTGTACACCAAGGCCTCTAGCCACTGCAAATGAACTCCAGATGCGTGCACCAACCTTGTACTGAAGAATCTAACCCTAGTTATTAGGATTTGCAGGCAAACACCTTAACCACTAAGCCATCTCTCCAGCCCAAATTCAGTCTTTTGAATAAGAAATCATGTCACTTTCATTTCTGGAGAATTTTCACTATAGAATTTTAGGCTGGTATATATATTTTTCAGTACTTTAAAAATGTTATTCTTTGCTTCCACTGTCTAATTTCATGACTCAGAATTGATGGCTTCTGCTAGTGAGCAGTGTCTGCATTGTACTTTTATCAAATGACAAAGCAGATACTTTTGCTGTTTTGATCATATTCCAATAACTGTTCTCTACTGCTTTGGCTTTCTTTTTAACACTTTTGTTGTTTTGGAGTTTTTTGTTTGTTTGGTTTTGGTTTTTTGAAGTAGGGTCTCGCTCTAGCTCACGATGACCTGGAATTCACTATGTAGTCTCAGGGTGGTCTGGATCCTCCTACCTCTGCCTCCCAAGTGCCACCATGCCTGGCCTTTAACACTTTCTTTTTTTTATTTATGAAAGAGAGAAAGCAAGAGAGAGAGAGAGAGAATTGGCAAGCCAGGGCCATAGCCACTGCAAACGAACTCCAGATTCATGCACCACCTTGTGCACATGTGTCACCTTATGCATCTGGCTTATGTGGGTTCTGGGGATTCAAACCTGGGTCGTTAGGCTTCACAGATGAGTGTCTTAACCACTAAACCATCTCTCTAGCCCCTTTAAGACTTTTATTGAAATATAATTCATATGCAGTATAATTCATCTGTTTAAAGTATCAACTTAAAAAAATTAAATTAATTTATTTATTTGGATGTGGCAGAGTGGGGCACCAGGGCCTCTTGCCACTGCAAACAAACACCAGATTCTTATGGCACTTTTTACATTCAGCTTATGTGGGTGACTTGGGAATTGAACATGGGCCCCTTGGCTTTGCACAAGCAATCGCCTTTTCCCGTTGAGCCATCTCCACAGTCCCTACCAATGTTTTTTACTATACTCACAGAGTTGTATAACTATTACCCTAATTAAAGTTTAGGAAATTTTCATCTCCACTAAAGAAACAACATGTTCATTACCTACCACTTCCTATCCTCCTTCTTCTCCTCAGTCCTAAGCAACTACTAATCTTTCTGTGTCTATAGGTATGGATCATACAGCTTTTCAGCTTTAGTGACTGAATTCCTTGATCTAGCTAATGTTTTCAAGCTTTATTTATGTTGCAACATATATCAATATTGCATTTTTTCTACTCCTAAATAATATTTCCTTTATGGGTATACCACAATTTTTTTAAAAATTATTTACTTATTTATTTGAGAGTGACAGGCAGAGAGAAGAGGCAGAGAGAGAGAGAATGGGTGCACCAGGGCCTCCAGCTGCTGCAAACGAACTCCAGACGTGTGTGCCCCCTTGTGCATCTGGCTAACATGGGTCCTGGGGAATCGAGCCCCGAACTGGGGTCCTTAGGCTTCACAGGCAAGTGCTTAACTGCTAAGCCATCTCTCCAGCCCCTATCACAATTTTTATGTTAATGCATATGTTTGGAGTGTTTCTATTTTTGTGATCCTATACTAATGCTGCATAGAAGTTTCTCTGTGGACATAATTTTATTTCTTTTAGGTATTCACACTGAAATTGGATTGCTAGGATTTTATGATAACATTAACCTTTTGAAAAAATGCTGAATTATTTTCCAAAGTAGCTACAACATGTTATACTGTTATCCAAAGAGTTCCAATGCTGATGTATCTGCCAACATTTATTGTTCACCTTTTTATGTTTGTTATAGCCATCATAGTAGGTTTATAATGTTTTATATCAATGATAAGTGCTTCTAGAAATTTCTCAGATTTTAAATTGCTATTATTTTCAGAAAGGATATATAATACATATCAAAAGCTTTTAAATGCTAACATAATTTGATTCATCTGGGAATGCCAATAAGGGACTCTAGATTAGATTAACCTCTGGGAATACCTGTGAGGGATTATCTTGATTAGATTAATTGAGTTGGGAAGACCAACCTTAACTGTGGGCAGCACAATCCTGTCGACTGGTATCCTAGTGTGGACTAGGGTCACCTGGAAAAAGGAGAGAGCTGGAGAGCTCATCTCTCTACTTCCTTACTATATACTGAATATAACCAGCTGCTTCAAGATCCTGCTGCCATACCTTACCAACCATGATGAACTGTTACCTTGAACTATAAACTGAAACAAATCCATTCTTCTCTAAATTGCTTATGGTCAGGTATTTGGTCACAGCAAAAAGAAGAATAACTAATAAAAAAAATTATACCAAAAATGAGGACATTACTGTGATAAGTCTATGTGATTTATAGGCCTTTGGAACTGGTTTTCTGGAGTAATATGGGAAAGTTTAGAACTCTGGGTTAGAAAAGCCTTGAATACTATCAGCAGAGATTAACGGGCCATTTTTTTGGGAACTCTGAAGACAAAATATGTGGAAAGGAATGCAGACAGGGGAGGCCTCGTTTATGAGGTTTCAGATGGGAACAAAGACTATATCAGGAACTGAGTTGGAAAGAGTTCGTGTTACTTGCTGTCAAAGAAACTGGATGAATTCTGCTTATGTCTTGATAACATGAATAATGTTAAGCTCAAATTGATTTGGTTGGCAAGGAAAATCTCAATATAGTGCTGAAAAAGCAACTGTAATTGTTAGAGATCAAAACCACTGAAGAGAAACCTCCTGTGCTACACTGGGACAATAGAAAATGTACCTTTGGGGCAAAGCTCCACCCTTCAGAGGCTCTATCTTATATAAATTCAAATTCATTTGAAGGAAAAAGCCTAAACTGAAGTGGTTTCCTGATAGAACACAATTACTGAGGGAAATATTTTGCCAAGATCAGCTTGGAAGCTATGTGGAAATTGTTGTGGCTGTGGTCCCGAGAGTCCAAGCTACACTCCAAATTAGTAGCAGAACTTGTCAGCAACTTCCATATGCTACTGGTTTTGGAGGCATGAAAGATGCCAGATTGAGGGGGTCATACACTCTTTTGCCATGATTCCAAAGAGCTGCTGAGACCAAGAAATATGTTGCAGGATTGGAGCCCCTAAAAGGAGACCCTGGGAGGCTACTGCTTGAAGCTATGAGGGTAAACAATTAAGTTTTAATGGAGACTCCAGGATGTTGGAGGTGCCAGAATAAAACATCTGCAAATGAAAGCTGCAAGTTCAAAGTAGAGCTGTCCTAAAGGAGAGGCTATGGGTGCTGCATGTAGTAGAGCTGGAGAGGTGGCTCTTTGGGGCCCAGAGTATTTTACTATGAGCCCCAGATGTCAGGCATGCTACAAAATTTGGAGCTTTCCCTGCTGGGTTTTGATCTGTTTTGGAGCTCACAGTTAAGAGATTGCCTTAAGTCTCAGAAGAAACTTTCGACCTTGGAGTTTTGAACAGTATTGATACTGTTAAAGACTATGGGATTTTTGAACTTGGCTTAATACATTCTGAATTATGGAATGGCCATATGCCTATGGGGACAAGGGGTTGAAGGTTATGACTTTAAAAGTGTTTTGTTTGGGTGTTAAGTTGACTTGAGATGGCTTAATATTGATTGCCAACTAGTCAGTAAGAGGTGCACAATGTAATATCATATCATAATAAGCACTATGAAGAAATTATACAAGGATGGAAAATGGTAGAAGGATGCTGTCTTAGGTAACAATGCTCAGGTAAGGTCTGTTGGGGAAGGTGCCAGAGACCTGAAGAAATTACAAGAACAAATTGTGCAAAGGAACACCAAAATCAAAGTCCTGAGGTAAGGACATGTTGAAAGATTTGACAAATAGCCAGGAGACAAGTGGGTAGAGTGCTGTCCACAAAATAAGTTTGAGTTTTATTGTAGAGCTGGTTAAATCCTTTGAAGAGATTTCAATAGGGTCATGCTGCATCTGATTCCATGAACCAGAGGAAAAATGAAAGTGTATCTGGTTACAAAAATAATACATCATATGTCTCTAAGGGGCATATTGTAGTTATCTTCTCATTGCTGGGATGAACACTGGGCCAGAAGTAGCTTATTCAAGGAAAGGGTTTATTGCAGGCTTAAAGTTTCCTAGGGAAGCTTCATCATCATGGAAGAAGCTGACTCACTCCGTTGTACATTCACAGCAAACATAGAGAGAGCAGCCAGAGTTCAAGCTTCCTCTGACAGTTATCTTCATAGGTCCATAAATGGCCTTACTAGGTGTTACAGTCAGCTTCTCATTGCTGGAAGAAAATACCTGATCAAGTGGGGAATATCCAGTGTAGGTTATCATTGTGGGGGAAAAGGGTTTATTTTGGCTTACAGACTCAATAAAGATCCATGATGGCAGGGGAAAACAATGGCATGAGCAGAGGGTGGACATCACCTCCTGGCCAACATCAGATGAACAACAGCAACAGGAGACTGTGCCAAATACTGGCAAGAGGAAGCTGGATATAACACCCATAAGCCTGCCCCAAACAATACACTGCTTCCAGGAAGCGTCAATTCCTAAAATGCCATCAACTGGGGATCTAGCATTCAGAACACCTAAGTTTTATGGGGGAAACATGAATCAAACTATCACATTCTGCCCCTGGCCCCCATAAACAGAAATAAAATGCAATGCACCTAGCCCAACTTTTAAAAGTCCCCATAGTTTTTAATCAATCCCAATAGTGTTCAAACATACCCATAGTCCAAGGTCTTTTAACTGAGCTGTAATAAAAAAAAAAAACACAATCATAATGTCACCAAATATTCACAATGCAAAAGATGGCATTGGACATAGCAAAGAAATACTCAACCAGTACAAGATTTACAAAGGGCAAACATCAAGCTCTATAACTCCAAGTCCAACAACACTAGTCAGTGACAAGTCTCCACATCTGAAAATTCTAACCAGTGCCAGTCTCTGGAGTTCCAATTCCACCCCTGCAGCTAGGGTTCTCACAGTTCCAGAAAACTTCATCTGGTCCAGCAGCTCTCCTTGGCAGCCATCTCCATTATAACCCATGCTTCATCCTCATGCCTCCATTGGGCTCCACACAGGTAAGTCAACAAGTCTGCTTCACACTGCCCATGGACATTTCCAAAATACAAAACCATGTTTCAAATTCAATGAAACTATCTTTCCTCCATTTGTTATACTCCATAATACCGGGTGAGCTACCAACTTGTTAATCCAGGGGAAACTTTGAAGAACAGGACATTCCTTCAGCATTCAGGCCCCTTCAAAAGACTCTGCATTCTTCCTATCATTCCAATGTAGGTTATCTGACCCAATCTCAATGATTGCAATCTCTCAATTGCAGCTGAATCGGCAGCAGCTTTGGCCCAAAGATTTCATTTTTCTGTGCCATATCCCACTGCTCACACCAGTCCATTTGTATGTAATGCAACACTGCACAAGTTCTCAGGACATGGGCATAACAGCAAGCCTTTCACACAAACTGCTTCTATCCCAGTCCAGGCAAAGCTCTTTCTCACCCTCATAAACCAAACCTCATAGTCCATAGTTCTTACTGCATTCAGGTCTTTTGACTCTGACCAGAATGGTCCATCAAACTGTAATTACAGTACTTCAAGGCATCTCTTGGGCCAAGATTTCAAATCCTTCCACATGACTCTCGAAAATTAGCTCCAGAAGGCCAAAAGCCACACAGCCAGGTGTCTAGCAGGCAGGATCCCACTTCTTGCCACCAATCTTACTGTTGCAGTCAGCTTCTCAGTGCTGGCAGAAGACACCCAATCAAGAGCAGCTTGTGGGGGAAAAGGGTTTATGTTGGCTTACATACTTGAAGGGATGCTCCATGATGACAGGAGAAAATTATGGCACTAGCAGAGGGTAGACATCACTTCCTGGGCAATATCAGATAGACAACAGCAACAGGAGAGTATGCCAAACACTGGCAAGAGGAAGCTGGCTGTCACACCTATAATCCTGCCCCCAGCAATACACTGCCTCCAGGAAGCGTTAATTCCTAAAATAACATCAATTGGGGACCTAACGTTCAGAACACCTAAGTTTTACGGGGGACACCAGAATCAAACTACCACACCAGGTCTCTATATAATGTTTTCAACCCTGATTCATGTTTTCACATCTTATCAGCTCCTGAAACTGTGTATAATTCATGACCCTCTTTTCTTCATTTCTCATGCTTCTAAAACAAATTCCAGGTTGGTTACATAGTTGAATGTATAAATCCAAGGGAAAAATAAAGCTTGAACTTGAAGAGCAAGATACTTCTTCAAGTCTTCCTTCAAGCCCTCTCCATTCGAAAGAATTTGCATTATTACTAGCTTGAACCTTCTATGGGTTGGGTTTCACCCTCAGGGCCTTTTTTATCATTATCCCAGTGCAAAACAGTTGACCCACCCTTAGTAGTAATAATCCCCTTAACAACTTCATCTTCTAAAACTAGTCTCTGCCTAAAACTTCAAATTTGCTTGAATTTTTTCTGTGATCAAACTGAACATCTTTCATATCTTTCTGCCAAGCACACTAACTCATTACTCCTAAATTCAACTTTGCTCAAATCCTCAGGATATGGGCAGAATGTAGCCAGTCTTTCAGCTAGTAGTTTCAACACTACTTTCCCTTTGAAACTTCATAAACCAAGCTTTCACAATCCATAATTCTTTTTGCATTTAGAGTTTTCAAATTCTCATCAGAATAGCCCATCAAGTTCCTTACAGCACTGTAAGAAGCACTGATTCTTCAGTCTAAAGTATTAAGTCCTTCAATATTCCTCCTGCAACCACACAAAAGAAAAAAAATACACACGGTCAGATTTACCATAGCAATGACCCCTCTTCTCAGTCCCAATTTTCTGTCTCAGTTACCTTCTCATTGCTAATAAAAACACCCAATCAGAAGCAGCTTATGGAAGGAATGAATTTGTTTCAGGCTTGTAGTTTTCTAGGGAAGTGTCATCATTGTGAAAGAAGCTGGCTCACTTCATTGTACATCCACAAGAGAGAGAGAGCTAAAGAACAGCCAGAGCTCAAACTAGCTCTGAACTCACTGAGTAGAGCTGAACTCAAGGTCTACCCCCAGTGACACACCTTCTCTGGCAGGGCTCTGCCTGATAGAGACAAAATAGAAAGCTTAATCAAAATACCTGAGGCTACGGGGGATATTTACATCCAAACCACCACAGGTCAAGAGTGGAGTAAAACTACCATAATTCTCTGATTACCTGGTCACTGGACTCACTCAAAATTTAGTATAGATAATGATAGTTCTATTGTAAGGTTCCCACGGGTTTTGTTTCTCTGATTTAATGGGCTCTTGTTATGTAGCTCAGGCTTGTCTGGAATTGTGGACCTCAGGATATTTTCTTGAACTAGTGATTCTCCTACCTTAGCCTCCCAGATTTGAATTTCATCCTATAAAAAAAAAAAACCCTCATAAAATGGGATGGAGAGGTGGCTTAGCAGTTAAGGCACTTATCTGTGAAGCCTAAGGACCCATGTTATACTCTACAGATCCCATGTTAGCCAGACACACAACGGTGAGGCAAGCACAAGGTTGCATAAATCCACTAGGTGGTACAAACATCTGGAGTTTGATTGTAGTGGCTGAGGCCCTGGCATTCCAATTCTCTATCTCTCGCCTCTCTCTCTGTCTCTTGTTCTCTCTAAAAATGAAAATAAAATTTAACAAAAAACTTAAAATGAATTTAAAGTCTCTAACAGTTTCTGAAATGGCTCTAAACCTACTGTCTTTTTGACTGTGTATTTATGCAAAGCAGCATTCTCTTCAATAATTGTAACATCAAAATATTAAACAACTCAATAAAATATTGAAGATGATTTATGGCCTACAGTATCAAATATTCAACCAACTCAAGATTTAATTTTTCATGTTAAAAAATACAAACATGTATATCTTATTACAAATTGCTTTTGTCTTTTTTAACTTTAGACAGATTTTTATTACAAAAAGGTTGTCACATAATTGGATACATCTCTGCTTTGTACAATTATTCTTATTCTCCACTGAAAGGCTGCTTCTGAACTTATCTGGTGACAGCAAGCACTAAAATCCTGACTTTAACAGAATTGTAGTAGAAATGCCTCATTGATTTCAGTTGAAAGAAGTACATTGGTACACCACTCTTGCACCCAGTATCAGGAATGTACAAATGTCTTTTTATTAAAAATATAAAATAATTAGCTGAGCATGGTGGCAGTAAGCCAGTATGTATTGTCAACTGAAACCAGTAACTGATGGTTATAATGATTTGCTTAAACATCAGCCAGCCTTTAGTCATTTTCTTCAACTGACTTCTCTGAAGTTATTGGTGAGGAATCCTGCCTTGAGCTTCCTGTCACAGTTCATTAAGAAGAGCAAAGCACTATTCTAGGACTTAGAACATGCCACCTCCCATACCACCACCCATTCCTCCCATTGCGCCCATTCCAGGTTCCTTCTCTTCCCTAGGAATTTCTGTGATTACAACTTCTGCTGTAGTTAACAGGGAGGCCACCCCAGCAGTATCCACTAAAGCAGTTCTTACAACTTTTGTTGGTCAAATGATTCATTTTCCACCATATTCACAAATTCTCCAAGCATAGAATCATAATCAACTTCTGAGGAACTTTGCAGGATTTTCTCAGGTACCAAAGATCATTCAACACTACATTCTTAACAATGGTCATTGCAGGAAATTTTTATTGACATCTTTCATGATTGTAAACAATATCCCATGGTAATTCCCTCCATTCCCCGACTTTCCCCTTTGAAACTCCACTCTCCATCATACCCCCTCACCATCTCAATCAGTCTCTCTTTTATTTTGATGTCATGATCTTTTCCTCTTATTATGATGGTCCTTGCATAAGAATTTTGAGTGATTTTCTAATAATGTCAATACTGATTTTTTGACGCTCATTAATAGTCTTTAAGGAGTCCAAGGCTGGAATGCACCAGAGGAGAGTCCAACCCCCTCCTAGAACAATGCCCTCTTCAACAGCTGCTCTTGTAGCATTGAGGGCATCTGTAACTCTGTCTTTCTTTTCATTCACTTCCACATCACTTGTCCCATCAATCTTCAGCACAGTTACTCCATCTGAAAGCTTTGCCAGTCACTCATTCAGTTTTTCCTTTCCATATTCACTAGTTGTAGTGTCTAACTCTTCTGTGATTTCTTGAATGTGTTTTCTAATTTCAGTTTTGTCACCTTTTCCTTTCAAAAGCATGTCATCATCTTTGGTAACAATGACCTCTCTGACTTTCCCTAAGTGAGGCTGAACCTCTTCAAGATTTAGGGCCAGTCCCTCTTCTCCAAACACTGTACCACCAATAGCAATAGCCATATCCTTAAGCTGGTTCTTTCCATTGTCACCAAAACCTAGAGCTTTGACTGCTATAACCCGAAGACCAATTTTATCTTATTTAAAACCAGTGTACTTAGAGCTTCACCATCAACATCTTTAGCAATTATGACTAAGGGTTTACGGTGAGCATTTGCAATTCCAACAGCAAGTACAATGGACTGGACACTAGAAATTTTCTTTTCACTCAAAGAACATAGGCATCCTGGAATTCACAGTTTTGAACTTTTGATATGTCAATAAAGTATGGTGAAATATATGCCTCTATCAAATTTTTTTTCTCTATCAAATTTGATGCCTTCAATAATTTCTAATTTATCATTCAGTGTTTTTCCATCCTTCACTGTGATGACACCCTTTCCTCCAACCTTTTTCATTGGATCAGAAATGATGGTTCCAATTTATTTATCTCCATTTCCAGAAATTGTAGCAACCTGAGCAATTTCCTCAGGGGTTGTCATAGGTTTAGACAGCTTCTTAAGTTCAGCAATTACAGTACCAACAGCTAACTTTATACCTCTCCTGATTTCCACCTGATTAGCACCTTTGCTGATCTTCTTGAAGCCTTTCTTGGCAATTGAGGATACCAGTACTGTAGCAGTGGTTGTGCCATCCCCATCCACTTCATTCATGTTATTGACAACATCTTGAACACAGCTAGCACCAATATTTTTATATTTATCCTTTAAGTGAGATGAGTCCTTAGGATATATGCCTATGAGTGATATAGCTGGGTCATATGGCAGATCCATTTTTAGCTGTCTCCACCCTGATTTCCACAATGGCTGGACCAGATTACATTCTCACCAACAGTGTAGAAGGATTCTTCTTTTTCCACATCCTGGCCAGCATTTATGGTCATTTGTTTTCATGATGGCAACCAATCTGACAAGAGTCAGATGGAATCTCAATATAGTTTAAATCTGCATTTTCCTGATGACTAGGGTTGTAGAACTTTTTTTTAGATGTTTATATCCATCTGTATTTCTTCTTTTGAGAACTCTCTATTTAGTTCCATAGCCCATTTTTAATTGTGTTGTTTGATTTCTTATTATTTAATTTTTTGAGTTATTTGTATATCCTAGATATTAATCCTTTATCAGATGTATAGCTGGCTAAGATTTTCTCCCATTCTGTAGGCTGTCTCTTCACTCTATTCACAGTGTCCTTTGCTGTACAAAAACTTTGTAATTTCATGAGGTCCCAGAGGTTGATCTGTGGTTTTATTTCCTGAGCAATTGGAGTTGTATTCAGAAAGTCTTTGCCAAGACCAATATGTTGAAGGGTTTGCCCTACTTTTTCTTCTAGCAGTTTCAGAGTTTCAGTTCTAATATTAAGGTCTTTGATCCATTTGTACTTAATTGTTGTGTATGGAGAGAGATAAGGATCTATTTTCATCTTTCTATAGATACATATCCAGTTTTCCAGCACCATTTGCTGAAGAGGCTATCTTTTCTTCAATGAGTACTTTTGGCATTTTTGCCGAATATCAGGTGGCTATAGCTACCCAGACTTATATCCAGTCCTCTATTCTGTGCCATTGATCACCATGTCTGCTTTTGTGCCAGTACCATGCTGATTTTGTTACTAATATAGGCTAAAATCAGGTATGGTGATACCACTAGCCTTATTTTTGTTGCTCAAAAAAAATTTTTTTTAATTTGAGGTTTTTGTTCTTCCAAATGAATTTTTGGATTGTTTTTTCTTTCTATTTCCGCAAAGAATGCCATTGGAACTTTGATGGGGATTGCATTAAATGTGTAGATTGCTTTCGGTAAGATTGCCATTTTCACAATATTGATTCTTCCAATCCAAGAACAAGGGACATCTTTCCATTTCCTAGTGTCTTCTGCAATTTCTTCCTTAAGTGTCTTAAAGTCAAACTGCCTTTGCAATAGCCACACCATCTTTTGTGTGTTACCTTAGGACTTTCCCAACTCTGTTCAATAATTACTGATCTTCCCTTTGACCCCATTGTAATGGCTACAGCATCGTCTAAAAGGTCTATACCTTGAAGCATTAAGGCTGTGGCTTCTGCACCAAATTTTGTATCTTTGGCATAAGCCTGAGTGAGATGAGAAGGCAGTGTCCTGGTCACTGCTCTCATTTGGTGAAGAACTTTAGGTAGTCAGAGCATTTCTGTGGGGCATGGGCAAAGGGGCACGCAGGCGGCGAGTGAGGGACAGAGTGCAGGGCACACACGGCAATGAGCCAGTTGATTTTGACTTTAATAAGTGATAAAATTATATGTATACAAATGAATTGTTTCAAAAGAGATTTCTTTTATAATGTCAGTAAATGTCTGCTATGTATACCTGTTTTATATACCTATATACCCAAAGATATATAAAATGTTCTTGGTTGAAAATGTATTCCAAATTAAAAAATTAATAAGTTCTGATGTAGTTCACCAAGACCAAAAGGTTGCATGACTTAAGGACAGAACATGGACTAGAATACATATATAATTCTCAGTCTGATGCTCATTTTCTCTCACCCAGTGTCAGATTCTCAATTTGTCACTTATTCTGTCTCATAAGTACTTACACGTCTGCTAATTTGGGATACGAGTGGAAAATTAGAGATAACAGGGCATTCTGTAATTCATATAACATGAAAAATTTACTAAAATCTAGATCTTTAAAGTTAATCTTCAGCATACTGAAGTCCAAATAAAAAAGGAGGGGAGCTGTCTCAAAATATAATTAGATAGATAATTTTATAGGACTCTTTACATGAATCCAGCATTGACTATAGCTAAATACACTGCCTGTCAGCATACATTACAAAAAATGTTGATGATCCATGATTTTTTTAAAAAATTCTTGAGCCAGGCGTGGTGGCGCATGCCTTTAATCCCAGCACTTGGGAGGCAGAGGTAGGAGGATCACCGTGAGTTTGAGGCCACCCTGAGACTCCATAGTGAATTCCAGGTCAGCCTGGGCTAGAGTGAGACCCTGCCTCAAAAAAAAAATTATAACAATATTACACAGAAATCATGAAAAAAGTAACATTCTGTTACTGTTTCTGCGATGCTAGTAGCCATTAACCCTTTGAGTGTGCAGATTTCCCTGACTGTGATTTTAACCAAGAAGACAGGAACGCTTCCTAGTAGAAATCAAACAATCCGAACCCCGCCTTTCTGCAGCACTGCGTAGCCTTTCAATGTCTGATCCTCAAGGAATAAAAACATTTTTAATTAACTATTAATTACTTGACTGCAGCCTTACTATGTGGGAAATGTGTTGTTTTCATTTTATGACAACATCTGAGGTTCTAATGGATAAGAAGATCATACTTTATAAATTCATGTATATTATTTTCCTTCAATGACTAGGACAGATTCATAGACTTGAATAAAACAGAATTGGACATTTCTGCAGGACTGGGATGGTGAGAAAGGTGTGAGATGAGGAAATGGAGGATTCTCTGAAGCTTTTCACAGGGCAGAAAATAGATTTTTTTATTTTAATTTTTTTTGATTACTGTAAGTAGCTATCTGATGTTGAAAAGTAAAATTCAGATGAGGTCTAAGTGAAGGCTAATAAAATGTATTTGAAATTTAAGGTGTTTATGCTTTATTTGCTCTAAATACTTTAAAGATATTTGAATTTGTATACTAAATTAGATCAAATAGAAAATAGAAATAATTTGTCACAGGTATAGAGTACATAACCAATAAAATCAAATTTAGCTTTAAGAAAGAATGCTTATAAAATGGGGGAGAGTTGTTTCATTATTTTTATAATTTTATGTGCATTATCTTTCACATCTTAAAGCTGCCCAAGTATAGAAAAACACAGGACTTCAATAACAGTTACCAGCGTGATTTGCTTTTATTACCTTTCTGTTCAAGACCCTTGTTTCCCCTTGTAGCATGTCAAATTGCCCCCAAAACCATATTATACAGCAGAGAAATGTTGTTCACACTTCACTGACTATTGATTTACTTTATTTATTGGCACAAAATCAGCTTGAGATAAACATTTTGTCCCCCATTTCCACTATTGTAAGCAGTATACTTCATTGCAAGATAGGTAAGCCCAAATGTGCAGGGTCAAAATTCGACATGGCTTTCTAATCAATGTGTGAAAAATTATCTAATGAATAATGGGTTGCACATTTCCACAAACAAATTAACCAGGGTGAGACTGAAACTAATGATTATATTTATCTAATGTAATTTCACATCTGTTACTAGTGGTAGTCATTTTTTTTTTCTTTTTCATCCATGGTGTCCTCAAAATTACAACTTAGCTTTTCAGAAACAGTGATAGGACATCAGTTTAACTAGAAAATAGACAATTTGTGGTATCTTTTTTCTTCAAATGCTAGCAGCCCTGAGAAATATGATGCAGTTTTATAAACTTTGGGAATCTAGATACTTCTTGATTATTACTTGTGTTTCAAATTATTGCCCATAGGTTTAATTTCATATTCTATGTATAAAACTCCATTATTCAATCTCATAAGAAGCAAAAATGACAAAAGAAAAATGAAACAAAAGGCAAAATGACCCCATTTTACAACTGTAAGATCATCCTTTATTTTACTTATTCTTGTAATATTTAATCTTGATTTATACATATATTTTTAAAGTAGAAGTTGGTCCCAAATTAGAAAAAAATTCAGTTTTAAACTTTTTTTTTTAACTTAGGACACCCAAAGCTCCAAGACAAACCCGAGTAATCTATTCCACTGGAAAGTATCTGGCTGAGCACAGAATAAAGAAATCTCTGAAAACCAATTTAAAGCAAGCACATGTCTTTCATCCATGGTGTCCCACTCTCTGCCTTCCTGCCAGGAAGTCAGAGGAATCTCCTACTGTTGGCACCAATGGCCCAAAAGGTGGGGCCTGAAGTGAAAAGGCAATTTCACATGGTAACACTGTGAGAGGCTGTAGAGAACTGGGGGCATTTGTTGTAATACCCATCAGGTATCTTGTTTGGTTTGCTACCCAGTCCAGATATATCACAGTCTACATCAGAAGCACTGTATCTCAGTTCTCTATTTTTCCTGTATTGTGAGCCAAATCAGAGTTACCTGCAGAAATGAAATTTGTACTGAAACTCTTGAGTGAGGTGGTAGAATTTATAGGATCCATTCTGGTTTGCAGAACCTGATTTCTAATAATTCAAACCTTGGAGCTTTTTATTAAAATTAGAGGATTTGGTTTCATTAAAGACCTTTTGTGTGTAGATTATGTCAGTACTTGTAGTATTAGAAAGTAGAGCTGAGGCCTGGAGGGACGGCTTAGCAGTTAAGCGCTTGTCTGTGAAGCCTAAGGACCCTGTTTCGAGGCTCGATTCCCCAGGCCCCATGTTAGCCAGATGCACAAGAGGGCGCAAATGTCTGGAGTTTGTTTGCAATGGCTGGAGGCCCTGGCGCGCCCATTCTCTCTCTCTATCTGCCTCTTTCTCTCTGTCACTTTCAAATCAATCAATCAATCAATAAGAAAGTAGAGCTGATACTTCTCAAGAGTATATACTCATTAATTCATCTTAAAATCATGCAAATAAGCCCATTATATGTTAACATAAATAAATAACATTTTGTTTAAAATTACTGTAATTCCTCCTTACCTCTTCCCCCCCCCCAAAAAAAAACCTAGTGACTATCTTAATAGAAGACAGTTGGGATCTCATAACTGAGCCTATAAGGATGTTAATTTTTTTTGAAACACATAAACAAACAAAATCCAGCCCCATACAGATATGTATTTGGTAAGTAGATATTTTAAATCATTTTGAATAAATGAATATTTAAATTAATGAACCAAAAGGCATCCAAGTTTTCTAGAAGTTAGTTTCAATAGAGATCAGAATCTGTTTCATGGAAATTTTCATACTTGAAAGTATATTTAAGCCTGCTGCAGTGATGAAAAGCAAAAGTTAGAGTTGAGAAGTACAGAAAGAAGAACAAGATTCTATCAACAATGCCTGGGCTCCAAGTAATTCCTGAACCCAGCCTGGCCTTTAGAGTTATGTGACTCAGTGTTTTCTTTTTTTCCTGTTTGCCTGTGTTGAGTTTGCTGACTTGAACAAGAGGAAGAGTCTAGTCAAATGCAGTATTTATTTATTTATTTATTTATTTATTCCGTAAGGACCAACCAATTATTTACAAAGACAATCATGGCTCAGTGCTAATACTGCTGATAAGGGTGAAGTTAGATCTTTGGAATTCCTACAGTCTTAAGTATGCCACAAGTTCAGTTTCTCAAAGCATTTAGTTAACATTTTAGTCATCCATTCCTGAACAAAACAAAGAAGGAAAAAGAAAGAAAGAAAGAAAGAAAGAAAGAAAGAAAGAAAGAAAGAAAGAAAGAAAGAAAGAAAGAAAGGAGGGAAGGAAGGAAAGAAGAAAGGAAGGAAGAAAGGAACTACATAGTAACTCCAAACCTGGAATATATCCCTTTAGGAATGTGCAATGTAGCAATGAGGAATATCATGTTATTAGCAACATTTCTAAAAAGCCATGATCCAGTGGCATACATTCCTCAGTGAAGTTAACTAAAATATGTTTCTTTCGGACCTGGGGAGATGACTTAGTTGGTGTGGTGGTTTGATTCAGGTGCCCCCCATAAACTTAGGTGTACTGAATGCTAGGTTCCCAGCTGATGGAGATTTGAGAATTAACGTCTCCTAGAGAGGGTGTATTGTTGGGGGCAGGCAGGCTTATGTGTGTTATAGCCAGTTTCCCCTTGCCAGTGTTTGGTACACTCCCCTGTTGCTATTGTCCACCTTATGTTGGCCAGGCGGTGATGTCCACCCTCTACTCATGCCATTGTTTTCCCCTGCCATTGTGGAGCCTCCCGGCCAAAATAAACCTCTTTTACCCAAAAGCTGCTCTTGGTTGGGTGATTTCTACCAGCAATGTGAACCTGACTGCAACAGTAAAGTGGTACCGGGGAATGGGATTGCTGCTTGACACCTGACTGTGTGGCTTTGGCCTTTGGAGCTGATTTTCAAGAGGAATGTGGAAGGATTTGAAACCTTGGCCTAAGAGATGCCTTGCAGTGCTGTAAGTACAACTTGATGGACTATTCTGGTCAGAGTTGAAAGACCTGAATGCAGTAAGAACTATGGACTGTGAGGTTTGGCTTATGAGGGTATGAAAGAGCTTTGCTTGGACTGGGCTAGCAATTTGTGTGAAAAGCTTGCTGTTATGCCCATGTCCTGAGAAGTTGTGCAGGATTGCTTTGCATAGAAATGAACTGGTGTGAGCAGAGGGATATGGTACAGGAAGAAAAATCTTTGGGTGAACTCCTGCCCATTCAGCTGAAATTGAGAGATTAAAACCTTTGAAATTGGACCAGCTGACCTGAGTTGGGGCAACAGGAAGAATGTAGACTCTTTTGAAGGGGCCTGAGTGCTCAAGAAGTGTCGTGTTCTTCAAAGTCTGCTTTATTCCTCCCTAGATTAACAAATTAGCACCCTGCCTGCTATTGTGGAGTATAAGAAATGTAGGAAAGAAAGGATCATTGAGTTTGCAATGCGGTCTTGTGTTTTAGAAGTTGCCATGGGCAGTGTGAAGCAGGTTTGCTAGATGCCTGCATGGAGACCGGATGGAGCCATGAGGATGAACCCTGGATTGCAGTGGAGACCCAGTGGAGATACCGGAACCACGAGATGGCTGCTAAGGAAAGCTGCCGGCCCTGATGAAGTTTTCCAGGACTGTGAGTAGCCTCACTGGAGGGGCAAAATTGGAATGCCAGAGACTTGTTGCTGGTTAGAATTATCACATTTTGAGATTTGTCACTAACTACAGTTGTTGGACTTGAAGCTACAGAGTTTGATGTTTACCCTGGTTGTTTTAAGTCTTGTATTGGTTGAATATTTCTTTGCTATGCCCAATGCCATCTTTTGCAGTGTGAATGTTTATTCTGTGCCATTATGGGTTTTTTGAGGGT
Organism: Dipus sagitta; assembly: GCA_036346955.1. Lineage (NCBI taxonomy): Eukaryota > Metazoa > Chordata > Mammalia > Rodentia > Dipodidae > Dipus > Dipus sagitta. The sequence goes on from CM070787.1 coordinate 593,432, forward strand.
ATTTTTTGATATTATGGCTCAGTTAAAAGACCTTGGGTTATGGGGATGTATGAACATCATTGGGATTGATTTTTTAAAAATGGGGACTTTTAAAGTTGGACTGAATGCATTGCATTTTACATCATGGATGGTTATCAGTTTATGAGGGTAGGGGCAGAATGTGGTGGTTTGATTTAGGTGTCCCCCATAAACTTAGGCATTCTGAATGTTAGGTTCCCAGTTGATGGAGATTTGGGAATTAAGGTCTCCTGGAGAGTGTATTGTTGGGGGTGGGATTATGGGTGTTATAGCCAGTTTCCCCATGCCAGTGTTTGCCACACTTCCCTGTTGCTGTTGTCCACCTTATGTTGGCCAGGGGGTGATGTCCACCCTCTGCTCATGCCATCATTTTCCCCTGCCATTATGGAGCTTCCCTTTGAGCCTGTAAGCCAAAATAAACCTCTTTTTCCCACAAGCTGCTCTTGGTTGGGTGATTTCTACCAGCAATGCAAACCTGACTGCAACAGTTGGTAAAGCACTTACCACACAAATACAGGACCTGAGTTTGGATTCCTAGTGCCTATTTAAATGATGGGCATTGTGATGTGCCTATAACCCCAGTGCTCAGGAGGTGGAAACAGGCAAATCCCCGGGGCAAGATGGCTAGCTAGACTTGCCAAATTCATGAGCTCCTGGTTAAGTGAGAGACCCTACCTCATTAAATAAGGTAGAGAGCAATAGAAGGAGACACCTAACATTGACCTCTAGCCTATACATGCACATGCACGCATGTGCACACACAGTTAAGAATATTCATGCACACATGCTCACCACAAACATATGTATACAAAGAAAGTTTATTTGCTAGTGACAGAATTATGTTGTCTCCATCTAGTTAGCAATGGTTATCTCTTGCTAATTAAAAGATCTTCATATCAGATACATGGATAGCTAGTAATATTCTTGGTTGATTTTACAAATTGGAAAATATTTAACAAACTTTTCTAGAACACACAGGGTCCCATGGTTTGGGGACTGAAGAATGTAAAAACTCTTTGGTATTTAGTAAATAATGAAAGACACCAATAGAATGTAGGAGGATAGCCCTCCCTCTTAAAAGCCATGTGTGGAGAATGGCATAGAAAAGGTACAGTTCAATAAAGTATACAGTGATTTTTAAAGGTTCTATGCTACATAGTGAAGATATATTGAAGTCACAACCTGACAATATTCTTGGATGACTTCTACTTATTCAACAAATAACTACTGAGGGCTTACAATGGCACTGGAGCATGAAATGTAACATGGGAAAGAATAAGATCAGCTCCTAAAGGAACTTGGAACTCAGTGCTTATGCTCAGTTATTATTGTTAACATTCTTCCATAGTTTATGACATTCTTCTTGCTCAGGCCTCCAGATAGCACTCAAATGACGCCTTCTACGTGGCCTGATTCTAAAGAAAATTTGAGATTGCTATACCATAATATACTACTGAAGTTTCATAGAGTAGCCTGGGTTTGGCCATGGATGAATTGATATCACTGATATATGTACTCAAACCTTATCAATATACTCAAATTACTCTAGAATCACACTCTAAGTACAATGACTCTTGCTAGTTCCATCAATGGAATCCTGCTTCGCAATAACCCACAAAAAAACACTGATTTATGTGTCAAAAGTATATGAACTTCAACTCTTCATGCTAAGTGAAACAAGCCCAAGTTAAAATCTGTATTACCTATTTATCTGGCATTTGAAAAAAGACAAAACCTTTAGGGACCCATCAGATCAGGAGTAAAAAGTAGAGAATCTGATAATAAAAACATGATGAGACTTTTGGAAGTGACAGAAATATTCTATATTTATTTTTTATTTTGGTGGTTGCTAATATGGCTATATGTTTGCCAAAACTCAGAACCAACCAACCAAATGTACAAACAACTAACTATCTGGGCTTCATTTAAGTCAGGTAAGTGTTAAAAGATGTTCAAGCAAAACTTAAAACATGAGCATTCTTGCAGTTTGTAAGAATGGCCAAGGGTTATGCTCTCTTTAAGACAAAGAAATAATAACCAAAGGATAAAATAGTGGTGGGAAACTGGTAACAGGTTTGGAATACACTATAGCCTAAAATACTTTTTGAATTATCAGAAAAATGCTTGATTAAAAACCTGAACCTTCATTGAAGTTTTTGTTTTATCATGGCATACTATCTGAGATGAGATATCTCCAACTAAAATTGTCCAGAAATTTAGAATAATTTTATTTTAGCTAGTGGGAATCAAGTGGTAGTTTCTGACTTTTCAAGAGGAAAAATTACATAATGCTTTCATATTTTCTCAAAATACTCAGAAAAGTTACAAAGATACCAGTAACACAGATAAACTATGGATACTATTAAATTTATTTTGTTTCCTATCATAAACAAAAAAATCAGATTTCAAAGAATTTAGGAGAATGAAACAAAATCAGTCCAAAGACACATTGCCTGAAGTCTTTACTACAATATGTTAAAGGCTTGGCACTTGGAATATGGAAGAAAATGTCTCTGCTGCTTCAATATGAAGTCACTTTTCTAATATAGGGAAACTCTCAAGTTCAATATCTCATCTCTCCTTGCCTCTGATCTTTCCCTCAGAGACTTTGGATAGAAATAAAGTAGAAAAGAATTTCTCTTCAGCTTCTTACTTTTTATTCATAAATCTTAAAGTGTGAACCTTTAGAAGTCATCCTTAGAAGTAAATTAGAAGCTTCCTGAATTGCTGTTAAACTTTTCTGAAGGACAGTTGGCATTATCAAAAAATTAAAAATGGGGCTTGGGAGATGGCTCAGTGGTTGAAGGCACTTATTTCAAAGCCTGACAGCCTGGGTTCAATTCCCTAGTACCCACATTTGGTGGTTTAAATTAGATGTTCTCCATAAACTCATATGTTCTGAACAGTAGCTGATGGCAATTTGGGAATTGGAGCTTTGCTGGTGGAGATGTGTTGCTGAGGACAGGCTGGTGGGAGTTATAGCCAGTTTCTTCTTGCTAGTGTTGTTGGTACACTCTCCTGCTGAAACTGTCCACCTGATGCTGACAGAGGGTGATGTCCAGCCTCTTCTCATGCTGCATGTTCCCCTGCCATCATGGAGTTTCCTGTCAAGTCTGTAAGCCAAAATAAACCCTTTTCTCCCATGAGCTGCTTTTGATTGTGTGCTTTAGGCCTACCATGCAAAGGTAGCTGCAGTATAACATAAAGCGAGGTGCACAAAGTGGCACATGCATCTAGAGTTCATTTGCAGTGGTAAGAGGTCCTGGTGTGTCCATACACCCCGCCCTTTCTTTCTCAAATAAATAAATATCTTAAAATATTACTGTCCACAATGAGCTTTTGATCAGAGAGACCTACAAGGTTTCCTAAACAAAAGACAGATTTCTGTCAGAGTACTTGATGACCCACCAAAGGTTAGTGATAAGACCTGACTGCTGAAGACACCTTATGTGGTTGACACATAAAATGGAATGGCATGGCTGGAAGCTGGAAGAGAGTCAGTCCCAAGACAGTCAGCATGTCTAGTGCCAGAAGGTGCTACATGGGTGACTGGGGGAAAATGACCAATATCTGTCCAAGCAACTCATGGTCTAACCTACTTAGTAGCAAATAACCTGTCGTGATGCCCACACAAGTGCAATAGTGGCACACAGCCATGGTGGGGAACCAACTGCTCTCGATTGGGCTAACGGATCCCCTCAGTGGTACAGGACCCATAGCTGTAGCTGGGAAACAAGTCAGAACCATATCCAAACATAAGCCCTCTCTCCATTATCAAGCTACCATCAATCGTGGGCTACAAGAGGGCCTACACCTATTAAATTCTCTATAAAAAAAAGTAAGGGTTATCTCATTTTTCTGGTGCTAACTTACTCTCCATTGGAGAATCTGCTTCTCTTTTTCAGATAGATGCAGATCCTAAGGAGAGAGCCACCCCATCATACCTCAAAAGGGCCCCAGCTGAAACTAAGAATAATTGGCGAAACAAGCAAGGGTGCTGTTTTCTTGGTGAACCGGGTACCAGCACAAGGGTGAAGGAGATCAACACAGAGAAAAATAAGCTCCTACCAAAACAGAGATCCAGAGACCCAGAGGCCCCCAACACCTCATCACTGAAGCAGACCAAAAATGAACCCAACATGGCTCAGGGAAATTTTGCGGAAGAGGGGGCGGAAAGAATGTCAGAGCCACATGTTGGGTCATGATATGGAGAGACATTTATCCTACCCATAACTGTGGGCTAACTCCAGAATGCATGACCCATATACCTCAACAAGGAGGGGCCAAGGGGAGGGGGTAGGTCACGGATGAGCCTAATAATGGTACCAAACTGACTGTATTTGCTGAGTACAAAACTAATTAATAAAAAAAAATTACTGTGAGTTCGAGGCCACCCTGAGACTACATAGTGAATTCCAGGTCAGCCTGAGCTAGAAAAACAAACAAACAAACAAATTTAAAAATACAAAATCTTTGCCCTAGCAATTCTACTTCCAGGAATTATTTAACAGATATACTCACATAAGATGATTTAAGATTATTCACTGCAGAATATTTATGATAGGAAATAATCAAAGATGCTTAAGTCCACATTAACAGGAGACTTACTTACTATATATATATATATATATATATATATATATATATATATATATATATATCTGTCTGTCTGTCTGTCTGTATGTATGTATGTATCTGTAGAATGAAATGAGAATGCTCTTTAAGTACAGCTTCAGCATGCTGTCACATACCTATAATCCCAGCTATTTGGGAAGCTGAAGAAAGAGGATCACAAGTTTAAGGCCTCATTAAGGGACCCTATCTTAACAATAAATGTTTTTTAACAGGGGACTGAGAACTGAGGACATATCTCAGTGGTACAGTACTTGCTTAGCATGCACAATGCTCTAGGTTCACTCTTCAACACCACAAAAAGAAAATTCTCTAATATGCATTATGTAATAAAAAATTAATGCATAGAATCATGAGACAGAATGAAACATTTGCATACAAAAACAAGAGAAAGAACATGTAATCACATTTGGTTATATTATATTATTAAAACCTGTAGAATGCACAGGAAAGTAACAGTAATAGGTTATTACCTATTAAGTAATAGTATTAGGTCATTACCTGTTAATAATAATAATTTGGGGGGGGCTGGAGAGATTGCTTAGTGGTGAAGGTGCTTGCCTATGAAGCCCAAGGACCCAGGTTCCATGTAAACCAGATTCACAAGGTGGCACATGTGTTTGGACTTCATTTGCAGTGGCTAGAGGTCTTGGTGCACCCATTCTCTCCCTCTTTCTCTCTCTCTCTTTCTCTGTCCCTCTCTCAAATAAAATAAAATAAAGAATAATAATTCTTGCATATGAGGACAGAAGGAAGACTTACATGTCTTAATTCTGAACAATTTGAGTCTATTTCTTTTTTTAAAAAAGAATTACACTTAAAAAATTTAGGCTCTCCAACTTGGCTCTTCATTGTTTCTCTCTTGGATGAGGCATCAAATCCACACTAGAATTAACCTTAGTCTATTTTCTTCTTCAATAACAAAAAGCCTGAGAAGAGGTAATTTGTAAAGAAAAGAGACTTATATTAGCTCATGATTCTGAAGGCTGGAAAGTCAAAGAACATGGTACCAGCAAGCTTTTGATGAGGTCCTTCTTGCCATATCACAACATAGCAAACGGTGTCACAGGTCAAGAGAGAATGAGCAAGCTTGAGAGAGATTTCTCTTATAACAAAGCCATTCTCTTAATAACCCACTAACCTTCTAATTCATTAATGCATGAATGCATTAATTTATGACAGCAAAGCCCTCATGACCCAATCACCTCCCAAAGGTACCACCTTCCCAAATACAATTAGCATGACTTTTGGGATTAAACTTCCAATACATGAAATTTTGGGAACACATTAAAAGCACAGCTTTAAATAAAAATAATGATGATTATCTTTGTAATCTTCATCTACATGTCAAGTTCTCTGCTTTCCCCGTGTTACCATGTAGACTGTCTGTTCTTTACCATTGTCTACCCAAAGTTTTCAAATCTTTCTCGTGACATAAAGAATTTTTTTATAAAAGTGGTAAGCATAAAAAAATCTAGCCAGGCATGGTGGTGCACGCCTTTAATCCCAGGACATGGGAAGCAGAGGTAGGAGGATTGCCGTGAGTTCAAGGCCACCCTAAGACTACATAGTGAATTCCAGGTCGGCCTGAGCTAGAGTGAGACCCTACCTTGAAAAACAAACAAACAAAAATCTCTAAAATCAATAAAAACAAATGGAAGTAGCCAATAATTTGAAGTTATCAGGAAAAGCAATACTATATAGTCTTCCCAAGCAGAATTTTCAACTGATGCTATTCCAAGTGAATTTCCACTTATAATATTATTACCCTTTTTAATTCACTATGAAAATTAGCTGTTTACACAATATTCTTCCCCATTATCTATGTGTTCTTTAAAGATAGATTTTTTTATGAACCTGTTCAGTGCCAGAAAAACAATTTTTGACATCATCACTTTTTCCTCCTATTATGAAGTTCTTGTGTATGTAGTACTAGGCATTGCGAGGTCATGGATATCCAAGCCATTTTGTGTCTGAAAGATTGCATTGTAAGGAGTCATATCCTTCCTTTGGCTTTTACATTCTTTCTGCCACCTCTTCCACAATAGACCCTGAGCCTTGGAAAGTGTGAGAGAGATGTCTCTGTGCTGAACACTCCTCTGTCACTTCTTCCCAACACTATGTGGTACCTTTTTTTTTTTTTTTAACTAGCCCAGGCTGACCTGGAACTCACTACATAGTCTCAGGGTGGCCTCCAACTCACAGCAATCCTCCTTCCTCTGCCTCCCAAGTGCTGGGATTAAAGGCATGTGCCACCACATCTGGCTCCTATGGTACCTTTTGAGTTATCCCAGTGGTACCACCAACTGAAAAGAAGCAGCTCTATAACCACAAGTGAGAGTAGCATTAATATATGGGTATGAACATTAAGAAAAGAGCTTACAGGGCAATTTGGTGAGCATAATATATGTGTTTAGCTAAACAGAAGCAAGTGTTACTTCACTAGGGCTCATGACTTCCCCTACCATAGGCTTTAAAAATATATATGAGAAAGAGAGCAAGAGAGTAAGAGAGCAAGAGAACAAGAGACAGGGCTGAAGAGATGGCTTAGCAGTTAAGCTCTTGCCTGCAAAGCCTGAGAACCCCGGTTCAAGGCTCAATTCCCCAGATCCCACGTTAGCCAGATGCACAAGGGGGCGCACGCATCTGGAGTTTTTTTTGCAGTGGCTGGAGGCCCTGGAGCACCCATTCTCTCTCTTTATCTGCCTCTTTCTCTCTCTCTGTCTGTCACTCTCAAATAAAATTAATTAATTAATTAATTAATTTAAAAAAAGAGCAAGAGACAGAGAGAGAATTGGTGTGATAGGGCCTCCAGCCCCTGCAATCAAACTCCAGACACTTACACCATCCTGTGCACATGTGCGACCTTGTGCACTTGCATCAGCTTGTGTGTCTGGCTTACATGGGATCTGGAGAGTCAATCATGGGTTCTTAAGCTCCACAGGCAAGGGGTAAGCCATCTTTCTAGCCCTACCATAGGCTTTTGACTAGGTTTTCAGTACCTCTTGTGGAGTGTGCCTCCAGTCCAGTTAGAGAGCGGTTTGCTTTCCCCATAACAGACATGCCACTGTTGCACCCATTGGTTCATTTGGCTTGGCTGGCCAGACTTAAGGCTTGCAATGTCCACTGTTGTTTATCACCGCTGATGACTTCTCTCTCCCATAGGCCTGCATGCAGTGCAGCTTATTCCAGCTTTCTGTCAGCTGGTCCACAGGGAGGAGGTTTTCAGTTCAGCTCCAGCTTGATTTCTCAGTGACTTTGCAGCCCAAGCATGTAGTCAGCAGTAGGGTCTTACCATCTATTTCTTGTGGGAAACCAAGAGCCTTGGCAATGGTCTGTAATGTTTGGGGGGCACTGGGGACCTTTTTGGCTAACAACTCACTATAAGTTATCCCATCCCTGGCATTGAAATTGTTCTAGTAACAATCTATGGCTCCTGGGTATGCCATTATCCACAAAAGCAGATTTCCATATAGCTTACTCATAACATCTTAAATTTTGATTATGGCTAAGTAAAATTCTACAGTTCCATTCACTTGTTGATGGGCATTGAAGCTGGTTTCATTTCCTTGCTATTGTGAATAGTACAGTGATTAACATGAATGTGTGTCTCTGAGGTGTGCAGACTTAGGAGTCCTTTGGGTTTAATCCCAGGAGTGGGATGCAGTAGTACTATTTGTAGTTTTTGAGGAACTTCCACATTGATTTTCGCAGTGACTGCAGCAGTTAACATTCCCACCAGCACCATGAAAGGCGTCCTCTTTCCTCACATCCTCACCAGCATTTGTTGTCATTTGTTTACATAATGATTGCCATTCTGACAGTGGGGAGATGGAATCTCAAAGCAACTTTTGTTTGTGATTCCATGTTTCTTATTTTGAGAGCTGTCTATTAAATGCATTACTCCACTTACTGATTGGATAATTTTTTGGTGTTTAATTTTTGCTTATCTCACAAAAATAATTTTATACAAAGTACAAGAAACTTGTCATAACTGTAATATCACTTATTTTTAAGGCATTTGGATACACATAAGAGGAGAGAAAAAGAGAAATAGAATAAGAATATGAATTAAGGTTTCCTGTAGGAGAGAAGAAATAAGGTTTGGGAAATAGAGTGAAGACATTATTCTGAGTATTAAATACCATATTAAATATTAGGACAGCTAGCAGATTCAGATGGCTACATGAACCAGAAAATGTAAATGAGCAGGCTGGTAGAGTTGAACACCAGCAATACAATGCAAGGTTGCAATGAGCTCATGCCTTCACTAAATAACCATATTGCTTAGTTTTTTAAAGAAGCACTTTATGAACCCATTGTTTTGGCTCATGCCTTTAATCCTAGCATTTAGGAGGTTAGGGTAGAAGGATAGCCATGAGTTCAAGACCTCCCTTGTCTGGAGAGGGGGTTCTAGGTCAGCTTGAGCTAAAATGAAACCCTGCCTCAAATTAAAATGCACTTTGCTAAAATAAATTTTTAGGTCATATGTTACCCCAAACTATGGCTCAGTGATGCCAAGAAGTCAAATCATAGCCAGGCATGGTGGTGCACGCCTTTAATTTAACCCAGCACTTGGGAGGCAGAGGTAGGTGGATCACCATGAGTTCAAGGCCACCCTGAGACTACATAGTGAATTCCAGGTCAGCCTGGGCTAGAGCGAGAACCTACCTTGAAAAACAAAACAAAACAAAAAAAAGTCAAATCAAACCCTCTCTGAGAGAGAGAGCTTAGCAGAGGAATGTGGGTAATGAAAAAGGAATAAAGGTCTGAACTAAGATAAAAGCAATATTCATCAATGGACAAAACCATTAGATAATAAGTTGATATAGAACTGGACAATAAAGATAAGAGTGCTAACACTGGATGCCACTGATCAACTATAGCATCAGTGGACATAAGGAAATAGAGAAAGGTGAGATAAATGCTACAAAACAATTCCCTACAAGCCTCAAGTTCTTAGCTATTAGATAGCAGAAGTGGTAGGAATGAATGATTACTCCCATATTGTAAGCCTAGTGGCTACTGGTGAAAGAACCAGGGAAAGTGGTAGAAGCAGTTCCCCAGAGGAATATTAGGAAGTAACCAGGTACATGATAAGAGCATCAGACTCTGTAAGTAATCTACCTTGAGCAAACTTAACCTCCCATGGCACCTGTTAAGAAATTTGATTAAACTAGTCAGAGTCTATGTGATTCTTGTGAATCTGATATTCCAAGATGTTGGGTTTAAACATATTTAAAGTGTCTCAGGATAATGAAGGGGGAAAGACCTTTCCCAGGAACTAATAATACATATAGAAGCCAAACATGATAGTGCATGCCTTTAATCCCAGCACTCAGGAGGCAGAGGTAGGTAGATCTCCACCACAAAGGGCCACTGCTCTGAGTGAGAACTGAGAGAACAAAAGGACTCCTTAGCCAGGCGTGGTGGCACACACCTGTAATACCAGCACTTGGGAGGTAGAGGTAGGAGGATTGCTGTGAGTTCAAGGCCAGCCTAAGACTACATAGTGAATTCCAGATCAGCCTAGAATAGAGTGGGACTCTACCTCGAAAAACCAAATAATAATAATAATACATAAATACATACAGACAGACATGAGGACAATATATAAAAGTATTTTTAAGTACTGTATAGATTTTGAAATACTCCTGTTAATTTTCAGCATATTTTAAGTTTTCAAATAATTTCTTGTATTGAGCTTTTCAGATTCTACTACACCCACTTTCACTTTAAGTGCATTCTCAAGCCAAGTGTGGTAGCACATGCTATAATCTCAGCATTTGAGCAGCTGAGGCAGAAGTATCATGAGTTTGAGACCAGCCTGGACTCTATGCTGAGATACTGTCTCAAAAGATCAAAATAAAGCACTGGAGTGATGGCTTAGTGGTTAAGGTGCATACCTGCGAAGCCTAAGGACCCAAGTTCGATTCTCCAGGTCCCACATAAGCCAGATGCACACAGTAGCACATATGTCTGGAGTTTGTTTGCAGTGGCTAGAAGCCCTGTGTGCACCCCCCTCCCAAAAAAAAAAGATCAAAATAAAAAAATAATGCATTCCATTCTGGGTTTTTCTCATGTGAAGTTTCAATAAACTGTCTTTTTAAGACTGTGGTAGGAATAAATAGCAGCTCAGTGTGTAACACTTGCCTAGCATATGCAAGACTCAACATTTAATCCCCAGAATTTAAAAAGACAACAAGGGCTGAAGAGATGGTTTAGCAGTTAAAGTACTTGCCTGCAAAGCCAAAGGACCCAGGTTTGATTCCCAGGATCCATATAAACCAGATGCACAAGGTGGTGCATGAATCTGGAGTTTGTTTGCAGCAGCTGAAGGCCCGGGCGTGCCTATTTTCTCTCTGTCTCTGTCTCTGTCTCTCTCTCTCTCTCTCTGTCTCTCTCTCTTTCTCTCTCTCCCTCAAATAAATAAATAAAAATAAATGTGAGGAAATAAAAAGCAATCAAAAATACTTGTGGCAGCCGGGCGTGGTGGCGCAGGCCTTTAATCCCAGCACTCAGGAGGCAGAGGTAGGAGGATTGCCGTGAGTTCGAGGCCACTCTGAGACTCCGGAGTGAATTCCAGGTCAGCCTGGGCTAGAGTGAGACCCTACCTCGAAAAACCAAAAAAAAAAAAAAAAAAAAAAAATACTTGTGGCAGCTGGGCGTGGTGGTGCACGCCTTTAATCCCAACACTTGGGAGGCAGAGGTAGGAGGATTTCTGAGAGTTCAAGGCTACCCTGAGACTACATAGTGAATTCCAGGTCAGCCTGGGATAGAGTGAGACCCTACGTTGACCCCCCCCCAACAAAAGAAATAAGAAACATGGCACTGCTTTCTGTATGAGGAAATGGAAGCTCACAGCTGTATAGTGACCATACCAGGATCACGTGATCAAGTAATGGCTGATCAAGGACCACAATTATATGTTGGGTTTCTCCTGCCCTTCTACCCCACCTCAAAAAAAAAACTGTGGTGAAATGCATATAAAACAAAAGTTACCACTTTATCCATCTGTAAATGTATAGTTCAATGTCATCTATCATAGCACTCTTTTAAAAAGTTTATAATCTGAAATTCAATAACCATTAAACAATAATCCCCCATTTCCTCCCCATCCAAAGTCCGAGGTAGCCACCATTCTGTCTCTATGAATATAATTACTATAGCTACGTCATGGCTGGCTTATTCATTTAGTGTGATGCTCTAAAGTTTCATCCATGTTAATGGTATTATTCCTTATGGTGTTATCAAAAAAAAAAAAAACCCCACACAAGTTAACATACAGAGCTTCTATTTACAAAGGTGAAATGCTTTGAGTATCACAAAGAATAAATAGGGCTGGAGAGATGGCTAAGTGGTTAAGGTGCTTGCCTGCAAAACTTAAGGACCTGGGTTCAGTTCTCTGGTATCCATGTAAAGCTATATACACAAGGTGGCACATGCATCTGGAGTTTGTTTGCAGTGGCTAGAGGCCCTGATGTGCCCATTCTCATTCTCTCTCTCTCTCTCTCTCCCTCTCTCTCTCTCTCTCATAAATAAATAAGGAAATAAATATGAACTATTAAATAAATAATAAAATAATAAAGAAAAATAAACAAAACTGATTAATGTACACTACGTAAACTCTGAGTTCATAATGACATTGGAAATTAAACACCTCATTGAGCACCACTTGAAATAACTAGAGTTCACACTGATCTAAAAAAAATAGTAGTTAAAGGCAAAATTAAGTATTTATCCTGCCTTACCTGTAACAATATATATTTTAGGATAGGTAAATATCCCTAGTTATTGAATTAGTTTCTTTACCATAGAATATCAGGGGTTGAGCATATTAACACATGCCTATAACCCCAGCACTCAAGAGGAAGAGGATTGAAAGTTTGAGGCCAGCCTTGAAAGCTAAACACACACAAAGAGAATACCAGGGCTATAAAGATGGCTCAGTTGTTAAAGGAGCTTGCTTGGCTTGCCTGCCTGGATTCAATTCCCCAGCACCCATGTAAAGCTGGATGCAAAGTGGCACATGCGTCTGTGATTCCCAACAAATGAGAGGTGAACTAGGAAGATCTGAAAGCTCAGGGACTGGCTGGTCTGATGTTCCTTTGCAGTCTGCATATTTGTTTTTAGCAGCAAGAAGTGTCTGTTTCAAAGAAGGTGGGCCACAGACACCTCAAAGCTGTTCTCTGGCTTCTACATGTGCACTGTGGTATACACACACACTTTTTTCAAATGTCAGCTAATAAAGGAGGAAAAAAGTAATAATTGAAGTAGGAATCACTCTTTTGCAAACCTTAAAATAACTGCTTCAGGTGATACTTATAAATGGCTAAAACTAAAAACACTGGACCTAATTCTAGTTAAGCACCTAGAATGAAATGGCTGATAGCAGCGCCACTGCCGTATTTATTAGCTATATCAATTTTAAAAGTAAAATTTATCTTCTCCATCATAACAGACTCATTTGAAGGGTGCAAAAGCCACATGAAGTCATTGCACAATGCAGATAAAGAGGATTATTCATTGCAAAATTCCAATTGGATAGTGCTGCTCTGTAGCTAACTCCATTTACAGGAAATGTGGAGGAGGATAAAACAAAAAGGATGCCAGGAAGAAGCAAATAGCTAAGCCTAGAACACAGGGCATTTTGAAGAAAAGGTAAACAAAAGTGAAGGAGAGGGAGACTACTCTGGATTTTAAAACTTAAAATAGACAGCACCCAGGAAAGGAAAATTTATGGGACTAGAAAGTAAATCGGTGGCTAGATGGAGGTGGGAGCAGAAACTGACTGTTGATGCTCTGGAGGGGAGTTTAGGAGGTGATGGTAATGCTCTAAAAATGGATTGAAATGATATTAACCCAACTCTACAACTCTCTATTTAGTTTACTAAATACTATAAATGTGTGATCTTTTTAAAAATTAGGGGCTAAGAAGATGGCTCAGCAATTAAAGGCATCTGCTTGTTTATAAAGCCTGCCAGCTCTGGTTCAATTCCCCAATACCCATGTCAAACCAAATGCATGAAGTGACATATACATCCAAAGTTTATCTTCAGTAGCAAGAGGCCCTGGCACACCCATACTTTGTTCCTCCCTCCAGTAAATAAAAGTATTTTGGGGCTGGGGAGATGGCTTAGCAGTTAAGGCATTTGCCTGCAAAGCCAAGGACCCAGATTTGATTCCCCAGAACCCATATAAGCCAAATGCACATGGTGGCACATGCATCTAGAGTTCATTTGCAGTGGTTAGAGGCCCTGGTGCACCCATTCTCTCTTGCTCACTCACTCTCTCTCTCTCTCTCTCTTTCTCATAAATAAATATTTTTCAATCATAAGATATGGGGCTGGAGAGATGGCTTAGCAGTTAAGGTGCTTGTCTGTGAAGCCTAAGGACCCATGTTTGACTCTTCACGTCCCATGTAAGCAAGCTGTACAAGGTGATGCATGCATAAGGTCATGCATACAAACAAGGTGACACACACATCTGGAGTTTGATTGAAGTGGCTGCAGGCCCTGGCATGCCAATTCTCTCTCTCTCTCTCTCTCTCTCTCTCTCTCTTGCTCTCTTTCTCTCTATACCTTTCTCTCTCTCATAAAAAAGAAAAATCATAAGATATGAACCTTGTTTGAACCTAACTCTGGAAAACTAAGTCTAGAAAGGCTTTATGGAGATAGTCAAAGAAATATGTTTTATGTTACATGATACTAAATTGTTATTTGTTTTATTAGGAATAAATGGCATATTTGCCTATATTTTAAAAATTATTTATTAAAACATTTTTAGGGGCTAGAGACATAGTTCAGTGGATAAAGTGCTTGCTACACAAGTGTGAGTATTCATGTTTGGATAGCAGATATCACGTAAAAACCAGAATCTGTGGTGGGCTTCTGTAATCCCAGCATACCTAAAGAGGGAGGCAGAGACAGGAGACTTACCCAGAGGCTTATGAGCCAGCTAGCCTGATGAACAGAGCAGAAAACAAGAGAACTTACTTCAAAATGAGGAGGAAGGTAAATATCAAAACCCAAAAGTTGTCCTCTGACCTCCACATGAGCAATGTGGCACACATGACATATATACACACACCATACACATATATACAAAAAAATTGAAATATCTGAAATGTGCTTTAACTTAAACTGCAGCAGAAAAAAAAAGAAAGAAGAACAAATGAAGCAAAGGAGAAAAAAAATCATCACTGTACCTGGATGATATAGGACTCTACCATTTTCTCTGCATTTATACTTGAATTTTAAAAATACTTTAAATGTTTTATTTGTTTATGATAGAGGGAGGGAGGGAGAAAAGGAGGGAAGATATGGGTACTCTAGAGCCTCCAGCCACTGTAAATGAACTCCAGAAGCATGTGACACTTTGTGCATCTGGCTTATATGGGTCCTAGGAAATAGAACCTGGGTCCTTAGGTTTTACAGGCAAGTGACTTAACCACTAAGCCATTTCTCCAGCCCCTGAAAATTTTTTATAACTAAAAATAATAATAATAATGACTACTATAATGCCATTTCATGGTGAGTGCCATAAACCAAATCAATATTGAGTTTGTGTGATTCCCCAATATTGCCAACAACTAACACGCTGGGTTACTATTTTAAGTAAGTTTCAGGTTTTTTTCAACTTTTTAAAAAATGTTATTCTTATAGTTGGGAAAAGTATTTTGTTCCATATAGATTAACCTAATTTATTTTTATATTTCTTGTTTCTGTTACATATAAAATTACACATGGAGAAAACATGAAAAGGGGTGCTAGGACTTTTTATTAGTTTACAGCAAAAGCTAATCTTTAATTAAGTTGTTTTTTCTTGAATCCCATTAAAATATTACACTTCTTGAGTGATTCTAAATTTTATAATGATTTTTTATATTTTAAATTATAAGCATTGCATTTTTCTTTTTTTTAAATTACAGAAGGAATATACAATTATATAAAAATTCTCCCCATCTGGGTGGAAGACACACAGAATTTAATGTTTTGCCCCTAATCATATATTCCTCTTTAAAGGATTATTTCAACACTTTCGTATGTGATTTCATCTAAGAAGTTACATTTTGAACAAAGTTTTATATGATGCATGAGGAAAAATTAAAAATTCATTCATTGCATTTTCAAACCTTAACATAATTTTAGTTGCTAACAAACATTTTGATATTTTCACTTTTCTGTAAGTAGATATAGTTTCTCAAAAATGTAGTCAATTCCCCAACTTTTATGTCATTCTTCAAAAGTGTTGACCATCTCTAGGCAACAAATCCTGCATTGTGAACCAAGTAACTTTTTAATCTCAGCATCTGGAACATAAAATGGTGGGCTGCTTGCGATCACCTGGGTGGTTGGCCACTACTGCTCACCTGTCCCAAATCCTGTCAAATTTGCCAATGTTTGTCCTGGGAAGATAAAAAATGCTGCCACAGCACAATGAAATATTCCCCCAAAGAACTCTTAAATATTATGGCTCCAGCAACTTCGGTAATTGGTTCTTCTGAGTAGGCAAGATTCTGTTCTGCAAAAAATTCTTGTATAGCAAGTTCACTGATTTCTACACCAACTGCAATGTGTTACCGGTCTGCAAACCATTTCATCTCAACTGCTTTTCCACAAAGAGGAAAAAGTACCCTCAGTCCACTCTCGCCTTCAAGAAAATGATCCAAATGCTTCTTTAATAGCTGATGTCCTTGTTCTTTATGAAATGCAATTTGATGGGTCACCCACTTCTCTTGCCATTCTCTCAGGGTTAGTACGCAATTCTTCTGTGCCTCAGCATCAGGGTACTCTTTAATATCAAGTGAAGTTCTTGTGTCATCCATAGTTGTATAGACACCTTTTTCTCACAGGCTGATGTCTCCAAAGCCTCTGCCTCCTGAGTGCTGGGATTAAGGCCCTGCCCATTTCTGCTTTCTGTCAGAACATTGGAACCAAAAGTTGTCCCCATGAAGAAATATTCTAAGTTTTAGCTTCTGTTCTGTGAGCCTCATTTCCATCCGCGCTTTTGAGGACGCCTCATTCAAGAAAATGTTCACAGTCCTAACCAGCCATTCCTTTGCTCACCGGCTAGCTCTTGGTGCTCTGGGAACCTACCTTGCCAGTGATCGGCGACCTGCAAAATACCTCAGTTTTTTAAAATAATTTTGTCTCCAAAGTAAAAATATAAATTTTTTACCTTTAAGTCACCATTTTAAACTTCAGAAAAAAAAATTATAGATTCACTATGGCTTGGATTCCCTACTAACTCAATTTCATCTGTTCATTACATATTTGTACTCCATAGATCGTGAAATAAATCTATCAGCATTCTCTACAACTAGCCTGTATAAATATGCCTGGCAGTAGTACAATGAACTGGAGCTTTTCCAGTGCTTCCTTTTTGTGCACATCTGCAGGCTTTCCATACACATCTGCATAAAGAATCCACAATCATGATCTGCATTATAATTACTGTAGCAACATATCTGCCAGAGTCCACAGGGTTTTGATGTATAACCTGTTTTAAGATCTGCTGGGAACCAAAGATGCCCTAAGGAGAAAGTGAGGCTAATTTCAGATGAGGCTTGGATGAGCTAAAAGTGGTAGGACAGTTGTTCTTCTAAAACAGCAAGACATTGCAGGAAGAAAATTACAGTGTGTATGTGTGTGTGTATTACAAACACACTGGTCTACTCCAAATCATAGTTGCTCTCTTCTTGTACTCTTTATTATATACCTCATGTACACATTCTAAATGACCATGATAGAGTGACATTTGTATGCAAGTATGTTTATAACCTTACATTAAAAGCCTTCTTGGGTGGGGGGGGAGGGTGCTGGAGAGATGGTTTAGTGCTTAAGACATCTATCTGCCTGCAAAGCCAAAGGATCAGGTTCAATTCCCCGGTACCCACATAAGCCAGATGCATAGGTGGCACATGCGTCTGGAGTTTGCAGCAGCTAAAG
Organism: Dipus sagitta; assembly: GCA_036346955.1. NCBI lineage: Eukaryota > Metazoa > Chordata > Mammalia > Rodentia > Dipodidae > Dipus > Dipus sagitta. The sequence continues at coordinate 611,032 of CM070787.1, forward strand.
GCCCTGGTGTGCCCATTCTCTATTTGCCTTTCTCTCTCATAAATAAATAGAGTTAAAATTTAAATATTTTAAAAACCTTCTTTGGTCGCTAGTGATAGACAATCATTGATACATGGATTGAAGAAGTGTTATATAAAAAGAAAAGAATGCCAAACCTGAAATACACAGTTCTCTTATTCTATACCTGTGGTAATTGAAGCATTCTTCCTCATGGTCCCAAACTTATGCCATTAAAAAAGGTTTTATATGAAGCTCTAGCTACAAAGAAGTTCCTACTTATACACATGTCTTCAATGGTCTTCAGGGATATTCAGGATCCTCTTACATTATTTGAGTCCACAGTAAAAGTATAGAGTGAAGTCCCAAAAACATCAGCAGGAAGCACAGCAACTTGCTTCTGTATCTCTTTGGCCTAGAATGCTTTGAGTCCACATTTACAGTAAAACTTTCTTTGATGTTACCCACATATGGCAGCCACTAGACATATGTAGGTTTTGAGCACTTAAAATTTGACTATTGTGATGGAGGTACATTTGTTCATTCATTCATTTTTTTTTTTTTTTTGAGACAGAGTCTCATGTAGTCCAGACTGGCCTCATACCTGCTTTGTAGCTAAGGATGACCTTGTACTCTTGCTCCTTCTCTAAGTGCTGGGATTACAGGCATATACCACGATGTCTGCTGAACTTTCAATTTTATTTAATTTGAATTTAAAGAGTCATATATAACTAGTGGCTACAATAATTAGATAGTGTGTGTTTTAGCTCAGAAGGCATGTTATTCATAAAAGATTCTTTAATTCTCTCTCTCTCTCTCTCTCTCTCTCTCACTCACACACACACACACACACACACACACACAGAGGGAGAAAGAGAGAGAGAGAGTTTTAGTAGTGCTTAATTCTAGGTGAGGGGCTTTGAAATCAAGCAATCAAGTATATTTTGAAAGAATTAGTACATTTGTATTTAACTTTTCACTAATAAACAGGTAACATTATTATGATCAGAAAAATCTATAAATATTGTAGGCCTTAAAATTATATATATGCTGACATAACCAATATGGAAATGTACAAAAACAAAATATAAATTTTCACCTATCTTTTGGGCACAAATATTAAAAAATTAGGTAGGTACATGTAGAAGAAGAGGCAAGGAACAAAAAAATGAAAATAATCAAATGGAGAAATGGATTGTAAGTGGGTTTCATTCATTTTGATCTGTGTGATTTGTAACTGAGCATCATTTTAGAAAAATAATGTTGAAGAGTTGATGAGATCTGAGGGAATGAATACAGAAATAATCTCATAAAACTTAAACTTCCACACTGGGCATAGCTGAGAGGACTGAGGACATATAGACTGAACGAATACAAGCTATAGGTGTGGTGGGAGATATAGCTACAACTGAGAATGAGGAGGAAAGAAGAAGCTGTAAATGACAGTAAGATAAAGGCATTCACTGGGTGTGGTGGTGTACACTTTTAATAACGGCACACAGGGAGCAGAAGTAGGAGGACTGCTGTGAGTTCAAGGCCCACCTGAAACTACATAGTGAATTCCAGGTCAGCCTGGGCTAGACCCTACTCCAAAAAAAAATATATATATATAAAGGCATTTCTGTGGCTGGGGAGATTTCTCAGGTTATAAGTACTTGCCCACAAGCATGAGAACCTAAGTTCAGATCCCCAGCACCTATGTAACTGCTGGGCATGGTAGCAGATGGCGAGGTGAAGATAGAAAGATCCCCAAGACTTGGTGGCTAGCTAGTTTAGCTGAATCAGTGAGTCTAGGTTTCAGCAAGAGACCCTATTTCAAAAACAAAAATTAGGTGGAAGAGAAGAGTGAGTGAGGAAGACACCTGACTTTGATCTTTGCCCTTCACATGCACTCGCACATATGTGTACCTGCACATATACACCCACATAAACGCACACACAAAAGGTAAAGGCATTCTTTCTACCTGAAATTTTAAAACTTACCATAAATAAATTAATATATTGTTATAAATCCATTCAGTCAAAATGTAAATGATCCCAACTAATTTCCTGCCTTTGCTAAAGAAATAGCTCAATCAGTAGAGGGCTTATTATGCAAGTCATGCAAGTCTAAAGATCTGAGTTCAATCCCTAGAGCCCATGTTAAAAAAAAAAAAAACCTGGGCATATGTTTATAATCCTCATGTTGGAGAGGAGATAAGAGGAACCCTGGGGCTCAATTCATTGGCCAGCCAGTCTAGCTTGCTTGGTGAGCTCTGGGCCAATGAGAGACCCAATTTCAAAAAAGGGGAATAGCAGGGCTGAAGAGATGGTTCAGCAGTTAAGGTGCTTGCCTGCAATGCCTAAGGACCTCAGTTTGATTCCCCAGTACCCACATAAAGCCAGATGCACAAAGTGGTAGATATGTCTGGAGTTCATTCATTATAGTGGCTAAAGGCCCTGGTGTGCCCATTCTCCTCCCCCCGCCCCGTCTCATCTATCTATCAGTCTATCTATCTATCCTGCCTCCTTCTCTCTTGCTCAACTAGTAAATTTTTTTAAGTGAACAGCATCTGAGAAGCCCTGAGGTTTTCCTCTGAACTCCACAGCATGCACACACATGTGTACCTACCCATACATGAACACACACATACAAAATTTTAAAAAATAATTTCCTGTTTTGATAAGGGGAGAGGATTTGAAAGATAAGGTCTTGTAAAGTCAAAAAATATCTAGAGAAAAAAGAAGTCTGAAGGTTCTCAAAAAACTTCATATTATCAAGTTCCCCTCCAGGCACACATAAGGAGAGGTTGTGAGCAGAGATGATTCCTGGCCTGTGAACATGTGCTTTTAGCAGAGCAGCCACTGGACTTCCCATTCTTTTCATTCCTTCATGTAGTCACATTACGTAGCATTGCTCTGATAAGTGAATAAATATGTTGCCATTACCTTATTCTAGCTTCTAAACATTTGGCCAATTGCCAAAGTAACTTTACACAAGGAACTGATTCTACTTGAAAAAATCAATCTAATCAAAATAACTGAATATTACCTATAGGAGAATATGCCTACACTGTTTTCATTCTAATTTCTCCTCTTTTATAAAATCTATTGAGTAGCCAATACTTTACTGTATAATATAAAACCCTGGCCAGGCGTAGTGATTCATCCTTTAATCCCAGCACTCAGGAGGTAGAGGAAGGAGGATTGCTGTGAGTTCAAGGCCACTCTGAGACTACATAGTAAATTCCAGGTCAGCCTGGGCTAGAGTGAGACCCTACCTCAACCCCCCCCACAAAAAAAAATAAAAAAACATGGCACTGCTTTCTCTATGAGGATATGGAAGCTCACAGCTATATAGTGACCATACCAGGATCATGTGATCAAGTAATGGCTGATCAAGGACTACAATTATATGTTGGGTTTCTCCTGCCCCTCTGCCCCACCTCTTGCAGTAGCAACAGGACAAATATTCTTCTATGGTTAAAAATACCTACCTCCTGGAAAAGCAATAATCTCTTTAATCTATGCCCCCAAAAAACCCTAAACAGAACCTTAAGGTTGTCCTTTACTGTTCTTCTGTCAACAGGGAAAATTCTCACCATAACTCTTCAAATCTAAAATGTCTCACATCATGCAAGCAGTTCTTGGAGAAGCTACTAAGTTTAAAATGAAAATGAAGCTCTTAAGTCTTCCATCAGGGAAATCTATGATAGATGGTTTCCTGGCAAGTATGTGCTCCTCCCTCTATTGTGGGAAACGATCTAGTCACTGGAGTTTCCAAGAGTGGCATATTAACTCTTCCAACACACCTATCATTTACTAAATTACCTTTTTGAAGACACTACATGGTCCCCCAGATCTTTGGAAAAGGTAATTAGCTTCCCATGGGTGACTTATTTACTCCAAGTGAGCACTGTGATCACCATGGGCCAAAGATAGTCTCATTTTGTGAGAATGAAAAATAGTATTTTGCTTGTCAGGAATGATTTTATTTTTTGCCTTAATAATCAGACAGGTCTTTAATATGTGTTTTTAAATTGGTAACTACATCTCCTAGATATGATAAATCAGTAGAATACATTGAGAACTTTAACACCAACAATCAGTGATATGACACATTACACTATCATCAGATTATGTCATTATTAACATGAATCTAGGAAATAACCTACCATGCCTTGTCCTGGTTGTTACAAAACTGAATCTCGGTAAACTTTTCATATTTAAGAAGACTGTGTAATTTACTAGTGACATGTATGAACACACAAAATACTTTATAGATCTAAAAATAAGACTCAGAAGAATTCCAACAAAATGGACAGTAAAATTCTAAAGTGACTTTGTTATACTATACCTAGCTCTTTCAGGAAACCTTGCTTGGAAATTCATTCCCCAATAGCCTTCTGCTTTTTGAAGTTCCTTGTTGCATGTATCATTTGTATCAGAGAACTTAGCGCTTGATCAATTCATTAAAACTTGCCTTGAGGGCTGGAGAGATTGCTCAGTGGTTAAGGCACTTGCCTGCAGAGCCTAACAACTTGAGTTCAACTCCTCAGTATCCATGTAAAGCCAGATGCACTGGGTAGCACATGCATCTGAGTCTATTTGTGGCATCTGGAGGTCCTGGCATGCCCCTTCTCGTTTTCTTTCCTCTCTCTCTCCCTCCCCCTTCCTCTCTCTCTCCTTGCAAATACATAAATAAAAATATTTTTATGGCTGGAGGGGTGGCTTAGCAGTTAAGGCATTTGCATGCAAAGCCAAAGGGCCCAGGTTTTATTCCCCAGGACCCATGTTAGACAGATGCACAAGGGGGCGCATACATCTGGCGTTCGTTTGCAGTGGCTGAAAGCACTGGCATGCCCATTCTCTCTCTCTCTCTCTCTCTCTCTCTCTCTCTCTCTCTCTCCCTTTCTCTGTCAAATAAATAAATAAATAAAAATAAAATAGTTAAAAATATTTTTAAAAAGTAAAAATAATTTCCAGGTGTGGTGGCACATGCCTTTAATTCCAGCACTCAAGAGGCAGAGGTAGGAGGATTGCTGTGAGTTCAAGGCTACCCTGAGACTACATAGTAAATTCCAGGTCACCCAGGACTAGAGTAAGACACTACCTCGAAAACCCAACAACAACAACAAAAAAAAAAAAAAAGTAAAAAATTCCCTGGAGTGGTTTTCTTTTTAAAATATATTTCTTTTATTTCCTTAATTATATCATGATCTCTTTAAGAGCTTGAATGCCATATATTTCTCTAGGGTCTCCACCTTTGTAACTTTCTCATAACCACAAAGACTTGTATTGACTTATAAGTATGACAAAGGCATGTTAGATGAAAACACTAAGGGTCTTTATCACAGAGAAAATAAGATATTTTCTATTCACTGAATATCCATATGCTTCCCTACTTTTGTTATCCCTCTGCAAGTAGAATCAAGGTAAGCAGTTCTTACAGATTGTACTGAGGGCAGAAGTTTCTGGGGCAAAGCATTAAGAGTCAAGTCACGACCTTCCAGCTTTCTCTTCCTACCAAAAAGAACCAATGAAACTCCCTAAAGATATAGTTAAGCCAGAAAATGAAAATAGACCAATCACTCACATGAAGAAGAGCTGTTCTGAAGAGTTACTTCAATCACAATTTAATTTGTATGAACAAGAAATAAATATTGGAGCCAGGTGTGATGGTGCATGCCTTTAATCCCAGCACTTGGGAGGCAGAGGTAGGAGGATCACTGGGAGGGATTGCCATGAGTTCGAGGCCACCCTGAAATGACATAGTGAATTCCAGGTCAACCTGAGCTAGAGTGAGACCCTGCCTCAATAAATAAATAAATAAATAAATATTGGTTGTGCTATGCCTTAGCTATGAGGCATCACACCACAACTAACTATTATGCTATTAATAAAGCAAGACTAAAAGCCAGGCATGGTGGCACACAACTTTAATCCCAGAATTTGGGAGGCAGAGGTAGGAGGATCGCTGTGAGTTTGAGGTCACCTTGAGACTACAGAATGAATTCTAGGTCAGCCTGGGCTACAGTGAGACCCTACCTCAAAAAGAAAATTTTTTAAAAAGACTAAAAACCATCACTTTGTATTAAAAGATACTATAGTCCTTAATAAGGCAAGACTATAAAAGGAAGAACTAGGAGGTATACTAGGCTTAATAAGGGGAAGAATTTCCCTAAAATTGGGCCCAAAATAAAGATTCATTTTATATTCAATCACAGCCTACAAGACCACTTGGTAAGAAATTATAACAAAAGGACAGCTGAAATCAGGGAATTTGAATTTCATAATTTTAAAGATATCCTCAAATGTTAAGATTTTATGGTCTATGATTGACAATGGATTTTGAACACCCATTTCTAATTTGTGGAAGACAGAAACAAACGAACAAAAAAATCTCACTATAAAATCTTACAGGGCCTGACAAGAATCATAACTGAGAAACCAAAGAAAGTATAGAATTCTTTGTGGATAGTCAAAACTTCCCCTCTCTACCTACAGTACCACCTTTCTTATAGTACAGAGTAATCTCACAGGTTTCTTGCCACATCAACCCAGAGCTCATGTCACAAGAAGACAACTTTATTGATAAAGACTTTTTACACAATAAAGAAGCTTCTGAGTGGCACACTTTAACTACCTTGAATTAACCTCTACAGAGGTGAGGCTCAGGAGGAAAAGAGTGCTTGTAGACTCTTGAAACTGTGCTTTATTTTTATGTAGCTATCATGTTCCATCAAGACATCCCTTGTTTAAATCACAAGGGTGAATCATTCAACTTCAAAGTAAGGGGAATTATATTGTTTTCTTCACTCAAGATATGCAAAAAGCAGTGTCTACATATCACATACACAATGGCATAACTGAGCAATCTGAAAACCTGACTTAAGGAATGATCCTTACCATCTGCTAGCTATGCGACCTTTGGCAAAATACTTAGCTTCTAGGAGCTTCAACATCTGCATCTAAAAAATAGAGAACAAAGCTGGGCGTGGTGGCCCACGCCTTTAATACCAGCACTCCGGGGGCAGAGGTAGGAGGATTCCCGGTGAGTTCCAGGCCAGCCTGAGACTACATTAAATGAATAAAGCGAGATCTCTTCCCTTTAGCGGCCATCCCCAGAGTGGTAGCTGCCAAAATAAAGTTCAATACCTTTGTGACTTCTGACCAAAGCAAGAACCGTAAAAGGCATTTCAATACACCTTCCCACATCCGGAGGAAGATTATGTCTTGCCCTCTTTCCCAAGAGCTGAGACAGAAGTACAATGTTCATTCTATGCCTATCTGAAAGGATGATGAAGTTCAGGTTGTACAAGGACACTATAAAGGTCAGCAGATTGGCAACGTAGTCCAGGTTTACAGGAAGAAATATGTCATCTACACTGAACGGGTACAGAGGGAAAAGGCTAATGGCACAACTGTCCATGTGGGCATTCACCCCATCAAGGTGTTTATCACCAGGCTAAAACTGGATAAAGATCACAAGAAGATCCTGGAACAGAAAGCCAAATCTCGCCAAGTCGGAAAGGAAAAGGGCAAATACAAGGAGGAAACACTTGAGAAGATGCAGGAGTAGAGCCGTCTTGTGTACAGCTTTCACTGAACACTTAAGATTAAATGATCCTGGTCAAAAAAAAAAAAAAAGAATAAAGCAAGAGCAGTAAAAAGGCCAGTGCATCGTCATTGAATTCACTCAGAATTTTGCAGTTAGAAAATCTATAAATAATTTACTTCTAGTATGTCTGTTTTCCAGTTTTCTGTTGCGTTTATTTTTTTATTTTATAAAAATCACATATAGGGCTGGGGAGGTGGCTTAAAGGTGCTTGCTTGCAAAGCCTGCCCATGAGGGTTCAATTCCCCAATACCAATGTAAAGCCAAACACACAAAGTGGCACATGGATCTGGAGTGCATTTGCAGAGGCAAGAGGCTCTGACATGCCTATTCATAGATTCATATTCTCTCTTTTCCTTCCTCTTTCTCTCTCTGCTTTCCTCCCTCCCTCTCACTTTCTCAAGTAAATAAATAAAAATATCTTTTTAAAAATCATATGATAATCTTATGGGGCTGGAGAGATGGCTTAGCGGTTAAGCGCTTGCCTGTGAAGCCTAAGGACTCCGGTTCGAGGCTCAATTCCCCAGGACCCACGTTAGCCAGATGCACAAGGGGGCGCTCGCATCTGGAGTTCGTTTACAGAGGCTGGAAGCTCTGGCGCGCCCATTCTCTCTCTCTCTCTCTCTCTCTCTCCCTGCTTCTCTCTGTCGCTGTCAAATAAATAAAGAAACAAAAAAAAATTTTTTTTAAATAAAAAAAATCATATGATAATCTTATGAGTGTTAAGGGTTTCTACATTTTTAATCTGACCTTGAATTTATCTTGAATAGATTAAGTACCTCAAGCAAGAACATATAAAAGCCCTATGACATTTCAATGAAAGATAATATAAAGAACATAGACTGTATATGTAATGTAGGTTAATTATATATTTCTTGGTGCTTATGAGTTATTTCAGCACATAACTAAGACTGTGGCAGCAAGAGTACCTGTAACAAGTATACTGCAAATCCAGATTAAAACTTGAATATATGAGATATTTGATTATGGGAATGGAATTTACAGCCTAACTACACAAATAACTAATTATGCATACTTAAATAACTAATTATGCATACTTGATTATGACATCATCATTATCAGAAGACAGTTCTTTGAGTGGCAATTACCTGAAATTTCTGAAATTACAAAATACCATTTTGTAGCAAATTTCACAAGCCCATGCTTTGTTTTGATAGCACATGCATAAGAAAAAGCCAAAGACATTGTTCTGTTTTTCTCTAAGTAATGGCTACATACTAAATAGGCCATGGTTCCTTTACTGAAAGCTCTGCACTTATGAGAGCAAAAATCCAGGCAGGGGGTGCCCCCCTTTGTTACTGCTTTCATTTTTTAAAATGAATCATAATTTCTGCATTGGATATGAAGATGGGTTTACAGCTATTAGACATCATATTAATAATTTAGAAAATACATGCCCAATCACTTGTGTTCTTTCAATTCCTTATGAACACAGCTGCAACCCACATTAGAAGCGAGGGTGAATGGATATTTTTCAGATGAGATATTTGGGCTGAATTATTAGGGTAGCCTGTACTACAAAATTACTAATAAACATTGCTTCTGCCTCAATTTAGCCTGAACTCAGTGAACCTAGCCAATGGTGACAAATCAAAGACTTTGAAATACCCAATGAATGAATCTAACTAATCAAGAAACCCTGTAGGAAGTAGATGCCAGGATTAATGAGCCAGTAGTTTCACCATGCCATGCTGTTATTTCTTCACATAAATGGTTTTACATGAGATTATCTTTATGTCATGAATGGGAGAAAAGGTAGGTTACATGCTTTCAACTGACAGGTTAACTACTGCCATTATTAGAAAACACATCTTTATGAGCTAAGTTTATTCTTTATCCCAAAAATTAAAATATAAAGTCCATTAAAAAATTAAAAATGAGCTGGGCGTGGTGGCGCACGCCTTTAATCCCAGCACTTGGGAGGCAGAGGTAAGAGGATTGCCATGAGTTCAAGGCCACCCTGAGACTATATAGTGTATTCCAGGTCAGCCTGGACTAGAAAAACTACCTTACCTTGAAAACCTAAAAAACAAAACAAAACAAAAAAATTAAAAATGTATTTTAATTTTCAAAGAACAAATTAATTTGTTAGTGTGTGTCAAACATAAATTGATCTAAGGTAAGAATTTTATCTGTACATATATATTTGTATGTACCTTGATTTACCCAAGTTTCTCTGCAACCTATTTTGTATTACCTATCTAACATCAACTTTACCAGGTTGTATTCCTAAATCGTATTTTTTCACCAACAACAAAAGGTAACTGCGACATCATTACTATGCTATTACTTTATGCCACATAGGATATCTAGTTCCAATATTGAGGAGAAAATTAAGATACAAGGATGAATATGTGTATTAAAATCAATCAATCATAGAGTTATGTCATAATGGATTTTGACTTTTCTGGCTAGCAAGTGATGACAAATGCCAAATAGTCTACTCAGCAAAAAAGTACAATTTATCAGAGGCTAGACATCTAGCATTCTTTACTTACCCTGTGTTCTGATATTATTCATCATTATTTATTCTTTAGAAATTTTATTACAACAACAAAATCTGTGTCATAATTGCCATTAATAATTAGTGAAAACTAACATGAAGCATGATTCTGTTGTTGTATATTCTTTCCTTCCTCAAAAGGCAAGAAATCTTACAGGATTTTCATTGAGATTCTCATTTTCTACTGTTTGTCTTTGTTACACTGCCAGTCTTAACAATTTGGACCAGGCTACCTTCCCTACCCTAATAACATTTAAAATGTTCAGAATTTTTAATACAAAAAATCACCATAGGAATAAATATTATTCCAAAGTCAGATCAAGTGAAGAACTCTGTATACTTTCATTTTAATATTGAAAAGTAACCATTATATTACAAAACATAGTGTCTTTGAAAACATCTATCACTTCAGTTGATTTGTAACTTCTCATGAGTGTTCTGAGTTGTCCCATTTTTTTCAATGAAAGATCCATTTCCCTTGTCTTTAAGAAATACAAATTTTAAAGATTCCATTTAGCATCCTTTATTGCATTCCTACATCATAAAGTTATGCTTTATAGCAGCATAAAAAAGTTGTAAAATTAGCATCCTTGTAAACAACCTTCCATACTCACTGGTAAAACAATCAGCGATTTGTACTGATCTCTTAAATGGGACTTGAGATTATGGTAGCCAAGATTTCAAATAAAATGGGGGGGGGCACTAACATAAGACAAAGGAGAATATTATGACATATAAAATTAGTAATTAGCTGATATTAAATTCTAGGTCACATTCTAAATTCAGAAATATTTCATATTTTAAGTCTTGCATGAAGTGTGCTACATGCCTTTATAATCCCAGCACTTGGAATACAGAGTTAGGAGGATCACAAGTTCTAGGCCAGCTTGTGCTACATAGAAAGACTTTGTCTCAAAATAAAATAAAATAAAGCTTCCATTTTTATATGAAATCCAAAATTAGCATGTTTTTCTCTAATACTTTGTTTTCTTAGAAAATGTAGACAGGAAATATTCTATATTTGTCCTCACAATATACTGCTAAAATTCCTAAGTGCTTTTTGTTTTCACACTTAAGGAGATTCCTTTGTGTTCTTTTAGCTGAGTAATGATTACACTTAGTTGCTAAAATTCATGTATAGTTCAGTGGCACAAAACTGAAATCTGCCCATGGGAAAAAGGGTACCCTCTCTCAATACCTGTAATGACCATTAAATTTCAAACCATCACAAGATTGATTTTGGTTAGTTTTCCAAAGCAAGCTTGGGATATCGATTTGCCTCCAAGTTTAAAATACATGGGAGATCTCCACCCTCTTCCCAGCCTGTCCTCTTCCCCTCCCCCAGACTACCTAAGAAACAGCTATTTCTACAACTTGAGAGAAATCCCCAAGGCACGTGGCTAACTTCGAAGTTGGCTTGCACCAAGCATGGATTCAGACAACCAGATTGAGGAAGGCCACCCGCGGTCACATCTCTTTGGGCTCATCACTGGCCCCTACAAGGAAGGTCTTGCACCCAGGACACTAAGGGAGGCAGCCCTTGCACTTGGAACTCATAGGCCCTTTGGAGAGGCAGGAGGCTCTGTATACTTGGGACCAGCATTGGCTCTGGGCGGCAGCAGTCAAAGGGCAAAGCTTGGGGCTCTGAAGGCCAAGGTTTTTAAGTGCGGTCCTCTCCAGTCCACAGCCTGGCCCCTCATGGGCATGCAGCCCACGAGGGGGGCTCCATTCTCTGGAGAAGCCCTGCCCAAAGCCCAGTGCTGGGCCCAAAGCCTCTGGAGACTGAGCTCCCACAGTCGGCTCTCCGCATTTTTCTGCCTGTGTGCGACCTCGCTCAAAGCCAGGCCTGCTAGGTTAGGCTAGCCTCACAACATAGGAGCTCGCTGTGAAGGTCTGGTAGTGATGCACTGAAACTTCTGAAAGCAATCTTGAAGGGTAAAGGAAGGACCCATGCATCCCAAAAGCCAAGACCACACCAACTGAGCCACAGCCTCTCCCCATGGGAGCCGTCCTGGCATTCATTGGCAAACCAAAACCCATCATTCTTCGTATCACATACTGAAAATGATTTTATTTTATCCATTTACATTTAACTTGATATAAACTTGTCCGGAAAAGTCAAATAATATGTTTTATATTAGCTCAAACATTTATTAAGAAAACCAAATTCCATAAATAAGCACAGACAATAAGTTAAAACATATCACAAATTGACCAGTATGTAACAAGAATGCTTTATCTACACAAAACATCCTATTTCACATGTTTCATTGTTAGAAAGCGCTTCTGTTCTCTGGGTTTGGATTTGACCAGCACATGCAGAAAGAGCTGATTGTGTTTCTCTGTACAAAGTTGCAGGGCTGTAGATGTCCCAGTTCACCCAGCGGCGGCCGGGCCATGAGGGACGACAGGACGACCACAAAACAACCAAGGGCACAGAGCAGCGAGAAGAGAAAAAAGGAAGCAAACAAACCCGTCCTGAAGGATCCAGAAATAGATGTGGCTTTTGCTTTTACAAAAGGAAATTTTCCCTACGTGTTTATTTTATTCTTCCTTATAAAGACTCATCAAACTGGGAAAGATCACCTCTTCATCACATAAGTGCTTTACCCTACTCCAGCCACCCAATCCACTGGCATGTTCCTCCTGAGGAGCCTTCCCTTCCATACTGTCACACAGTTGTGCTTAAGAAAACAAAAATAAGATGTAATGAAAGCGTTCTTTTGCAAGCCAATAGGGGGCTGCTGCCTGTTTGTGACTGGAAAGGCAGGACATGGGTAAGGTGGTGGGTGAGGAAAGAAAGAGAGGAGTTTGGAGAAAGAATACCAGGATAAATGAAAAATCAGTTGGGCCCTCAGATGAGGCGGTTAGTAAGCTGATGCTCGTCCTCCTTTAAGACAAAAAAAAAAAAAAAATCCCTAACATTGTGCTGTCCCTGGAACACGTCCGTCCGTGTGTGATCTAGGTGCACTGTGTTTGTGCGTGCGCGTGTGTGTAGTGTCTGAGAGTGAGCGAGAGTGCGAGTGTTCGTGTTTCTGCCCACAGACCAGTCCATTGGTGTCTGATTTCAGATCCTGAGTCGACTCCCTGGTAAGTAGAATGGCGGGAAGGATGCTTTCTGCCAGGCCGGGGAGCAGGGTGTGGAGCGCGGGGGCGGGGGACCCGGGCGCCGCAGGGGAGGCGAGGCGAGGCTAGGCGAGGGCGAGGGCGTTCGCGAACCGGGAGAGTGGCGCGGGCGCGACCCGAGCGAGCGCGCGGGAGGCCGGGCGTGGCGGGAAGGGCGGGACGCGGGAGGAGCTGGGCGGGAAGGAAGCGGGCCGTGGGGTGACCGGGGCCGCGGGCCGGCGAAATCGGGCGGAGGGGCGGCCTCGCAGGGGCGCGGGAGCAGCTGGGCGAGTGAAGGGCGGGGCGAGGACCGGACGAGACAGGCTGGCGGAGGCCCGGGAGGGAGCGGGGCGGCGCGCTCGCGGGGCGGGCCTCGGCCGGGCGGCAGCGGGCGGGCGGGCGGGCGCGGCCGCTTAGGTGAAGCTCATGGAGACTGTGTGCTCGAGCGCCTTGCGGCGCAGCGAGGCGATGCTCGTGCCCCGCCACACGTCGCTGCTGTCCGGGGAGCTGCAGAGCTGGGGCGAGCCCGAGACGTTGCTGGGGCCGGGGAGCGAGGCGGGCACCATGCCGGGGAAGGCGGGCTGGTAGAGGTGCGACTGCAGCCCGGCGCCGTTGGAGCCCGCCAGGCTGTTGGACAGGCCCATGGAGTTGGGCGGAGGCCCGGCCGCCAGGCTGCACTGCGACAGCGACTGCGCCATGGCCTGCTGGCGGCCCAGCGCGGGCGGCAGCGGCAGCTGCGACACGCCCGGCATGGCGGCCGCCGCCCAGCGCGTGTCGTTGGCGTGGAACGAGCACAGGCTGTCGCCCATGGCGGCGGCGGCGGCGGCGGCGGCCGACGGGAACTGAGGCAGGCCCGGCGTGGGCAGCAGCGTGCCCGGCGCGCGGAACACGTTGGTCGTCTTCTTGCGCTTCTTCCACTTGGCGCGGCGATTCTGGAACCAGACCTGGAGCGGGCGGGACGAGAGACACACAGCGCGCCGTCAGCGACCCGCGCGGTCGGGTGGACCCGAAGCCCGAGTCACCCGGCCGCAGGGTGCATGGCTTCCCTCGGCCTCCAGTTACCCCACGTACACCCAGTCGGAGATCCTAGGTCTCCAGCACCTCGTGGCAACTGATGCCCCTTGCGCCCACTGAGCGCAAATTCCCGCGCTCTCTCCGAGCAATCGTGCCACCTGGTACAGTGACCACCACGCCCCTGCACGCTGGCCCATTCCGTGCACCGCATAAGTACACAGGTCTGCAAGCAGGCATGTGTCAAGCCTCGACCCACAGGTGTACAAATGAAGATAAACGTGTACCCGTGTGGCTTAATAGCATCTCTTACACCACTGATGGGGTATAGAATTTTCAAAAACGCTGGAAATTGGGAAATTGATGAAAGGCCGTGAATGACATAGCCAGTTTCAAAATCGAAAGACAAAGGAAACCCCCTAACACCATGGCTGACAGAGCAGAGGGGTTAATATAGTGATCCGGTGGGAACGTGAACCTCTGAGCTGCAGTGTTACTTGGGTTACCATCATGACTTCTGATTCCTCCCACAGCGCCTGATGTTACTACCACAAATCTCCGCGCCTCACTCCCTAGCCACTCCAAGGGCGTCTTTGTCTGGGCTGTGTTGCTACGCTAGAACCAGCTAAGGGAACCCTGAGCCCAGGGGCTTCAATCTATGCTTTTCAGTAACTTCCTAAGGATCCCCATAAAACAAGACCTCAAATACCTGCAAGTGGCCCTCCCAACTTTCACTTTATAAACTAAAAGTAAATTTTCTGACCAATGCCAATGAAAGAAGGTCAAGTTTAAAACTCACACAAGTTGTGAATGAAATTTAATTTTCCTTAATCCAGGCATCTTTTTCAGTGAAAAATTTCCCATCTCCCCCTATTTAAATTTAGTCTTTACAGGGGAAAATGCCACTATGGCTACTTAACAAACTTTCAGTTTAAAGTCTAGTTAGCTGGTCGTTGGTGTGCTAATATGAATTATGTGGGGCTTACAGCACAGGCATCAACTGGTTTCCTTAGAATTTGGCCTATCGAATCTGATCACCGTATTTGTAGCCCAAAGGGTTATTCCAACCTATGTAGTGTTTACTTTACAAGCTAAAATTTCAGAAAGGAATAATAACATAGCTACCATTCTCCATCAGCCTGGAACCCATGGCCAAGACTGCTTACCAGCATGAACAACATTACATCTAGAATTCTCTTTGTGCCATCCCTTGCCTTGCTATCTTACCTGCGACTTTTGCCCACGACTTCATCTTTCTGTGGTTTCTACATTGCTGCCAACCCGTGTGGGTGATGCAGCCCCTGAGTTGATGTCATTGTGAATTAATGAGACAACAGGACCCTAGATAGCAGTGATGTGGCTGGATTGAGCTGTTAAAGGACTTAAGTAGAAAGAAGGCCAGGAGAGTCTTAGTGCCCCAACATCCCTTTGAAGTACCCACTGAACATTGGATTGGGGGAGATTGGACTGGATGGAGACAGTGTTTGTTCGAGTGGCTCTCACACCTCACATGTGGTCTTCTCTCCATCCTGTACACTTTGAACGGAATAAAGTCAAAATTCTTAACACCCTGTCAGGGCCAGGGTTGGTGGTTTTGGATAAAGAATGGTGAAAGAAGCAGAAGAGAGAAAAGGGGTTATGCTGCCCAGCAGAATTTCAATGGGAAACATTGCTACCAGTAAGGTTTTTGAATCTAGGGTCTACCTGTGCACAGAAGAAAGAACCATTGTTAACTCAATATTATAGGAATAATCGAAAAATCATGCTCAATTATGTTTGAGGGTTAGTAGTCAAATGATGGCTACTTTTTTTTTTTTTTTAATGTTTCATGGCTTGCTGGGGTTGAGAAAAAAATCTGCACGGGATCTGAGTATGTCCGTTCCAAGCTATGATGCATATGTTTTTAAAATGTGAATGTTTCCACTTGAAAACTAGAGCATGACGGATTAAAATGCAGCCAAAACCTAAGGAAGATTTTCAGGATGCACACATGACAACTCTAGGAAATATATTAACCACAGCCACAGGCCAACTTTGTAGTCAGTTTGAAATGCAGCTCCTCTCAGAAAATGCTTAATACAACTGTGAGAATCTAATGGAGGCTGGAATCTAAAAATCCACTTTCATGATATCTGCTGTTACAGTAATATAGACATACTGTAAATGTATTTTAAAATATATAGCCCATTTAATTCTCCAGCTATAAATGGCTCAGAAATAGAAAAAGAGGGAGAAAAAGAAAGAATATTACTTCCCCCCCCCCGAAGCAAATGCTTTATGAAGATCTCATTGGAATCCAGCAAATGATTAATGTGAAGATTTGGGAGGAAATCTGGGGAGCTGTATGAAAGCCTGGATCTCAGGTTCATTTCGATCAGCCAGCCGTGAACTAGGGGCTGAATTCATTACACTTTAATAGTGCTGGGAGAGGAAGAAAATGCAATTTCTCATTCCATTAGAAAACTAGAAAATACTCTCAGCTTGTCCCCCTATTAAGATGTGGCAGGTGACAGGGCCATTCTGGGGGACACGGTCAATGGAATTACAGAACATTATTTTTGTTCATATAAAATATTGAAAGGCAAGCCTGACTGTGCAGAAGTTATTTCACTGATTTGGTTTTTATGTAAATAAAATATTGAAAGTTAATTAATCCGTGCTAGAGACTAATGATTATGCTTATTATATTGCATTTGATCGCGTAATTTGCATGATTCTCACATTGCTGCTTAATAAGCCATTCCAGGTTATAAATAATTCTGAAATTGGTTTCTAATAATGGCATGCTATAAAAGGAATGGTTTTATTACACTAGCCAGAAAAGGGGAGCAATATCAGACATGGAATTGGCCTACCTGTGAGTAGAGGTGCCTCCATAAGTATGTAAGTGTGATATAGGCAAGCATATCACAAAAAGTGTATTGGATAACTTAGCCTAGAATCAAAAAAGCATCTCTGAAAACATACAATTCCAATAAATTAAATGTTTAGATCATTTTTAATCAGTGCAGTGGCCCACATACTGAAAAGAATGTGCGGCAATCTGTTAACTATGAAGAAAACTATAAAGCACTCATCATATAAGAACATAAACCAATTACTATTTAATTTGAATTTGGTCAAGGAGCAATGGTACAGTGAATTGTGAAGTAAATATATTTTCCATAAATTATTTTTGCATTGCATTACATAATGTTAATCATTTTGAAATGTTAATTAAGAAGGTTATATTTATCTGATTACTTTTTAAACTATGAAACATTCTTTTTAAAAATATTGAAATTGCCATTCTATTAAATTGTTTCTATCAGGAGCCTCAAGCTATTATGGTTGGTTGAACATTATGCTAGAACAATTAACATACTTTGTCTTTTTATTCTTGCGTATTCTCTTTTGTGTACTTTTGAAAATAACTATCACATAGTTTATATTTTATTTCATTTACAACTTTTTATTAAAAGAATCACTGCCATTAACCTTTGGAAGACCTAATAAAGTTTAATAGACCTCATTTTCTTTTTTCATAAAATCAGTTATCCAATTATATTTAATTGTGATTCTTAGTTCTTTCTCTAATTTGAACTAATTATTAGTATGTCTGAGTTAAGACACAGAATTTCACTCTTTAAAACAAAAATTTAATAGTTAACATTTTTCTTGAGGAGGGACAAAGGCCAAATTCATGAATTTTGAGTCCCCACTATTGAACCTACAACCAAGTATTATCACTGGCATAGTATTGAGTATTTCCGTGGAGGTTTGAGTTTAACTTCAGACTTTAAATGAGGTGAAAGGTAAAAGATTTAAAGGATATTAATAATATATGTGTGTATGATGCCATTAGTACTCTGTAATTTCAATTTCAGTCTCTGTGTAACTTCAATGGCCCATAATCAGACCTTTCAGAAATCACCAATAAACACCAGAGTTCTGTTGAATAAAAATATCAAGGATTATGAAAATTACTCTATCAATTTGAACATTTTAAATCCCTGCTGGTAATCATTTACTATTAGAACTATTAGGCATGTTCATCCTTCCACCCCATTTAGACAATATTTAAAATGCCAAATAACATTTAAAAATATTCAGCACTGTGACTTTGGGTACCTGATCACTCAGTTCTTAGATGTAAAATAACTGAGCTCTTTAAAGTTAATTTATAAAACAAGTAGTAATAGTTTTAAAACTAGGTTGACACCTGGAATACTGGGAGGGGGTTCCAAAATGGCAAAGGAAAATTTTCAGCACCCTGGATAGCTCAACTAAGCATCAGCTTTTCCAGGAACCTGTCCATAAAATGTTTGATGCTATTGTCAGTTCTTTTAAATAGCACATAAGAAATCTGGGATTCATTAGTCTTATAGTTTTATACCCCAACGTTCCAAAAAGTTGTTATGAGTGAAGTTTCCTAGATTACATATAATTAACAACTTGGAAGGTTGGATAAAAATGGGGTCCAATGATGATTTCGTCTATTTTTAGGCAACATTTCAGCCTAAACAAGTTCCTTATAGAAGGCCTTTATTTCCACACCTCTCAGTTTTCTTTAAAAATAAAAATAAAATCAGGGCTCCTAGCTGTGGAAGAGATCTCCTGAGCCACTCACAGCACACTGATAGACCTCAAAGTTCAATACCTTGAAACAACAAAGCTAGGGATATTTTGCCCAAAAGATTCTAGAGAGTGAGATTTAAGAGAATGGTGTCGCGCCTTGAAATCAAAAAGTGGTTCCTTTTTTAAAAAGCGCTCTTTGTCCCTTATTTATTGTTTTCCTGTGTTTTTAAAAAATAATTGTTGCATCTCCCCCTTTTCTCCAAATGCTTAACAGGAACTCATTAAAGGGTAATGGAATACTGGTCAATAGTGGAAGCAGGGGCTGGGAGACTTGGAGCCCAGTACAGCCAGCAGCCTTGCTATGCCCGTTTCTCTCTTGAGTTTCAGCGGGGTTCTGACTGCCCTGGGGAGAGATGGGCCTTGCAGGTCCACTGGGGAATGGACATCGGGCGGGTTTCTTGGCAGAGAAAAAACTCACCGCCCCCAGGATTGGACTGATAGCTTGAGCACAGCCCAGAACATCGCGTCCTCCTTGCCTAGGGTCCCTGCGCCCAAGCCCAGTGTACCTGCACGCGGGACTCGGTAAGCCCGATCCGCAGCGCCAGCTCCTCACGCATGAAGATGTCGGGATAGTGAGTCTTGGCGAAGCTCCTTTCCAACTCGTTGAGCTGTGCTGGGGTGAAGCGCGTCCGGTGGCGCTTCTGCTTCTGTTGGCCCTGCTGCTGGCCCGCTTGGCTGGGGTTGGGCCCACCCTGGGGCCCGGGCTGCTTGTCCGGGTCTTTGGCGCTCACCGCCAGCGAAGCAGGAGTAGAGCCCACTGTGGTGATGTCTTCCCCAGGCAGCAGAGTGGTTCCCTCGACTGGGTCGGAATTGGGTGCCAGGTCTCCCGGATGGCCCCCGGGGTCCGATCCCCCCACGCCCAGCCTACACTTCACCGCCTCCCGGTGGCCCAGAAGCTCGGCGGCATCTTTCATACCTGAGGAGCCAAGAGAATCTCGGTCACTACTTTCCTGGCGCTCCCAGGAACGTCTGTGTTCCCGGTGCGGTTCCCTTAGCCTCATCCACTGCTCCCCTCTGCTCCCAAGCTCGCCCTGTGGTACAGAGTTCCAGGGTCCTCCACTGGGTTCCCCAGGATTTGGACCGTTAGGTTTGGAGTAAGGTCTCCCGACCCTTTTCCTTCGCTCTGCAGCTGGTTCCGGACGCACACAACACATGCTTTGCTTTCTCGTATAACACACACTCCCA
This sequence comes from Dipus sagitta, assembly GCA_036346955.1. Lineage (NCBI taxonomy): Eukaryota > Metazoa > Chordata > Mammalia > Rodentia > Dipodidae > Dipus > Dipus sagitta. The sequence goes on from CM070787.1 coordinate 631,068, forward strand.
GGCTTGGCAATAAAATATGCTTCCAAGTCCCTTTCAAAAATCGTGCCCCTGGGTAACAGCAAAGTCTTAGAGACGGAAGATGCGGGGAGACACTAAAAAGATTAACGGACTCCTCGGTAGCTACCCTACCTGAATTTAGACAGTCTAACGAACTCTCTTGGCCCGATTCCCTCAGACCTTCCGAAGATGAATAAGTCTCCCAGCTTCCCACCCCCAAAATAAACCCAACCCCCCCCCCCAAATCAGAGAAAGTGTTTGGAAAATGGAGTCGCATCCATCATAAAGCTTCCTAAGCCGGAAACCCAGAGAGCAGGAGCCCAGATAGCATTAGAGAAACTCAAGTAGACTATAGACATAACACTGAATCAAACTTTAGAGAATTCAACTTTTCTTTCCGGAGAAATAAAAGGCACGTTCCTTGCAGCCACAGGCAACAGAGCCGCTTGCGGAGGCAAGGGTGTCTGGGAAGGTGCTCTTGGCTTTCCTCCTCATCCAGCACACAGCAAATCCACCTCCGGGCCAGAAGCTTCTCCTTCACGCCAGATTTTTAAAAACTAATTCAATCACACTTAGAGAAGAAGAGGAGGTATCGAGGAGAGAAAAGGGAAGAAAAAATGAGATAAAAGAATCTCTGAATGAAAGCAAATAAGAGAGAAAGAGAAACACCTCCAAACAAATTATCCCGAGGTAGATCGCTTTTAAAAATAAATAAATAAAAGAGAGGGGGAAGAAAAAATAAGAAAAACAAAAAGTAACAACATTCTCCAACTCCTTTTTTTGCATCTACATATTCCATAGATTTTTTTTAAAGGACGATGTTAAATCAAATTAAACTTTAATACAGCACAATTACTTTTAAAGAAATTAGTCCATTTAGGGCACATTAAGGTAAAATAAGGACCAAATTGACAATTTCCTGCCGGGGCTTCTCCTGACTGCCCGGGTGAGAGGCGCTCACTCACCTAGCCTGGCGTCCAGGAGGTCGGCGTGAGACAGCATCGCGCACCGCTCCAGGGTGAAAGCTGTTCCCCCCCAAATTTTAGCGGCTTTAAGTTATTTAAAATAGATATAAGCTATAAGCTATACGATATAGATATATATAGATCACCTAAATGAAAGAAAATTCGGTTTGTGGTTAAAAAGGGGGCTTCTTGCATTATAATGTCCTTTAGAGAGACGGGGAGGTGCTTAACAGTTGAATGAACCCGTGAGCAGCTCGGCGAGGGGACCAATCAGGAGGGCAGCCTGCAAATGTCAGCGCCCGGAGAGTCCCCCACTCCGCCCGCCCGCCCGCCCGCCCGCCCGCGCCTGCCCGGAGGAGGTGGCGGCGGCCGGCAGCCCAAGCAGCTCCAGCCCCGAGCGGCAGCTAGAGCTGCCGTGGCCCACAGCCTCGCCCCGGGCGTCTGGGCCCGGCCTCCGACAGTTCTTTCCCGACACACCTCCCTTTCCTTTGGTCCAGCCAGCTCCCTTCAAGGGCACAGCTCAGGTTCCCAGAGCTAAGATCTTTCTGGAAGAGGGACAGTGAGGTCACCAGAGCAGGGCATGACCTCCGCGTGACCCGAGAGTCGCCCCCACCTGCGCCCTCCAGGCCATACTGGTCCACTGTGGTCAAACCTAGAGCACACCAGGGCACCAGCGGTTGGCAGAATACCCAGACTGGGCTGCTCAGCAGGCCTACACCAGGGATGCAGGCGCGCAGGCTGGGCCCTGGGCCTAACCAGCCCCAAACCGGCCGCCGGTCTAGAGCGTGGCAAGAGGACTTGGCTCCGAGGGCCAGGCCAGGGCGGGTTCTCTGCTTGCGTGGATGGCACCCTTCCCGCTGCCTTGCAACTGCAGCTGCTCCACCATGGCCACGTTGTCATTCTGACCCCCAACCCAATGTTTTGATCAAAGTTTTTAAGTTCACTTCCGCTCCCAACTCTACTTAAGGATGTAAATAAAGTTAAATGCTCTTTATTTTCCTCTTGAATATGTTAAACTACTTGAACAATTTAAAGTGCTTTGCACAAGTGAAGCGAACCATTTCTAATGTTCTGATTTTTCAGAGCCAGCCAACAACAAAGTTTAGATTAGTAATATATTTCTAACCAGAGTAATTTTCAAGATCATTAGGCATTTATGTAATTAGTGCCAAATCTATAAGCTTTTATTACGATTATTAGAGTAAAATCAGTATAAATTTGTACTAATTTACTACTGTTTAGACTTGGCTGTCAAACCTAGAGGTTCTTATTGTAAATGATAACTGAGGAAATTAAGTGCAAAATTCTGTACCATTTCTGATCTGCTCCTAAACAATCCGTTTCAATTGTATTTGTAGCAGAACATAATGCCCTTTTAAAGTTATTTGACTTGTATTTTTATTTGCAACACAAGAAAAATGCCCTCTACACAGGCACAATGAAAACTGATATTTACTACTCCCAACTTGATTAACATTGATTTTTAATTCAAGAGTGATGCAATTAAGATTATTCATTTAGTGCAAATAAAGCTTCCACAAAAGGGTGGCCCTATGAAGTCTGTTTTAAATAATACCGAACAAATGGCTTTTTTTGTTCACCGTCCAATTGACTTACACAAAACATTGGAAATGCAGCCTGGGAGCAGATGTGAGAGTGGAAGTGTATGTGTCCTCTACTCGGTGTGTGGGGGGGGGGGGAGCAAGGAGACACAGGAGGCTTCAAAGCTACTCTGGGACAGTTTTGTTTTCTCCTTCTTCCTTTCGGCAGCCCCTTGAACCTCCTCCAGTGCACGCACACTTGTGCGCGCGCGCATTGTACACACATATGAGTGCAGAGCATTCGCTATGCTAGTCGGAGCCTTGGAGCTGTGGACACAGCTTATCCGGAAGCTCGGAACCTGGCCGGGCTACAGCGGCCGCTGCAGCTGCTGCCAAAGCGGCCTAGATGGAGCTCGGGCGCCGAGGCCGCAGACTCAGTCTTGGCAAAGCCGAGGCTCCTGCAGCGATTTTGCATGGGAGTCTTGAAGGCTTTTGGCAGGCTCTTACTGTCCTTTCAAGAAAGGTTTCTCTTGACAGGAAAAATTCCAAGTCCTAAAGCAAATAGAGCCCCTCCGATAAAAGCCTCGTTTTGTTAAAATAAAGCTCCAAATGTAAAAGCTAAAACTGGAATAGTGGGCGCAGCAACAGCAGCCCCAGCCAGAGCCTCGCGCTCAGGACGTAGCTCAGGAGTGTGCGTCTGGGATCTTAGGGGGGTTCTCCGCACCTAGGTGGGGCTTTGGGAGTATCCTAGCCGGAAAACAGTGCAGGGGTGGGGTAGAATTGTTTAAGAATAGGTCGTGGAGGCCGCGCAATGGCACCCTGCTGGCCCAGACAGACAGCTCTGGGGAGGCTCGCTCGGCAGTGGCTTTCTGTCGCCTTAAGGGAGGAAGACAGTAGCAACCCAGGAAGAGAAGGGCGCAGGACCGGGATCCCACTTGTGTGCACACACACGCGCCCGAGTCCTCATCCCACATCCGCCCGGATCAGTCTGGGCGGCGAGTCCTCCCACAAGCACTCGCTCGTATATTCTGTTTTGTTGTATCTTTCGGGTCGATAAATAAATGTGTAATAGTTAATGTGAAGACACATCAGAGTAATAACAATGGGACGAAATCAAAGGATTATCCATCTCTGTTAGTAACCGCTGAATAACAATGTTGCGGCGTGATTGATAGCCCGCTTCATTTTATGACTTTTCTATTGGTCTTGATTTTTATAGCAGTATAAACAAACTAAATCATTTCTTTCAAGACTTCAGAGCATAAGCATCTCAGAAAGGGGGAGGCAGAAAGGAAAGGGGAAAAAAGGGAAATCTGAGAGTGGGAGGGGTGACAGGGCGATGTGGGGCGTCGAGGTGGGGAACGAGCAAGCTTGGGCTGGGTCTGGAGCCCGAGTCCTCAGCCAGCCGCGTGGCTAGGAAAACGACCGGTCCTGGAACGTGGGATGCTCGCCCCCACGCCCGGCTCCCTCTCGGCTGCTCCTTTTGGCCAATGTCTGAATTCACCTGGGCAGCGCCTGAGGTGTATGTACAAGAGTTTCCTTCCCGTCATCTTCCCACCTTCCTGGGGCAGCCGGGAAAATGCCGGTCAGGCCCATTGCTGTTGATAATTTAAGGCATTTCCCACATGATCATGGGAACTGAAGTCTCTAACAAGGCGAGGCTTTAGCGCAATGGCCCCCAAATCTTTGGAATGACAAGAATGTCTTCAGAAATCACTTCAAGGCAAAGTAAAAGGATTTTCTATGACGGATCCAGTGATTTTTCCTCAATAAATAGGTTTTAGATTGTTACACACACGTAGGAGTGGAACAAAGGGAACTACCAGAAAATATATTGGTTGTCCCTAATAAAATTTATTTAGACAGTTTACTTCTCATAAAAAATAGAGATTGAATTTTGTACAAGAGCCTGCCAAGGGGCGATGCACAGGGAAATCATTTTTTTTTTTTCATTCTCCTTTCCCCTCTTCTCCTTTTTAAAGACCGACAAAGCGCGGCTAAAGGCCAGGGAACCTGCTCCTAGCTCCCAGAGCCCAGACGGAGCAGGGGAACTTGGCAGCTTTGAGAGAACCCCGATTTCTAAGAAAGATATTTCTTTTAAAAATAAAATCCTATGACCAGATATACAAATTACAAACACACCAACTATATACTGGGTATCTCACCTTCTGTTTTGTCACCTAGTTGCCAATAAAAACTTAGAAATAAGGTGTGGCTGGGTTAGGAGGTGAGATGAGGCAGGATGAAATGGGAGTTAAACATGGGTTTATGCTGATTGGGTTTGAAATTGTGACTTTTCCTCTTAATTGTATTTCTGCTTTCATTGCAAATCCTTTGTAGAGACAGAGGCAGAGAATAAGAATATATACAGGGTGCTCCAGGAAGAATTGGGTAGTGTGCCCAGAACCCTAATTGCCTTTTCCACTTACAGAAATCTAGGGTGTTTATTAAATGCAAGTTTCAGCTGCTTGGGTTGTTTGTAAACCGATCTTTTCTATGCAGACAGTGGGCTGAAATATGGCGCGTTATTATTCACATTCCTGCTATTAAGTGCTGAATTGTAACATTGTTCTCTGTAATGAGAAGCGCCTCCCTCAATAATTAACGATCTCACATTTTCTTATTTTCTTGCCTGATGAAAAGAATCAATTTTAATTCGTGGTAAATTACAGCCATGCTTTTGGGTATTATTTGCTTACAGAAAACAAATCAAGTGACTTGAACATTCCTGTTTACTTTTCCAGATATACAATAACCCAAACGCGACGGCAAATCAGATCTTGTTGCTAGGGCCTACCTAAGAACCAGGGAAGAGGGAAGAATAAAGAGGGGGGCACAAATGCAGGAAGAAAATAAAGGAAGCTATGGAGGAAACCCCTGCGTTTGCAACCGTGGTGTCTGCGTTTCTCAGGCATCTTACTTCAGGCTCCCACAGCCCCAACCCTCACTGTCCCACCGGGTCCAGGTTTGGATCTATAGATCACGTCTGGCCATCCCGGAATTTGGAACTGTTCCTCCAATGGCTTGTTTGTGGAAGTTGGTTTGAGAGTGAGTGAGTGAGTGAGTGAGTGGAAAGAAGGAAATCTGGGAAGGTGGCCAAGTCTCTGCGAAGGGGTGCCCGCTGCTTCCACACTTCCCTGAATGAGAGGACTCTCAGCCAGAGACCGTGGCCAAAAAGGCTTCAACTGAGTGCCCTTGCCCATCCGCTGCTCTGGGCTCACTTTCCGGTGGAAGCTCTTGAGGGCTCAAGGAAGTATCTAATTCTTCGCCGTACCAGGCCCGTGCTGAGCCCCAAGTATATCTTACAGGGCTCTCTGGGCCCGGACCTCAGGGACTCTGCGGGTCAGGACGCACTCTGAGTTGTCTACTTGACAGAGCCACATTGAGCCAGGGACCGCTGAAAATCTACCCATAGGACCCACGATTCCAATCTAAGGGCCATATGCCAAGGACCCACAACCCAGGACTTTATTTTTGAACTCACGGAGCGGGGCTGTGTGTGTATGACTGTGTGTGCATGACGCGTGTACTCTGGTGAGCAGTGCAACTCCATTCCTGCCTTCTCCACCTGTACGGTGGGGGCGTGCCAGAAGCAGAAAACCTGCCCTAACTCTGATTTTACCACCTGTCCCTGAAGCTTTTGGCCATACAGGAAATAGATGTTAGTTGATAGCTGATAGATAGCTGATAGATAGATAGATAGATGATAGATAGACTGATAGATGGATGATAGATAGATGTTGGATTCCTTTCTTGGGATAATTTTTCACATATTGAATTTTACAAACTACAAGCAAACTTTCTACTTGACTTCGTGGGTGCAGGCGCCAGATCTCTCTCTGTGTGTGTGTGTGTGTGTGTGTGTGTGTGTAAAATTTCCTCTTATTGTCCCTTTTGACTACTGACACTCCACTCAAGAGCCTCAATGCAGCACTAACCACACAGAACAACGTCAAGTCAGTGCCCACCGCCCTGACTGCATATCCCTACTTTCCCTTTATTGCCTTTCACCCTGTAGTTTTAATGGCCCCAATTAGGTACACAGACTATAATAAGTGATATAGAGATTTTGTTTGTATGTGTTAAGTTCGCTGCTTTTTTGATTTCTATTTACTCAGGATAAATAATCATATATCAGTTATTCCGTTTGGTGACAAGGCCAGTAATTGGAATAAAAGAAAAAAAAACTCATCCTTATCTCTTTCTATAACTAGATATAGCGCTAATAAGACTGCATCAATCTTATCTAGCAAATAAATAAAATAGACAAACAAACAAATTTGCCTCCAACAAGTTAATGCGGTGTATCTGAGTGGAAAGTAGATATTTTCACGCATTCTGAAGATGAGGAGTGACTTTTAATAAAATCACAAGAAAAACAAATGTAATCCTGCAAAGCCATTCCTTCGAGCCGCGGGCCTCGCTTCCCTCCCCCACGCTCCGCCCCCCACCCCTTCACAGCCTCCCCCCCCCCCCGCCCCGGGCTCCACCGTCCCAACCTGCTTTTCTTGAGCTCAGGGTCTGGGGTTTAAATGACCCACACCACTGGTGGAGTGGGGGGAGGGAATGGGGAGGGAGATTTGATTCTGCGGCCACGAGCCTTCTGCAAATAGGATTTTGTTGTTTTTTTTCCTTGATTTTCCCTTCATTTTTTATTTTCTTGCCCTTACTGTCTTTAGCTTCTTTACCCCTCTCTTTTCACTCTTCCCCTCCGCACACCCTTTTCCTTATTGTCCTATTTCTTTTTCTGCGCCTTCATCCTTCATTCCTTTCATTCTTCTCATACACTCCTTTTTTCGCCCCCTGTTCTACCATCTCTCTCCCCCTCTCTTCCCGTCTCTCTTTCCTTCCCGCCTTCCCCTCCATCCTCTCTGCCTCCTCCGCCGTCCGCCGTCCCCGGTCCCCTCCCTGCAGCCCGAGAGCCGCTAATTCCGGGCGTCTATATTCACTCAATTAGAGAAATCTACGGAGAAGATCGATCTTCCATCTGCAGACATGCCAGCTTAACAAATTAGATTCTTGTTTCGTGCAGGTGATTTGGTGACAGTTGGGGAATTAGAAGTAATAAGTTGTTGTGTTTGAGGCCGGCCCCCGCCCCCCGCCGGCGCCCGTCCCCGCCCGCGAGCCCCGGCCGCGCCCGCCGCCCGGGCACCCCGCCGCCCCGCCGGCCCGCGCCCGCCGCCCCGCCGCCGCATCCCCCGCCGTAATTAGTGCTGCTGCCCTCCATGTGGGCTCGATTAAACCGTGATTTAGCCGAAAGAAATATAATTATGGCTGCAAATAAAATAATCAGCATTGAAGAGCGATTTCCTTAATGAGATGGAGCGGTTGCACGTCACGGAGTAAAGGGGTCTCATTAAGAGGTGGTAATGAGGCTTGGGTGGATGGTGCAGTTACAAAATAGCCCAACTCCTAGCCAGGCCCGGCCCGCCCTCCCCAAGTGGCCGGCGCCTGGCTTTCCCGCCATCCGGAGGGACTGAAGGACCACAGGCTTCCCGGGTCCCTGAGTGCCTCGCCCGGCCTCTAGAGGGCGCAGCGCCCGCCGCGCCGGCTCCTCCCGCGGGCCGCCAGCGGGTGACCCGGCCCGGCGCCCCGCTCCAGGGCTCAGCCACGTTCGTGCAGACAACTTGGAGGAACGCACGCTGGAGGAACCTAGGGGGGTTGGGACCCCTGCTTGGTTGGTGGGGGTGCGGAGGGACAATCCAGAAACTTCTGGGAGCAGGTGGAAGCCCTCTCAGGTAAAGCCCAGTTCAGCCAGGAGACTGTCACAAAACGCTGGTGTTCATTGGCAGGTTGCCCAGGAGGAGCAGCGCCAAGGCTGAGTCCTGGCCTGGAAAGGGCCTTGGGGGTTAGTCTCCCCAGGTCATTTCCCAAACTTTAGTACAGTACTGGAAAAGTCACAATCGAGTGTTTTAACCACCCCAATTAAAAAAAAAAAAAATCCAACACATTATATCAAAGCGTTCTTAACTGGGTTTCTTTAATTGTCCTTGTTTGTTAGCTTAGGAGCCCTGAATCCCTTTGTTGCATCAACGTGTACACATACACGTACTCCTGGTGCGGTGACCCTCAATATTTGCTTCTAATCAAGTTGATAGTCTTCTGGAGCTTCAGTGCCATCAATTGGAACCATTCTCAATTGGATAAGGGAAAGAACAGTATCCACATAAAGCAAGTAACACAAGCTAACACACTTTCCCTTATTCTTCCAACCAGTCTTTGTGGAGCACCTGTATGCGGTAGGCACTGTGTTAAGCACTAGAGACAGAGATGAACTACTGACCTTTGGTCAGGTGGCGTCCACCAGGGCTGAAGTGGTCATGCATGATAGATCTGGCTATCAGGCATTTGTTTTTTGGGAGACAAAGATTATCCAAGAAGTAGCTTAGGTTTTTGTTTTTGTGGCACCCAAGGTCTGTGTTATTAGTCTTCTGTCTGCATGACAAAACACTTGAGATAAACAACTTAAAAGGAAGATTTATCTGGAAGCACAAAGTGCAGCTATGCAACTAACCTCATGGTGGCCAGGAAGCAAGCCTGGAGAGAGGGGCCTGGGATACCAATGCTCCTCTCAAGTGCACATCCCATGACCTAACTTTCTACACTAGGCCCTGCCTCCTTAAAGTTCCACAGCCTCTCAAGAACCCACAGGTTAGAGATCAAGCCTTCAACAAATGTCCTTTCCACCCCAGGATCTCATGCCTGCTAAGCTCTACCACTGAACTGCATCCCCAGCACCGCCCCCCAGGGTTTTTCAGGGTGCTCATTTACCTTCTTAGTCAATAATTTCTGTGCAGAAACCTAGGATTTAGGAAGATAGTCACTTTCTTGAATGTTAGTAGTTAATGGAATACTCTTCATGGACTGTACTCATGTTAAAAAGGGGATGCGAGGAGAAGCATGCTACCTAGATAAACACTTTCCTATATCTGTCTAGTGGTGAGAAGAGAAGCTTAAGAGAGGCTTTTACCAAACCACTACTATATTTATTATTGGTTGACAAATCAGCCTCTGAATAGACACTCTTGAATATTTTTAAGAAATAGTTTTTGGGGAGGGGGTCACAGATCCATTTGAGAATCCGATAAACCATTAAAATACACATGGTTACTGTAAGGTTCAGGAGTAACCAAGACCACGGAGACCACTCTGAGGCAAAGATGGAAGCTTTTTTTTAGGGGTGGGGGGGACATGAGCTGCCAGGACTGACTCTCAAGAGCTGAGCAGTCAACTTTGAGATTACAGATAGTGGGCTATATAGAGTTCTTCAGTTGGGGGAAGGTGAGGAAGGGAAATAGCTAGACCAAAACAGTGACCTGACCTGAGAGATAAGGGGGCAAGATAAGGGGGCAGGTTAAGGTGCTTGCCTACAAAGCCTAACAACCTGGGTTTGATTCTCCAGTACCCACGTAAAGCCAGGTGCACAAAGTGGTGCATGCATCTGGAATTTGTTTGCAACAGCAGGAGGCCTTGGCATGCCCATACTTTCTCAATATCTCCCTCTCTCTCTTTCTCCCCTCTTGCAAATAAATAAATAACTAAATAATATTTAAAAGAATCAGAAAGAAATTGTTAAACTAGTAAGTTCCAAGAAAACAACTGGTTGGAAGATGCATAAAGTCTAACAAACAACAAAATCTTTTTTTTGAGACAGCATCTCTCACTGAGCCTGGAACTATCCAATGTGCCTAGGCTAGCTAGTCAGCCAGCCCCAGGTATTGTTTTGTCTACACCTCCCCAGTACACTTTACCAACTGAGCCATCTTCCTAGCCCCAAATACAGTGGATTTTTAAATCCAACCTACATCAGGATCACCCACATTACAGAATATTATCAAGAATCCTGCTTTGTAGATGGGTAGCCTTTGCCCCTAGAAGCAGGTCCAGGATAGCTGACACAGGCTAGGGAAAGCCCCTCACACAATGGTGAGTCATGAATAAGCAGATTTTGCCCTGGTTGGAGGTGCCAGCAAATGTGATTAACATTCACACCCTGGGACCACAGGGAGTGGAGGGTGATTAAAGTCTGCCTTAAACCCACTGAAAGCTCCCAAATCCAGAGCTTAAACTAATTCTCTCATTCAAGCCCCAAAGGCATTTTTCCATACTAGAGTCTAAAAGGCAGCAGCAGGGCCGTCTTTTCCACCCCATTCACTTTCCCCAGCCGCTAACACATGGAACTAGGGTGTCTCTTCTGTGCAAAGGAGAGTTCTTTCCTAGGTACTTTAGTGGAGGGTTTACCCACCACCACCTTAATTTTTGAGAGGTCCCCAAGTTATCTATTAGGATGTGGACTATTCCATATGAAGGACTCAGGAACCAGATGGACGCCATGACAGGCTTCAGAGTCCTCAGTAGGCCTAAGTTTCTGTTTCCGGCAAGATCTAAGATTTTATCTTCTGGTAAGGGTAGGTTTAACAGTTGAACTGATACATTCCTGAAGTCATAAGATAAGTTCAATTCCCCTAGCTCCAGCCCACCAACTTTGCCCGCCAAAATCCTAAGCCAACCAGAAGAGTACACTGTTTAAATCAACCAATCATGTACCCATCCACTTCTTCTATGTTCAAATCCCTATAAAAACCTTACCCTCCCACCACTCAGGGCTCTTGTACGGATCCACTGCATTGGTGAAGTCAAGAGACCGAGCTTAAGCCGGAAATAAAGCTCCTTGCCCTTGCATACGTGTTTGGTTCTCCTTGGTGGTCACTGGGGATGCCGAGAACTGGGCATAACACCATACACATTTTCTTGGCACAGTCTTTTGTCACTCCCCATGAAGTAGCTTCAGTAGGGTGAGGAATATATATTAGTTAAAACACATAGTTATGCTGCTGTAACTGAGACCTTCAAATGAGAGTGGCTTAGAAGAAAGGGAATTTTATTTCTTCTTACATAGCAGCCCATGCAAAAAGCATTCCAAAATTGCTAAGAAGGCAGCTCTGGAAGGCTGGGAGGCCAGTTCCTCTATTGATGTTCTTAAATTCAGTAGTGCTCAACTTCCTTCTGGTGGCCTAAGATGGCTGCTCCATCTCCCGCCATCACCCATGAAGTGCTACTTGGCACAAGTACTGCTCCTCAGGGGATAGGGACGTGCCATGGCTGCAGTCCATGGAGATTCTCACAGTCCTGGTTTTCATTTTGGTTCTTGTAGCTAAAGAGATAAATTAAGATTACTGATCAGCTCATCAGCTCACAATTAAGCTGTTCTTTTCCCTCTTCTGAAATTTAATGTTGTGCTTATGGTATAGGGGGGTATAGCCACACACAATGTTGGCATGTGGGCTCCAAGGTTTCTTTGCTTCTAGATTATGCATGGCCATTTACAGCATGGAACCCTTAATTTTAGCATTTTTCTTGCTCTTTCTTACCTATCCTTGACCATCTCATTTGATTATTCATAGAAGAGACTGACCCAAAGTGGGCAGAGCTGTAAATGAAGAAGGAACAGGGGTATGGCTGGGAAAGGATGCTCCACATGCACTGTGGGTCTGAGTTATTGAAGGACTTCAAGTTCTCTGTCTCCCTGGGAAGGGGTCAAAGGCCTATAAAAAGTGAACAGTATTGAGGCTGGAGAATGGCTCAGAAGTTAAAGGCACTTGCTTGCAAAGCCAGATGCGCAAAGTGGCTCATACATCTGGAATTTGTGGCAAGTGGCCCTGGTGCACCCATATTCACACTCTGTCTACCTCATTCTCGTTATCTCTCTCTTTCTCTCTCAAGTAAATAAATAAAAATATTTTAAAAAGAAAGTGAACGATGTTCATCTAAGGAAAAGATTGAAGGCCCAAGTGAAGTAGGAGAAAAAAAGTGGTGGTGGTAGAATAAAGAAGTAAATAAGGGCCAGACCTGGTGGCTCACACCTTTAATCCCAGCATTTGGGAGGCAGAGGTGGGAGGATCATTGTGAGTTTGAAGCCAGCCTGGGATGACTACAGAATGAGTTCCAGGTCAGCCTGGGCTGGGCTATAGTGAGACCATACCTTGAAAAAAAAAAAAAGGAAGAAGAAGGAGGAGGAGGAAAAGGAGGAGGAGAAGAGGAGGAGGAAATAAGTAATGTCAGAGGCTAGGAAGATGGCTCAGTAGTTAAAATTCATGCTGTGGAGACCTGAGCTCAGATCCTCAGAAGCAATGTAAAAGGGTGAATGTGGTGGTACAATCCTGTAATCACAGCATTGGTGTGGTGGAACAGGAACAGTCCATCTGTGAGCTAGCTCTATGTTCACTATGAAACCCTGGCTCAAAAAAATAAGATAGGGCTTGAGATATGGAGCAGTTAAGAGCACTTCCTGGTCAAGCATGAGGGCCTAAAGAAGCCTCAAAGACCATTCGAGGTCCAGAGCCCACAAATAACTGAATGTGGCCCATGCATCTGTAACCTCAGTACTGCAGGGGTTGCAAGAAAAAGGCAAGTTCTGGGATCAGTAAGACTCTAGCTCAAATAAGAACAGGCAGAAAAATGATGGAGCAGGACACCTGTTGCTCTGCTCTGGTCACGTCAGGCAAGCACACCCCACAGGTGAGTTCATAGGGCACCCCATGGGCACATACATGTCCATACACCACACATGAACACATAACATGCACAACACTATGAGCATGCATGCACACATACAAGAAAAATACATACAAAATAAATAAAATACATAAATAAATCAAGTGGAGAGCAACTGAAATAAGCACCCAATGTTGATCTTTGGCCTCCACACATGTGTGCACACATGCACACATGCATACCTCACATGCATACACATGCAAAAATGAAGTAGTGCCAAACCGGTTCAGGCTACATTTCTTTTTCCTTCTTTGGGAAGCCAGAGCCTCATGCATGCTAGACAAGACAAGTGCTCTCCCACTGAGTTACAGATTCTCACTCCTGGGTGACAGACATTATAGCAGAACACCATACCTGTTCCTTGGCATCCTGAATTTTGAGTCCACATGACATATAAAAAAAAATGTTAATCCTGTTGCTAATAAGAATTAAATACAGGGCTGGAGAGATGGCTTAGCGGTTAAGCGCTTGCCTGTGAAGCCTAAGGATCCCGGTTCGAGGCTCGATTCTCCAGGACCCACGTTAGCCAGATGCACAAGGGGGCGCACGCATCTGGAGTTTGTTTACAGAGGCTGGAAGCTCTGGCGCGCCCATTCTCTCTCTGTCTCTCTGCCTCTTTCTCTCTGTTTCTGTCGCTCTCAAATAAATAAACAAAAAAATTTAAAAAATATATTAAAAAAAGAATTAAATACACACACACTAAAACTACTCCTGTAAGTGCCAGCATTCCCTGACTTCTGTCCATCTCTACTACATCTGATCGCTAGACACATAGCAGCCACTTTAGCCTATAGAAAATTCATAAAATAACTTCCTTCCTCTGGCTCAAGGCCAGTATACATGCTGTTCCCTTTGCCCTAATGCTCTTCCTCCATTTGCACAGAGCAGACTCAATCAGCTTTCAGATCCCAGTTTCAATCTAACTTTCTGTCTAGGCCTTCCTTTTCCTTTCCTCTGGTGATTGGCTTCCATGCCAACACCCTGCCCTGGCTTTCACAACCCCTCCCAGTGTTCCTACTGAGTTGATTAAGTGAGTGCTTACTTACTGCCTGTCTCTCCTGTTACATGGTGAGTTCCCCAAGGGCAAGACATTTCTGTTTAATAACCGGAATAAACAGGTATTGTTTAGTAAGTACCTATGTGTTTGCTCAACACAAAGGAATGAAAGTCATCCTCTGGTGATCCCTTATCATCACTCTGACATTCATTCCGATGGCAAATCATTTTGCTTTTGCTTTCAAAATCTACCCCAAGAGCCAGGTGTAGTGGCTCACAGATGTAATCCCAGCACTCAGGAGGCAGAAGCAGGAGGGGCTCCACAAAGTCAAAGTCAGCCAGGTATACATTGTAAGTTCCAGGGCAGCTAAGCCTTCATAGAAATACTCTGCCTTAAAATAACAACAACAAAAAAAACTATTCCAAGATCTGCCTCTTGTCCCCAAGTTAAAGCCACTGCACCTAGGCACCATTGCATAGCTGACTAGCTTCCATTCTCTCCCTAGCTCTGTCCTCACACCCTCCATGCTACTTGCAGCATTGCAGTTGCAATAGCAGCTATATCACCTCTCATGTCTTCCCATCACAGCAACAAACTCCAAGCCCTTCTCTAGGACTTACAAGGCCCACATGACCAGGCCACTAGCAACCTCTCAGGCCTCATCTCCAATTACTCTCTCCTCTCTTTGCTCCTGACACACTGCCCTGACCCAGGTGAAATCCTGAGGACTTTGCATTGGCTCTTGCTCTTTCTGGTGTGCATGTGTATGTGTGTGTGGGCACACATGTGTATGGGTGCACATGCATGTGTGTGTGGAGGCCAGAGGTCAGTATTGGGTGTTCCCTTCAATTGCTTTCCAACTTATTTCTTGAGACAGGGTCTCTCAGTGAACCTAGAATTCAGTGATTCGACTAAACTAGCTACCAGACAAGACCCAGGGATTCCCTTGCCTCTGCCTCCCATCTCCCTAGCACTGGGATTACAAGCATATGCCCCATATCTGGCTATCGTATGGATTCTGGGGATCCCAGTTTAGGTCCTCATGCTCTCACAGCAAGGACTTTACCCATTGATCCAGCTCCCTAGCCCCTTGCATTGGCTTTTTATTATTTCTGAACCCTATCTTTCTCCAAATGCTACATAGCTCTTCCCTTACATGTCACCCAGCAAGAAAACTCTTCTCTCCTGAACTGCTCTAGTGAAATCCTGCCTGCTCTGACTCATTCCACCCTCAAAAGATTTTCTTTTTTCTTTTAAATGTGTTTAGCTATAAACACATTTATGATTTATTTTGGCTACTTAAATCACTTTAAGTTTTTAAATAAATAATGATGTGGTCTAGAATTTTAAACCTAGATGAAGTTTCTCTTTCACTTCTGTTCCAAAGTTAGCCAGTTCCTTTTTCTACAGGCAACAAAATTACTAATATTTTGTCTATGTTTACAAACATAGTTTAAATTGGCATAGTTTAAACATATACACATATGTATGTGAATGTATATTCCTTTAAAATCATTTTTTGTTTGTTTGTTTTAGACCAGAGTCTTGCTTTGTAGCCCAAGCTGACCTCAAACTCATAACTCTTCTGCCTCAGCCTCCCCTCAGCTGGGATTATAGATATGTGTTCCCACACCTAGCTCCCTTTCAATCTTTTTACTCTAAATCTATCTATCTATCTATCTATCTATCTATCATCTAACTGTTTAATAAGTTTCACTTAGTATCAGGTGTCGTTGCTTATCAGTACATACTTTTCTTATTACATACATACATATTCCTCTTGTTTCTGTGTGGCTGCATAGATTCCCCTTAAGTCCCCTATTGATAAACATAGAGGGTGTTTCTAATGCTGTTATTGAAAACAATGCTACGGTTCAGTTCGGTACTACAGCTTGGTGGTAGAGCACTTGCCAAAAATGTGTGAAACTCCTGGGTTCAAGCCACAGCATCATAAAAAATGCTGTGTGACTTCATACATGTGCACATACATCTGTAGACTAAATTTCTCCAAGTGGAAAGAACCACCAGAACAAAGCATTTGTAGCAAAAAGCTATTCATGAAAGTTGTGCCTGCATAAACATTTTTTTTTTTTTTTTTTTGTTTTTGTTTTTGTTTTTCGAGGTAGGGTCTCACTCTAGCTCAGGCTGACCTGGAATTCACTATGGAGTCTCAGGGTGGCCTCGAACTCACGGCAATCCTCCTACCTCTGCCTCCCGAGTGCTGGGATTAAAGGCATGCGCCACCACGCCCGGCGATAACATTTTTCAACAGTATATCAGAATGTTTGTTTTCCTAGTTGCCTGAAGAACCCAGTGTGTCATCAGACTTCTGAATCTTTCTTAGCCAGATGAGTAAAAATGTCTCAGTGTAGTTTTAATATGCATTTCTATTATTATCTACTATTAGCTGTGTGATTGAATATTTTTTCTTATGTCTAGGACTCATTTGCATTCCCTGTATCTATAAACTGTGTGTTCATTTTTGTTTGGTTGTTGACATTATTTTTATTGGTTTGCTGAAACCAATGCACAATAGGAAAAGTAACATAGGCACACAGAAAGTGAAGTGGAACCAAGTTATGTCCATACAGAACAAAATAGTACAAATTTAGGAGCTAGTCAGGGATTTTGATTAAGCTGTTTAACTACCACATTAAGGTTTCGATGAATAGTGTTATCTAAAAGTCATCATTTAACAGTTTATCTCATAGAGGGAGTTATTCACATATCCATTTGGAATGACTCAGACCCGGAAAATTAAGAACTCACAGATTTCTACCATTATGATAAGCAATGACAAATACACTGAGGTGAAAATTGATGTTTATTCTTGTTATTTTCTATGCTTGGGACAGTCCTGTCAAGCTAGAGCAAGATGATCTGATGCTGGGATAATATTTCCCCATAGGAGAAGCAGATGAGACTTCAAAAGAATGATGGTAGCCAGGTGTGATGGTATATGCCTTTAATCCTAGCACCAAGGGAGGTAGAGGTAGGGGATCACCATGAGCTTGAGGCCACCCAGAGACTACATAGTGAATTCTAGGTCAGCCTAGGCTAAAGCGAGGCTCTACCTCAAAAAATTGAAGAAAAAAGAAAAGAATGATGGTTTATCTATTAGTTTTTGGAAAAGTAGTGCCAAAGTCACTGATCATTTCCTCTAAAGAAAGTCTGAGGGGGCTGGAGAGATGGCTTAGCAGCTAAGGCGCTTGCCTGCAAAGCCAAAGGACCTTGGTTCGATTCCCCAGTACCCACGTAAGCCAGATGCACAAGGTGGCACATGGGTCTGGAGTTCGTTTGCAGTGGCTGGAAGCCCTGGTGCGCCCATTCTCTCTTTCTCTCTCTCTCTCTCAAATAAATAAATAAATAAATAAAAATATTAAAAAAAGAAAGTCTGAAATAACAGATCCTTCCAGGTGTGGTGGAGGCAGGAGAATCAGGAGTTTGAGGCTACATAATGAGTTTGAAGCTAGATTGGGATACATGAGACCCTGTCTCAAAAAACAAAACAATAACAAAAACCCATAAACAACTCAACAAATCCCTGTCCTTAAGCATCCTGCTTAGAAAAGTCTTGGTTGGTTTTCTTTCCTTCTCTAAGTAAACTGGGAAAAGCTTCTCTCATTGTGGGGAATGAAGTTTATGATAGGATGTCACCAGAAAGCCATGTTGCAAGGAAAGTAAGAAATTTGAACTTTCTTCCACTCCACTGGAATGATCTCTTGATTATCTCACAGGGGCATGGCCCAGCTCTGGAGCCCAACACTGTTATGACAATAGACTTGACTTGCATGGTGAGGTATAGCAGACACAGAGAAACTTCTGTGGCCATTGTCTTTCTCTGGATCCCTGTAGCCTTCTCCTTATGATTAGAAAAATCTGTCTCACCCAGAGGAGTCATTTCTAACCATGTAAACTCTAAAGTAACTGTGTATTTTGAGTGGCATCTACCCTCAACAGGCACTTAATAAATATTCACTAATAACATTAGGCCACTCAGCACCAAGCAGAAGATAAGGCCATTTCTTTGTTGTCCTATACTTGGGTAATTGATAAAAATAATTGCAAAGCTTTAAATGTTTAACAGTGATTAGCTAAAACCATCACCTCTCAGCCCTTCCCACTCTGACGAACTCATTCCCATGAAAATACTCAGAATCTGAGGAACAGCAGGGAAAGAAGCCAACACACAGCTCAAAGAGTTTTGCATTATCTCCATAAGCTATCTAATCTAGCCATTTTGAATGATCTATGTAAATTAATTACACTTTTTAATTAGATGGTCTTTTAGCTTGCATATTGAAGTTTACCACTAATTACAGCAAGGCAGGAGGTCACTTGATTGGTATGGGAAACAAGAGGCCTTTATTTCACTGAACTGAAACACTGAACAGTTAATCTGTGGGAAAAAAAAAAAACCTGTAGAATTTATGCCAGTCCTCAAAATTTACACTGCAGATCTTGTTCTTGTTCTTGTTCTTTTTTTTTTTTTTTCCCTGACTTAAATCCTCTTCTGTGGCTCATTGAGTTTTTTCTTAATAAATATCAGAATGACTTCTAAACACCCAATGGCTCAAAACTATTATGATAGAAGCCCAGATTTTGAATTTCTAATGCCAGAGGGAGAAAAACCCACCCTTTTGATATCAGTCACATTAAATGTTATTTAATTGCTGGTGCAGCTGTTTCCAGATGTGACTTTATTTTGTTTCCACCAGTCTGTGATTGTCATTAACTTCATCATTAAAATATAAAGTGTTCCATCTGTACTTTGTGCCTAACAAAATAATCTTTAATTAAACAAAGAGGATGGTCATTGTTGTGAATAGACTGAAGATTTTCTAACAACTCAGTGATCTTTTGTGGCTCTCTCCCTCATCTTATTTTGCATTGTTCATGAGGATCTCAACTTTTTATCCTTTCCTCACATTTCAGTGATGCATGCCATCCCATGGTAGACCCATGGGTGAGGAATTCTGTTAAAAAGCATTTGCTGACTTAATGCAATCCTTAGAAGAATCAGGACTGCTAATTAAAAACCACAGAGTGAATAAAAGACTTGACCCAGAGGAATTCTCCTATCTGCTGCTCAGAAAGGATACTCATTTTCATGTAGGCACACAGGCATCATTGAAATTATGGGGGTTTAGAATCTGCTGCTGGTCATCTTTCCACCTGGGCTAACTACTAGGAACACTCAACAAGATGGCAGGGCCATTCCTCAAAGTTTAAGAGCTGGTTCTTGTGCTCTAGCTTCCAAGTCCCCTTTTTCAAAAATCACATCCAGGAAGGCAATGGAGTAAGAAGGGCCCAGCCAGAGCATTGGGACTCTTGCCTGGTTCTCTAAACCTTCCAGGGTTGGCTCTGTTGATGCTTTGATCACACTCAATTCATCATGTGCTTGTCTGCATGGACAGTAAGTCCTTACGAGGAAGGACCTGATTTTATTCTTTCTTTATCCTCCAACACTTCAAGTACCATAAGTATTGGTTGAATTAATGAGGCTTTGAAAAATTAAGACTATGAAACATAACCCAGGCCTAGAAAGCCAAGCATTGCATGTTCTCTCTCATATGTGGATCCTAGCTACAGATGATTGGACTTCTGTGTGAGTAGGAAGAAAACTCAGTAGCAAAGCCAGTAAACTAGAAAAGAGATATAAAGGGAAGAGACAGGAAGGGAGAGGGGTGCTTAATAGGATGGTATTATATATATGTAAGTAGAAGAGTAGATTAATGGGGGTGAAAAGGCCCAAAGTGAGGTCAGGGGAAGAGATTAAGCAAAGGAAAGGTGGACGGAGGGCTCATCAGAATCTAAGAGGATGTAAATAAATCATATGGAATCCTACTTTTTTGGGCAATGGGACACTCAGGAGCCATAGATTGTTGCTAGAAAATTTTCAGTGCCAGGAGTGGGATACCTTCCAATGCATTGTTGGCCAGGGAGGTCCCTGATGCCACCAAAACATTATAGGCCATTGCCGAGGCCGTTCCACATACTTGGGCTGCAAAGCCACTGGGAAATCCTGCTGGAACTGAGCTGATAACCTCCTCAGGTAGACCGGCTGACAGAAAGCTGGAAGAAGCCATTCTGCATGCAGTTCAATGGGAGAAAGAGAAATCACCAGTGAAAATGCTCAACAATGGATACTGCAAGCCTTATATTTGGCCAGACAGGCCAAATGAGCCAACAGGTGCAATAGTGGCACATCTGTCATGGTGGAAACCAACTGCCCTCTAATTGGACTGGAGGCCTGCTCCATGGGAGGGAATACATCTCTGATACTGAAAACTTAAAATAGGGATACTCATGAACTCTAGGGGTGTAATGTCTGCTGCTGTCTGGCTAAATGTATATACTATGCTTATCAAACTGCCCAGTAAGCACTTCTCTTAATGTTCATACCCTTATATTAATGCTACTTTCACTTTTGGTAGAGAATCTTCTCTTTTCAGATGGCAGTGACCTTGGGATGACTCAAAAGGCATCATGGTGCTGGAAAGAAGTGACAGAGGAGTGCTCAGTACTGTAATACCTCTATCATATCCTCCAAGGCTCAGTGTCTAATGCGGAAGAGGTGGCGGAAAGAATGTAAGTGCCAAAGAAAGGGTAGGACTCCTTGAAATGTGCTCCCCCAGACACAAAATGGCCTGGATATCCATGACCTCACAGTGCCTGACACTACCTACACAAGACCATCATAATAGGAGGAAAAGATCATGACATCAAAATAAAAGAGAGACTGATTGAGATGGGGAGGGGATATGATGGAGAATGGAGTTTCAAAGGGGAAAGTTGGGGGGGGGAGGGTATTACCATGGAATATTTTTTTATAATCATAGAAGTTGTTAATAAAAATTTGAAAAAAAAGACTATGAACACATTTTATTAACAATACTAATAGGTAGATTCATAGCACTAATATAGTAGGCATTGTGCTAGATACTTTATATGATATGTCTCTCTTAATCAAAGGAGACCAGCACATATTTCCTTTTTCTCCATTCACATTCTTTTTAAAAAATATTTTATTTTATTTTATTATTTGAGAAGGAGAGAGAGAGAGAGAATGGTCATGCCAGGGCCTCCAGCCATAGCAAATGAACTCTACCCTATGCATCTGGCTTATGTGGGTCCTAGGGAATTGAATCTGGGTCCTTTGGCTTTGCAGGCAAGTGCCTTAACCACTAAGCTATCTCTCCAGCCTCCATTCATATTCTTGTCTTTACTGGCAGAATCTGCTTTGTTTGTAGCAGCAATTTAAATGTTAGATATAATTACATCCCCCCAAATCCTTGCTTTTAAAGTTAAGCCACGAGGCCCAGTTCCAGTTGACAAGATGGAAGTGGAAATCTAGCCTTTCTAGGAAAGTTATTATTTCCCAGGTAAAAGGAGGAACTCTCAGTTGGAATATTTCTTGGATATGGTTCTGACTTGTTTCCCAGATGCAGCTATGAGAATCTTACTTTTGCCATCTCACCCTGTCTTACTTGCTGCCTGGGTCTTGGAGTCAATGCCTTCATGCAAGTGTTTCAGCTATCTTGTTCCAGTATGGACAAAAGCCTGGTGGAGCAGGATGTGATGTGGATTTTGGGTCCTCAGCTATTTCCTCCCATGGAGGCATTCCTACTCTTCCTCTTGGGACTTCTAGTTAAAAGAGAGACCTAACTGGCACATTCTACCTTACCTGTGATGCTACAACATTTGTGTTCTTGTGATTATAGAAATAAAACTGAGATTCAGAGGCTGGGGAAGATGGCTCAGTTGGTGAAGCACTTATGTGCAAGCCTGAGGACCTGAGTTTGGATCCCCGACACCCATGTGAAGCTGGGTATGGCAACAGGCACCTGTAATCTCAGCACTGGGAAAGCAGAGACAGAAGGATCCCTGGAGTTTGCTGGCCAATTAAACTAATAGGAAGACATTCAAAGTCAATCTTAGCCTTGGATTTACTAAAGGGAACTGGCTTCTTCTACCATAGATGGAACTTCTCCCTGGATCTGTAAACTGAAATTAACCCCTTCCTCCTATAAACTGTGTCTGGTTTGGATGTTCGTCCCAACAATGTGGAACTGACTACAACAGGGATGTTACAGTCAGGTTCACATTGCTGGCAGAAAACACCCAACCAAGAGCAGCATGTGGGGAAAAAAGGGATTTACTTAGGCTTACAGAATAGAGGGGAAGATTCATGATGGTAGGGGAAAATGATGGCATGAGCAGAGGGTGGACATCACCTCCTGACCAACATCAAACAGACAACAGCAACAGCAGAGTGTGCCAAACACTAGCAAGGGGAAGCTGACTATAACATCCATAAGCCTTCCCCTAACAATACACTGCCTCCAGGAGGCATTAATTCCCAAATCGCCATCAGCTGGGAGCTTAGCATTCAGAATACCTAAGTTTATGGGGGGCACCTGAATCAAACCACCACATTCTGCCCCTAGCTGCTATAAATTGATAACCATATATGATGTAAAATGCAATGCACTCATCCAACTTTAATATCCCCCATAGTTTTTAATCAATCCCAGTGATATTCAAACATTCCCATAGTCCAAGATCTTTTAACTGAGTAATAATACCAATTTCTCAATAAAACCCCGTAATGGTACAGAACGAAATCCACTCTCAAAAAGATGGCATTGGGCAGAGAAAAGAAATATTCAACCAATACAAGATTTAAATAGGGAAAACATCAACTCTGGAGTTCCAATTCCTTCCCTCCAGCTAGGCTACTCACAGTCCTGGAAAACTTCATCTCTCCTTGGCAGCCATCTCAAAGTCTTGGTATCTCTATTTGGCCTCCACTGCAACCCAAGGTTCATCTTCATGGCTCCATTGGGTCTCCATACAGGTAATCCAACAAGCCTACTTCACACTGCCCATGGTCATTTCAAAAACATAAAACCATATTGCAAATTCAATGACCATCTCTTGCCTGCATTTGTTATACTACATAACAACAGGTGGGCTACTAACTTGTTGATCTAGGAAGGAATAAATCAGACTTTGAAGAACAGGACACTCCTTCAGCATTCAGGCCCCTCAAAAGAGTCTGCATTCTTCCTGTTGTCCCAAAGCAGATCAACTGGCCAAGTAGCTCAATGGTTCTAATCTTTGAAACAATTGTAGTTGAATGGGCAGCAGTTTTGATTCAAATATTTTATTTTTCCTGTGCTATATCCCTTTGCTCACACCAGTCCATTTTTACACAATGCAACCCTGCACAAGTTCTCAGGACATGGGCACAACAGCAAGCCTCTAACACAAACTGCTTCTTGCCCAGTCCAGGCAAAACTCTTTCACACCCGCATAAGCTAAACCTCACTGTCCATAGTTCTTACTGCATTAAGGTCTTTCAACTCTGACCAAAATATTTCATTAAGCTGTACTTACAGCACTACAAGGCATCTCTTAGGCCAACATTTCAAAACATTTCTCCCACAAATCAGTTCCAAAAGGCCCCAAAACACACAGTCAGGTTTCTAGCAGGAATGATCCCACTCCTCTTGTACCAACATTACTGTTGCAGTCAGGTTCACATTGCTGGCAGAAAACACCTGACCAAGAGCAAATTATGGGGGAGAAAAAGGTTTATTTTGGCTTACAGACTTGAGGGGAAGCTCCATGATGGCAGGAGAAAATGATGGCATGAGTAGAGGGTGGACATCACCTCCTAGCCAACATGAGAAGGACAATAAAAACAGGAGAGTGTGCCAAACACTGGCAAGAGGAAGCTGGATATAATATCCATAAGCCCACCCCTAAAAATGCACTGCCTCTAGGAGGCATTAATTCCCAAATCGCCATCAGCTGGAAACCTAGCAATCAGAATACCCAAGTTTATGGGGGACATCTGAATCAAACCACAAGTGGTAAAGGACAGGAACATTTAATATTGTTAATAAGGGAGGAGAGGCATTCTATGGGTAATAGGCTTTATGGACTAGGAGTGTGAAAACCCGTCTCTTGTCTCCATGAATGTTCCTATGATGATTTTACTTACATGACATCCATGAGGACAAAACAAAAGTTCCAAACATAGGCATTCTTGGTCTTCACTTTTACAAGCTCTGGCTTACTTGCCCTCCTTCTACCAAGAGCCACCTTATCATTGCCTTGTTGCCTCTTTCTTCATGACCCTACCTCAGGCTCCATCTAACCACTCCTGTAGGTACTATATTTTCTGATTTTTCTGTATTTTTTTTTTTCATGAAGTAGGGCCCTGCTCTAGCCAGCTAACCTGGAATTCACTATGTGATCTCAGAGTGGCCTCAAATTCATGGCGATTCTCCTAGCTCTGCCTCCTGAGTGCTGGGATTAAAGGCATGTGCCACCACACCCAGCTATTAATTTTCTGTATTCTTGATGCTCTGACATCTGAGACACATTAGCTGGGGAAAGATTATTCCTTCTAGGGCTAGCCATTTTTTAGAGATAGTAAATAATGCTTTGGGATGTGCACTAAGCTATCTACAGCCCTTACTCTGAGTGTCCTCCTCTTTTTAGCTTATATATTCTAGGAGGCATTATGCCTCTACCTTGACCACCCCAGGCCTAGTGCCAGACATTAAGGGACCATCCCAGTAGCTCAGATCCCACCAAGCTGATTCAAACTATCAATCATAAGCCTGCTCTAATGCCTAACCTGTCCAGGTTTTCTCTTGGTTCCTGACTGGCAAGGGCTGCTACTTCTCCTCTTGGCTCTACTGGGTGTGGCATAACCCCCCATGGGAACTCAGAGTTCCTCTTGGGAGCAACAAACTGTGAGCAACAAACTATCTTCAATAGCAATAGTTCCTGTTCAGTTGGCTTCATCCAACTTGGGTAAATTCTATATTTTAAAACAACTTTTAGTAGGCTTTTTCTCCCTACTTATCCTAGTTTCATGGGATATGTGGAGATAGGCAGTGGGGCAGGAAGATACCAGTATGTGTGCACATGTGCACTTATTACTCATGTTCTGTTCTCAACACTGCACTTGGCATTGTTTGGGACCTGAATTGTAAGTCCCTTTACTGGCAGTACATATTTTTTCTCTTGGTAGATGAAAATACTTTCTTTCCCAAAGGATGTCTAGAAGTCTCTACAAGGTTAGATGCCTGTGACAATGGAATACTATTATTGTTGCTAAGAAGGCAGTCAAAAGTAACAAGGAAACAGCACATAGACATTGTACAATGCAAAACCTGAATGGGGCATTGTAAGTCATCCAGACACTAGACTCTCAACTCCTATGACTTAGTGAGGTAGTGTCTTATTCCAAGGCATACAGGGACCAACAACACAAAAGTGTAGATCATTTACACAGATTATTTCCTTCTCTTGTTGGTACTCAGTAGAGACTAAACTCGTGTGTGTGTGTGTGTGTGTGTGTGTGTGTATGTGTGCACTCACATGTATACATGAACTCAATAAAGCAGTCCTTGATCATACCCTCAAGGAAGGTACTATCTCTTTAAGGAGCCTATGAAAGCCAGAAGCTAAGGAGAGCTCAGGGGAGAAATAAGACTTCTAAGTATGTGTGAGGAAATTGACTAGAGTATGTTGATCCCTCTCTACAAAACCTCCACTTTATTTATTTATTTATTTTGTTTTTCGAGGTGGGGTCTCATTCTAGCCCAGGCTGACCTGGAATTCACTATGGAGTCTCAGGGTGGCCTCGAACTCAAGGCGATCCTCCTACCTCTGCCTCCCGAGTGCTGGGATTAAAGGCATGCGCCACCATGCCTGGCAAACCTCCACTTTTTAAATGACTCACAAGGACAGTAAGAACAGGAGACAACAGTGGGCAAAAAATTTAAACTTTTGTTGTTGTTGTTTTGTTTTTCCAGGTAAGGTCTCACTCTAGCTCAGACTGACCTGTAATTCACTATGTAGTCTCAGAGTGGCCTCAAATTCATGACAATCCTCCTACCTGTGCCTCCTGAGTGCTGGGATTAGAGGCATGGGCACCACACCCAGCTTAAACAGTTTTTAAGACAGAAAGCAGTAAGAGCCGTAGTAACTGGTCTAGCAGAGAATAGGACAATATAACCTAGGTATTCACAGGTACCAAGAGGAGATACTTTTTGCCCTATAGGGCAATGAAAATGTTCAGGTTGGGAAAAGGCACACCTTGGTCCCCAGTCAGGTGGCCACCTGGGCTTTGCCAAGAATCAGAAAGTTTATTCTTCACAGATATTTGAAATACAGAGGGACCAGAAATGTGCAGGAACTGATGAAAGTGGACCTGAGTGAGACATGGACACTTGTTTCTGATCCTTGTCCCGTTCCCAAAATACCAGCCCCACTCCCAATTATTTACCTACACAGCAGCCTGTTGGATTCTGTTTTAGAGAAATAAACAGATCAGAGAAAAAGTCTCACAGCTGGCATTTGGTATGACACTTGGTGGAACTGTCTCTCAAAGAAAGTTGGGCTTTCCCCCAATACCATTCCCTGAGGAGGACTGCTAGTGAATAGCCAACCACACAGCATCTCTGAGCAGCTTTTTAGTGCCTCTTGAATATGAACGTGTAGCAAGAAGCATTAGACATCTGAGAAACACCTTTCTAGATGAAAGGTGAAGATCAAACCAAGAAAATAAAGCAGCTTAGAAGACCAGGCAATCATGCAATTGACAGAAAGAAATGTGAGGAGAATTAGAATCACAGAATCAGAGAGATGAGAAAAGTACATTCATACAGCAAGTGTAAGGTGATGCAGAAAGGAAGGCCAAGAGAGTCATTAAGCTCTTAGGATTAAAAAGATGGTAGCAGAAAAAAACAAAAGATCAGTAGAAGGAATAAGAAAGGAATTGATGAAATTTCCCAGAAAGCATAACAAATAAACAGATGGAAACTGAACAAAGATAGTATGTATTTGAGTAGCACTACTCAACAGAAAGCATTATGAACTACATTTATTAACATGGGTTTTCAGGCAGCCTCATAAAAAAGGTAAGGAATAAGCCAGGGGAGTTAATTTTAGTAATAAACTTGACCCACTAAATCTAAGACACTTGCAATTTATTTAACACAAAGTATAAAGTTGCTAATGATACATTCCAAACTTTTTTTCCATAATGAGTCTTACAATATGTCTTCAATTTGGACAATTCTCATTTCAAGTGTCCAACAGATACAAGTGCTTAGGGCTACAATACTGGACAATGGAGACAAAGAATGATCTAGAGCCTCTAATGTCTAAATAATAGAATTCTCTCCCTCCCTCTCTTTCTCTCCTTGCAAATAAATAAAACAAAAAATTCAAACAAAAATAATAAATAATGGAGTTCTAGGAAGAACCAGAAAGGAAGATACGGGATTCTTGAAACAGAGGGCTTAGCACATGAGCACGGCAGAGAGGTGCCAACCAGAGAAATGGTGTGTGGTCCCAAGCTGCCAGTTCTGAACACAGCCAGAGAAAGGAGAGATCCGTGACCAAAACCAAATGTGATAAGATATATATATATTTGAGAGAACGATAAAGATGCAGATAGAGAGAATGGGCACCCCAGACCCTTCAGCCACTGCAAACATAATCCACATGCATGTGCCACCTTGTGTATCTGGCTTACATGGGTTCTGGGTAATCAAGCCTGGATCCTTTGGCTTTGCAGGCTGCCTTAACTGCTAAGCCATCTCTCTAGCCCACATGGTAAGTTTTAAAGTTTGGAAAAATTTCCTCCAATTCTTTGGCAGATTTGTTGAAGCATTTCAAAAGAAGTTAGTAATAGATTTATAGAAAACTAACATAAAAAATGGAGGCTATTACTAATTATGAGAAAAATAATTATGGGATAATCAAACATATAATCAAGGCACATTGGTCTAAGAGAATGAGGTTCTTAGCCATCATTACAAGATGTCAATAAATGCTGCTGTACAGGGAGCAAGGAAGAAGAGGCACAGGCTGAGTGAGCATTCCTCACCTGGGGATGTGGCTCAGTTGGTAGAGTGCTTGCTTAGTATGCACAAAGCCCTATATTCAATCCCAGCACCTGCAATCCCAGCATTTGGGAGGTGGAGGCAGGAGGATCATGAGTTCAAGATTATCCTCAGCTACATAGTAAGTTCCAAGCCATAGTGGGACACATGACACCCTGTGATAAAATTCAATAAAGAAACATTTTTTAATTAAGAAAAAATTTTTATCCATGTGACATATCAATAAAAATAAGCAATATATAAGGAAGCAATCGTTTTGGTAGGATAACTGCTGAGAGAATTAAGTGAAGAGATTATATACTTCTAGGAGGAGGGTTGAGAGGGTTTCTAAGAAGAGCTGGGACTTTCCACTGCTCCTTGAGAGATGGTTATATTGTCTAGTATAGTCATTTCCAGCTTTCCTCCTCCTCCAGTGAGGAGAGATGTTTAAATAAATAAAACATTATTGATTCACAGATGTCTATGAAGTAGAAGGAAGAATGGTAAAAGTATTGTATCCTTCAAGGTTATTTTTCCTTTTTGATTTCTCTTGATGTTGCTTTTAGAGAACAGAACTAAAAGGATCTTATAGATTAGCTGACTCTGTGATCCCATGGTCTTGGCGAAACCTCCCCCTGGAGATTGTTTAATAAAAGTTTAATCCTGAATCCAGCCTCAAGTCTGCTTCATCTCAAAAGAATCTCAAAAGGTATAGCCAATAAGCGATGTTGTCACTGAGCCCTCCAGAAGGGACATGTTCCCTCTGCAGTAGCCACTTCTTCACCTTACAGTTCCAGAAAATGGATGTACAGGCAGGTTGAGGTTTCTCTGAGTGTGGTGATCAGAGATACCTTTGAATTTCTTGGACATTAAAACTTTCTAGAACTTGTGAGTGCTCAGGCCTTACCCTAGAACCATTGCTTTTTTCCCCCCTTCCCTTCACTCCCCTCCCCACACCTCCTTTCCCCTCTCCTTTTTTGAAATGTTTTATTTATTTATTTATTTGTGACAGAGAGGGAAGGAGAGAGAGAGAGAGAGAATGGGTGTACCAGGGCTTCCAGCCACTGCAAACAAATTCCAGACACATGCACCACCTTGTGCATCTGGCTTTCTCTCATTGCTTGCTTGGGTACTGGGGAATCGAACCTGGGTCCTTAGGCTTCTCAGGCAAGCGACTTAACTGCTAAGCCATCTCTCCAGCCCCCCTCTCATTTTTTGAGACAGGGTCTCACTCTAGCCCAGACTGTCCTGAACTCACCATACAGACCAGTCTGGCCTTGAACTAATGGTGACCCACCTGCCCCAGTCTCTTAAGAGCTGAGATTATCAGTGTGAGCCACAGTGCTCCTCACTTGGAACCACCAACTCTAGATGTGGCTGATGAGTGGAGTCCAGGATATGGGTTCATTTCCTCACTTTGGCAAAGGAGGCAGAGAAAGCAAGGGTTAGATATTTTTTCAGTTCCTTTCATGAAAGACAAGCTATGTCCCTGTACATTGGTGGGTGGGTAGGGGGTGTTGCTTAGATGCTGAAATTAAGAAGACCTGGGATGGAGAAGAGAAAGCAGGGTAGCTTTAGAGGATGGTGGGATGAGAGTAGGGAAGGTGAGAAGTTTCAGCAGTACCAGAGAAGCTCTGTGTATCAGAGGTGTCAAAAGAGGTAGTGAAATTGTTCACCTGTGTGAAATGGGGGTTTCAGGAGTCATGTTGGAAGCAAACCTGGCAAGATGTTTGGCAGTGTCTTTTGTTTTGCTCTTTTTGGAGGTAGGATTTCACTCTAGCCCAGGCTGACTTGAAACTCACTCTGTAACCCCAGGCTGGCCTTAAACTCATGGCAATCCTACCTCAGCCTCCTGAGTGCTGGGATTAAAGATGTGAGCCACCATGCTCAGCTTGTTTGGGTCCTGAAGGCTCCCAAAGCCTAGCAGGAGCTGGGACTTTAAAATGACCTGGGCAATGTGCAGACCAAGACTTCCTTGAGAGCAGAGGCATATAAGAGATTTGGTCATTTTCTCATCAAGTCTTTGTTGTGTGAGGTACTGGGAACAGAATGGTGAGTACCTTAACTACTAAGCCATCTCTCCAGCCCATCTGCCATTCTTGTTTTTTTCTTTTTGTTGTTTGGTTTTTCAGTTTTTCGACATAGGGTCTCACTTTAGCTCAGGCTGACCTGGAATTCACTATGTAGTCTCAGGGTGGTTTTGATATCACAGCGATCCTACCTCTGCATCCCAAGTACTGGGATTAAAAGTTTGCACCACCACACTCGGCCCATCTGCTATTCTTAGTCATGAAATTTCTCTATTCTTCCTAGATTTGGAGGTAGACCTCTGGGTGGTTTAAACTGTCAGTGTATCTCTTCCCTGTACCCACAATGATGGGTTTATGAGCCAGTAGTAACTAGTAAGGTACATGGCTCTAGGCACATGAGTTAAGCTTAGTCATGAAGTCTAAGCAGATCTAATCATGGGGGAGCTCTTCTGGGCTTCATGCAGGTGCCAAATTACACATATGAGTGATAGTTGATACCTTCGGTGACAACTTAGTCTAAAGACAAATGTTTGTAAATTTTAAGTTTATGGCAAAGTCAGTCTTGTTTTTTTTTGGAGATGCCTGGCAGAGCAGCCTCTTTGTCAAACGCCATCACTTATTAGGCAGCAGGAGTTAGTTCTAAGTTTCCACTCCAAAGTGATTCTGCTGCCACCACCCATTACTCCCCCAAATGGGAGTATGCTATTCTACTCAGGAATGAGTACAAAATATATGTGAATGGTGATGGTTATCTGGACGTATCATTTTTCAATTAAAACCTAAGGAATGATATGTTTGCCAGTTTAAAGCAAAAAAGGTTGAATCATCAACTACAGTATCTGAATAGACATGTATCTAGTTTTTAAATTTTTTGTTTATTTTTATTTATTTTTTTGACAGTGAGAGAGAGAGAAAAAGGGAGAGAGAGAGAGAGAGAGAGAGAGAGAGAGAGGGAGAGAATGTCCACGCCAGGGCCTCCAGCCCACTGCAAATGAACTCCAGATGCATGCGCCACCTTGTGCATCTGGCTTACGTGGGTCCTGGGGAATTGAGCCTCGAACCAGGGTCCTTAGGCTTCACAGGCAAGTGCTTAAACGCTAAGCCATCTCTCCAGCCCGACATGTATCTATTAAAAGCAACTGAACCAATAATTAATCACCTTCTAAAGTAGAAAGCATTGAGCTTAGATGAGTACAATCCAATAAATAAAACAGAAATTATACCAAGTAGTTATAATCACCTTCAGAATATAGAAGCAGGGGGAATATTTATGGACTCATTCTATGAGGCTGGTATTACCTATGCTATATCCAAATATATACAAAAAATAAATACACCACAATACCCTTCATGAACAGAGGTGCGAAAATTCTCAAATATATTAGTACATCGAATTCAACAGCATATAAAAAGAATAAGTACTACTGTCACTGTGGCACACAGGGTCCTGCTTACAGGTTCTTGGTCTCTTAGAGCAAAGAATTTAAAAATGGACATAGAAGGGAACTGAAGGATGATTCATTGACACTGGGAAGAAAACAACGGGGAAAGCAGGAGACCTCAGCAGCTGGAAGATGGAAAGAAGAGGAAGACAGAAAGTTATGCTTTTTGAGCAAGAAGTCAAGAAAGTGGGCAGACTCAGTAATTGAAGGTCCTAGAACAGCTGTCTAGGGGAAAGGACACTGGTGATAAGTACATATCTCATTAAGAGCCTCCCATAAATCTTTGTGTGTGTGTATGTGCGTGCATGTATGTGTATGCACGTTAATGTATGTGTGTACATGTGTGCATGTATGTGTGGAGGCCAGAGGTTGATATTGAGTGCCTTCCCCAGTCACTCCGCATTATTTTTGAGACAGGACTTTTCAGAATCTAAAGCTCACTGATTCAGCTAGACTGGCTGGCCAGCAAGCCTTGGGATTACAGGCTCATACCACTTGAGACCAGCTTTTACATGGGTGCTGTGGACTCTAACTCAGCTGCTCAGACTCACATGGCAAACACTTCACCCACCAAGTCATCTCTCCCCTCCACTGCCCATTTTCTTTTCTTGTCTGCAAGTGTTTCATGTTGCTTCTCACCTTCATGCTTTTTATTGATCCTCTTGACTACAAGAACAGATCTCCTCCTTAACACAGGAGGTCTCTGGCTTTGTCTAGGCAAGAGAAGCTCTACTGTCTACATCCAGAGTGTAACTGACCACTGACCAGGCCACTGCTAAAGGTGATTACTACCCACCAACCATGCTGTGTGCTTCAGAAGATGCTGAACTGTTGCTATCCATATATCCCAAAGAGGATCCCTGATATGAGGCACCCACTGCCTAACGCAAGAAAGGATGTTGCCAAATACAACTATGTCATTTGTGCCAAAGCAAGCTGACAGACTGATATTCCTGTCTCAAACAATGCCTGGGAAGCAAATGGCTGTGAGTGGCCCTTTTTCCTCCCTTCCTCCCAGCATCCCCTATCTCAAAGAGGAAATAGGATTTATTCCAGATGTGAAAGGTTGAACCAACATTCAAAAACCAATCAGCTAAAAGCAAAAAAATCACATTATCATTGTATTAGTTCTCTTTCTTATTGTTGCATCAAAACACCTGATAAAAGCAACTTAGGGAAGGGTTTATTTTGGCTCACAGTTCAAGGTTACTATCCATCATGGTGGGGAAGGAACAGTGACAGGAACATGAAGCAGCTGATCCCATTGCAGCTGTGATCAGTAGGCAGGGACAGATGTATGTTAGGGCTCAGCCAGCTCTTTCTTTTATATAGTTCAGGACCTCAGTCTATGGAATGATCCTGTCTACTCCTAACTCAACTTGATCAAGATAATCCTTCATAGGCATGCGTAGAGACTAACCTAACTTAGATAATTCCTCCCTGGAATGCCCAGAGACTAGTTTCCTAGGGGATTCTAGGTACTCTCAAGTTGACAATCAATATAACCTACCACAATCATTAACGATAGAAAAGAAAAAGCATTTGAAAAAACCCAACACCCATTCATGAGAAAAATTCTCTCCATGGTAAGAATAGATGAGAATTTCCTGAACTTGATAAAGAACATCTACAAAGGGACTAATAAAGCTGACATTATTCTTTCTTTTTTTTCTAAAGGTAACTTGCTCAGCTCTATTTTTTTCTTTTTTTAAGATTTATTTTTATTTATTTGAGATAGACAGAGGGAGAGACATAGAGAGTGAGATTGGGCACACCAAGGACTGCAAATGAACTCCAGACACATGTGCCACCATGTGCATCTGGCTTACGTGGGACCTGGAGAATCGAACCTGGATCCTTAGGCTTCGCAGGCACGCACCTTGACTGCTAAGCCATCTCTCCAGCCAAAGTTGACATTATCCTTAATGACAAAAAGAACTATAAGCTTTCCCATTCAAAATGAACAAAACAATGATTCGAAGGTAGTAAGACAAGGAAAGAAGCAACAGGTGTTTGGATTGGGAAGGAAGAAAACTCCTTGTGTGCTGATGATACTGTCCATGTAAGAAGTTCAAAAGAATCAATATAAGTTAATATAGAAATGTCAGTTGCTTTTGTATGTATTGGCAATGAAGTGGTGGAGTTTGAAACTGAAATAATCTATCAGCACTCCTAAAAAAATGGAACACAGTAATAACTCTAACAAACTCCATATGAGGAAAACCATGATGAACAAAATCAAGAAACTAAAGAAAGAAAGAGATAGGTAATGCTCATAGTAATGCTGTTGGGTTATCAGTTATTTCTGGCTTTACCTACAGATTCAATGCAACCATATCCAAATATTAGCAAGTTATTTTGTGTCAATGAACAAGTTCACTCTCAAGTGAAGCAAAATATCCAGAATAGCCAAAACAATGCTGAAGAGGAAGAATACAGTTAGAGAAGAAAAGCCAGGTGTGGTGACTTACCCTTTAATCCCAGCACCTGGGAAGTAGAGGTTGAAGTTTGAGGCCACCCAGTGTTACGGAATGAATTTCAAGTCAGTTTAGGTTACAGTCAGACCCGGTCTCACAAACAAACACCCCAGAACAAATAAACTGGAGTGAGCATATGGTTCAGAGGTTAAAGCTGCTTGCTTGCAAAGCCTGTAGCCCAGGTTCAATTTCCCAGGCCAATGTAAAGCCAGATGTACAAAGTGGCATATGTATCTGGAATTTGCAGTGCCAAGAGGCCTTGGCACAATCACTCTCCTCCCTTCTCTGTTTGCAAATGAATAAAAATTAAAAACAAAAAAGGAGGCAGAAATAGCCCAAGACTTACTATAAAGCTATAGTAATTAAGATAAGTGTCCAATTGGCAAAAGAACAGAGAAATAGGTCAATCGGTGGAATAAAACAGAAGTAGGCCCACACAAAACTGGTCAGCCTTTGAAAAAGGGCAGAGGTAGTCTGAATAAACAGTGCTGGATTCACATGCCACAAACCAGGAGAAAACATTTTCAAGACACATCTAATAAAGTACTGTTCCCTAAAATATATGAACTCTTGGTGGCCGGGAAGATGACT
The DNA here is from genome assembly GCA_036346955.1 of Dipus sagitta. Taxonomy (NCBI): domain Eukaryota; kingdom Metazoa; phylum Chordata; class Mammalia; order Rodentia; family Dipodidae; genus Dipus; species Dipus sagitta. Next base: position 665,578 of record CM070787.1, read on the forward strand.
CCGCAGTTAAAGGCACTTGCTTGCAAAGCCTACTGGCACAGGTTTGATTCCGTAGTACCCATGTAAAGCCAGATGCACAAAGGGGCACATCCATCTGGAGGTTGTTTGCACTGAAGAGACCCTGGTGTGCCCGTATTTTTTTTTTCTTTTTTTTTTGGTTTTTCAAGGTAAGGTTTCACTCTAGTCCAGGCTGACCTGGAATTCACTATGTAGTCTCAGGGTGGCCTCGAACTCATGCTGATCCTCCTACCTCTGCCTCCCGAGTGCTGGGATTAAAGGCGTGCACCATTACGCCTGGCTCCATATTCTTAAAAACACATAAATTAAAACAAACAAACAAAGACCTCTTCGGGATGGAAAGATGGCTCAATGGTTAAAGTTATTTGATTTCAAAGTCTGACAGCCTGGGTTTGATTCCCCAGTACCCACATAAAGCCAGATGCACAAAGTGGCACATGCATCTGGAGTTTGCAGTGGCTGGAGGCCCTGGTGCGCCTGCTCTCTTTTTCACTATCAAATAAATAAATAAATAAAAACCTCTTAAAATATTAACAATAACAAATAACTAAACAGTCAATTCTGTTTATGACTTTTGTATTCTACTGAGTTAAAGAAAATCTCAGACATCTTGTAATATAGGTGATAAAGACATCAGCAACATCTCTAAAAGGTATGGACCACTGACACTTTTTTAATAAACATAATCATACTAACATTTTTCACAACAGAAATTTAATATTAACCCATTATCACCCATTATCCAATAATTGTTCAAGTTTCCTCAATTGTTCCATTTTGTTTTTTAAAGTAGATCTGGGACATACTGGTGCACACCTTTAATCCCAGCACTTGGGAGGCAGAGGTAGGACTGCCTTGAGTTCGAGGCCACTCTAAGACTACATAGTGAATTCCAGGTCAGCCTCGGACAGAGACCCTACCTTGAAAACAAAAGTAGTTGACCAAGTTGCAATTCTTTTTAAAAAAGACGTTATTTAAGCAGGGCGTGGTGGCTCACGCCTTTAATCCCAGAACTTGGAAAGCAGAGGTAGGAGGATCACCATGAGTTCAAGGACACCCTGAGACTACCAAGTAAACTCCAGGTCAGCCTGGGCTAGAGCAAGACTCTACCTCAAAGGCCCCCCCCCCAAAAAAATATATTTTATTTATTTGCAAGCAGAGATAGATAGAGAGACAAAGAGAATGGGCATGCCAGGGCCTCCTGCCACTGTAAACAAACTCCAGACACATATGTCACTTTGTGCATCTGGTTTTATATAGGTACTGGAGAATCTGTACTGGGTGGAGAATCCACCCCGAGGTCGTTAGGCTTTGCAGGCAAGTGCCTTAACCACTGAGCAATCTCTCCAGCCCCCAAGCTGCAATTCCAAACATGGTTCACATATTTATTTGTTTGAATGTATTGAAGGAGCCATGTTCTTTTTCCTGCAGAATTCCGACATGGGTTTTTCGATCTCAACCTTGTCACTTCCTATATACTATCTTCTGGTTTGTTTGATACATACCTGAGCAAAGTTACCTCAGAGATGGTGCTGTGCTCTTTCAATCGTATTCCATTAACACTAATGTAATGGCTGGCTGTCACTCTTACTGATATTAAATCAATCTCTGGGTTTAGCTCTTATCAATCTAAGCCATTCATAAAGTTTGCCAATAGTCTCTCATCTAGTGGTTTCAGGAAATGCACATTTCAAAGCATTGCAGTCTTATTGCCTGTTTATTTCTATTTCTACCACAATGTATTGGAGTGCATATTGCACCTTCCAAAATTTGTCATCTTTATACAAGAATTTTAAAAGTTCCTTGTCAAACTGTGTGGTGGTGGTGGGGCGGGGGAAGAATCTCAAGAGTTGAAATTCTTTTCTTATTCATGAAGCTTGTTATATATATATTAATCCTTTATACTTCTTCTTTTAAACTTACATTCCAAATACGTATACATTCATGATACATAGGACTAGGTTTCATAAGGACATCTTCATGAAGACTATCTTGTATCCTGAGTACATTCTCTTCATAACCTCTTTTCTCTTGCCCCCACTTCCTTCCATTAGTTCTGTTTCCTTGGACAGTTTCTTTTCTACTTTCATGTCACATGTACATACATGACTTGAGGTATCTATATAAAGCCAAACCCCAAACAAAACATGCATTATTTGTCAGAGATTAAGTTAACATAATAGTTATCTCCACTTGCATCCATTTTCCTGCAAATAATACTTCATTTTTCTTTGTAACTGAAAAAACTCCATGTGCGAACACACACACACACCCCTCTATCCGTATAAATAAAGATAGAAATATCCTTATTTCTGTTGGAATCCTAGGTTGGTCCCACACCTAGCTATTGCACACAGTGCTGCAACAAACACTGAAGTGCAAGTAGCTCTGTGATATGTTGACCTGCTGAGCCTGGGTAATCAGTTTTGTCAACTGTCCATCATGGCTCACAAGTACACAGACATGTAACCAACATGTATTACCCATGCTTTGTGTGTGGTGTGGGTATGCATATGTGTGTGCAGAAGTGCAGTTTATGCTCACACACAGAGGCCGGAGAACATCAGGTGTCCTCTGTTGCTCATCTGTTTCCTAGAGATGACTTCTCTGACTAACCCTGCAGCTGCCACTTTTGGTCAGACTCACTAGAAAGCCTCAGCAACTCACTGGTCTCTGCTCCCCATAGGCCTGGGGCTATGGATATGCTTCACTTAGTTTACATAGGCATGGAGAGAACTTGCATTTTGCAAATATTATTTCTCCATATATAGTACAAGTCATTTAAAAGTGTCTTCTTGGTTCTCTGGAATTCCGTTTTTTGGTACCATTTGGTCATTGTTGGCACACAGTAAACTTTGTAGCATACGTACTCATTTTATAGGACTGCTTTAACAAAATACCAAACATTAGGTGGCTGAAATTTATTGTTTCACATTCTGGAATCAGGGTGTCAGCTTGGCCACACCCTCTTAAGACTCCAAGGGAGAATGTTCCATGGCTTCTTTCAACTACTGTTATCTAGCAGTCAACAGGACGGAAAAAAAAAAAAAAAAGAAAGAAAGAAGTGCATGTCTACTGTAACATAATGTTACCTTTCTGGGCAACAGTTTAATATATGAACAAATACTCCTCAGGTTCTGAGAGCAGTTAAGACGAATGGTGGAGAGCAATGTGGGTCTCAGTGAAGCCCTCTTGAAAACTTCAAGTACACGAATACTTATAATCTGTTTCATAGTACACCATTTCTAAACCATTCAAGTACACTAATACTTATAATTTGTTTTATAGTACACCATTTCTAAACCATTCCATTTCCTTCCAGCTAAAGCACTTAAAGGAGTCTCAAGGACTAAACCATCTGATTAACCCTTTAGTACTAAATGCTTCTCAGCTCTGGCTCTCACATACATGTCAATTTTTCACTGACATTTAAAGGCCCTACTTCATCATCAAAGAAAGGATTAATCTACCCTTGGTTTATCTAAATGACCAAATAATAAGATTTAAATGATAACCAGCTGTAGGCTATGTCCTTATTAAGTTTGATAGGATTTTTAAGAAGCCAACTAATGTAATGAAGTTTGCAAAGTGGTTTAGATTAAACAGATTTGACTGCTCAATTTGGAAGAGATTCAGTGCACAGGTAAGGGCATAACAGCGATTTTAAAATATTAATCTATGAAAGTTACTGACCAGAAAGTTGAGACCTGTTATGATGGACATTACATTATTTTAGCCAGTTTTCATTACTCATAAAATAAAAATGTACTTATTTTCATCATGTACTCCCCCCACCTTCCCCAAGTTCTGTTCCTTCCCAATGAACTATTTATATAGTAAAAAAGAGGATAAAGGAAGGGCAACCTAGTTCTTGGGATATTAACACTCATAATATGTAAGTGTCCCAAAACCTCAGGCAGAAAGCCCTTGCCCAGGATCACTGACAAAGGATGACTTTGATTTACAAGCACCAATCTTCTAAGAAGTGAAGATGCTGGGCCTGGGGTGGGGTACATTCTGCACTTTATAAAAGGAGCTTTTAAAAACAATTCTTCAATAGCTTAAGTAAGCATGCTATGGTTTCTAATCTGCAGCCTTGAAAATTTGGTCAAGCACACTATTATTTAAGTATTTTATAGCACCAAAAGTCCAAGTTTCCTTTTCTCCTATTGTGAGTTTAAATGTTAAACACTGTTCTGGTTTATTCTATTAATGTACATTTTAGGCTGGGGATACAAAATTCATAATATGTTCTAGGTATATAAGAACACTAAATGAGCTGTCATATATTTTTAGAAAATAAACTCAAAGGATTAGGTAATGAGTTTACAACTGTGCTGAAAAATTATTTTGTGTCAAAATGATATTCATGTCCAGTTAATCAAGAGAGTCAGGCTATGCCTAATAGTGAGGGTCTATAACCCAAGCTACTTGGGAGCCTAGCACAAGAGGATCATAAGCTGAAGGCCTGCTTGGTCTTCACAGCAAGGTCAAGGCCAATCTGAGCAACTTAGTAAGATCCTGTCTCAAAGAAAAAATAAGTGAAAAAAAATACACCATAGGGCAGGAGATGTAGCACAATTCCCAGGACCACAACCATCAAGGCTTGCTATGCTGTGCTGCTGCCTCTGTGGCACTTGGCCTCCATCTTCCAGCTTAAGAGTTCAGTGGTGTCATGTCAGAGCTTGAAGCTAGTCCTGGTGGGGTTATTCACATCATAGAAGTTGAAAAAAGCTACATATCAGACAATCTCTTTCTATTGAAGAGCTTTTAAACATTTCCCATCACTGAAGTAAGTATTATTCCCTAAAAATATAATTCACTTTTTCACTGTTTCAAAGAACCACATTTGAAGATCTAAGCAGTTGGTGTTTCCTGTGTAGGTTCGTCTTTCTGGAGGAACATTTCTCATTGGTTTACAGTTGGTGGAAATGTAAAGGGATAATAGTGGGCCTCACCTTCCTTTGTATCAGGTAGTTGTAATCTCTTCAAGGTATATTTGGATTTATATTTAAAATATGGGATGCTATTTTTAATTCATTCTTATGAAGCTATTTAAACGTTGGATAGAAACTGATATTTTAGTTATCTGTAAAAAAAAAATCTGATTTACACACCCTCCAAGGCTAAGGGACCACTGTGGAGCAGGTGGCGGGAAAGAATGTAAGCGCCAAAGAAAGGAGAGGACTGACTGCTTACAATAGTGTCTTTCAGACACAAAGTGGCTTGATTTTCATGACCTCACAGTGGCTGATGCTACCTATACAAGACCTGCATAACAGGAGGAAAAAAATTGATGGCATCGAAATAGTCTAGTTGGAAAGAGGGGATTCATTGGACAGGAACTGGGAGGTGGGGAAAGGGAGGATGGCAAGAGGCGATTATGAACATGCATGTTGTCTATATTTCTGGAAACTGCCAATTATTATTAAAAATTCTGATTTAATGATAAGCATTTAAACAGCTAAAGGAAAACTTTGTAAAGTATGAAATAAACAATTTTATTTGATGAACTCATTTATTTGATGCAGTAAGTTATGCAAAGAAAATATATGCAATTGCATAAAAAGAATCACATCCTCATATTACTAAGCACACAGCAGTGGTCTCGAAAATAATGAATTATAGAATGGACCCCAGGATTTAATGCAAAAACAAAAAAATAAACCCTCACAAAACCCCCACTCTGTACAGTAAAGTTTTAGGCTTCTAACTTCACTGAATCCAGTACTAAACGTGCTTCTTTGTATTCTTCTGCTTCTTCCAAGTCTTTTTCACTTTCCTGCAATGAAATATAAGAAAAATTAGCATCACCTTTTCAAATTTCACTGCTTTGTTATTTACCTAAGTATTACAAACCATTAAAAAATAAACAACTCAGGCTGGAGAGATGGCTTAGTGCTTAAGGCACTTGACTGCAAAGCCGAAGGACCTCAGTTTGATTCCCCAGGCCCATGTAAGCCAGATACACAAGATGGCACATGCATCTGGAGTTTGCAGCAGCTGGGGGCCTTGGCGTGCCCATTCTCTCTCTCTCTCACACAAATAAATAAAAATTATTTAAAATAATAAAATAAACAACTCAAGAACTAAAAGAAAAAGACTCCAAGCTGCCTCTAATTATACCACAGTTCTGTTCCTTTATTACAGGGAAAAAGGAGGAAGTAATAGTTTAGTTTGGTTTTATTATATATATTCTCATATAGTAAGTTAAAGACACAGTTGTCAGTCTGGGGATGTAGCTCAAATTGGTAGAGTGCATGCCTACCATTCATGAAGCCCTGGGTTCAACCCCTAGCACTGCATAAACTGGTGTGGTGGCACATGTCTATAAGCCTAGCATTCCAAAGGTAAAGTCAGCAGGATCAGAAATAAAACATCATCTAAAGTTCTTGGCACTAAGTAATTAAATAAAAATATGCAAAAAATTTTAAGGCTTTTTTTGTCAACTTCATCATACAAAAAGATAGAATTAACACTTGTATATTATTCATATAACATTCAGCCCAAAATAATACTCCTAACTATTCACAATGGAAAATGCAGCTATGGATGTCACATCAGAGTTAAATACAATCTTTCAAATTAGAAAACTGAAATGCCTGCTTATTAGTAAGTGCTACATACTCCATATCAAAGGTTTTAAAAGACTGAATTTTTCTATACTAGGACACTTATTAACATGCTATACTAGTAATGTACTAATGCCTAAATTATTATACACAGGAAACCGATTTTTAAGTGAAACCAAGGTCAACAATTCAAGGTATGTAATGAAAGATGGCAACACACAATTAACATAGAATAATAAAGAATGTGTGTATTCAACATGAAAATTTAATGCCAAAGGACTGAACTTGCTTGCTTTTTTTTTTTTTTTTTTTTTTTTTTTTTTGGTTTTTCAAGGTAGGGTTTCCCTCTAGCCCAGGCCGACCTGGAATTAGTCTTAGGGTGGCCTCCAACTCATGGCAATCCTCCTACCTCTGCCTCCTGAGTGCTGGGATTAAAGGTGTGTACCACCATGCTCAGCTCTGAACTTGTTCTTTAAAAATATTTTTTAAATTAATTTCTTTATTTGTATGGGGTGAGAGAAAGGGTGGAGGAAGAGGACAGAGAAAAAGAGAGAAAGAGAGAGTGATAAAGTATGGCTACATATGCTACTGTAAACAAACTCCAGATGCACAAGCCACTTTGTTCATCTACCTTTACGTGGGTACTGGGGAACTGAATCCAGGCTGTCAGGTCTTGCAAGCAAGTACCTTTAACTGCTGAGCCATGTCAGCCTCAGACTGAACTTCAACTAAGATTGCTTGCAGCAGCTTCTTTAACCAGTACACTATACTTTGAAAACCAACCAATTCAAAAAAATGCTAGACAATGTAGGTCAACTAATTAACTAAGTAGAAAGAATAATAAACATGATAATAAACCACTTTTACTGGTGTCATAGCTCAAAGCACAATTTAAACTCCCTTAATTACTTAAAGCATGCTGGCAAACAGGGAAAAATGAATGAAAATCTCTCCACCTAGCTCTTTGTGTTAAATATTAAAAATTTGTTTTCCATGTACTAGGTTAAGAACAATTTTAAATATAAGACAGAAAAATTGGGTTGAAGAAGAGATCCTGAGTTTGGCACCCCAGAATCCACATAAAAGCCTGATGCTGCAGTGATTAGTATCTGAAATCCCAGCACAGTGAGGATGAGAACAGAGACAGAGACAGGAGACTTACCCAAAAACTTGTGGGCCAGCAAGCCTAGAAATTGCAGTTTGTGAGCAATGACAGATCCTAACCTCAAATAAATTGGATAGCAAGGACCAAAAGCTAAAGTTGTCCTCTGACCTCCACATACTCAGGGAGACATGCTCATAGAGAATGTGCATGCACGTCCATACACACAGACATAGCAATCATACTTACTAATATCTGCTGAAGATCAGTATATGCAGCCTCTAACCTGCGCTGGCAATCTGGGATCATCATCCGGGACTCTTGCAGGATCTCCGCCTACAATGAGACATGCAGAGATGACAGAACTTACTTATTTTATACCTTGGTAAATATCTAATGATTTAAAGAAACTAGAAAAAATGATGTTAAATGGTTTGATACTCTAATTTAACTGTGTTAACAAATTAGAAAATTGTAAGATTGTAAAATCTACAAATTCTAGAACTTATACAGAAGTCCCCCCCCCCCCCTTTGGTAATCATCTTCTCATGGTAAGTGAAAATGAACTGAAAAAGCTTTCATTCAGCATTTATTTTAAAAGGCTATTTAAAATAAACAGTTTCCCCTGCTGTCACAAAGCACCTTTATCCAAAATGGGATCAGCTGGTTATATAAATATCTCCTGCATCTTTGGAGTAATAAAGAAAAACAGTGTTCAGATAATATCACATGGAGATAATTACTGCATGAGAAAAGCTATTGAGTTATTGATCACACCATGTGCACACTGCGGGAGGTTCTCACTGAAAGGCAGAGGTAAAGAAAATGAAAAGCAAAGACCAGCAGGTTCATATTTTGATGCTTATCATGCATAAAAAGTTATTACCTATCCTTGTGATTCATCTTAGGAGAGATATTATTCTCCCCATGAAGTTTGAGCCAAATTACCAATGTGGCACCCCTCTGAATCTGGACTTCTTGCCTATGCCTCCTGAAGAAAAACTATAGAATTAAACACATGAAAATTTATTCTAGGGGATATTTTGGACATAAAATCTACCTTTCAAAGCTGGATTGTAACATAACAATAAAAAAAAATCAAGTCAAGTATCGGGAAATCTAATAAGTAAAGTCAGATATTGAATCTAAAAATAAGACTTTCTTCAGGTAGTGTAAGAAGCTTCATTTCCTTAAAACTATTCTCAGAGATAACAGGTATCACATAACATTTATTTCCAAACATAATATTTGATTAAGTATCTTCAGAGAAATGGGTATAAAAATCCGAACCTTAACTAAGATTATCTCAAATAAGATAAAAAGATATAATTTAATGCTAATGATACTGAATTCTAATAGAAACTTTAATACCTCCATTCTTTCTCTAATCGTTTTGTCATAGCTCACACTATAAACAAAAAACATAATTATAAAACAAGAATGTTCTCTATCCATGTCTATTTTCATAGGCATAAATGCACTGCTGAACCTTAAGTCTTTTATGAAAACAACATAGGTTGAAATTTCAGTTATAAGATCATGACTTTACTTTCAGATTAAATAGACATTTAAACAATGACACTAAATTATTTTTGTGTATCTGGTTAGAGTCTGTGTGAAAATCAGTGACAGTTACATTTCAGAATTCCTTTCCTGATGACATTCCTTGAGAACAGCTTATAGGCATCAAATAATATGAATAAAAATAATTAGGTCAAATCAAGACAAGTTCAAAAATATCTAATTTTTTTGAAACCTTTAATGTCACTGCAATGAGTTTTAAACAGTGGTATCCAAAATAACTTCTATTCATTACTATTCTATCTCTAATACTACAGATAAAGAACTTCCCATTTTCTGTCAAGATGGAACTCTTGACTTAAACAGGGCAAAAGTTCAGGCTCTGCATTTTAATTTATTCAGTTACTTTATTCTTCATTCACCAGATCCATATCCATGGGTTCCACATCTGCAGATTCAATCACTAGTGAGTTGAAAATGTAAAAGAAAAAACATCCAACATCTGGGGTTGGAGAGATGGCTTAGCAAAAGGCACTTGTTTGCAAAGCCTGTCAGCCTGGGTTTAATTTCCCAGTACCCACGTAAAGCCAGATGCACAAAGTGGCACATGCATCTGGAGGTTGTTTGCAGTGGCAAGAAGCTCTGCTGTGCCCATTCATATTCTTTCTGTCTGCTCACAAATAAATACATTTTAAAAATCTGAACATTAGCCAGGCGTGGCAGCGCACGCCTTTAATGCTAGCACTCGGGCAGCAGAGGTAGGAGGATTACCCTGCGTTCGAGGCCACCCTAAGATTACATAATGAATTCTAGGTCAGCCTGAAGTAGAGTGAGACCGTACCTTGAACCCCCCCCCCCAAATCTGAACATTAAGACATTTTTCTTATTATTTCCCTAAATAATGTAACTGTTTACACATTGTATTAGGTATCATAAGTAATCAAGAGATAATTTAAAATAAGAATATGCATATAGGTTATATATTATACTCTTTTGCATAAGGAACTCAAACATATGTGAATTTTGTTATCTGCAGAAAGAATCTGGAACCAATCCCTTATGAATACTGAAGGATGACTGCATGTCTATATGGTCCCAGTACAGGCAGTATACAATTGAAAGAGACTATCTCTATTCTCCAATCCAATATAGGAACATAAACATGAAAATATGAAGCATACCACTGCTTCAAGAACATGCCACAGAAAGCCAAAGGAACACTGATAACCATGGTTCAGATTCCATAAACTACATCGGCATCAAAGCCACAATTCAAGTGCTTTACCTTCTAGCAGCAAATTATGACTGACAAGAATAATTTCAAAAGACAGTATATTGGATGAAGAGATGGTTCCATGGATAAAGGCATTTGCTTAAAAAGACTGCAAGCCCAGGTTCAATTCCCCAGTTGCCACATAAAACCAGATGCACGAAGTGGCACATGCTTCTTGAGTTCATTTGAGGTGGCAATAGGCCCTGGAGCCTCTTTCTCTCTTCACAAATAGTTTTTTTTTTTTTAAAAAAAGACAGGTGATTTTTATAGTGAAGACACCCTGCAAATTTTACTATTATTCTTTCTAAGCATATCCCTTAAGAAATGGTCATTTAAATGAATGACACCTTTCTACTGTTGACTATGTAAGTCTGAGAAAAACATCAGGATCTAGGCAGAGTACAAGGGAGACTGAGGAGATGGCTCGAGGTTTTCTCGCCACTCAAGCATGAGGGCCTGTAAGCCACAGATCTCCAAATTCAACCCACGTAAAAAAGCTGGGCATGGCCATGTATGTCTGGGCAGTTGAGACTTGCTGATTTCCAGGTTGAAGAAGAGATCCTGTAACCCCATATTCTCTTCTGGCCTTCCATACACATGTGCATGGAGTACATGTGTCTGCATCCATAAATCACACATGTGTCAGAGAGAGAGGAAGAGAGACTTAGGAGGAATACTTCCATCCTATTCATGAAATTGCTTTTAAAACCAGTTGTAACTGTTTTTGTTAGTTATTTAGGTAAAATAGACATAGGGGAGGGGAAGGCAAGGCAAGGCTTAGGTTATAGCCCTCAGTAAATTGCTAAACTTAAAATCTGATGTTTTCCATTATAAATCAAACATAAAAATTGAAAAGGAAATGACTTAATTGACAGGGCTTTATTTTTTTTTCTCCTCCGAGTGAAGAATTCTGTGAAATAATCTGGTCAATATTAAGTTGTTTGGCCATCCCCTGACTGGGGTAACATTTTTAGCTTCTTAGTGATTCAGATCATTAACCAGGGGCTGGTTATATGTATAGCTCAACAACCCATACCAGCTGCTTCTGGAACATTGGTTAAATCTTTTCTTTTAGATGGTAAAATGATAATATGTTCACAAGTCAAGATATCTATTTGCTTGCGTTTTGTGGTCATTGCTAAAGCCCATGAGCAAAAATAATTTGGGCCCTTAAGCTCTAATACATCAACAATGCCTTAAATGTAAATATACCAGTTAAAACACAGAAATTAATTGACTGGACCTAACCATATGCTGCCTATAAGAAATTTACTTCAGTTATAACAACATTGATAGAAAATAAAAGGACAGGGGCTAGAGTTAAGCAGTTAAGGCACTTGCCTACAAAGCCCAATGATCTGGGTTCAATTATCCAGTACCCATATAAAGCCAGATGCACAAAGTGAAGCACACATCTGGAGTTTGTCTGTAATGGTTAGAGGCCCTGGCACACCATATTCATATTCTCTCTCTCTCTCTCTCTCTCTCTCTATCTGCTTGCAAATAAATAAAAGGAAAATAAAAGGATGGAAAAAATATACATCATGAAAACATTTTTAAAAGCAGAATTGTCTATACTAATAGTGTATAAACTACAGAGCAACAAAAATGTTATCAAGGACAAAGAGAATTATCACATCATAACAACATGATATATCCATCACAAAACACAGTGATCTTAAATGTGTATGAACTGAACAAAACACTTCAAGCCACATAAAATAAAAGCTGATAGAACTGAATAGATAAACAGAAAAAGCCATATATATAGTTGGGGGTTTCAACATACATTGCAATTTACAGAAAGGCTGGACAAATCAGCAAAGTTATGAAAGCAGTGGACAACAGTGTGAACGAAGTGTGAAAACACTCAGTGAGGAAGTATTAGCACTTAGGAACACAAATACTACATTGTAAGCATCCGTGAGACACCACAGTAGACCATATCTTAGAGCAACAACGAAAGTGAAACAAAACCCCCAGTAAATCTAAAAGAACTGAAATCAAACTCAGTGCATTCTCCAACTATGATGAAGCACAATTAGGAATCAGTAATAGGAGAATCTTCCTTACTAAGCTAAGCAACATACTGATAAACAACCCACTGCCAACAAGAATGTCTTACAAAGAAGACAGAAATATAACAAAATGACAATGACAAAAAGAGCACAAAATCAACTCAAAACAGGTAAAATAAATAATTTTAAGGGCACATATCAATAAAATTAGAAATAGGAAAAGGTTATAGAAAACTCAGTATAATAAAAAACTGGATTTTTAGAAAATCAAATTGATAAGTCTCTAGCAAGACAAAGTGAGAAGGCATCAATCACCGAAAACTATACCCAACAGAGGACATCACCAGACCCTGCAGCCACCGTAAAGAATACTGATGAAAGATACCAGACCTCAGTAAATTGGGGAGATTAACCAGTCTCAATGACTAGAAGTAGCAACTAAGAAAATAAGTCAATTCTTCCAAAATTGATCTACTGGCTTAATGAAATTCTTAACAAACGGTGTTTTATGGACAGACTATTATAACTTATTTCACAAAAAAACTAGAACAATTAAAATAATCTTTTTAAAAAAGAGAAGAAACTCAGATGACTCAATTGTCCCAACATTGGGGCTTACAGCATAGCTACAGTAATCAAGACAGTGTCTTACTGGTAAAGGGACAGACACAGACTGATGGGCCATAAAGAACCCCAATAGGTCTGTGCAAATATGTCCAACTGTTTTTATTTTTGGCCAAGATGCAAAAGCAATTCAATGGAGGAAGGACAGTCCTTTCAACAATTGCTGCCAGAACAACTGGACATGAATTGTCAAAAAAAAAAAAAAAAAAAAAAAAAGACCAACTTTAAATCTCACATCTTACATAAAGATTAACTCAAAACGAGGTGTGATGTGCTGGTTCTCTCCTTATAAACTGTGTCCAACTGAAAAAGAGAAGCCAATTCTCCAACAGAGAGAGAAGTTAGTGCCAGATAAATGGGATAACCATTTTTTTTTAGAGAGAATTTAAGGGTATATAGGCCCTCTTGTAGCCCATGATTGGTGGGAGCTTGATAATGGAGAATGGGCTGGTTAAGATTTAAATGTAAAACAACACACACACACACACACTCACTCTCTCTCTCTCTCAGAAGAAAAGAAGAAAAAGAGAACTTTTGTGACCAGGGGTATTCTTTAAGAGGTTTTAGACTTGAGAACAAAAGTATGGTTCATGAAAGGAAGTATTGAGGGCTGGAAAGATTGCTTAGTGGTTAATGTGCTTGCCTGCGAAGCCTAAAGAGCCATGTTTGACTCCATAGCACCCATGTAAGCCAGATGCACAAGGTCAAGCATGCACACGAGGTGGTGCACACACACTTGGTAGCTCAAATGCAGTGGCTGGAGGCCCTGGCAAGCCAATTCTCTTGCTTTCTTATAAAAAAAGTCAGTATTGATAAGCTGGATATCCTCAAAATTAAAAACTGTTGCACAGTGAAAGACACTATCTATATTAAGGGGACAAAAGGACCAATTATGGAGACATATCTGCAAACCATGTCTTTGACAAAAAGTTTGCATTCAAAAAAAAAAAAAACTAAGGAAACTCCCAAAACACTGAAAAATTCATTTACAAGCAGGCAAAAGGTATGAGCAGACATGAAGAGGACAAGAGCACACAGGGGGATGTCCAACATTACCACACACTAGAGACATAAAATTAAAAACACGGGGCTGGAGGGATGGCTTAGCAGTTAAGGTGCTTGCCTGCAAAGCCAAAGGACCCAGATTCAATTTCCCAGTACCCACGTAAGCCAGATACACAAGAGGGCGCATGCATCAGGAGTTCATTTGCAGTGGCTACAGGACCTAGAGCATCCATTCTCCCTCTGTTTGTCTCTTCTCTCTCTCTGCTTGCAAATAAAATAAAAAAAATAAAGAAACGCAATAGAATGACTTGAGCATTTAACCTACAAAAATGAAGACTTTGATCTTTACAACAAAACTGTACACAAACGTCTATAGAGGCTTTCCTCCCATCCCATAATAAACACAACTGAGAAACAATGGTACACAAACATCATGGAATATGACTCAGTAGCAACAAAGAAGAAACTACCCAACAACTTCAATGGAGTTGTACTAAGTAGAAAAAGCCAAATTTAAAAGGTTATGTACTGTATGATTCTATTACATGTGATATGACATTCTTGAAGTAGTGTATTATAGAGGGTTAGGGAATAGAAAGGATAATGATGGCTATAAAGCATGTGGCTTGAAGGAGCCTTGTGATAGATAGTTCATCTTGATTATGGTTATAGCTATCATGTGAAAGACTTGCACAGTTTTACACACACACACACACACACACACACACACACACACACACACGACATGTGTAGCTAGTTAAATCAATCAGTTTTGTGATATACTGTCACTTTCATGATTTGGATATCATATGCAAGATTAGTATCTTGCAATAGGGGAAGGGTGAAGGGTATACAAAAGACCCCCCCCTTGAATATTTTTGTATCTTCTTGTGACTCTACAACAAAAAATTAAAAAAAAAAAACAGAATATGAATCCCAAGAAATGTACCAGAGATAAAAATATTTTCCTGCATGACTAAAATTTCTTTATTATTCTTTTTATTATGGACTAAAAAAAACTATTTCTTACAAAAACATGTTTGTGAGGCTGGGTTGAGGGCTCAGCTGGCAAAGCACTTACTGTCTGAGTATGACGACTGCAGTCTACACATCCCCAGCATGGCAGCCCACTTACAACCAGTGTGAGGGAGCCAGAGGCAGGGAACACTTGGGGCAACCTGACTAAACTACGTGAACCAGACAACTCCGGGACCAAGTAAAAGTTCAGTTCCTGTCTCAATAAAACAGAGAAAAATAAGGAAGACACCTGATAACCTCTAGCCTCCACATGCATACCCATCCACATACCCCTATACAGCATATGCACCTACACAATACAAACATGCATGTACACCACACAGTGAGCCCGTGCACATGCAAAAAAAAAAAAAATACAAACAAAACGAACAAAAGATACTTGTGAGACCTCTGGTAAAATTCTTTTGGTCACTGAATCCTCCTAATATTTTTCTTATGTTTAATAAAAAATTTCACTCTAAGGAAGAAACCTATTATAAACTCATGTTTCAAATGAGCCACAAAAATGTGTATGTACCTTTCATTTTTACAAAAAATTTTTTATTGACAACTTCCATAATTATAGACAACAAACCATGATAATTCTCTCTCCTCCACTTTCCCCTTTGCAACTTCACTCTCCATCATATCCTCTCCCCTTCTCAATTAGTCTCTGTTTTGTTTTGATGTTATCATCTTTTCCTCCTATTATGAGGGCAGGTAGTACCAGGCACTGTTAAGATCATGGATATCAAAACCATTTTGTTCATGGAAGAGGACATTGTAAGCAGTCCTATCCTTTCTTTGGCTCTTAAACTCTTTCTGCCACCTCTTCTGCAATGGACTCTGAGCCTTGGAAGGTGTGATAGAGATGTTTCAGTGCTGAACACTCCTCTGCCACTTTTTCTCAATACTATGGTGCCTTTTGGGTTATCCCAGTGGTCACCGCCATCTGAAAAGAGAAGCATCTCTAAGCAAAAATGAGAGTAGCATTAATATATGGGCATGAACATTAAGAAAAATGCTTACAGGGCAGTTTAGTCAGTATAATATATACATTTACCCAGACAAGAGCAGGTGTTATACTTCTAGGATTCATGACCTCCCCCACCATAGGCCTTTGATTAGGTTTTCAGTACCAGGCATGTATTCCCTCCTATGGATGGGGCCTCCAGTCCAATTCGAGAGAGTGGTTGGTTTGGCCCATAACAGACATGCTACTACTGCACCTGTTGGTTCATCTGGCCTGGCTGTCCAAACTTAAAGCTTTCAGTGTCCACTGTTGCTTATCTCCACTGATGTCTTCTTTCTCTCCCACAGAACTGCATGCAGTATAGCTTTATCCAGCTTTCTGCCAGCTGGTCTACATGGACATGGCAGGTCCGGCAAGATTTCTCAGCGATCTTGCAGCCCAAGCATATGGAGTCTTCAGCAATAGGGTCTATCATCTACCATTCCTGGTGGGAAAACAAGACCCTTGGCAACATCCTGTAATGCTTTGGGGGCATCAGGGACCTCTGTGGCCAACAACTAATTTGGAAGGTATCCCATTCCTGGCCCTGAAATTTTTCTACTAACAATCTATGGCTTCTGGGTGCACCATTGTCCAAAAAAGTAGTTTTCCATATGGCTTATTCATATCCTCTTAGATTCTGATTAACCCTCCCACTACCCTTCCTTTACTCAATCTCTTTCCCAGAAATCACTTAGGCCATTCTAACTCCCAATAATCAGTTCATCTACTTAACATATATACGATACCATCCCCTTAAGTCCTGCCCTCTCCTCCATCCCTTATAGCCCCTTTCTAGCTTACTGGGCTCCGCTACTGAGTTTTATTCCAATTCACAAGTCTAAACATTTGTAGCTAGGATCCACATATGAGAGTGAACATGTAGTACTTGGCTTTCTAGGCCTGGTTACTTCATTAAGTATATAATCCATCCATTTCCCTGCAAATTTCATAATTTTATTTTTCTTTACTACTGAACATAAATGTATCACATCTTCATTATCCACTCATCAGTTGAGGGAAACCTAGGCTGGTTCCATTCCCTAGCTGTTGTGAATACAGTGGCAAAAAACATGGATGTATATGTAGTGAGACAAGTCCTTAGGATATATGCCTAAGAGTGGTGTAGCTGGGTCATATGATAAATCTATTTTTAGCTGTCTCAGGAACCTCCACATTGATTTCTACAATGGCAGTACCAGTTTACATGTGTACCAACAGTGTAGAAGGGTTCCCCTTTTTCCACATCACCATCATCATTTATTGTCATTTGTTTTCTTTTTTGCTTTTTTTGAGGTAAGGTCTCACTCTAGCCCAGGCTGACCTGGAATTCACTCTGTATTCTCAGGGTGGCCTTGAACTCACAGCAATTCTCCAACCTCTGCCTCCTGAGTGCTGGGATTAAAGGCACGCACCACCATGCCTGGCTGTCATTTGTTTTCTAGATGACAGAAGTGAGATGGACTTTCAAAGTAGTTTTTTTATTTGCATTTCCCTGATGGCTAAGGATGTAGAACTTTTTTTAAAAAAATGTTTATACGCCATCTATATTTCTTCTTTTGAGAACTCTCTATTTAGCTCCACAGCCTATTTTTTAATTGGGATTTTTTATTACTTAGGTTTTTAAGTTCTTTGTATAACCTGGATATAAATCCTCTGTCAAACGTATAGCTGGCAAAGATTTTTTCCCATTCTGGTTGCCTCTTTGCTCTATTCACAGTGTCCTTTACTGTACAAAAGGTTTGCAATTTCAAAAGGTCCCAGTGGTTGATTAGTTTTATTTCCTGAGCAACGGGGTTATATTCAGGAAGTTGTTGCCTATGCCAATATGGTGAGGGCTTTCCTTACTTTTTCCTCTAGCAGTTTCAGAGTTTCAGATCTGATATTAAAGTCTTTGATCCACTTGACTTGATTCCTGTGCATAGAGAGAGATAAGGATGTACTTTCATCCTTCTACATATAGATACTCAGTTTTCCCAGCATCATATGTTAAAGAGGCTGTCTTTTCTCCAATGAATATTTCTGGCATTTTTTGTCTAAACTCAGATGGCTATAAGCTGCCTGGACTTATATGTGGGTCCTCTATTCTGTTCCATTAATCTACATGTCTGTTTTTGTGCCATTATCATGCCATTTTTGTTACTATGGCTCTGTACTATAGGTTAAAATCAGGTATAGTGATGTCACCAGTCTTATTTTTGTTGCTGAAAACTGTTTTGGCTATTCAAGGTTTTTTGTGCTTCCAAATGAATTTTA
Source organism: Dipus sagitta (assembly GCA_036346955.1). Classification (NCBI taxonomy): domain Eukaryota; kingdom Metazoa; phylum Chordata; class Mammalia; order Rodentia; family Dipodidae; genus Dipus; species Dipus sagitta. Next base: position 683,996 of record CM070787.1, read on the forward strand.
AGATTGTTTTTTTCTACTTCTGTGAAGAATGCCATTGGAGGATTTAATTAAATGTGTAGGGTGCTTTTGGTAAGACTGGCATTTTCACAATATTGATTCTTCAAAACATAGGATGTCTTTCCATTTCCTAGTATCTTCTGCAATTTTTCTCTTGAATGTTTTAAAGTTTTCATCATAGAGATCCTTTACTTCCTTGGTTAGGTTTAATTCAAGGTACTTCATTTTTTTTTTTTTTTTGAGGCAATTGTGAAGGGGAGTAATTCTCTGATTTCATCCTCAGCATGTTTGCTATTAGTATATAAGAAGGCCACTGATTTTTGTGTGTTTATTTTGTATCCTGCTACATTGCTAAAAGGATTTATCAGCTCTAACAGTTTGCTAGTAGAGTTTTTTTTTAAACAATTTTATTTTTATTTAGTTATTTGAGAGAGAAAAAGGCAGAGAGAGGGAGAGAGAGAATGGGCATGCCAGGGCCTCCAGCCACTGCAAACAAACTCCAGACGCATGTGCCCTCTTGTGCATCTGGCTAACGTGGGTCCTAGAGAATCGAACTGAGGTCCTTTGGCTTTGCAGGCAAATGCCTTAACTGCTAAGCCATCTCTCTAGCCCGCTAGAGTCTTTAGTGTCCTTTATGTACAGAATCATATCATCTGCAAACAATGATAATTTGATCTCCTCCTTTCCACTTTGTATTCCTTTTATGTGTGTCTCTTGCCTTATTGCTATAGCTAAGATTTCCAATAGTATATTAAATAAAAGTGGGGACAGGTCACCCTTGAGTTGTTGCTGATTTTAGTGGAAGAGCCTCAAGTTTTTCCCTATTTAGTATTATGTATGCTGTAGGTTTGTCATAAATAGGCTTTATTACGTTGAGATATGTTCCTTCTATTCACAGTTTATGTAGGACTTTTACCATGAAGGGAAGTTGGATTTTGTCAAATGCCTTTTCTGCATCTATTGAGATGATCTTTGTCCTTCAGTCCATTTATATATTGTATTATATTTATCAATTTGCATATGTTGAACCATCCCTGCATCTCTGGGGATAAAGCCTATTTGGTTGGGATGAATGATCTTCTTGATATATTCTTGTATTCTGTTTGCCAATATTTCATTGAGAATTTTTGCATCTATGTTCATGAGAGAGATTGGTCTGTAATTTTCTTTTTAAAAAATTTAATCTTTTTAAAATCTTTATTTATTTGTGACAGCTGGAGGGAGGGAAACAGAAAGAAAGAGAGAGAATGGGCATGCCAGGGCCTTCAGCCACTGTAAAAGAACAACAGACACATGTGCCACCTTGTGCATCTGGCTTATGAGGGTCCTGGGGAATCAAACTTGGGTCCTTTGGCTTGGCAGGCAAACACATTAACGGCTAAACCATCTCTCAGGCCTGTTCTATAATTTTCTTTTTTGGTTCTGTCTTTGTCTGGTTTTAGTAGCAGGGTAACGCTGTCTTCATAGAAGTTTGGTAGTATTCCTTCCTTTTCTATTTTGTGGTAAAGTTTTAGAAGCATTGGTGTTAGTTCTTCCATAAAGGTCTTGTAAAATTCACCAGTGAGGGCTGGAGGAATGGCTTAGTAGTTAAGGCACTTGCCTGTGAAGTCTAAGGACTCAGGTTCTATTCCCTAGTACCCAAATAAGCCAGATGCCTAAGGTGGCACATGCATCTGGAGTTTGTTTGCAGTGGCTGGAGGCCCTGGCACGCCCATTCTCTCTCATCTTCCCCTTTCTTTCTCTCTCAAATAAATGAATAAATAAATATTGAAAAAATTAAAAATTCACCATCTGGGCCTGGTCATTTTTTTTTCAGTTGGGAGATTTTTTATAATTGCTTTGATCTCCATACTTGTTATAGATCTATTTGAATGGTTTATCTCATCTTGATAAGTTTGGTAGGTAATATAAATTCAGGAAATCATCCATTTCTGGTTTTTAACCACGTACGCAGGCCTGTGTCTTTAGGTTATTTAAATGAAGTCATTGATATTAATCGTTACTATTGAAAGATGTGCATTTATTCTTGCCATTCTTCTTGTTTTGTAGTTCTCCCTATTTTTCCTTTACTCTCTTGTATTAACTATTATTAGACCAGTATAACTATTATTAGGTTTAATAATTATTATTGATAACTATTATTATTAGGTTTGTTTTTCTTGTTTCCTTGTGTGTGCTTTTCTTTCTCTTCAGCATGAAGGATCCTTTTAAATATTTTCTGTAGAGATGGTTTAGTGGTCATATACTCCTCTAGCCCATTTTTGTTGTGGAATGTCCTTATTTCTCTGTCAATCTGGATGGATACCTTTCCTGGATAAAGTAACCTTTGTTTATAGCTGCTCTCTTTCAGAACTTGGAATTCATTTGAAGCCCTTCTGGCTTTTAAAGTTTTGTGTTGAGCAATCTGCTGTTACCCTGACGGGCTTGCTTTCATATGTAACTTGATTTTTCTCTCTAACTGCTTTCAATATATTTTTAGTTTGTGTGTTTTGTAGTTTAATTATAATATAGTGGTGAGAGGTTCTTTCCTGATTTTGTCTGTTTGACGTTCTAAAGGCTTCCTGTATCTGTACTGACATCACTTCCCCTATTTGGGGGAAATTTTCTTCTACAATTTTGTTGAAAATACATACTATGCCTTTGGAGTGATATTCTTTTTTTAATTTTAATTTTTTTTTGAGAGAGGGAGAGAGGGAGGGGAGAGAGATAGGCAGGGAGGGAGAAAGAGAGAGAGAATGGGCACGCCAGGGCTTCTAGCCGCTGCAAACTCCAAATGTATGTGCTACCTTGTACATCTGGTTTATGCGGGTCCTGGGGAATCAAACTGAGGTCCTTTGGCTTCACTGGCAAGCACCTTAACTGCTATGCCATCTCTCCAGTCCTGAAGTGATATTCTTTTCCTTCTAATATACCCTGAATTCTTATGTTAGTTCTCTTCATAGTGTCCCAAATGTCTTGAAATTCCCATTCGTGCCTTTTTATTAAGGTTTGTCTTTCTCTTTGTTGGACTGTATTAGATCTGTCACTTGGTCTTCTACTTTAGATATTCTGTCCTCTCCTTGATCCATTCTACTGGTAAAAATGTCTACAGAGTTTTCTATTTGACATGCTCTGTTTTACACTTGTATTTCTGATTGGTATGTTTTTCATTATTTCTATTTCCTTGCTTGTGTCTTATGTTGCTCTCATTTCATCAAGCTGTTTTCCTGTGTTTTCTTGGGATTCCTTCAGGAGTTTGTTTTCTTCTTTGATTCCTTTAATTTCTTCTTTGAGCATAGATATAATCATTTTTTTTTAAATCTTTGTCAGGCATTTCATCTAAATCAGTCTCACTGGAGGTCGTTTCTGATGGATTAATAATTTTTGGTGAAATTGTATTGTCTTTATTTTATTTTTTGCATCTTGAGTTAATTTGATGCTTTCTAATTATCTGCAGTATTCTTAGCTGTGTAAATCTGACTTTACATGTCTTCAGGGTAGGAGTTTAAGGTGCCAGGTGTGGCTCTTATACTCCCAAAGCAACGGCGGAAGTGACCTTAGATCACTATTCAAGTATTCCACTAGGCTGGGTGGATCAAATTATTGGCAAGTTCTAAAATTCAACTGAGCAATATACATTCAATCAAACAGATAATCTAACAGTCAAAGTCCTTTGGGTTGCACCACACCCTTAATTCTGTCAACCGGGAGGCATTTCTGGTTTGAAATGGATTCCAAGTAAGCATGGGGCCAAGTTGAAACCCTACCCCCAATAATGACAGAAGAAAAAGACAAAGACCCTATAAATCAAGAAACACCAAAGGCAACAATAGTCAACACCAAACTACAGCTCTATTTGAGAATGGTAAAGCCAACCAAGAGTACATCAATCAAATCTAACATATAATCTCCCCTGAGATGGAAGGTGAGATTAGCACTTCCAGTGTGGGCCTATGTGCCTGGCTTTGTGTAAGTAGGCCCTGTTACCTTTTGGAATGGCTTCCAGTCTCACCAATGCTGACTGCACACCTTGTTCCTTCTCTGTTGCATTATGGATTCAGTCAGGCTGCTTGGTTCACTGGATCTGGTGTTCTGACCAGTTGTGCTGGATGCTGTGTGGCTGGGGGGTTGGATAAGTTCTCCGGTGGTTTGCGACACTTACAGATTGGGAAAGAGAGGCTATGCACAGTGCCTGGAGTTGTACCAGATCTGTTCAGTAGGTCCAGTGTGTGATCTCCTTTAGCAGTTGCTCAGCTGGTTCATGCTGTCTTCCCCTTCAGGTTTCTTGACTTTGTGACAAGGCTGATGTGAGTGGAAATTTCTTTCACCTGGCTTCTGCTCCCATGGTGCTATGTCGCACTGGGCTTATGGGCACATGGATCAGGGCCACTGGTGTTGTGGCAGGAGCTGCTTTTGGCTGGTCTCCTGCTTGCTAGAAGTTATGGGTCTTTCCCGTTTCTCTACTGTGGTTGATAATTCCTTATACACCTTTACTTTTTGGTAGAAGAGTGTATCTTGCTGCTTTTCTGCTTATTTCACCCCCTAGGCTGCTTTGGCATAGCTACTACACTGCCATTTTACTGCATCTTTCTTAAAAAGATACATTTCATATTATAATCACTACACATGTAATAAGTGAAGTTTTGGGGAGAAGTCATTGTCTAATTATTGTGTTAATATATAGTGTTATATTATTTATGAAAAATAGGAGAAGAATATCTCAGTAGAAAAGAGAGATGTTTGGTTGAATGTCCCTACTGGCAATCATTTCTCTTCCAAAATAGGACAAAAATTAAAAAAGAAACAAAAATGAAACAAGACTATGTTCAACAATTGAAGGCAAAAATCTGCATCCATCCATGGAGGTTGTAGAGGAGAGGTGTAACAGAAACAAAGTGCTAAAATCAAATGGGATAATGTATGAATATTGTATTATTTTAGGGTCCTGAAACCTTTTGCCTAATTACTTCATCTAAAAGAATCAAAATGTGAGCAGGGTGTGGTGGTGCACACCTTTAATTCTAGCACTCAGGAGGCAGAGGTAGGAGGATCACTCTGAGTTTGAGGCTACCCTCAGAATACATAGTGAATTCCAGGTCAGCCTAGACTAAAAAAACCCGAAAAAAAAAAAAATCAAAATGAGAATGAGACCAGGAGGTACTCTCCCTGATTACTTTTAACATTTTACTAATATTTTTCATATATGAACATAATGCATTTTGATCATAATCCCCTCTAAATTATCTTCTTTTGTCTCCCCCTCCTCTACTTCCTTCCACTGAACCACTTTTTCCAATTACTCACTAGTCCCTCTTCTATTCTGATGTTTCTATTTTGTTTTTGCGACCTCCCCCCCCCCCCCCCGCTCCATCATCCATGTTGAAATGTTGATGAGCTCAATATAATGCAGGTTTAGGGGAGGTAACAACAGCCATTATCAGGGCATGAATACAATAGTCACTTCATGTCTGGAGAATAATGTCCCATCGCCCTGATTTTTGGCAAACAATTTTATGTAAGAAAATTTAGTACAGTTTGAGATAGCATCATAAAAGTATGTAATAAAACAGACCCGGTTTAGGAGAGATAAGAAAGCCATAGCAAAATGAAAACTGGGAAGGATGGCACAACTTTTAGCGCAGAAGACAAACAGCTCTGTGGGTCTACAAACTGCCGTGATTAGATTCCTTAACTTAAAAAAAAAAAAAAAAGAGCAAATTCCAAGAAACCATTTTTGACCTTAAATTCTTGGGTAAGCTGGTAAAGAACAATCCTTGAAATATCTATTGCATACAAGAAAACATGAAGAGAGCTGTTCAATGGCAAAGCATAACAAAACACCACACCACACCAAACCAAAGGTCCCCAAATAACAAACCATGAATGGCCACAATATACCTAAAATAGGAAAGGGATTGAGAAAAACAAGTAGGGTGGGATAAGGACAAGTCTTTAGAAGACTCTGAACAAAGCCCTGCAAATGACAACTGTGTACACTGTAGGTTGATAATAGCAGCTAATAGTAACTCTACTATTCTGTAATTAGATAGAGGATGGTAGTTTATAGTCCATGGAATCTAACAAATCACATTATAAACCATGGCCACTGTGATAACAGAGAATTTTATTAGCAAGTGTAGAAGAGATCTGTGAATACATTATTCCCCCTTTTTGCATGTGGATATGTATGCAGTCAAAGATATAGCCAATATGTAGCTAATATTTAAATTTTATTTTTATTTCCAGTGTGTATGCATGCCTATGTGCATATGATGATGGTGCATGTGTAGATGGGTCTATGCTCCACTTTCTGTAAGACAGGGCCTAGTGTTGCTATAAACAAGTCTTGTCTGAGAGCTTTCTCCTCGCTTCACTTCCCATTGTTGTAAGTATGCTGAGATCACAGATGCATACACCACTTTTCATCATCTTTATGCAGGTGCTGGGGAATTGAACACAGGCTGGCAGGTTTGGCAAGCAAATGCCTTTAAGTACTGAGCATCTCCCCAGCCCTCTGAGGCTAATAATTTTAAGTAACAATCAAAATATGGGATTCAATATTTAATCTGTCTATAAAGTAGTTAATATTAAAATACTAAATACTAAAAGATGGTAAATACATAAAATAAATGAAAGAAATGGATTCTGTGATAACATGTGACATTACATGTATAATTTTATTTAGAAAGGGAACACATTTATTAGCCCCCCACCCCAACTCCATGTCATTTACTACTTCTACTTCAGCCATAGGGATATAAACACATAATTGACAGTCAAGAGAACAGGACAGAGTAAAATGTTAAATGAAGCCACCAGTTATAGAACAAGGTCAAAAAGGACCTGAATAAGGCTATATACTATGTAATAGGATTTTCCCACTAAGTGTGAGAAAACAATAGAGGACATTAAAATGCAACAGGTACAAAAGTAATCATACCATTTTAAGAATCAGAAAGCTAACTGGATATAGTGGCTCATGCCTATAATCCCAGTACTTAGGAGGCTGGGGTAGAAAGATCACTGTGAGTTCTAGGTCAGCTACAGTAAGGACTCTGCTTCCAAATAATAATAATAATAATAATAATCAGAAAGTTACATTTCATGTGTAAATCTATTTGACAACAGTTTTCAACATATCAAGGGACATACTCTATATATCTGCTTCCATATTCTTCTCCAACTTAGGAGTATCAGACACACGAATGTCTTATACATACAAAATACTATGCACACATAAAGGAAGGTAGCTAAAGAAAACAGAAAGCGTTTCTTCCTAGACAGGCAAAGGAGAAAGATTTCAGGTACTTTTGCATTCCTTTTGCACCACAGAAAGCAACTACCCATGAATCCATTTTATGTAGTTAATTTTGTTACCATTTGAATTGTTACCATTTGTAATATAAGTTATATGGTGAATCCTAGAGATAAAAATCTTTGTAAGGTTGTTCAGATTGTTTTCTTCCTAGTGCATATGGATTTTGTTTTAAATGCACTGGACATTGATTTCAAGATGAACAAGTGATTTGACATGCAATGTAAGGAGCTCACCTGACTGCTGGGGTGGGAAGGAAACAGAATGTCAGCAAGGAGGTATGTCAACCAAGAGGCTTTTACACCAGTTCTGCCAGGAGATGATAAGAAACTGGAGTAGAATGGTGCCAGTAGAGACAAAAGTGGAAGGAGTAACAAGCAGGTACATTTTTGGTTTGGTTATCTGGTATGAGCTGCTATGCCATGCATTGAGATGAGGAACATGAAAGAGTGACTAGCTCTTTCTTTGGAGTGGAAGGATAGACTGAGTTTTGGGAAGATCAAGATGTTTATTCTAGACTGCTCAGAAGGATACGAAAAGCAAGTTATTAGTTGAACATGTGCATCTGGAAAGGTCAAGCCCAGAGATACAACCTTAGGAGTGATTACTACTAGAAGAATGAGTACCAATCAAGCAGGGACTTTTTTCCCTTCCCTTTCAAGGTAGGGTCTTGCTCTAGCCCAGACTGATCTGTAATTCACTCTGCAGTCTCAGGGTGGCCTCAAACTCACAGCCAGTCCTCCTATCTTGGCCTCCCAAGTGCTGGGATTAAAGGCGAGCACCACCATGCCCAGCAAGCAGGGACTTTCTGTTTGTTTCATTTTTCTTGTTATTATTTTGTTGCTTTTTAAATGCTACACCTAAAAGACTGCCCTAAGCAGTGTTTGGCATGAACCTGGTATTCAATAAATTCTGCTGAGTGAATAAATGAACAGACATAAGATAGTATTTACTATAGAATAATAGAGATTATTCAGAGAGGTTGTAGAAAGAACTATTAAAGGTTTAAACATCTCCAGTACCTGGAGAGTCAAACATGGGTCCTCAGGCTTCGCAGGCAAGCGCCTTAACCGCTAAGCCATCTCTCCAGCCCAATTTCCCTATTTTTAAATGGAGGATTCAGAAGTGAAGAATAGAACCATCTTTAAGGGCTGTTGTGAAGAATAGTTAATATGGTACTCCATCGGTCTTAGATACTACTGTTTAAGAAATCATTTTACCTGCTTTTTAATGGCATAATTTTCACCATCTTCAGCTTTCATTTTTTCAACCTTTTCTTCTTGCTGTTTTGCTTCTTTTTCATACATCACCTTTTCTTTGACCAATCTGTAAATATGCCAAAGTTTTCAGACAATTAGCTTTTTCTCTAAAATTCTTCAGAGAATTGTGGTTTCTTCAGACCACAAGAAACAATGTAAATATAAAACATAGTTAAAATACTAAGTAGATAGACTAGATGTGAGGGGGGAGAAAAATACTTTAGCCATAGACAGAAGTAGGATTCTTGTGCTCTTAAGTCCTCTACCCAAGTAAAACACATGCAGTTTATGGAAGCATGAAATTCTTATTTTTAAAATGGAATACCCCTTCCATTATATTTACAATGTGAAAAATAACAATCAAATTTATCACATAGTAACACTTTTGTATTGTGCTTTTTCACCCCAAGGCAGGGTCTCACTCTAGCCCAGGCTGACCTAGAACTTATACTGATACTCCTACCTCAGCCTACTGAGTGCTGGGACAAAAAACATGCACCACCATACTTGGCTTTATTTTATTTTTTATTTGAGAGAGAGAGAGAGAAAAAAAAATAGGCAGAGAGGGAGAGAGAATGGGCACACCAGGGCCTCCAGCCACTGCAAACAAACTCCAGATGCATGCATCCCTTGTGCATCTGGCTTATGTGGGTCCTGGGGAATTGAACCACGGTCCTTTGGCTTTGCAGGCAAATACCTTAGCCACTAAGCCATCTCTCCAGCCCCTGTATTGCTTTGTTATTGATATGTTTTCCACAACTTTATACATGTACCTGAAAGAACACAATGTGTGAAAGCTTAGCTTAGTGGGGGTTAAAAATAAGTACACTGCATGTCAAATCTCCAAAACAGATTATTTTCTTTTCTTATTTTGTTCATTTTTATTTATTTGGAGTGAGAGAGAGAAAGAGCCAGATGGAGAGAGACAGATGGGCGCACCAGGGCTTGCAGCCACTGCAAATGAACTCCAGACACGTGCGCCCCCTTGTGCATCTAGCTAATGTGGGTCCTGGGGAATCGAGCCTTGAACCGGGGTCCTTAGGCTTCACAGCCAAGCGCTTAACCGCTAAGCCATCTCTCCAGCCCAGATTAGAGTATTTTCAACAACAAACTTGTTCAACATCTACTGGGTATTTAATTTTATGTCAAACTTTCCTTCTGCAAGGAAATAGAATAGATTTAATTTAGTGGCAGCTCTTTCATAGATATATAGTGGCAGCAAGCCAGTATGAATGTGCTAAAGCAAGAAAATGTTAGGGTTAGGGTCAGGAAGATATTTGATATTAAGAAATAGTGTAATATAAAGTTCTATGGATCATTTGTTAGATGAATTCAATTAACCATAACAGCTCTATTTACCTTAATTCTGGTTAATCAAAGATTTATTATAAAAGAAAAGGATAGTTCAAGAATGTACTGTATCATTCCCACCTAGATAATCTGCACACAGACATAGGAAAAAGCTTTCTGGGGGTGGGGAGAGCTCAGTCAGTAGAGGTTGCCTTCCAAGCATGAGGACTTGAGTTTGATCCCCAGAAACCAGGTTTTTTTAAAAAAGCCAGGTATGATTGTGTGTGCCTGTAATCCCAATGCTGTGGAGGTGGATACAGGCAGATCCCTAGTGCTTTGCTGGCCAACCAGTCTAGGACACATGTTGTGCTCCAGGCCAGTGAGAGATCCTTTAAAAGGTAGACAGCACATAAAGCACAACACCCAACCTTATCCTCTTGTCACCACACTTACGTTCCCAACACACAAAAGTTTTCTGACTCTAAACACAATGAAAACAGTTTTTTCATGTCACTTGCTTGCTGCTTCTATCCATGCTGCTGGACTGGGAGGTAGAAACGCTATTTAGAACATGGTAACTTTTGTGGAGATTTTTTTTTTTTTTTTTTGGTTTTCCAAGGTACGGTCTTGCTCGAGCCCAGGCTGACCTTGAACTCATGGTGATCATCCTAGACTTCAGTCTCCTGAATGCTGGGATTAAAGGCATGTGCCACCACACCCGGTTTGCAGTGATTTTAAAATGTATTTCAAAATATGATTTGATTTGTACTGGACTCAAGTTTTCAAATCCTTAAAGAAAGGCAAAACAACAGAGATAAAACCATCAAACTCTTGCATAGAAAGATTTAAGGTCAGATTTTAAGCCTGGGATTTAAATCCACACACACCAGACAATAAAATACTGATTTTGAACTTTTTGAAGTTTTGAACTTTGAGGTGCCTGCCCCTCGCATGCTCACTCTCCCCCATGATTCAACACTACTTCTAGAGATGAAGGTGAATAATAACAAGACATTAACAGTTCATACAGCAGAGTACTGTGAACCTCACATACACCTGAAATATCTCCAATGAAAATGAAGTACAAAATAGAGTATCCATTTCTTTTTTGGGGGGTGGTGCACATGTGGAGGTGAGAGGATAATCGTGAGTGTCAGTTCTCATCTTCTACCTTGTGTGATGCAGGGTCTCTTATTGTTCATGGCTGTGTTTGCCAGGCTAGGTGGCCTGCAACCTTCCAAGGAATTCTCCTGTCTCTGCCTCCCATTTAGCCACAGGTACCCTGAGATATGAAACTACTCTGTGGTTAACAGAGGGAAAAGCCTTCCAAGTCACTGGATGTGACTTGAAGGATGAGAGGTAAACAAGGAGGCCTTTATTTTATGCTTTTCAACAGAATCTGAATTCTTCACATATGCATAAATGAGCAGCACAATTTTGTATAATTTTAAAATGTGTTATATTTACCAATTTTCTATGAGTATAGAATCTCCTTAATAGCTGTAATTTTCTAAATGTTGTACTTCAGTTTAATAATAGTTAAAATAACAAATACGAAGTAAGGTTACTGCACTTCAAAGGCTAAATAATTAACTAAAAATATTTTCCATTAATCTTACAAACCCACACTTTTAGAAAAATAGTATAGCACCTTCAAAATCTGTTAACTTAGCTAGGCATGGCGGCACATGCCTTTAATCCCAGCACTCAGGAGGCAGAGGTAGGTGGATTGCTGAGTTCAAGGCCACCCTGAGACTACATAGTGAATTCCAGGTCAGCCTGGGCTAGAGAACAAGATCCTACCTCAGGGGAAAAAAATATCTGTAACTTTAAGTAGAGAGATAAGTGCACAAGAGGACAATAAAGAAGTAAATAAGCACAACAGTAAGGATAGCTACAAGGAGAAATAGAAGTAGAACCATCAAGGTGAAAATCAAATGCTAGCACCCTACTTAACATTTTATGTATGACATAACATGATTTTATATATGCAGACTGGTGTTTCCCAAATTAATCCCTGGTACACTAGTGGTCAAACATGCTTCAAAAGTATTGCCTGCACACTCTTAAGGCTGTATAAGTATGTGGTTGCATACAGGAGTCTTTTTTTTTTTAAGTGCAGGGTTTCACTCTAGCCTAGGCTGACTTAGAAATCACTGTGTAGTCCAGGCTGGCCATAAACTCATGGTGTTCCTCCAACCTCAGCCTTCCAAGTGCTAAGATTAAAAGTGTGCACTACCACACCTGTCCTTAAGTCTCCAGAATGGCTGCCTCAACACAGGTTTGATGTGTTTTGAAGAAACTTTTCAAAAATGCCTATATAGTACATTTAAACATATTGCTCATAAAATGTTAATTAGAATGAAAGGTATGGAGTACACAAGAATCAGAGATCCTGGACTCTATTTTAATTTCACAGTTTTTCTTATTGTTGAGTAGAATTTTCCCTGTTATAAACTTATATTTATGGCCATATAATAACTAATACTCCAACACCAAGCTGTGCTAAGTATACAGATGACAGGCCAATGTAAGTAAAAGTGGCAAGAAAGGCTAGGATTCTAACTCAATAGTCAAGAATATATAAATGGCCCTATGTCATATGATATGTTATATCTAGAATTTCCCTACAACACATAGTAAGCAACTCTGATATAGTGATATTTAGAAAAAGTTTTTATCACGGATATTTTCAAATGAAAACAATATAGTGAAAGTAGTATGATGAATACCAAGTACTCATCACTCAGCTTAAACAATTACTAATGTTTTAGCAGTCTTATTCACCTTGTCTCTTACCACTCTAAACATTTTTATTTATTTACAAATAGAGGGAAAGGGGGAATGGAGGAGGGAGAACAACTGGGAAAGGGAGAGAATAAAAAGACATATCTTAGGGCCTCTTGGAGCTGCACATGAACTCCAGACACATGCACCACTTTATGTATCTGGCTTAATGTGGGTACTGGGGAATAGAACCCAGGCCAGCAGGCTTTGCAAGCCAGCACCTTCAACTGCTGAACCATCTCCCCCTCTTAAATTATTTTAAAATTATTTTTATTTATATGAGAGAAAGGATATGAATATGGGTATGACAGGGCCTCCTGCCACTGTAAACAAACTCTAGACACATGTGGCACTCTGTGCATCAGGCTTTCTGTATCTGGACTGTCAGGCCTTACAAGCAAACCCTTTAACCACGGAGCCATCTCTCCAGCCCCTTAAATTTTTAAATATTTGTTTTCTCTCTAGTTACATTTTGTATGAGCTACATCCCTAGCACATTAGGTTTAGTTTTTGAAGTAGAAAGCCTATTCGTACAACTAAATGAAAATTAACTCAAAATTGATTAAACTGCCAAACAGCTAAAGTTATAAAACTCTAGATGAAAACACGGAAGTAAATATTGGTGCACTTAGATTGGGCATTTTTAGATATGACACCAGAAGCACAAGAAAATAAAATGAAGTATAATAAAGTGGCTTTTATCAAAATTCAAGTATTTTATGCTTCAAAGGATACCATCATACAAAAAGGGATGCTGCCCCAAAAAAGCAAGGGATGGGCACATGGCTCAGTAGGTAAAGTGCTTGCCTTGCAACTGTCAAAACCTGAGTTTGACCTCAGAAGACACATTTAAAATATTTTATTTTCATTTATTTATTTGAGAGAGTGAGAGAGAAAGAAGGAGGGAGGGAGAGGGAAAGAGAGAGAAAGAGAATGGGCACACCAGGACCTCCAGCCACTGCAACAGAACATGCGCCACCTTCTGCATCTGGCTCATGTGGGTCCTGGGTAAGTCAAACCAAGGTCTTTTGGCTTTGTAGGCAGGCACCTTAACTGCTAAGCCATCTCTCCAGCCCCCAGAAGCCACATTTAAAAAGCCAGGTGTAGTAGTGTGTACTTCTAATCTCAGCACTAGGAAGGCAGAGAGAGGTGTATTCCCAGGGCTCATTCACTGTTCTACTTAGTCTACCTAGTTGGTAAGTTCCAGGCCAGTGAGACCCTCTTTCAAATATGGTGGATGGCATCTGAGGAATGACACACACACACACATACACCTGCACACCCACGATATGAACTTGCACACATACCAATGCACAAAAGTGAGAACTGCATAATAGAAAATATTTGCAAAACATATGTATGATAAATAATTGGATAGCACACAATTTAATAAAAAGACAAGTAGCAATTTAAAAATTGGCAAAGGATCTGAATAGGCATTTCTCTAAAGAAGACATACAAATGTGCAACAAGCACAGAAGAATTTCTACATCATTAGTTATGAGTAAAATGACACTTCATTTCCATCACCCAAACAGGTAGTAAACAGCAAGTGGTGCAAAGACACAAAGATGATGAAACCATTTAGTTCAGTGGCTCTGGAATTAAACAATTCCATTCCTAGGTATATACTCTAGAGAGATAAAAACATATGGCCACATCTAGCATGTCTACAAACATCCTAAGAGGCTAGGCGTAGTGGCACATGCCTTTAATTCTAGCACTTGGGAGGCAGAGGTAGGAGGATCACTGAGGGTTTGAGGTTACCCTGAGATTACAGACTGAATTTCAGGCCAGCCTGGGCTAGAGCAAAACCCTAACTCAGGAAAAAAAAAAAAAAAAGAAGAAGAAAAGAAGAAACAAACAAAAAACAAATGTCCTAACAGCATTATATGTAACAGATAAAGTGTGAAAACCCAAAGGTCCACTTAGAAATGGATAAACAAAATGTGATATATCATTTCAATGAAATGCTACTTAGCAATACAAGAAGTACTAATGCAAGCTATTACATAGATGGACCTTGAAAACAGTATACTACTGTAGAAGAAGCCACACATACAAGGTCACAAATTGTATAGTTCAACTTCAGTTGGGAACAAGGAATCTATGGGGCATTATACTATAGCCTATTCATGTTATGTAGCAAATACGTAACTCTGTCCACTTCTGAGACTTTGTGTCAGGCTAAATATAAAGCTGATGGACTAATTAAGCTGATGGAAATTTCAATGCAGTATAACATGTAGGCTGTTAATGGCAATTGCTAGTTGCTTTTAGTCAGGTTTATGGTGGGAACTGGAAGAAAAAGCACAGCACAGAGTATGAAAAAGTTGCAAGTTGGCCAGAAAAGCTGGTGTCAAGGAAGTATGGTAGCTAAGAGATTTGCTCTGTAAAAAGCAGCTAGCACTTTGCAACAGGACAATAAGAAATATGCCAGAAGGGCATTTCAGGAATTGGCAGGGCCCAAGTCACTGTAAGCGCAAATGTGTAAAGGTAGTAAACTAATTTGAAGACTGTCTTCAGGAGACAGTCTAGGTAAGTAGCACTCTGAGACCACTTGGAGCTGTGGTCCAAGTTGGCTTGGCTGTAGGCCTAGGTATTAGCCAGGTGATGCTGGTTTTGCAGGAATGTAGAATGACAGATTTATGGAGTCATATGTCCTTCTCTGTTAGCTGACTGCCATAAGGGAAGCAGTTCTTTTTAGCACTTTCTTCCATGATGTTCTGCCATACCACAGGCCCAGAAACAATGGAACCAACTGACCATGGACTGAAACCTTTGAAATAAAAGCCAAAATAAATCCTTCTTCCTTAAGTTGTTAGCTCAGGTATTTGGTTCTAGCAACAAAGGTTAACTAACACAGGCCTGTAACATTTTATTACACAATATTTAAAAAAATATGTATGGAGGTATACATGCACATACATAAGTACATACACATGGGTCACAGTGTGCATGTGAAGGTAAAGGGACAACATTGAGGTGTTTGCCCTCTCTCTCCCATCTTGTTTGAAACAGGATCTCTGTTCACTACTTGGAATGTCAGATTAGGTGTTTCATGAGCTTTAGGATTCTCCTACCTCCTACTGCTCTATTGATTACAGTATTAGGGATCCAATATCTGGTCATCAAGCTTGTAGAGCACGTATATTTTAACCACTAAGCCATCACCCCATCCCCAAACAAAATATTTAAAATATATAGTACACAAAGTGAAATCACACTAGATCTTTTAAAAGTCAACCAATAGTTATATACTTTGTTTTTGTACTAATGTGACAAGCCACTTTTGTCAAACATTGTGGGGGGGGGGGCAAATCACAAATGTTAAATCAATCTATTCTTACTGTTATCATCAGCTGACATAATTTTAAGAAAATAGTACACTGCCAGGCATGGTAGCACACACCTCTAATTCCAGGACTTGGGAGGCAGAGGTAGGAGGATCACCATGACTTTGAGGCCATCCTGAGATTACACAGTGCATTTCAGGTCAGCCTGGGCTACAGAAAGACCCTACCTTGAAAACACAACAAAACAAAACAAAACAAAACAAAAAAAGGTAGGAGTATGCTGGATTTTCTAGTTTAAACAATCAAGTAATATAAATATATAATAATCAAGGTTTCGACTACAAAGATATAAAATTAAAGAGAAAAATAAGGAAAATGTAACATCAAGAGAAAAGAAGATAAATCTGAGGGGCTCACTGTATGACCAATGAGAATTTTGAGTAGAACATTAGAAAGCAGGGAAGATTTTTTTAAGAGTAAAGTTTTCTAGAGGTCGAAAAAAAATTCAGCAAACTTAAATGAAAGGGCTTCATAGGTGCCAGATAGGCTCAACAAGAAACAAATCCTCATCTTATGTACACTAAGAACTTCCAGAGCTCTAAGAAAATTAATATTTTCAGAAACAGAAGAAATAGGTTACCTACAAAAAAGGAAGAAACAATGACATTACATTTCACATTAATAATACTAAATATCAAGAAGACAATGAAGCAATTTCTCCAAAGTTCTGAGAGAAAATGATTTATAACCTGAATTTATAGCTATAATAAAGAGTGAAGGAAAAATCATTAGCTCATTTAGCAATTATTTATTGAGGGGCTACTATGGGCTACTATGTGCAAGGCAGGATTTTATGTATCAAAGATAAAGTCATGAATAAAACTATAAAGCTCTGTCCTATTGCACATTTTTAGTGCAGAAAATAAAGACAAATAACAAAACAGCATTAAAAATGTGGCAAGTGTTAAAGAGGGGGAAAAAATGGAAAAAAGATCAGAAAGCCAAAGTCAATATAAACCAACACTAATGAAGGCTGGGGGGAGTGGATGCCAAGATTAAATTGTTAATTAGGTCCGGAAGACACTATACATGTGAAGCTTAGTGTGGGCTCTGAGACTAGACAGAACATCTCTATGAAGAAAAATAGAACTGTCGGGCATGATGGCATACACCTTTATTTCCAGCACTCAGGAGGCAGAGATAGCAGGACTGCCTTGAGTTCAAGGCCACCCTGAGACTACATAGTGAATTCTAGGTCAGCCTGAGCTAGTGAGACCCTGCTTCAAAAAACCAAAAAGAATAGAATAGATTGTAAGAAAAGAAAACAAGTAATAAGGCAGATGATATTACTATGATAAAGAAATAACACATTTTTTTCCTCTTAATTGTAAAGAGGAAAAACAATTAGAAACTTCAGAATCTTCTGAACAATTACGTTGTAATAAGAGACAACTGATAAAGAAAAAAGACTCCATCTAACCTGGATTTTTAATAATAATTTTGGGCTGGGGAGATGGCTCAGTGGCTGAAGAGCTTGCTTGCAAAAAGCCTGCCCAGGTGGCCCCAGCACCCAACAAAAGCCAGATGCACATAGTGGTGCATGCATCAGGACTTCATTTACAGCAGCTAGGGGCCGTGGCGAGCCCATTCTCATTCTCTGCTTGCAAATGAATAAATAAAAACTTTTAAAGGATGCTCTCTTTTGTGCAACAGAGCATCTGTACAGAATGAAATGTAATCTGAGACTTTGTACCACATATAAAGCAATATAATCAACTTGTTCGTTTTCAACTTCACTGGTGTTTTTAGGGACTGTTTAAAGGCTAAGGAATGATCATCAATGTTTTTTTTCCATAAAAACTATGATATAGGTGGTGGTTAGGATGGCCTTATGTCAGCTGATAAAACAACATTTTCCAAATATTGTAAAACCTATATAGCCAATTTCTTGTTACAAAGACTTTGCTTTAGATTTCAATTTTGTAACAGATAAGGGAAACTTACTGAGGATTTAAATGACATCTTTTGGTATTTTATAGTATTTAGTACTTAGACTCTTGTAAGTATTATCCCCATTTACGGTGTTATTAATTATGCTTCCCTACATTTTAAGCCTTTTAAATTAAAAGAGGGCTGGAGAGATGGATAGCAGTTAAGGCGCATGCCTGCAAAGCCTAAGTACCCAAGTTCGATTCTCCAGGTCCCACGTAAGCCAGATGCACATGGTGGTGCATGCATCTGGAGTTCATTTGCAGCAGCTGGAGGCCCTGGTGCACCCATTCATTCTCTCTCTCTCTCTGTCTCAAATAAATAGGTAAATAAAATGTTTTAAATTAAAATAGAACTGAACTAAGATCTGTCAATAATTTAGAAATAAATAAACTCTAAAACTATTGCAGTGAAGAACTGGTAAAAATGATACTACTAAAACATTAAGCTAAAGACAGACAGTAACACTAATGGCGAAGCCTTATTTGCTCTCCTCAAATCAGCTGTTTGGTGAAGTTCAAACAGTTACAACTCAAGATTTAGTGATGGTATTGGTATCCTATGGAACATGACACATAATAAATTCAGACAAAAGCTCCAAACACTCAAAAGATTAAAATTAGAATATGAGCCAGGTGTGGTACATGCCTTTAATCCCAGCACTCAGGAGGCAGAGGTAGGAGAATCACCATGAGTTCAAGGCCACCCAGAGACTACACAGTGAATTCCAGGTCAGCCTGAGCATGAAACATGACACATAATAAATTTAGACGCACACCTTTAATCCCAGCACTCAGGAGGCAGAGGTAGGAGGATCGCCGAGAGTTCAAGGCCACCCTGAGACTACATAGTGCATTCATTCCAGGTTAGCCTGGGCTAGGGAGAGACCCTACCTCAAAAATAAAAATAAATAGCCGGGTGTGGTGGCACACGCCTTTAATCCCAGCACTTGGGAGGCAGAGGTAGGAGGATCGCCGTGAGTTAAAGGCCACCCTGAGACTCCATAGTGAATTCCAGGTCAGCCTGAGCTTGAGTGAGACCCTACCACAAAAAACCAAAAAATAAAATAAAATAAAATAAATAAAAAATAAATAAATTTAGACAAAAGCTCCAATCATTCAAAAGATTAAAATATGAGCCAGGCGTGGTGGTACACCCAGAGACTACACAGTGAATTCCAGGTCAGCCTGAGCTAGAGTGAGATCCTACCTTGGAAAACAAAACAAAACAAAACAAAACAAAACAAAACAAAAACATAATAGTAGGGCATGATGGTGCATGTCTTTAATCCCAACATTTAGGAGGCAGAGGGAGGAGGCTCACTGTGGAGGCCAGCCTGAGACTACATAGTGAATTTCAGGACAGCCTGGGCTAAATCGAGCCAAGATCCTATCTTGAACACCCTTTAAAAAATAAAAAAATTTAAAAAATTAAAATATGATAAAGGGGAAAAAAGCATATAGTGACGATTTACTGTGAGTTAAGAAGTGTAAGCCAAAGCATGCTGATGTCATTTAACCCTCCAGGCAGCCCTATAAAATAGGTACTACTAGTTTTCCCATTTTAGTAATAATGAAATTGAACCATGGAATTTCAGTGTCTTATCCAAATCCTCATAGCTACTAAGCATCGAAGAACTGTTTTACTCTAAATTCCACTGCTGACACTTTTTTTTTTTTTCCATATAATAACTAATACTCCAACACCAAGCTGTGCTAAGTATACAGATGACAGGCCAATGTAAGTAAAAGTGGCAAGAAAGGCTAGGATTCTAACTCAATAGTCAAGAATATATAAATGGCCCTATGTCATATGATATGTTATATCTAGAATTTCCCTACAACACATAGTAAGCAACTCTGATATAGTGATATTTAGAAAAAGTTTTTATCACGGATATTTTCAAATGAAAACAATATAGTGAAAGTAGTATGATGAATACCAAGTACTCATCACTCAGCTTAAACAATTACTAATGTTTTAGCAGTCTTATTCACCTTGTCTCTTACCACTCTAAACATTTTTATTTATTTACAAATAGAGGGAAAGGGGGAATGGAGGAGGGAGAACAACTGGGAAAGGGAGAGAATAAAAAGACATATCTTAGGGCCTCTTGGAGCTGCACATGAACTCCAGACACATGCACCACTTTATGTATCTGGCTTAATGTGGGTACTGGGGAATAGAACCCAGGCCAGCAGGCTTTGCAAGCCAGCACCTTCAACTGCTGAACCATCTCCCCCTCTTAAATTATTTTAAAATTATTTTTATTTATATGAGAGAAAGGATATGAATATGGGTATGACAGGGCCTCCTGCCACTGTAAACAAACTCTAGACACATGTGGCACTCTGTGCATCAGGCTTTCTGTATCTGGACTGTCAGGCCTTACAAGCAAACCCTTTAACCACGGAGCCATCTCTCCAGCCCCTTAAATTTTTAAATATTTGTTTTCTCTCTAGTTACATTTTGTATGAGCTACATCCCTAGCACATTAGGTTTAGTTTTTGAAGTAGAAAGCCTATTCGTACAACTAAATGAAAATTAACTCAAAATTGATTAAACTGCCAAACAGCTAAAGTTATAAAACTCTAGATGAAAACACGGAAGTAAATATTGGTGCACTTAGATTGGGCATTTTTAGATATGACACCAGAAGCACAAGAAAATAAAATGAAGTATAATAAAGTGGCTTTTATCAAAATTCAAGTATTTTATGCTTCAAAGGATACCATCATACAAAAAGGGATGCTGCCCCAAAAAAGCAAGGGATGGGCACATGGCTCAGTAGGTAAAGTGCTTGCCTTGCAACTGTCAAAACCTGAGTTTGACCTCAGAAGACACATTTAAAATATTTTATTTTCATTTATTTATTTGAGAGAGTGAGAGAGAAAGAAGGAGGGAGGGAGAGGGAAAGAGAGAGAAAGAGAATGGGCACACCAGGACCTCCAGCCACTGCAACAGAACATGCGCCACCTTGTGCATCTGGCTCATGTGGGTCCTGGGTAAGTCAAACCAAGGTCTTTTGGCTTTGTAGGCAGGCACCTTAACTGCTAAGCCATCTCTCCAGCCCCCAGAAGCCACATTTAAAAAGCCAGGTGTAGTAGTGTGTACTTCTAATCTCAGCACTAGGAAGGCAGAGAGAGGTGTATTCCCAGGGCTCATTCACTGTTCTACTTAGTCTACCTAGTTGGTAAGTTCCAGGCCAGTGAGACCCTCTTTCAAATATGGTGGATGGCATCTGAGGAATGACACACACACACACATACACCTGCACACCCACGATATGAACTTGCACACATACCAATGCACAAAAGTGAGAACTGCATAATAGAAAATATTTGCAAAACATATGTATGATAAATAATTGGATAGCACACAATTTAATAAAAAGACAAGTAGCAATTTAAAAATTGGCAAAGGATCTGAATAGGCATTTCTCTAAAGAAGACATACAAATGTGCAACAAGCACAGAAGAATTTCTACATCATTAGTTATGAGTAAAATGACACTTCATTTCCATCACCCAAACAGGTAGTAAACAGCAAGTGGTGCAAAGACACAAAGATGATGAAACCATTTAGTTCAGTGGCTCTGGAATTAAACAATTCCATTCCTAGGTATATACTCTAGAGAGATAAAAACATATGGCCACATCTAGCATGTCTACAAACATCCTAAGAGGCTAGGCGTAGTGGCACATGCCTTTAATTCTAGCACTTGGGAGGCAGAGGTAGGAGGATCACTGAGGGTTTGAGGTTACCCTGAGATTACAGACTGAATTTCAGGCCAGCCTGGGCTAGAGCAAAACCCTAACTCAGGAAAAAAAAAAAAAAAAGAAGAAGAAAAGAAGAAACAAACAAAAAACAAATGTCCTAACAGCATTATATGTAACAGATAAAGTGTGAAAACCCAAAGGTCCACTTAGAAATGGATAAACAAAATGTGATATATCATTTCAATGAAATGCTACTTAGCAATACAAGAAGTACTAATGCAAGCTATTACATAGATGGACCTTGAAAACAGTATACTACTGTAGAAGAAGCCACACATACAAGGTCACAAATTGTATAGTTCAACTTCAGTTGGGAACAAGGAATCTATGGGGCATTATACTATAGCCTATTCATGTTATGTAGCAAATACGTAACTCTGTCCACTTCTGAGACTTTGTGTCAGGCTAAATATAAAGCTGATGGACTAATTAAGCTGATGGAAATTTCAATGCAGTATAACATGTAGGCTGTTAATGGCAATTGCTAGTTGCTTTTAGTCAGGTTTATGGTGGGAACTGGAAGAAAAAGCACAGCACAGAGTATGAAAAAGTTGCAAGTTGGCCAGAAAAGCTGGTGTCAAGGAAGTATGGTAGCTAAGAGATTTGCTCTGTAAAAAGCAGCTAGCACTTTGCAACAGGACAATAAGAAATATGCCAGAAGGGCATTTCAGGAATTGGCAGGGCCCAAGTCACTGTAAGCGCAAATGTGTAAAGGTAGTAAACTAATTTGAAGACTGTCTTCAGGAGACAGTCTAGGTAAGTAGCACTCTGAGACCACTTGGAGCTGTGGTCCAAGTTGGCTTGGCTGTAGGCCTAGGTATTAGCCAGGTGATGCTGGTTTTGCAGGAATGTAGAATGACAGATTTATGGAGTCATATGTCCTTCTCTGTTAGCTGACTGCCATAAGGGAAGCAGTTCTTTTTAGCACTTTCTTCCATGATGTTCTGCCATACCACAGGCCCAGAAACAATGGAACCAACTGACCATGGACTGAAACCTTTGAAATAAAAGCCAAAATAAATCCTTCTTCCTTAAGTTGTTAGCTCAGGTATTTGGTTCTAGCAACAAAGGTTAACTAACACAGGCCTGTAACATTTTATTACACAATATTTAAAAAAATATGTATGGAGGTATACATGCACATACATAAGTACATACACATGGGTCACAGTGTGCATGTGAAGGTAAAGGGACAACATTGAGGTGTTTGCCCTCTCTCTCCCATCTTGTTTGAAACAGGATCTCTGTTCACTACTTGGAATGTCAGATTAGGTGTTTCATGAGCTTTAGGATTCTCCTACCTCCTACTGCTCTATTGATTACAGTATTAGGGATCCAATATCTGGTCATCAAGCTTGTAGAGCACGTATATTTTAACCACTAAGCCATCACCCCATCCCCAAACAAAATATTTAAAATATATAGTACACAAAGTGAAATCACACTAGATCTTTTAAAAGTCAACCAATAGTTATATACTTTGTTTTTGTACTAATGTGACAAGCCACTTTTGTCAAACATTATGGGGGGGGGCAAATCACAAATATTAAATCAATCTATTCTTACTGTTATCATCAGCTGACATAATTTTAAGAAAATAGTACACTGCCAGGCATGGTAGCACACACCTCTAATTCCAGGACTTGGGAGGCAGAGGTAGGAGGATCACCATGACTTTGAGGCCATCCTGAGATTACACAGTGCATTTCAGGTCAGCCTGGGCTACAGAAAGACCCTACCTTGAAAACACAACAAAACAAAACAAAACAAAACAAAAAAAGGTAGGAGTATGCTGGATTTTCTAGTTTAAACAATCAAGTAATATAAATATATAATAATCAAGGTTTCGACTACAAAGATATAAAATTAAAGAGAAAAATAAGGAAAATGTAACATCAAGAGAAAAGAAGATAAATCTGAGGGGCTCACTGTATGACCAATGAGAATTTTGAGTAGAACATTAGAAAGCAGGGAAGATTTTTTTAAGAGTAAAGTTTTCTAGAGGTCGAAAAAAAATTCAGCAAACTTAAATGAAAGGGCTTCATAGGTGCCAGATAGGCTCAACAAGAAACAAATCCTCATCTTATGTACACTAAGAACTTCCAGAGCTCTAAGAAAATTAATATTTTCAGAAACAGAAGAAATAGGTTACCTACAAAAAAGGAAGAAACAATGACATTACATTTCACATTAATAATACTAAATATCAAGAAGACAATGAAGCAATTTCTCCAAAGTTCTGAGAGAAAATGATTTATAACCTGAATTTATAGCTATAATAAAGAGTGAAGGAAAAATCATTAGCTCATTTAGCAATTATTTATTGAGGGGCTACTATGGGCTACTATGTGCAAGGCAGGATTTTATGTATCAAAGATAAAGTCATGAATAAAACTATAAAGCTCTGTCCTATTGCACATTTTTAGTGCAGAAAATAAAGACAAATAACAAAACAGCATTAAAAATGTGGCAAGTGTTAAAGAGGGGGAAAAAATGGAAAAAAGATCAGAAAGCCAAAGTCAATATAAACCAACACTAATGAAGGCTGGGGGGAGTGGATGCCAAGATTAAATTGTTAATTAGGTCCGGAAGACACTATACATGTGAAGCTTAGTGTGGGCTCTGAGACTAGACAGAACATCTCTATGAAGAAAATAGAACTGTCGGGCATGATGGCATACACCTTTATTTCCAGCACTCAGGAGGCAGAGATAGCAGGACTGCCTTGAGTTCAAGGCCACCCTGAGACTACATAGTGAATTCTAGGTCAGCCTGAGCTAGTGAGACCCTGCTTCAAAAAACCAAAAAGAATAGAATAGATTGTAAGAAAAGAAAACAAGTAATAAGGCAGATGATATTACTATGATAAAGAAATAACACATTTTTTTCCTCTTAATTGTAAAGAGGAAAAACAATTAGAAACTTCAGAATCTTCTGAACAATTACGTTGTAATAAGAGACAACTGATAAAGAAAAAAGACTCCATCTAACCTGGATTTTTAATAATAATTTTGGGCTGGGGAGATGGCTCAGTGGCTGAAGAGCTTGCTTGCAAAAAGCCTGCCCAGGTGGCCCCAGCACCCAACAAAAGCCAGATGCACATAGTGGTGCATGCATCAGGACTTCATTTACAGCAGCTAGGGGCCGTGGCGAGCCCATTCTCATTCTCTGCTTGCAAATGAATAAATAAAAACTTTTAAAGGATGCTCTCTTTTGTGCAACAGAGCATCTGTACAGAATGAAATGTAATCTGAGACTTTGTACCACATATAAAGCAATATAATCAACTTGTTCGTTTTCAACTTCACTGGTGTTTTTAGGGACTGTTTAAAGGCTAAGGAATGATCATCAATGTTTTTTTTCCATAAAAACTATGATATAGGTGGTGGTTAGGATGGCCTTATGTCAGCTGATAAAACAACATTTTCCAAATATTGTAAAACCTATATAGCCAATTTCTTGTTACAAAGACTTTGCTTTAGATTTCAATTTTGTAACAGATAAGGGAAACTTACTGAGGATTTAAATGACATCTTTTGGTATTTTATAGTATTTAGTACTTAGACTCTTGTAAGTATTATCCCCATTTACGGTGTTATTAATTATGCTTCCCTACATTTTAAGCCTTTTAAATTAAAAGAGGGCTGGAGAGATGGATAGCAGTTAAGGCGCATGCCTGCAAAGCCTAAGTACCCAAGTTCGATTCTCCAGGTCCCACGTAAGCCAGATGCACATGGTGGTGCATGCATCTGGAGTTCATTTGCAGCAGCTGGAGGCCCTGGTGCACCCATTCATTCTCTCTCTCTCTCTGTCTCAAATAAATAGGTAAATAAAATGTTTTAAATTAAAATAGAACTGAACTAAGATCTGTCAATAATTTAGAAATAAATAAACTCTAAAACTATTGCAGTGAAGAACTGGTAAAAATGATACTACTAAAACATTAAGCTAAAGACAGACAGTAACACTAATGGCGAAGCCTTATTTGCTCTCCTCAAATCAGCTGTTTGGTGAAGTTCAAACAGTTACAACTCAAGATTTAGTGATGGTATTGGTATCCTATGGAACATGACACATAATAAATTCAGACAAAAGCTCCAAACACTCAAAAGATTAAAATTAGAATATGAGCCAGGTGTGGTACATGCCTTTAATCCCAGCACTCAGGAGGCAGAGGTAGGAGAATCACCATGAGTTCAAGGCCACCCAGAGACTACACAGTGAATTCCAGGTCAGCCTGAGCATGAAACATGACACATAATAAATTTAGACGCACACCTTTAATCCCAGCACTCAGGAGGCAGAGGTAGGAGGATCGCCGAGAGTTCAAGGCCACCCTGAGACTACATAGTGCATTCATTCCAGGTTAGCCTGGGCTAGGGAGAGACCCTACCTCAAAAATAAAAATAAATAGCCGGGTGTGGTGGCACACGCCTTTAATCCCAGCACTTGGGAGGCAGAGGTAGGAGGATCGCCGTGAGTTAAAGGCCACCCTGAGACTCCATAGTGAATTCCAGGTCAGCCTGAGCTTGAGTGAGACCCTACCACAAAAAACCAAAAAATAAAATAAAATAAAATAAATAAAAAATAAATAAATTTAGACAAAAGCTCCAATCATTCAAAAGATTAAAATATGAGCCAGGCGTGGTGGTACACCCAGAGACTACACAGTGAATTCCAGGTCAGCCTGAGCTAGAGTGAGATCCTACCTTGGAAAACAAAACAAAACAAAACAAAACAAAACAAAAACATAATAGTAGGCCATGATGGTGCATGTCTTTAATCCCAACATTTAGGAGGCAGAGGGAGGAGGCTCACTGTGGAGGCCAGCCTGAGACTACATAGTGAATTTCAGGACAGCCTGGGCTAAATCGAGCCAAGATCCTATCTTGAACACCCTTTAAAAAATAAAAAAATTTAAAAAATTAAAATATGATAAAGGGGAAAAAAGCATATAGTGACGATTTACTGTGAGTTAAGAAGTGTAAGCCAAAGCATGCTGATGTCATTTAACCCTCCAGGCAGCCCTATAAAATAGGTACTACTAGTTTTCCCATTTTAGTAATAATGAAATTGAACCATGGAATTTCAGTGTCTTATCCAAATCCTCATAGCTACTAAGCATCGAAGAACTGTTTTACTCTAAATTCCACTGCTGACACTTTTTTTTTTTTTAAAAGTTAGAAATGCGCTCAATTATGGCCAGGATTTCTATAATTGCCAACTCGGTTATTCCTTCATTTTTTTTGCTAAGAGAAACTGTTCTTGATTATGATCATGCAAAGAAGCCATAATAGGTTCACTCTCTTTGCTAAGTGCTAGTGTAGGTACATGCAAGTGACCAGATCTACCGAAGGTCTCTGCTGAGAAACTTGTCACCATTCCTTAACGGGATAACAATCCTGTTAGGTCCTGGACACTCACTTGTAATTCTGTAGAATCATGAGGAAATCAATTTTAAAGGACAGTCATTCTGGGTTTTCTGAGAACTTCATTCCATCATGACACTGTTAAATTATTAAATTAACCAGTCCCTTTAAAGTATACTACCTGTAGATTTCTTAATGTATGAACTAATAAATATACCTATGGCTATTAGACTATTCCACAGGCTCAAAAATAATGCTTTCGACTTTGTAATAATTCATTCCAAATTGATAAATAACTTAGAAGTTGAGACATTTCATTTTTCTTGCCATACATTTGAAGTA
This sequence comes from Dipus sagitta, assembly GCA_036346955.1. Lineage (NCBI taxonomy): Eukaryota > Metazoa > Chordata > Mammalia > Rodentia > Dipodidae > Dipus > Dipus sagitta. The sequence continues at coordinate 711,398 of CM070787.1, forward strand.
AGGAATAAATTACAAACCCCCACTGTTCTACTAAGAGATATCCCATATAAATCTTATGCATGACTATTGTTAACATTTAACACAAAACCATTTTGAAGCTTTAAAAATTTGTTTTTTAAATAATCATGGTGTTTATTAGGTCAAAATTCAAAATATTAGACTTCCGGCCAAGATGGCGACCGCCTAGCTGCGCTGCAAATCCCGGGGAAAGAAAGGCAAGATATTAAGGATAGATGTAGATCCTAAGGAGAGAGCCACCCCATCATACCTCAAAAGGGCCCCGGCTGAAACTAAGAAAAATTGGAGAAACAAGCAAGGGCGCTGTTTTCCTGATGAACCGGATACCAGCACAAGGGGGAAGGAGATCAGCACAGAGAAAAATCAACTCCTACCAAATCAGAGAGCCAGAGCCTCAGAGCCCCCCAACACATCACTGAAGCAGACCCAACATGGCTCAGGGAAATTTTGCGGAAGAGGGGGCGGAAAGAATGTCAGAGCCACATGTTGGGTCATGATATGCAGAGACATTTAGCTTACCCATAACTGTGGGCTAACTCCACAATGCATGACCCGTATACCTCAACAAGGAGGGGCCAAGGGGAGGGGGTAGGTCACGGATGAGCCTAATAATGGTACCAAACTGACTGTAAAAAATAAAATAAAATAAAATAAATAAAAATGAAAAAAAATTCAAAATATTATCCTTTATCGTATTTTCAATTTATAAAATACTTCTATAACATATAGGACGCTGGGTGTAAAACAGTAAAAGAAAATCGGGGCCTCCTAAACTATAACTTAGAGAAGCATGGAAATTAAGTAGCTACAGTTAACATCTAAAGTTATGGCAGCAAGTACATAGGATATCATGTATGTAGTAGTAGAGAAATTGTATTCAACTACAACTATGATGCTCATTTAGACAACTACAAATGAACTGCCTTAATTAAGAATCTTCATTTGAGCTGGGGAAATGGCTTAGCGGTTAAAGCGTTTGCCTGCAAAGACTAAAGACCAGGGTTCAATTCCCCAGAACTCACGTAAGCCAGATATATAAGGGGGTGCATGTGTCTGGAGTTTGTTTACAGTGGTTAGAGGCCATGGAGTGCCTAGTCTCTTTCTCTCTATCTGCCTCTTTCTCTCTCTCTCAAATAAATAAATAAACAATTAAAAAAAAAAAAAAAACAATCCTCACTAGTACTTTAGTAAAGAAATGGAGGTCAACTTCAAAGTCTCATGACTTAGTGTTTGTGGCAAAGTGTATGTAGTTAAAATTCAGGGCCATTCCTTACTTGTCCTTTTTATGGTCATTAAAAAGTCTCAAACGAAGCCGGGCGTGGTGGCGCACGACTTTAATCCCAGCACTCGGGAGGCAGAGGTAGGAGGATCGCCGTGAGTTCGAGGCCTCCCTTAGACTCCATAGTGAATTCCAGGTCAGCCTGGGCTAGAGTAAGACCCTACCTCGAAAAACCAAAACAAACAAACAAACAAACAAACAAAAAAGTCTCAAACGAAGGCAGTTGTGGTGGCATACAACTTCAATCCCAGCATTTGGGAGGCAGCGGCAGAGGCAGGAGGATTGCCATGCGTTCAAGGCCACTCTGAGTCTACATAGTGAATTCCACGTCAGCCTGGACTAGAGTGAGATCCTACCTCGAAAAGCAAAAACAAAACAAAACAAAACAAAACAAAACAAAACAAAACAACAACAAAAAGTCCCAAGTGAGATATTCAACTACTACCCACCTTCCACTGATAACTGGTCAAGCTAAAATGTGGGGATCAGCTTTTGGACAAAATATAGCCATCGTACTCAATTCACAAAAGCTATGATTACCTGCAGAAGATGTGCAAAGATTAGGCCCATCAACATTCCATCATGGATTTGGGAGGGGGGTCATGAGGACTCATCCCTCCCTGAGAAGCTATTGGCAGTTGCTGGGAAGGGGAGTCATTTTCTTCCGTAGTATAGCTGCTGGTAAACTTCTCGTACTCCAGTAAATAACACTACATCCATGCTCATGTAAGCAACATTAATTAAAATAAATGGGACATAAATACAAACACATTCAGAGACATGAAAATAGGAAGGGGGGACTATAGCAGGAGTGGAGTGAGAGTATAAGGAAGGCGAATATGATCAAAATAAAGTTTATAATTGCAAGAAATTGTTCAAAATGCATTTTTATTTGGGACTCAGGGCTGGGGCTATAGCTCAATGACAATGTACTTGCCTAGCATGCTTGAGGCTCTGCATTCAATCCTCAATATCAAAGGAAAAAGAAAGGAAGGAAAGATTTTGGAGTAAGACAAACCAATGAATTTCCAGCAGTATCCTACCTTAATGAAACTTAAACAAAACATGCTACACACAAAGATAAAATGAGATAGGGCTGGAGACATTGCTTGTTCTAGGTGGAATACATCCATCCTTTCTTCCTCACTCCCCTCCCCATTCTTCAATGCCTAACTCAAATGCTATTCTGTAAGAGGAACATCCTATCATCAACTCTCCCAAGCCAACACTAGGTCCTATGTATATTTATCTCCATCATCACAATAGGGTCATATTTTGTTAATGTCTACTCTTGAAAGTAAATGTCCTTAAAGTCTGGTAATGTGCCTCACCTCTGTATCTAGAAGGGACTAATCATCCTCTGAGTTAAGCACAGTAGTTATCATCATCCCCATTTTCAAATGAGAAACTGTGATTCAAAGAAGAGAAATAACTCGTGTAAGACCAGCTAGCCAAGAAATGGTAAAATCAGGATTTCAAATTATAGTTTCTCACTACAAGCATCAGTACTTTATACCATAACAAACTATCTCATGCTCAGAATACATGAAGCAATTTTCAAAACTTTGTCTCTTTTACCTATTCCAAAAGTAAAATCATCCAAGGTTTAAAATCCAAATAGCAAAAAAGGACAATGAAAAGGCAACTTATCCCTACACATTTTGACTCCAGCCACTTGGCTCTCAAGACTGGAAACAATATGTTATCAATTTCTTGTATAACCTAAGTGAAAGAAAATGAATGTTTAATTTGATGGCATTTGTTACCTTATATTCTCTCAGTATCCATTAATTAATCCATTAAGCTGGAGATGGTTCAAGTTCTATTAACTGCTCAAGTAGAATATATGCTTTAATTAATTTTAATGGATCAGTTGGACAAGACATATTTTGTCAACAACTGAAAAGATGCATGTAAAATCCAAAAATCAATATAATTTTTTCAATACTACAAATCTTGGGGATTAATAAATATCAGAATTAATAATTCTAAACACAAAAAATATAAAGCTAATTATTTCACTAATTCTCTAAATTGTCCCTTTAAGGTTTTGAGATGTGAGATTAAAAAGTGTATACTATGAAAGGACATCATGAATAGCATTTGTTTCAGTTGATATGAGAAAGCAATAGTCCCTCCCATAGAATCTTCATCTTCATATAAAACATTATGACAGTTTTAATTACCACCTGAAATCACAAATCTCTCTGTACATTTGACTTTTTATCCTCTGTCCAGACCCATATTTCTATCTGCCTTTGTGTAACATCTCTATTTAGACATCCCACTAGCAAATGAAGCAAGTTAGCCTATCATCATCATTCCTTTCTGAAATGAAACTTTACCTAACTTAAACTGTCAACATGGGGATCCTGCCCTCAAATCTTTAAGCCTTGTGATGCTGTTGGCTGGAGACCATTCACAGAGACTGGTGTGCTTAATCAAAGGAGGACAGATAAAGCACAGGTGCATAGGGGAAATTTGTTTGCATGTGAGGGTTTTGCATTTTTTAAAAATATGACTGTATAAGTACTAGATAAAATAGAGGCGGCTTGTGAGATACTCATGGGAAAAAGCACTAAGTTGTCTGCAAGTTGGTATGAGCAAGAATGATGTAATTCCAAAGAAAGAGGCTGTAAAAGCCAACTTTATTTATCTTAGATGCATTAGAAGCAAGAAAATTAATCTGTAGCTGTTCTATTATTATTTATAATTTATTTCTAAAATTTTTATACAGAACTTAGACCCAAAAAATGGAGAGGCATAGTAGAATGCTAGCAGAGAAATATTCTGGAACATTCAGGTAGACAATGGGCCATATTGTTATTCTAAACTAATACTGATTATCATAACTTAAATTGTCAGAAAAAAATAACATTTGATGCATGTGACTTTAGATGATTGGTGATTATCAAATCTCAGATAATTAAAGTTAGCTTCAATCAGGATATCTGTATTTTTATTAAATTATAAAATAAGCCTAATTTAAAGACATTTCTTATGCATGCCTGACAACCATCAACTTCGATTACTCTTAAAATTATTGACCAGAAAATCTGGGAGCAAAATCTGGATTTTTTTTTTTTTTTTTTTTTTGAGGTAGGGTCTCGCTATAGCCCAGGCTGACCTGGAATTCATTATGTAGTCCCAGGCTGGCCTCAAACTCACAGCAATCTTCCTACCTCAGCCTTCTGAGTGCTGGGATTAAAGGTGTGCGCTAGCTACCACACCTGGCCTAAAATTCTGGAATTTTTTAGTTGGAAAGTTCTAGGATCCAAGGAACTCACAGCCTTGCATAGAACTGTACAGAAATATTTTCACATGCAATATGTTAACTCAGTGTTATATTAAGACTTGTTCAGCTGTCAAAATAGACAACATGTACCTTTGTATATAGATTTCTTCTATTTTTATATTGCTGATACTGAAGTCTTATTCAAGTCCTTTCATATAGAATGGTAAAATAACCATTAACCAATAATAACTTTTTAAAAATCCAAGAGTTAGAAATGATCCATAATATATTCTTACCAATATGTACATACAGTAATTCAGTATATACTAAAGGGCTTACATTCAATGTTTTATTTTGTACTTTGCCACATAAAAAGTAGTTTTTCTTAATGCAACCCAGATTTCTAAGTCTTTCACTGCTTGTTACTTTTAAATAATATTTGGTAATAACAGTGCCTTATTTGACATAAATGTAAATCTGGTTTGAAATTCCACAGTATAATTTTCTTAATTACTTCAACTTTATTGATTCCCAAAGACTCTGAAGCCCTCCAAATCTTTCTTGTTTCCACCTTAGTTATATAGTTTCCCCAAAGTTTACTCAAATAGTCCACCCATTTATTTGACTCACAGTAAAATATTTTACAATCTGAGCATCTGAATTTGCCAGTGAATGCATTAAAAAATATTGCATTGTTACAAGTAGAACCAAATCTAAGATTATCATCTTTTAGCTCTTGTCTCATGAACAATATGTGTTAGTAAGTAAAAGCATTAAAAATATATTTAACTTTATCTCACAAAACTAGAAGAATATCCAAAACATGTACTGTATGGCATTTTGGGAACATCAAACTTTTTTATGACTTATTGTTCTAAATGGTCTCTTCCTGGATTATTTCAGAGGAATTATTTGGCAGAGTCTTTAAATACCTTAACTGTGTGGAAAAAATCATATGAATACAAATCTATGACAAATATCTTTACTGTCAACCTGAAAACTCTGAAATTATAGTATCTGGAATTGAAAAAATACACAGGAACCAGAATCACAGTAATATAGACTCAAACTTGTTTGTCTCTATGAGGAGAAAAGTCTACCATTTTAATTGACTATGCGAATATAATCGAACTGCTACTATTTTAACTGTGGTATACTTACTTTATAGGTGAAAAATGCTCTTCCAAAAATAGTAACAGATGTAGTGAAAAGAAAAAAGTTTCTATGAACAAGTAAAGGTTGAAAAATGCTTACTCTAGTCCCTTCTTAGTGATTCAAATAGCAAAAGCTTTTGAGTAACTTTAAAATAAAAACAACGAAATTAGCTGAACTTTAAGCCTTTTTCAAAATCTCTTTTGAACATACTTAGTACACTCTAGTGTACCAGACTACACTGGCTACAAGTTGGAATCCCACACGAGAAAGATAATATTAAGATTCTGACCAGTGCAACTGACAAATTTTTATTTCTAACTTTTTAGTGTGTTAGCATATGAACAGAAAAATATTCCATTCAAAGTTTCTAATTAAAGAAGTTATTAGAATATCACACTGTCAGTTTAAATAATACT